>CM052815.1:21293048-21315003 GCA_028533885.1 Nasua narica
CTCAATCTGTCGAAACCACCTCTACGCCCCGTACTGCTTCCAGAATCCTTCACTCCGAGTCAAACTACACTTGGCAGAGAACTAATAAAATCCCTCCATGAGGTCAAAGCAGAGACCCTAAGAACGCGAGCCCTAGGACCCTCACTCTCACACCATCTGGCCTGAGCAGCAGGAGCGCTGGGCCCCAGAACAGCGAGCCCCAAACAGATGTCTCCAGAGCAGACTCCCTCGGCGGGGATTTCGCAGAGACAGGAGCTAACTGTCAGGTCAGGTTCACGGGCGCCCTGTCTTCACAAAAGGAGAGCGAGCATGTGCGATCACCCGCAAGCCCCCGGCCCCGGGGAAACTGCTCACGGCGGCGAAGTGGCTGCAACTGCTTACTCCTTGACTAGCCATCCACCCGAGCGACCACATACACCTGCCCCGGGAGCCGCCAGCAACACGGCCGCAGCTGATGAAGCCCAGCGGGTCCGAGAGGCCTGCGGACGCATTACCCCTTGATAATCCGGGTGAACAGCAATGCGAACAACCCTTCCACCGGAAAGGCCACCGAAGTCTGGGTCTTGGAACTGTGCGGGAGACACGAGCCCGGAAGTGAGCCACAAAAACCTCCTCCAGCACCGCCAGCCTCACCCGCTCGGCCACACCAGGGACAGGGCGGCACCTGCTCTGACACCGTCCACGGAATCAGGTCCCCCGAAGCCTTCTTGCCTCGAGACAGGCTGTTCAAGATGGACTGGCGAGAAATCTCCCCCTCGAGGCACACCTACAGGGGAAGCAGGGCAGTGCGGACAGGCCGGAAGCACGGAGCCGGCCCACTCCGGGAACAGCACCCGGCTTCCTCCGCAGCTTCCCTGACGAGGCCAGCCCTTTCCACTCCAGCTCAGGCTCAACCCGCTAGCGGATTCCTCCGTTTCCAGTGGAAGCGTCATCACTATGCCCTGGGCGCATCCTGACACTGTCATTCATAAGGCAAATACAGACCTCCTGGCCCAAAGAGCAAAAACTACACCAGAAGAGGGTCTCCACGCAAGGTGTGCGTGCGTGCACGTCAGTTAAGACACAGGATGCTCGCGCAGCTCTGTAGGACACACTGCAAATTTGCAAGGACTCTGGTGTCCAACAGGAGAATGGTTCAAAGTAGTATGGTACGTGCATAAATGAAATGCAGTGTGGCCTTTAACTATACAGATTATGAATAAACACTGCAAAAAACCAAAAATTTCCTAACTTTATGATCTCACGTTTATGAAAAGGAAATATAACGTAGAAACACATAAATAGGGGCGTGTGGATATCTCAGTCAGTTAAGCATCTGCCTTCAGCTCAAGTCACGATCCTGGGGTCCTGGGATCAAGGCCCACATTGGACTCCCTGCTCGGCGGGGAATCTCTTTTTCCCTCTCCCTCCCCTGCGTGTGTGTGTGCGTGTGTGTGTGCACGTGTGTATGCACCCTCTAACAAATAAAATCTTAAAAAAAAATGTATAAGCACATGCCAGGCATTAAAAAAGTTATTGTTTCCGATCCGTATCTTCTGATTTTAGAAGTACAGATATTGCTTCTGTAATAAAGGAGGAAAGCAAACAAACAAAAAAGTTGTTTTAGGAGGAGCCCTACATCCAAAAACCAGTGGCCAGTTCCGACTTTCACCTCTCCAACGGTGAGGCTCTGGGTTTCCGACAGGGGAGGTTTCCCTCCATGCACCCTAACGGCCTGCCTCATTCACCCAACACTTGGCTCCACACCAGCAATCAGCACCGACCCCCACACGCCACAGCTACTAGGCCATTAACCCTTGAGTCCTAAGTGCTTCCCCAAATGACGGCCACCATACCTGGATGACAGCAAGCACTTCGGGCAGGGCATTCTGGGTGGGGGGCACCGGGGGCAGGAGGCAGAAGAGAAGGTGAGCAGGTGCATCAGAAAGCATCTGGAGATCATTGGGAGAGTTCTGTGGGGCACAAACACAAATCTGTGAGAACCACTCCTCTTGTCCTTTACTCGAGAGGCCGCTCGGAGTCATCGGCTGACTGGAGTACCGCCCTCCCCTAAGCCACGTTGTGAGCTGAACCCCGGCCGAGTGCTTTCCTACTATGTCGGCCGGCCAGCCAGCCCGAGACCCTGTGAAATGGCCTAGGAGGGACTTTGCCTCAAATGTTTGCTGTCATGGCGACCCAAGTACTGAGGCTACAGAGGATGGCAGAGGACTGCTTGATCGGCGCTGCGGGTTTCACAGCTGAAAGAAACTTTTTCCCGAGAAGAGGCTGCTACTTCAAGAAAACCTATCACCACTTCCGACACCCAACTCTTCAGCCTTCCTTTGAAGGGTGTTCATAAAATGCTACCTAGATCCTCACGAAGTGTCCTTCGCAACATGCTCTTCAGTTTTGAAGACTTTCAAATATTCTAAATTCTCATTTGGTGCTCCTTAAAAACAGCCCAGACGTGCAAAGCTGGCCTTGGGCAGTCGGCATCGCCAGGTAACCGCTGCTGCGCTGCCTGAGCCCATCTGCTTAGCAGACAAGTGAGAAAGAAGAACCTTTTTTAAAATAGGCAAAGCTCTCCACTCTCCCCAGCTACCAAGCATGGAGCTACATGCAGGAATTCCACACTGTCTGCAAAGCTAGAAGCCCAAGACAGGTCTGAACAACGGGAAACACAATCTCTCCAGCAAGATCAGTGGACCTTGACAACATGAGGACATCTAAGTCCTAGTACAATGGTCACCTGAGCCATCTGGTAATAAAAGATATGAAAAGTCAAAGAAGGGACCGTCAGAGCTAAAGTGCACCCAAGGGCTGGCTGCAGTTACCTTGTAGTGAGAAGCCACATAGAGGGCCATCAGCCTTTGCAGGAAAACTTCAGAGGCCTTGTGGTAGCAAAAGAGGGTATCTCTGTTAACACAGTAGCTGGGTCTGGAGTTAAGCAACCAAAATGAACCAAAGAGAGCTTAAAACAGGGCTGCTTCCAAAGGGGACCTGGATATGTAGATGGCCCCCAGCCTGGAAAGAGGAGCTCCATGACCCTCAGAAACCCCATATTGTAGGAAAGGAACAGCAAAAAAACAGAGAACATTCAACCTTCCCCTCTCCCTGGAGCAGCAGCCTATGGAACAAAGGGCCGAGGCCTTCTGTTCAAGGCTTGCATCGCGCCCCTCCCATCACAGGTCGCAGACCCGGTAGGATACAGCTCACAGGCCTCGGGCAGGGGGCAGCCCGAGACTATCCGGGTGATGTTGAGGCAATCCAGGCACAGCAGGTCGTTCAGCCACTTCTCCACTGCGTCCCCGGGGGCGTATCGGATGGACTCCTGCAGGGAGACCTCGTGCAGGGTTCGCACTGCACCCCCAGCACACACACACACACACACACACACACACACACACACACACACGATGAGAAACGATTATTACGTGTGCTTTCTCTAATAGAGCAAGGCAAATGTTCTGTTTTCTCTGCCACGGGCCCAGGCTAATATGGCTTGAGAATTCAAACTGAGTGGTTTTAAACTGTTCTGGCAGATGTTCAATTCGCCAGGCCACCGATCCCACAGGGATCCCACTAAGTCCGTGCAACCGCACCCCAAGGCGGTGACGAACGAGCACCCAACCCAGAAGGCCTGGGCCAGGCTCCCATCCGGTCACTGGCCTGCTGTTCCCTGGGGAAAGCAGCTCCACCTCCTGGGGACCCAAGCTCTGTGCCTCACGGCAGGCCAGTCTGCTACCACCCGTGCTGGCACGAGGTGACCCCGCAAGGCGGTCTGTGGGGACCCGCGGCGCACGGGCCCGTGCAGAGCTCTGGGGGTACCTGAGGCCAGTCTGGCTGTCGCTGTGGCCTTGTTCTCAGCGGTGGTGCTGATCTGGCTCTGGGCGCTCTGCTGACGCAGCTGCTGGATCAGCTTGAGGGACAGGGACCGGCCGGTGCCCTCGTAGCTGGGAGCAAAAGCAAAGGCCGTGAGGCATGCTGTCCGAAATCCACTCTCCAGGACAGGATGGAGAACCCCCTTCCTCACCCTGCTGCTGTCTGGACTCCCAGGCAGCCCGGGGCCTCAGCTGGGGGCCGGCAGGGCTAGGGTTCGAGTCCAGCGCGACTCCCTAGCACCTTTGGCAAGGAACTCACCCCCTCTAAGCCTCACACCTCACAGGACGATGCTGTGGACCAAAAAGAAAAGAAGGACTAGAAAGAGGACGCGAGTAAAGCCTTCAGCATAACGAACTGGAACAGCCTCCAGTGGTCAGTGAGCGAGCTGCCACTGAAGACGCACCTGAAGGAAGGCAGAGAGTGCTTCCGGTTTGGAAAATCAAGACTGAATAAATCCACCACCTCAGTAATTCCTTTCATCCCTACTCGCACTGAGAAGATGGTGAAACAACTAACAAAAATTTTGGGAAAAAAAAGAAATTATCTTTACTCTGGCCACCAAACGGGCTCTTCTCATTTGTATTTCCTCCTTCAGTCACAGCGTAGGTGACCAGAGGGGACAGAACACTTAGTGGGTCTTCTCTTTTATTCAGTATTACATCACCTCATGGTATGCACTATGATAATATTTTTTTTTAAGATTTTATTTATTTATTTGAGAGAGGAGAGAGAGAGAGAGAGAGAAAGAGAATGAGAGGGGAGAAGGTCAGAGGGAGAAGCAGACTTCCTGCAGAGCTGGGAGCCCGATGTAGGACTCGATCCTAGGACTCCAGGATCATGACCTGAGCCGAAGGCAGCCGCCCAACCAACTGAGCCACCCAGGCGCCCCCATGCACTATGATAATATTTAAAGACCATATAAATACTTTCTCTTACTCAAATACTATTTTTAAAGAATGATCAAAAAATCGGAATATTGAGGTATTCTATTCTTCCCGGCCACACATAACAAAGCATTCTCAAAAGAATTCCATGTACTTATTTAAAAAAGAAGAAAAACAAACATAAGCAACAAAACAAACTTTGGTACTTCAAAGGATAACAAGAAAGTGGGAAAAAAAACAGAAGAATATTTTTGTAAATCATGTGAGGCACTTGTACCTGGAATACATAAAGAAAACTTACAACTCGGTAATAAAAAGATGAATAAGCCAAATAGAAAAATGAGCAGAGAGGGGCGCCTAGGTGGCTCAGGGGGTTAAAGCTTCTGCCTTCGGTTCAGGTCATGATCTCAGGGTCCTGGGATCGAGCCCCGCATTGGGCTCTCTGCTCAGCAGGGAGCCTGCCTCCCCCACCCCCTCTCTGCCTACTTGTGATCTCTCTCTCTCTGTCAAATAAATAAGTAAAATCTTTATAAAAAAAAAAAAAAAGAAAGAAAAATGAGCAGAGGATCTAAATAGCTATTTCTCCAAAGATCACAAATGGTGGATAAGCATGTGATAAGATGCCCCACCCACATCATCAGCCATTAGGGAAATGCAAATGAAGACCATAACGAGACACGCCTTTGCACTCACGAGGATGGCAGGGACATGGAAAACTTGGAAATCTCATATGCTGCGGGTGGAAATTTAAATTGGTGCAACTGCTTTAAAAAACAGTCTGGCGGATCCTCAAGCAGTTAAACGCAAAGTTACTATCTGACCCAGGAATTTCACTCCTAGGTATATACCCAAGAGCACTGAAAACATGTCCACACAGAAAACCTATACACAAACGTTCACAGCGGCATTATTGTTGACAGCCAAAAGACAGAAACAACCCCAGGGTCCATCAATAACTGAATGGAAAAACAAAATGTGTATAAACATACAACGGAATATTATTTGGTCACGAAGAGGGAGGAAATCCCAACACAAGATACACAGATAAACCTTGAAAACATTATGGTAGGTGAAAGAAGCCAGTCACAAAAGATCCCACATTGTTTGATTCCATTTACATGAACGGTCTAGAATAAGCAAACCTATAGAGACACAAAGCAGACTAGTAGTTCGCCAAGGCAGGGGGTTAGGTAGGGATCAGACGGTGATAGGTAAAGGCTACGGTTTTTCTTTTGGGGGTGTTGAAAATGCAAAATTGCCTGTGGGGCTGGTAGCACAACTGTGCAGATACTAAAACCCACCACATTATATACTCCAAGTGGGTAAACTGTATAGTCTATGAAGATCTCAATAAAACTGTTAGCAAAAAAAGTAAGATCTATTTTATTTAAATATTTTCAGTATAAGTAAAACAGACAATAATAAATCTGTAACACAGGAGTCTCTTCAAGATATGATTCACACAAAGAAATCTTGCCAGTATTGAAACTATATACTTACTGACCTGGAAAGAGTTCACAGTATATTGTTACATAAGAAAGCAAACTAAAAACAGTATGTAAACTATGTTTACATTCTTGTTCAAAACAAAAAGGTAAAATAAATGCGTAGAAAATGTATGACAGAATTCTAACAGAAGCTACCCCTCGGTAGTAGTACTATCAGTGACTTTTCTTTTTGCTTGCCTATTTTTCCTAATAGTTCTACAGCAACCATAAACTAAATATTTCAAGTATCTAAACAAAGCTCTTGAGCCATCATAAGACTGCTGTTTTGAGGCACCAGGGTGGCTCAGTCCATTAAATGTCTGACTCTTGGTTTCAGTTCAGGTCATGATCTCGGGGTCGTGGGATCAGGACCCGAGTCAGGCTCCACACTTGGTGAGGAATCTGCTGGGATCTTCTCTCTCTCTCTGCCCCTCCCCTGATCTTGCACTCAGATAAATCTTAAAAAAAAAAAGACTGCTGTCTTATACTAACTCGATAGTTGTTGTCACACTGTATTTTCACATGGCGCTAAGAGAGATGACATCAGTATTGCCATGTGCTCCCTGAAACCTAATCAGATCTAGAGACAGAATGAGATCCTCACCACCTGGCTTATGAAATTCTTCAGTCTCGTGCTGCCCATTCAGACCAGAGGTGGGCACCGCTCATTAATGGGAGATCGACTCCAACGTGCATAAGCACCAGGAGACACCGAAGCAGCTCCCACGACTGACTTCGGGAAGCAGACCGACCCGCCCTGACCCAGGCTCATTCACTCGTGCCCCCTAATGGGCAAGAACCTACAGCGGCAGCAATGACTCCCACCCAAGGTGCTTACCCGTTGATGGTGGATGCCATGAACACAAGGTAAGGGCCCAGGAGGCTTTTCACCAGGGGCAGGGGGATGGCAGCGGCTTCATCAATCACAACAAGCTCGGCCTGACCCAGTTTCACAGCATCTGCAGGATGTATGTACTGCGGGGAAGAAAAGGTTATTACTTCCCGGCCACCCCGGGGCCACAGCTGTGATCCCTGCAAGGCCTCAGAGAGGCCGCTCTCTGTCCTCCCTCTCTCTCCCTTCCCGGTTCTTCCTTCTCTCATTCCTCCTTTCCACTTTTCCTTGGCAGGACAAAGCAGAATGAGCTTGAAGCCCGGCACCTGGGTTTGGAAGTTCAACCACCAATTACGTGTCCCTGGACGGGGCACTCAGCCCCACAGCCTCAGACTCCTCTCCCGTAAACTGGAGGAAATACCTATCTGATGGTTGCTTGGGAGAAACATCAGGGAAATCTAGAAAAACGTCCTGGCAGGTACTGGTCTGACCTAGTACCGATAGTGGGGGGCTCCCCCTCCCTTTCCTCCCTATCTTCCCATGCTTCTCCCCAGCCTCGCTCTGGCCGCGGTGAGCAGTGGTGGCGGATGGGACATGTCAGGTGTCTCAAGCGCCTCCTACACACTGGGTCCTGTGCTCTCTGCTTGGACACCGTCATTATTAAGGCCAAGCCTCCCTGCGCTGCTGAGGACATTCTAAGACTCCCTTTCCTACTCCGTTCCTAATACACATTCACATATCCTTAACTATATTACTAGCTTGGCCACCTAATGCCACAAACTTGCCCTAAGTTTGGCACCCTCAGGCACACACGCCATCCCTTCAGTTTCTTCAGGGCTTCCTGCTATTGTTAAAGTTTGTGCAAGGCCACGAAGAGGTATTTTATAGGAGAGAAAACCTGAACTAATGTAAAGACACGCAACCTCACTAGTAATCAGTACAATGCCAAAAAAGACAAGGAGATCCCATTTCACACAGAGACACAGGTAAAGATTAAATAGCCATAAAAACACCCAGTGTTGGTAAGAACTTGAGGAAAACAAAAATTAAAAAAAAAAAAATGCCGGTGGGAAGGTAAATTAGGTACACTTTTTTAAAGGAGAACTTGGCAAAATCCAAGAAAAGAGGAAATCTGTGCATACTCTAAATCGAATAGCTCCACTCCTAGAAACATAAATAAACAGTAGTATAAACATATAATGCTTGAAATCAACCAGAGCTACAAGCTTCCACCTGGACAAATCTTGAAAACAAATGCTGAGTCACAAGGCAGGCTGAAAAAGGAGAGTATAGTATGTTACCATTCATGGATACCTAATTACCTAGTAAAATACAAACACAGGAACTGAAAGGAAACACACCAAACCAGACTAGAGTTACCTAGGGGGAGTGGCAGAGGAGGAAATGGGATGGCAGGGGTACAAGAGGGGCCTCAACTACATCTCTGATGCTTTCTATCTTTAAAACAAAAATAAAAATGACTTTAAAATATGAAATAAACACAGCAAACAACAAATGTCGATGTTTCTTAGGCTTCAGTGCTCGGACTGAGTGTTAGTTACCTTGACCTCCATACTCTTCTCAAGTATTTCATTACAAGTAAGATCACCTAAGTGCTTTGCTGGAAGTTGAATGATGGGTCAGGGAGAGCGCAACTCCACTCAACTCTAATAACAAATACACACCCTCAGTAGGGCCCCATGTCTTGGACTCTTTAAGGGGAAAAAAACTATACAAGCACCTCATAAAAGCAGCAGAAAGCAGCCCCCTGGAGAGGCGTAGCCGACTTTAATCTAGTATTCGTCTTTTTCTCAATTTCCAGCAAGGAGGAGCAGGCCTCACAGGAACCCAAATGGACCCTCATAAAGTCAGGTCACCTCTTCTGTGTTTAAACTCCAGCCTGGAGACAAAGGGACTCTGGCAATACAAGCCCGTCTCTGATTACAAATCCAAAGAGCAGCAAGGGCTGAGCCTGGGCATTTCAAGGAAAGGTTTTCTTTCTCTGGTTTGTGTATTTTTCTTGAGTTTTAACAGGTCTCTGCATTCTCACTGCCTGTCGCCTGCCCTCCACCCCACCCCACCATCAGACTTCCTCCCTTCCAGTGAGGCTGAGGAATCTGGCAAAAATGGGAAGAAGCATACGGAATGAGGAGATTCTAGAAAGAGACCTAGTAGGGAAAAATGAAGATCCTTAGGTAAAAGGCAGAGACACTTACATTATTTACAATCTGAATCTTTGGTGAAAGGTACAGCTCCCAGACAGGCAGATACATATGCCTTCACAGGCGGAAAGGTCATAAGCTGCCAAGTTTACCGGGCCCGCTTCCCACCCCAAGACCGAAAACAGCCGATGAGCCTCCTCTGCTGGGAGCCCAGGGGCCTCCATCCCTTCTGCAAGCCTGTCAGACTGATGCTTCCCCACAGTTGAACAAAATTGCAGCCTTTGGACGAGTGCGGACCATTCGGGCTTCCAGAGCACTGGAGATTTATAGATCTTTCAGGGAAACACTGTTTAAAAAGGAAAATAGGCCACTGGCTAAACCACAAAGATTCAGACTACATCCTCCAAAGTTCTCTTTCTCTTTTAAGTGGAGAGGCTGCTGTTCTAGCTACAGACGCACCATCTCAAAACTGACCGTGACTAAGGAAAACCAGAACTGACGTCCAGGCAGTGAGTGTAGCTCTTCTAGCTGATTCACAGGCACGAACCCACTTACTCAGTGTCCGAGGGACAAAACCAGAACCTTCCAACCTGGCTACAGACGTTTGTGAGCTTGCTTCCAGGTTTTCCTTAACAAGAGGCTGAAAATACGGGTCAAGTTTATCAGAAAACAGCAACACTGTATACAAGACACCCAATTACAGGACACAAAGCGATCCAAAATGACTGTATTTCAATACAGCAGGACATTGGTCCCACACAGCAGGGTTTTAGAACGAGCCTCACCTGAATGGTCTGCCTGTGTTCTCGGAATACATTCACTCTGATCACGGCCTTGTTGAACTCAGGGTTGAGAGACTGAATGATCTCATAATCCAGGTGCTCCTGATGGAGAGAGTCAAATCAACGACAAACTTTAGAAACTAAAATTAAAGTAAGCGGGCATTCCAAGGACTTCACCTAGACTTAAACCCAGCACGGAACCAAAGTAAATAAATCCTATCCTCATTTCCTACCTGATACTGCAGAGCGTCAAATCCTTTAAAGACAAATTCAAACAGAGTGTGGAGGTTATCAGGGCTTGGGGAGGTAACAAAGATATTGGAGTACCTATTGAACAAAAAAAGGAGGATGATTTTTTTTTAAGGAACTAGGAAATCCAAAAGGGACATTCAGGGAACATAAGAGGAAACAAGAGATTTTTGTTTGCCCTGTCACACAGGTGATTATCAGAGATAATGGCAGCAAAAAAAAAAAAAAGAACACCTTTTAGGGAGGAAAAGTAAAACAGTTCCAGAATGTGTACATTTCTCGCCCCAGACTGAGGAGACCCAGACTAAGGTGGGGGGGTGGCATGTCCTGCCAGTCCGCTCCTGACGTCTGTGAAGGCACGCTGCCCAGAGGTGCGCGCTACTTCCCAAGCCTGCGTCCTGGGACCAGCGGGTGGCCTCAGTCATCGATAGCTGTGCTGAGAGCGTTCAGAACGGGAGGCCCAACGGCTCAACGGGGGCTCAGGCCAAGGCCAGAGCGAACCTGCAGGGGACCCGGTTGAGTGTAAAGGGTGCCAATGGCGAAGGTGCTGACGGGCCCCGCTGGAGCAACATGAACGAGAGACCGCAAGTCGGGGGCGGCCCTCGACCCCAGCACGGCCGGCACTGACCTGCTGGGGCATCATGGGTGACTCGCTGAAACTCCCGGAGCCTATGTTTATCCCGCTGTGAAATGCTCACGGAGCTATTAGGAGCACCAAGGAAGCCATGCGTGTGAAGACACGGTAAATTTTAGGTCCATTACTTCTGCCGGTGAAGCAGGCAGTACATGCTCTCCTGGCGATCGCATAAACCTTCCGGCCAGGGCAAAAGGACGGAAGGGAACACTACACTCAGAGGCAGCTCCTCGAAAGCAAACAAGCTGTTCTACTGATCAAAATCCTTAAAATGTCAAACGTGTACTTCTTACACTCAGCAAAGATAGTCACATACATTCCCATCTCCTGAAGAGTTTTAAAGTTTCTTACTCCTGTACATCTGTCCCACACCATTTGTGTGTGTTTGTTCAACTTTAAACAGCGATCACAAAGGTCCTGGTGTGTGTCTCCATGTGCCTGCATCGCGCGTGTGCACCACGGTGGGAGGGGGAAAACAGTGTTGCTGTGTCCAGACAGGAACCCATGACCTAGACAAATCACACAGGAGCTCACCCAGACCCAGGGACAGTCTCCCGGTCCCTCGACTCCTGTCCCACACACTTACTCCTCAGAGCTCAGACTTCCCAAAGAGGGGGAATGAGACCTCCTTACCCAAAAGCCACTGCCCCAGCAATAGCCAATCCCAGAGCCGCAGACTTCCCCCTTCCTCGGGCGGCCGTGAGCGCGACAGTACTCCTCAGGGTCTTTTCAGAGATGCCCTCGATGAACTTCAAGACAGCTTTGGCCTGGGAAAAGAGAACCCTATTAGACGAGCTTTGAGAAAGGCCAAGTTTCAGCCATCTCCCGCCACTACTGTGGAGAAGTCGGGGCTAAATCAAAGGGAGCCAGTTCCAGCAGGCCAGGAGGCAAAGCTGAGCACTCGGCCTTCTCACCGCCTGGTCGTCTCCTCTCAGTCTCAGGGCCTGACATGCCACTCAGATGCTGCGAACACCCACTTCTAGATCTCTCCCCCGCCCCCCATCTAACTCCTGTATACACGCAACTGCCCCTACATGTCTCCACTCAGATGTCCGTCGGACTTCTCAAACTGACCTGAGGGGAACCCAGGGTGCCCCCACCAACCTCTTCTGTCTACAGTCACCCCCCCCACCCCACCCCCCAGTCAGTTAACCGTCCCAATGTTCAGGCCAAGAGTCTCTCCATTTTCTCCCTACATCTCATTCACTGGCAAAGCCCATCAATGCTACCCTCAAAATACACACCAATTCTACCATCCCTCACCAGTGTCCTCCTTGGCCACGCTGCTCAAAGCCCCCATTCCAGTCTTCCCCCATTAGCACAAGAGACTCCCAGTTAGCCTTTCTGCTTCCTCCTTTGTTCCCCCTACAGTCTAGACTCGACATAGCAGCCAGAGGGTGAATTTTAAAGTTGAGACTGGGGAATCCCTCCAGCAGCTGTGCTGAGAGACTGGACACGTGAAACCTTCCGCGGCCTTCGGGGCCACGTGGCTGTGCTATCATCTCCTCCCGCTCGCATCTGCTCACTCTGCTTCAACCCACGCAGCCTCCTTGCTGGTCCCCAAGCACACCGAGTAGACTCCTACCTCAGGCCTCTGCCCCTGGTGGCCCCTCACCAGAAGCACTCTCCCTCCAAGGGCCCTGGGGCTCGTTTCCCCAACTCCTTCAAGGCTTTGCTCAAGGTCACCTTCTAAACCAGGCCTCCCAGAACCACAGCCTCTGCCCGCCTCCCGCACTCCTGATCCCTCTGGGACACCATGCATTTCTCCATCGTACACAGAACATTCTACTACACATCTGGATGGGCCTATTTCCTTGACTCGATGTCAGACTCAACCCATCAGAACGCAAGCTCCACAAAGGAAGTGTGCCCCTCCTTTCTACTGCGGAGCCCAATGCCTCGGGTCGTTGTCTAGCCCCTGGGAGAGCAAGAGGCCAGAGGCACTGAACGAGAGGAGGACCGACAACACTACTCGGGGGCCAAACTCTACTCCCCGCCTGGGATCTGCTAGGAACAGGCCAAAACTGGGAAGAAGGCCAGATGGTCCGGCCTGGCATGTCTGGTCCTGAGGAAGCTGCCTGACGCGGCCCGGCAGCGACACTGAAGACACTGAGGAGAGACACAAGCCCAGGCAGATGGGAGGGAAGGAAGGGGACGAGCTCCAAGAAACCAGAGTCTCTCCAGACGGAAACACTCAGAGGAGATCCAGGTCCCACTCTTCTTAACTTGGCTTTTGCTGAGCACTGTATTTTGTTCTTTTGTTGCTTACTGTTGAGACGTTTTAAACTCCGACAAAACATAACCAGGAAAAATCTAACATAACAGAAAGGTAAAATATCTGGACTAGGAATACATTCTAAGGACGCCTGGGTGGCTCAGTCGGTTGAACATCCGACTCTTGGTTTTAGCTCAGGTCATGGTCTCATGGATCGTGGGATTGAGCCCCACATCACGCTCCCTGCTCAGCAGGAAGTCTGCTTGAAGATTCTCTCCCTCTGCCCCTCCTCTGCACAGACATGCACGTGCAAGCGCTCTCAAATAAATAACTCTTCTTAGAAAACACTTTCTTATGTGCTGCAATAAAAAACCAACGCCCCAGAATGATTTACAAATAACAAACAAAAAACCCCCGTAATTATATGAAGAAAGTACCTGATTTTCTCATCATTAAAGCAACACAATTCAAAACAGTGATCTTGTGTCCCTGTAACATAGGACTGGTAGGCCTACGAGTTTTACCATAGCCAGTGTGGGCAAGCTGTAGGGAAAAAGGCATTTTCACACTGCTGCTGGTTCCATGAGCCGGTGCGACACCCATTTCAAGGCGCACACACTCTAATCCAGCAATTCTTCTGGAAACTTATCCTGGAGATGATGCATATCTGTAAGAAGATCCTAACGGCATTGTTTATAGTAGGAAAAAAGCTGGAATCAACTCAAATACCTACTAGGGGACCACTTACACTGTACAACATAATCCCTTCACATATTTTTAAAATCTCCATTTGTGTGCACAGAAAAAGTTCAAGAACACACAATAAACTGTTAATGGCAGCTGTCTCTGCAGAGTGGGACTGCCAAGTAAAAATAGCATTTTCCATTTTTAACGAACTCTTTCATACTTAGTGGTTTTTCTTCTATGTATTTAATTACAACACTACTACTATTTTTATAGCTACTCCCTCTTTTCTCCATCCTCTCACTCATTTCCTCTCGCTGACAAAGGGCACCAGGAAGTGGCTCAAAGCAGCCTAGAGCCTGCAGCCTGGGCTGCACAGAGAGCTATGTGGCCGATAATTCTATTTCTAGAACGAGCAGGGAAATCAGCCTGCTGGGCCTCCACCCCAAGTGGGAGACATCGCTGCAGCTGTTTTCCATCATGAGGGCAGAGCCCAGGGCCAAGAGGCCTAGACTGCTCCTCTGACTCCGGCTGGACCAGAACCCTGAACACACCTGCCAGCCTGCAGGCCTCTGGGCACTGCCCGGTCAGCTCCCGCACAGGCCGGGACCCACTAGAGAAGCTGAGTTTGCCAGCCCTGGCCACCTTGGTGAGCACAGAAATGCATCCTAGAAGCTCCCTCCCAGCCCACGATCCACACCACCACACAGGGCCCTATCAGGCCTCACTCTGGAACAAGGGTGCAAGGGGCCTCAGACTCTCCTCTCGTTTCTACACAAAGCAGAAGCAAAATCTTTATGTCGTTAAAACCTAACCAAAATGGAAGAATACAGATATATCGCTCTCTTAGAAAAAGTGCTGGGGGGCTTTAACTTCAATCCATGTCCCCAAGACACCCCGAGACCCTCTACTCCCAGAACCGATGACCCGGGGTAGAGGGGGAGGCGATCCCTGGGCTTGTCATAAACGCGGGTGACCAAGACGAGCCCTGGCGCTGCTGCTCGAGTTCAAGCAAGAGAGAAGGTCCCTTCCCCAGGAGGATCCAAGTCCTGCCTCGTCCTGACTTGTCCTAGCTTGGCTTCTGTTGCTTTCCGCACATTCCGTTTTCCCTCTGCACTGGCCACCCTGGCGCGCGGAAGTGGGAACGCCACGCTCACCTGGTCTGGGGTCCTGCAGCAATCCACCAACACGCCCACAGGCTGCGTGTCCCGCAAGCTCTCCTGCAGCTCCCTCAGCTCCAGGTCAGACGGACTGAGACCCTCCTCCTGCCAGAGAGGACAGGAGAAGGTTTGCCACTGCCACGGGAGGGTCCTCACAGAAAACGCAGCCTCGCCCCGACTCCCGGACCCCTGGCTGACTCACCGGGGTGCGGGGGGGCAGGGCCTCGATGCTGGCAGCGTGCGACGAGATGGGCAGGATGCTGAGCTGGTCGTCGATGACGAGACACTTCTTACAAGAGGCCAGAGAGAGGATGAATCTGAGGAACAAAACGGTCGTGAGGTGTTGAGGGGAAGGAGGGCAGCGCCTACCTAACAGACACGTGGCTTTTCTTCAGGAAAATCATTTGGCCCCCACGTCTCTAAGAAAACCCAGTTGGAGGGCAGTGCGAGAGGACGCTGAGCCTCCTCTACAAGGCACCTGAATGTGTTTTTTGTTTGTTTTTTTTAAAAGATTTTATTCATTCATTTGAGAGACAGCGAGCTAGACAGAGAGAACAGGCAGTAGAAGGGGGCAGAACGCGAAGCCGACTCCCTGTGGAGCAGAGAGCCCGACGTGGGGCTCCATCCCAGGGCCCCGGGACCATGACCTGAGAAGGCAGACGCTTAACTGGCCGAGCCACCCAGGCGCCCCCGGAACGTGCTTTATACAACAAACAAGAACACCCCGAACTGTCTTGAGAGACAGGTTACAACCACTCCTGCTGTGCACAGCCATCAGCGTTCCCTGTGTCACACGGCTCTTCCCACACCCTCGTGCGCTCACCCTTTAAAGACTGAGCTGTCCCAGGCCATCCCTCAACGGGGAGCTCCAAATCCACCCCACAAAGGATCACCAGTCACCCAGGGAAATAAACCCATACACGGATGAATTTACCTTCTGCCACAAGAAAAAAAAAAAGAACAAGGGAGAAGAGAGAAAAGCTCCCTTAAAAAACTATCACCGATGCTCCTGAGTGTGGGAAGACGTGTATTTGGCTAAAGTTCAAGCTCCTCCCCCCACGCGAGAAGAGAGCCCCACGGGCTACTGTCCCAGGCTTCCTTCAGCTCCAGCCGGGAGCAGGCGGCCAGCCCCTGACCTCCGTCTACTGAGCGAAAGCGCCAGAGACAATGAAACCGGAAAGGCCGCAGGTTTCGAGACCAGGCCTTCTAAACCTCAGCACTAGCGACACTTCAGATTCCTTCGCTGTGGGGCCGTTCGGTTTCGGGCTGCTCAGCAGCATTGCCGGCTTCTACTCCCTGGATGCCAGCCGTGTCCCCCAAGTCACGACAATGAAAATGTTTCGAGACACTGCCAAATATCCCCAGTGAGCAAAACTGCTCTAGAAGAGGCCACAGCTTCCTCTGGAGTGCTGCAGGCTGCTAACCAGTGTTCCCTAAGAAAGGGCTCTGTGGTCAAATAAACCTGGGAAACGATCAGTTAAACGGGCCCCTGCTGCTGCAAGACTCCCAGAGGCTCTGGCAGGCTAAAGCGTGTCCCTCACTTTATGGGATCAGCACTTCCCAGCCACGACTGGCCAGAAACCCTTTTGACATCAAGACCCCCTTAAAATACTAGCGTTCTGGGGCGCCTGGGTGGCTCAGTGGGTTAAGGCCTCTGCCTTCAGCTCAGGTCATGATCTCAGGGTCCTGGGATCATCGGGCTCTCTGCTCAGCAGGGAGCCTGCTTCCCCCTCTCTCTCTGTCTGTCTGCCTCTCTGCCTACTTGTGATCTCTCTGTCAAATAAATAAATAAAATATTAAAAAAAAATACTAGCGTTCTGTGAAACACATTTTGGGAAACGGTGACCCCGACACATTCCCCTTGGACAGAAGAGTAAGCGGAAAGGCAGAGACGAGGAGGACTTGGTTCAAGCCCCAGCTCCCTGCTCACTCTCACTGCTTCCGGCTGGCTTCCCGCCACCACTGCCGTCCGGGCTCTCACCGCCCTGGACCTGTGCTACCTGCCCTCGGGTAAGAGCGCAGCTTCCCGCCACAGCTCCCCACAATTAAGGGCCTGAGAAATGGGCCTCGGACGTACCTCTCATTAAATCTTCCCACCACATCCTGATGGGCCTCGGTCCTGTACCTCGAATGCACGTCCTAAGAGAGACAACATCCGTGAACAAAGACATCCCAAAGGAACGCTGAGGCTCTGGGTCTAAGTGTGAAGACGTTCGAACAAGCAGCCCTGGGATAAAGGAGGCGCCAGAGAGTCCACTCCTTTGTAACCTGCTGCGCAAAACGGCCGGACTGCTCTCTGCTGGAACTGGGGTCAGCAAACGCTCCATGTAGTGTTTATCACCACAAACTTCCCCTCATCTCAACTTTGACGTTCTTCCACATTTTACCCAGCATCATAAAATGTCTTCATTCGTTCAATAAAACGTCTATGTCTACAGGGTGCCAGACACGCTGGGTACACGCTGGTGTTTAATGGAGCATGACCTCCGTTCCCATGAAGCCTACAGTCTAACAGTTGGAGGGAAACTAATGAGTAAAATTCTGGCAAATGCTACAAATGAAAAACAGGGTGCAGTGGTAGCAAATGGCAGGGGGCGGTTACTTCCATGCAGTCCACAGGGAAGGCCCTCTGAGATGAGAAGCAGATAGCCATATGAAATGGGGAAGGAGGGCACACAAACTGACGGGGGCACAAGGTCATTGGTTCATTCACAAGCATTTAATGAGTGCTTACTAAATGCCGGCCACTCTTCCAGGATCTGGGAGTGCACCAGCGAGGAAAACAAAGTCCCTGATCTCATGAAGTTTCCAGACTAGCACAGGAAGTCAGACAATAGACAAATAAATATGTAACTTCAGGTAGTTGGCAAATGCTCTGAAGCAAAATAAAGCAAGTCACGCATTCCAAACAGGGTGAGGAAAGACCACACCAAGGAGGCGGTATCTGAGCACAGGCTTGAATGCAGTAAGAAAGAGGGCCCTGCGGATATCCCGGTGGCCATGGCAAGTGCACGGGCCCTCAGGTGAGAGCGCACTGGGCACATCTGAGGACGCCCGAGGAAGCCAGAGGGGCCACAGTGGCAGGTGACGGGAGGGGCAGTGGTGACGGGAAGCAGCGACTAAGTTCTGAGGAAAGTCCAGGTCACCGTATAAATGCAGCTCGTGAAAGCCTGAGACCAATCCTAACGCCGTTCCTGAGCAGGGCCACGGGCATAACTGAAATCTAAGAACTAAGAACATCCACGCGGCAATACTGGCGGGGTCAGAGACAATTCTGCATCCACGTGACCTGCTTTATTTTGCTATATTCCTAACTATGTCCTCGGCTCTGAATGGAAACTACCCCTTCCAGAGTCGAAGCTCTTGCCAAATTGGGAGTAGAACTGGCAAATGTTCCTTCATTATCCACCAGGATGAGGACTGGTGAGGACATCTAGGCATGGTCCCTTTTTTGCCATACACAAATGAGGCACTGGCATGGCTCGCTGCAGAGTACCATTCCAGAAACGGCACTACGTGATAGCTGTAACACACCTGAATCTCACTGGTGTGGAAATCTGCAAATACCCAAAATCCAACAAGAAATTCAGATGCCAAGACACAGCCGGGGCCACTGACATTCCTCCACTGCGACCTTCTCATTACTTGCAGTAAAAAGCTCCCAGCCCAGAGCTTGCGCTGACAGCTCGCCGGAACTGCTCAACAGGAGCTCTTAAAAGAAAGCCGACAGCGAAAACGCAGCCAGGCCTGCACCGCCGGAGTTCGGTTACAAACCACACACCCACCATGCTCATCGTGTACAGCTGCTTCAGTGAGTTCATGGTCCGCAGGAGGATGACCACCAGCCCACCGCCTTCCACTGTTTCCACCGTTCTGGCCAATAAGTTTGGAGTTAACGCTTCAAAATCCTGGAAGGAGACCGTAGGAAGGGCTGGTCATGCCAAGAGCACCCCCAGGGACGCTCAACCAAGGGCCAGGTGATAAAGTAAAAGGGCTTCAGAACACGAACCCAAGACCACAGCCCCCACCAACTCGGCAGCATGGACACACACACACACACATCCCTTCCCGGCGGCCAGAGAAGCGAGCCCAGCCCTGGAGAAGGGGGGTACCTGGTTTTGCATGTCAAATGTGTCTAATAATCCCAGACAAAAGCCTATTTGGGAAGAAATCCTCCCCCCTTCATTGATTTACACCTGGATTTCACAAATCCATGGCGTTCATTTCCTGAGGTGTGTACAGATAGAGCCTGTCCGACAAACCTCAACCGCACCACACGGGGGAGCCACGGCCTAAGGGAGCCTTCTTCAAGGCAACCGGAAACCGGTAACCGTAACCGGTGCCTAAGAACGCTCGCTACCAATCAGGGGTGGGGTGAGAAGAGGCAAAACGCTCTCTTCTTGCCTCCAAGGTGGGGTGCAAGCCAGCGGTATGGGACAGCCCACTGGCACGTAGAAAGAGAAAAACAAAAACTCCCAGTTCATGATTTTTTCCCTCATTTCTTAATTCACATTTTATAAGATACATTTCATACTGTATGTTATCACCGTAGTACACGCATACAATAAACACGTACCAAAATTGGAAATCTGAGCTTAAAGGTGTTCTTTTTGGGGGGCATGCAGGGGTCACAAGTGTCAAGGAATAAAAAGGTCAAACACAGACCGCCAGAGCTCAAAACAAAGAAAAACAGGAAGTTTAGTCTATTAACTTGATGGGCAAGAGAATAATACTAGTGGAAAAAAATGCCCCAGGTAGTTCTCTGGGGGGGGCGGGGAGTGAGGGCATTTTAAGGACAACAAAGAGGGATGGAGGGTGCTGCTGGTGGCTGTGCCAGTCAGCCCTCCGGAGAGGACGCCTGAGTGCACGGGTCTCCACCCTGCCGGCGAAAACACGTCCCACTGCTCCCTGGTCGTTCCAGGAAGGATCTGGGGACATGTGGTCGCGGGGGGTTCACAGCACCTCCTTTCTCACCCTCAGCTGGTTAGGAGCAGCTGTGACGGAGCACCTGTGTCAGCTCCGGTATCTCTGGAGAAGTGTTGCTCTAAGTGGGAAAGTTTATTCTTCTACGAGGTGAGCTGTCGAGTCTCCTTTGGAAAGTGGCCACGTGTTCCACTGACCATGCTCGGGGGAGGTGGTGGGTGAACCTCCCTCCCTACGGCCCACCTGTTCCTGCGGGGAAAGCTCCACGCTCGGAGCCCAGGTCCAGGCCGGAGGAAGCCACCCACCTGGAGGACGCACATGCCGAAAGTGTTGCCCAGGATCTTGTGGGTCTCGTTGTAGTAGCAGTAGCGAATGTTTGTGGCCGCCACGAACAGTTCGAAGGGGTCATCTTGCTTTATGTTCAGTGTCCCATTCTTTATTTTTTTCTGGAGCTGTCGCATTCTTTTCCTCCGGTGACTGCAATCACCCCCAACACACAAACCCCAGGAGAGCCAGTTAGCCAGAGAGGCTAAAAGGGTGGGAGCAGGGGACAGGCCGATGATCACCCACCCAGACCTTCCAAGCGAAAAGGACACTCGGCAACTATAGGGCTAACCCCGCCATTTAAAGGTGAAGGAAAGCGCGGAGAGGTTGCAGATGGGCTTTGGAGGGAGCCAGGGGTGAGTCTGCGTGGGGGCCCTGCGATGCTGCCCTGGCACCTTCTGCAAATACTTAACTTCCAAAGAAAAGTAATGGAAGGACCTGAACCTCACATCTGGGTAGACCAGAGTTTGAAATCAACCCTGGTGACCTCATTACCTCAGTCTCAAGCCCGTGCTTGAGCCCACTACACGGCACCATTCCTCAGGCCCCCCAGAAGACCTGGGAAAGGCAGGGTGACCACAGGTAGTTTATTCATTTTTCTTTTTTAAAAGATTTTATTTGTTTATTTGACAAAGAGAGAGCGAGCACAAGCACGCAGAGAGGCAGGCAGAGAAAGGGGAAAGCAGGCTCCCCACTGAGCAGAAAGCCAGATGCGGGGCTCGATCCCAAGACCCTGAGATCATGACCTGAGCCGAAGGCAGAGGCTTTAACCCACTGAGCCACCCAGGCGTCCCTATTCATTTTTCATAAATGAATTAATCTACTTCCTTCCCCAGGCTGTGCGATCAAGTCCTCAAGGGCAGCTCTGACGTAAGACATTACTGACAGAGGATATAAGGGTTGGAATGGGATCCAGATAGCTCTCAGGAATCCTGAACAACTTCTTTTATCTTAAAAACCCTGACTATCCAACTGTCATTTAACTCTTTGCTCTACAGAAAGACAGAAAAAGAGGAAAGCTCCAGAACTGAGGATTATAACTGACCAAAATGTTACCACAGTTCTCTAACTGAATAGCTACAACAAAGGCCCTCCCTCTGGGCCCATATTTCTTCATCTGTGAAAGAGGCAGTTAGGCAAGGTGACTGTCACTGTCACTTTGGGCTCATGCCTTAGCCCATGACTTACAAGCATCAGCTAATCTGGTGCTCTGTCACCTCCTGACAGGGCTGGGAGAGCTACAAGAGCTACAGAAGAGTGTCTTACAAGTGAAGTGGGAGGGCTTAAGTGGGAAAGGCAAATCTGCCCCGATCACTGTGAACCGCCTAATTCTGCCCCATCTGACATTAACCATCTGCACGGCAGTGACACTCACAAGCCCCAGAAACCTGTCACCATTCTGCTGACAGGCAACAGGGCTTATTCTCGATCTGTATTAAAAACGCTTACCTGCCCAATTATGAAGGAATATATACAACAAAATACCTATTATGATTTACGATGATACACAGTGACAGCTAAATGCTAACGATGCCTATGGACTGAGATTATGAGTGCTTGTATTTTCACCTCAGTGATTTGTCTGTATTTTTCATATTTCCTATAAGAACACATTTATGTATTATTTAAAAAAAAAAAAAACAAAAAAAACAAGACAATGTACTCAAGACCTAGTTTCTTTTAGGCGGAATCCAGTCTCTTGAAGACCAAAGGATGGTAACTAATCAAATTTAGCCTCTGGAACTAAGTACTGTTAAA
>CM052815.1:21315103-21513838 GCA_028533885.1 Nasua narica
GATCATTTGAAAATAGGAAAATATAAAGATAAGCAGGCGAGGCCTCCCAACTAAATGAACTTACCACCTGGAAGTAAAACAAGACCAGGGTGCAAATGGGCATCTTCCGGGGGGGGGGGGGGGGGGCAGAGCTGACCAGCACTGGAAGATGGCAGGCCGCGAAGAGGGTGGAGGCACCCCGAGGTGTGACTCCAGGGCTTGGGGGCAAGTTTGGGGAAGGAAGCAGGCCCCGAAGAGTGGGGAACGTTTCGGAAAGGAACTCCAGAGAGGTGGCGGTGGCATCCCGGACAGAGGTGGCGGCACGGCCAAGGCTGCGAGCGGCCACAGCCCAGGGCAGCCAGAGCTGGAGATTCCATTTCAGAGTCAATGCAAGAGACAAACACATCTCGGACTAAGGGAGAAAGGAGAGGCTCAAGGACAGAAACACACACGCGACTAGGCAGAGGGGGGCAGATAAGATCAAGAAAAAGAGCACTGCTCAGGAAGGCAGTCTGAGAAAGCACCGTTGAGGCCAAGAAAGGAGCACACTTCTGACGTGACCACCAAGGGGGTTATCTGCCGAGGAACAGGACTCGGCACCCCAAACTCCTCCAGACACAGAGTTGCGGGCCGAACTGCCAGGTTTCCACCAGGCGGACTGACCCCACCTCCTTAGGCCCAGGGGTGGGCATCTCTCCACAGGAATCTGGGGAGAAAGACAGAGGCCCGACATGGCTGGACCTCCACACTCAACAGCTCTTTCAGCCGTGGGGACAGACGAGCACAGACAGCGGAGCTGTGCGAGAAAGAACAGGGCCGCGAGCAGAGCTGAGACAGGCCAAGCACTGGGAGCATCCGGGCTCGGGCTCCACACCAGCAAAGGCAGGGCTGACATCGCCTCCCCAGTAGGTATGGCACAGACCTCAAGGAACTCCCTTTGGGCCTAAGTGTGTTTGTGGCGGAGGTGTGCTACTTTCAAACAGGCGTCCTGACCTTGAGAGATGCCCTTCAAAAATAAGAGTAGAGCCAACCGTCAAACACAACAGTGAACCGGTGGAGAAAGAGCCCTGAGGGGAAGGAGAAAGAGGGAGAAAAGGTGCTGCATGAGGTGTCGGGCTGTCGATGACTTCCCAGAGCACAATCTCGTCACAATGATCCAAGCAGAAGCCAGTTAGAAAAGAGAGTTACTAGAAGCGCACAAGATTTCTGTTACATGGCAGTAAACGTGAGAGAAAAATGAGAGCCTGCGAGATAAAACTGGGTAGGCAGCTCATCATTTTTTTTTTTTCTGAGACTGGAGAGCTGGGCACGTTTACAGGAAAAAGGAGCAAGTTTCAAAGGGGTATGGAGTGGCTGGCAGAGGAAGAGGATGCAGGTCCTGAAAGAGGTGAGAGAAGAGATCTAGAGTAGATAAAGGGGTTTGTGGGGGACACGGGATGAGGCACATCCCCCTCAAAAACAAAAGGCAAAAGAGAAACTGAAAATGCAGAGTAAATTTAAGATGGGAGAACCGAATTGAAGGAAGCTGCATTAGATAGGCGTGATCAACTTAGAAAAGTAAAAAGAAAATCACAGGCAGAAAGCAAGGAATTGGGATAGAGTCCTCCATAGACCATGGAATGGATTTGCAACTTATTGTCAGGAATGCAGAAAGGACATCTGCGCTATCATTTTCTATCTTTGGAAGTGTCCTTCTCAGAGGTAGCACCTCCCTAATGATGCCTGAAAAACTAGGTCAGGGGATCACTGCCTGGCACTGAATTAAGGATCAGGAATTTTAAGTGGTACAGGACACTCAAAGGGCCATACTTACCTGCTAAACCCCAGCTCCTTCTTGTAACACCATAGCACTGAAGGCCGAGCCTTCACAGTTGCTTTGGACAACATGTGATGGAGTATGACCACCTGCCAAAGGAAGAAGTCACAGAATCTCAGGGCCCAAAGAGACCTTAGAGACCGCCAGGCCCAAGACCTCCCTGGGGTTCTCGCTAGGCATTTTACTCAAAGAAAACCAGTCAAAGGGACCTTAATGTTACCATGCGCTGAAACCTCAAGAGGGCCAGTAACTGATTCTGTGGGATAAGACACAAAGTCAGTCAGGAAGTGCTGACCAGGTCTTACCTGATCCTTTCCTCGGTCTCCGACTACAACAAACAAAGACCTTTGTCGTTCAGTGACTCCATTTTCAATGAGAATCCGGATTCGATTATCTACTTTCTTCCGATGCATGGTAAAAGATTACCACTGAAACAGAGAGAAAGGAAACACAACTGTACACAAACACTAGATTCTGGGTGAGGAACATTTAGCTGGCGGCTTCCTCTGGGGTTAGGGGCTGTGCTAGGCACATTTGTAAGTATCATTTTACTTAGCCCTCCAACTGCTCCCTAGGGAACGTCAGTTTCATTTACCAAAACTAGGAAACTGTAGTTTGGGAGGTGAAGAGTATGTTTCCTCAGCAGGAAAGTCAGAAGAGAAGCTGTAATTCACACTTCTACCAAGGAGGTTTTTTTCAAAACCGGAAATAATGTACCAAAAAATAGTATGATTAAAATATATGATGGCATATTTATAGGATAATAAGGCAGTTTTCAAGAAAATTTTCTCAAAATAACTTTCAGAAATTATCCAAGGATATGGATGTAGATACTTATGAGAAGACAGACATTGCAGGACAAAGCATGATACCTTTTTTTTTTTTTTAATGCATGTACATAACATATAGAGAAAACAAACCTGGAAGAAAACACCAAAATGTAATTATTTCTGAATGGTGAGACTACAGATGGTTCTTATTTTGTTATGTGGTGTTATGTTTTTTTTTAAATGCATATGCATAACTAATAAAGTCAGGAAAAGGAAATCAGAGAATATTATTGTGATGAAATGTGTCCCAATCGTCTCCTTCAGGGAGGGAAAATCATTCTGAAGTCTGTACAGATAGACCTTAAACGTTATTGTGACTACGTATGACCCAATACTACATCATTACCACAAAAAATACACCAAAGAAACATCGGGAATATCAATTATATTATTACAACATAAGAGTAAGAATGACGAAAGTCCAGGGCCTGCTACATTCTAAACATAAAGTTCATTAATTGCCTTAACTGTGCTGTAACGGTCCTTCTAGCCTCCAATCCAAATATGGATTTTAGCAGTTCTATCTTAATATCAAACATTATGTTACAATCAATGAATAGCTGCTTTTTCATAAGGAAAGGAGCAAGTATAAAGAATTCAAGTATCTCAAGGAAGAAAAGTGAGAGACACAGGATTCACACTGCCTGACTCCACGTCTGCCTGACTCCAAAGCCTAAGCTCTTTACAGCTCAGCGATCTGCCCAGCTTCTCCGGTTGAGTTCCTGTCACAAAACGACCACACACTAATCAATCTATAATTGTTAGGGACTGCTTTTTGCCCTAGTTACTGTAGGAGCCCCAGAAGCAATACCACATAAAGCCTTGACTTCAAGGAGCTTTCATTCTCCTTGGAGAAAATATTCAAGTGAAAGATAAGGCGATCTGTCTGAAGACAAATTAGATGTAAAAATAATAGTACAGCCAATGGTCTGATAAAGGTCTGAGATTACTTCGGGATGGAGTAGTTACCACGGAAGGCTTAATGGATGAAGAGGGCTCTGAGAGAACAGAAAAGGACTTTTCCTCATTCACTCATCTATTGGTCTAACAAAACAGCATCTACGTGCCAGTCACCATTCTAGGGGCATTAGCAAATAAAGTCCTGAATGTGACTGCTGAATAAAGACTATAAAAGAATGAGCTGAGACAAACAGTTCAAAACGTGGGAAGATTTGGACTCGGTTTAACGCCCAGCGCCGATACCAGGAACTGTGGGCAAGCTCCGCAGAAAGCGAAAGTGTTGTCACCCACCCTCTCACCCCGACCCCTGGCAAGAGGTCCCTAGAAGGTAGAGATTAAGCCCCGAGAGCGTTCGGGAAGCACGCCGAAGGTGGCCGCCAATCGGGGAAGAGGAATCTGTCATCTAGGAGCGCCCGTGCGGGAAGGCGGGCGGCGAGGGCCGGGGATCGGCCTGGATGCAGAGACTCCATCCTCGAGCCGGTCACCTCTGGGCCCAAGAAACACATGGACACCGACCTCAACACTCATCCCAAGACGTCCCGTGTTGGGTACCTGCGCCCCGAGCCCAGCGGATCCCAGCCAGCAGCGAAACGGAAGCACGTGGGGGAACCGAATTACTCCAGCAGCCAGAAGGGAGCGGTGGGCTGCCCCTATCGAATGCCTGACCGCGAGCTTTCAGGGTTGGTCACGCTCCGCGACGCTCGTCCCGCTCCGGCCCTAGAAATCGACGTGTGCGCAAGCGCACTAACGGCACGGCGTGACGCGCGTGCGGGGACCTTCCTCAATCAGGTCTCTGTGTGATGACGTCAGAGGACCGGGAGGCGGAGCAGCAGCCTAAGTTGCCAGCGCGGCTGTAGAATTAAGCGTCTGCTTGGGGTAGCTGGGGCAGTGCTCATCAGACTCAAAATACCCTGGCTTCGAAGGGGAAAATATGCATACAGGTGTCCGCACCGCCAGCTCCTGCCGCTGTACTGGGGGGAGCCCAGATTCCCAGATGGGTTCGGGGCAGCACACGGTAAGTGGTCCAGGGTTGTGTATTAGCTTAGTTTTATGAGACGACCGACTCCAGGGTTCTGTGCGTAATTTTACCGATTTTTATTAAAATAACTTCCCCCTTTAATGTGACAAAATGAGGAAGTTCAACCAGCAGACCTGACTCATTTCACTTGACCCTCCACACCTGCAGAAACGATCCTGTAGACCTGTGAAGAATTCAGTAGGCTTTCTACCCACCAGTGTGGGTACTTTGTAAGCTCCCTTTAGGCCTTTATCTGGCCATCAAATGACGGCACTCTTCTCAAAAACCAGCTCTCTTGCTAAATAACTTAATCTCTTTTCTTCCTCCACTCTCCCACCCCCACCAGCTCCCAGGCGAGACTCACCCAAGCACAAGAACCACATATGTATTCTTATACATTCTTGTCTTTGCGCCTGATAGTTGACCTTCAAGTAAACAAATCCCAATTGCTTGCTTGACATTTTCCGGATACCTCAAACTCAGAATGTCTGAAGCCAAACTTATCTTCCCTTCCTCACTGAAACTCCTTCCCCCAATCAAGACACTTCCAACTACAATGTAATCACCACCACCACCACCCCATTTAGTCCAATATCCACCATTTTCTAATTCACACCACAAAAATGTCAATATGCCAGACACAAGGGATCAAGTGACCAAAACATTCCTGTCACTCATTAAGTTTGCATAATTCTAAGTTTTAAGTGCTATTAAGAAAAAAGTACCCAGCAAGTGAACAGTGACAAAGGGTATGTTTTAGTGGTGGCCATGGAAGGCCTATGAGGCAATGACACTGGAACAAACACCTGAATTTAGAATGAGCATTAAAAATATTTGAGTGAAAAGCCTTCCCAGGCTGTAGGAAATCAGGCCAAATAATGAATGCACATGGACCAAACTTTAGAATTCTAGGTATGATGGGAAAACCAGTGGGGTTTGGGGGAACTGGGAAGTGACAATATCTGACTTGCCCTCAGAAAAGGCTCATTTTCTTGGCTGCTGTGCAAAAATCACTGCAGAAGGGCAACAGTAGCAGCAGCCAGCCATTACAAGTTACTGTAGTTACCTGCTCTCAGCTAGTGGTAGTGGTGGTTAGAAGTGCTAGATGACTCAGGATACATTTTCAAGGTAGACACATGTAGGTTGCTTAAAGACTAGATACAGGGCATGAAAGAAAAAACAATGATGGCCGAAGTATTTGCCTTAGCAAATGGATGAATGCAGGTTAATTAAGAGATTAATTTGGAACACTAAAGACATTCAAATCGAGATACTGACTAGGACTGAAGTTTTGGGGAGTTTGGGACCTAGAGTATTTAGGAGTTACTGAAATAGTGATTGTATTCAAAGTCCTGGGATTAGAGGAGATCACCTAGGAAAGATTGTAGCTAGAGCTCAAGGTCTCACACTGGATTACCCAGAAAATACTGATTACTGAGTAGTGGCCAGTGAGACAGGAAACATGTAGAATCCATCACTACCGCCCTCCACTTTATGTTGTAATAATTTCTCACATGGGCTACTCCAATAGACATATCTTGCCCCATACATTTTGTTCTCAACAATGCATTGTTTGTTCTTTAAATGGCAATTTTATTAGGTGACCATCCTTTAACCCACCCCTGGCCCCTGGCCCCATACACACACGGTTTAGAAACCCTTTAGTTTCCAACTGGTAAGAGACAAAACTTAACATGGTACATAACTATAAACCCATCTATAGTACTCTTTACCTGTTTCTTCAGCCACTTACTACTACTAAAACTCATACTTCTCCCATTTGAGCAGACAGCCTTCTCAGTCACTGGAGATTGTACCTTTGAACATGCTCTTCTCTCCACTTCACTGTCTAATTACTCCTCACCCATTAAGTCTTAGTTTAATTATCCCTTTCCCCGAAAAGTCTTTCCTGATCATTTTGACTAGGTCATAACCTATCTCAAGTCTTGGCCTTTATACCTGTCATCAGTCATGTTGCTCCATCATGGCATTGATATATTTTTGTGTAACCACAGAACATTATCTTTGACGAGACTGTTGAGTGAAAGGAGGAACCACAGTGATTTTTGTCACCACTGAATACTTAGTGCTTGCCACTGTGCTTGGAAAGGACACCCAGATTTGCCTAATGAAGCCTTAGTTCAGTGGCTTAATACAGTGTCTCCCGAATATAAAAACATTACTTAAAGAAAACTAGTATTTACAAATAAAAATACAACACTGAGGATTGCCTCCACTAGATCAGGTGGTCTTGCACTGCCTATACTCAATGAGCCAGTCTTTGCACGAGACTGGATTAGGCCTCGAAACACCTGTTAAATTAAGGTATTAAAATCCTGACTGAAAGAAAATATGGTAGTCTAGTCTCTGTAGAAGACAAGTCTACCAGAGAGATTTCTTTAAGCTTTTTCCTTCTCTCCTCTCGAAAGTAGCACTTCAGAGCTCTGCCGGATAATATACACAACTAACGTAGACTTCACTCAAGGACAGTAAGGAATCAAATTTTAATATTTAATCTAATGTAATTTAAGACATTTACTAGCCTTTTCCAGTATTTTTATAAACTTCAGAATGGGAAAAGGTATAGAGAGAAGCCTTAACAATTTACATTCGTTTTCCTGATGGTTTCCCTCCCCACTGACTCTACCAGAAGGGATAAGCTCAAGGGCAATACTGATTATTTGAATATAATTTAGTCAGTAAAACTTCAAAGTGCTTAATAAGAACTCAAGTAGGATGAGAATTGAGGAACTTAAAGATGAAATGAAGAAGAGTTTACACTCAGCGCTTACCTGTATCTCATTCCCCTAATTAGATATATTACTGGAAATATAATGAACAGCACAAATTTCCTAAGACACTTAGGAAACTGACTACTCAACTGCCTTCTATATTTTATGAACTGGTTGTCAACAGAGCACCTCAGTTACTGAGGCTTCTGAGAATAAACACAAATTCTCATGCCTCCTATACGTAGAAAAGTTTCCCACCTAAACAGAGATGCATATATAGAAGACAAAAGAACTATAGAAGCTAACTGATTAAAAATGTTTAAAGGATATTTGTTTTAATATCAGGATACAGTGATTGCAAAAACCCTTCCATGTTCCTTAGGGATATTAGGATCTAGAAATAAAACTCCTCTAACCAAGGTCATCAATGACATTCTACCTTAAAGCTTTAAAATAGAAGTCTCATTATCCACAGGAGATGATTGATATTGTGCATTTAAAAAGTACCTTGTATGTGGAGTCGTACTATACCAAAAAGCTACAGTGACACATGTGACAGTCATTTCCTTGCAACTCTGCTAAAATAACCATTTGACCAAACAAAAGGCCTTCTGCAGGTAGGACAAGTATTCATATATTATACAGGACGCTTAGTACCAAGACTCAGATCTTAATGGGACTTTTTTTTAAAAAGTTCTCTGCCTCATAATGAGGCAGTCCTTTAAAAATATAGTCTGAACTGAGACACAAAAGCTTAACATTTAGACTCTGATGATAGAATGCCAAAAAAAAAAAAAAACCAAATTTCCAAAAGAACCAACGATTCTTTGAAAAACATACACAGAAATAATAAAACTACTAACACCTTTACACATTCACAACATCTACACTAACGCATAGAAGTTTGAAACCTAGGAAGCATTTCTTTCCCATCCCATCTCTGAACTGATTCATAGAGATCACTATATAAAGAACTTATTTACTTCAATTTTAAATGTCATGAAATTATTTTCTACACAGATAGCAAATTTAGTTTTATATATATAGAAGGATTGTAAGCATACACATCTAGGGATTACCCAGTAAACCACGAATGTTTTATCTATTCCCCATAAAATACAGCTAACATATGGTTGTGGTACATCCCAGGCAGATGTCATTTAAAGCGCACAACGGGAGGTGCTAGCAAAAGAAATACTCATTTGCAAAAGTAAACAGAACCCTTCCAATATGATGTACCACAACCACACATGAGAAAAGTCAAGAACTTATTTTATTTTAAAATAAACATTAAAGATACGCCCCCTTCCCCACCACCCTACAAAAAACTTTTGAATGTGGAATGTTCAACAGCCTATCCATTTTAGTAGGTTACAAAACCAGCAAAAACTCCAGTTGTCTAATAATGAATGTTTGAGAATAGTTTTGTGTCTTGTTTTTTGTTTTTCTTTAGTAGCTGAGCACCTACTGGAAAAATTCCTTAGCTAAAGGCTAATAAAACAAAATTCAATTTCTGCACAGAAAATACCATTCACTTAGTAGCCTTTGCTGAATAGATGGGATTAATTCTCCATGAAGTCAAGGTGGGATATGACAAGCAGCATTAAGTTCATAGGCACACAGAACTAGTGCTCAAACTGCTAGCACAAATTCCAATAGCACATAAATTACTAAACTGTCATCTCCATCAAACTTGTGACTCTCCCTATGCATCTAAGTGAAGGAATCACCACTTTGAATATAAACGCCTCCATGAGAAAAAGGTTAATGCAATTAGGGTTAGACAAAAGATAAAGCAACTACTACAGAAATAGCTGCTGGAGATAACCATAAAATTTGAAACACTAACAATGCATGGGGTGAACCACATAAGCTGCTAGCTGTTGAACACCAGTGTTTCAAGATACAACTTTTATAAACATGTTTTATTTGTTTCACTTATACCATCAGAACTGAGACTACTGTCTGTCATTTCCCTAAAATAGGGAAATCAATCTAAAACACATACTGGTGCTTTGCAAAAGATAGCAATTTAAAAGGGTGGTAGCAGCGGGCATTTGATATTTTTCTTTTGAAAACCTTCCGGCTGCAGGAAAAACATGTGACCAAGAGTGTTATGATTATCCATTAGATATTTTCATCAGTACCTGTACCAATTCAGGTGACAATACAGCAAGATCCAAAGATTAGTGACAGACAATGTACATTATAAGGAATGATATATAGTACCAATCCTTACAAAAGTCATTGTCGAAGAAACGGTTAAGTGTTCAAAAAGGTATCTAAATATTTCACATTAAGTACAGAAGCGGCCATCCAGATTACATCCCATATTTGTTGCATATTTTTCAAAAAGTGCCAATCAAAGCCTAATTTTGCATTTTGGCTTTGTCTTATACAGTATCAGCTGTTAAAAAGCAATTTACATGTGTTTTTAACCACAGTCGTTTGGCCAGAGGATGAATAGTGCTGTGTCAAAGCTGGTAGCCAGCCTCTTATATTAGGGGCCCATGCATAATTGGGTACGCATCTAACGTTCAGTGCTCCAATTTAACTGGAAAAGCTGTGAAATGCAGTTGTTCTGCCAAACCACACTCCACTCCTTCTCGAAGGGAAATATTTTAGTTTTGTCAATTACCACTGAATAACTCTAGGGCTGATTTGTAGATTTTATCCAATGTCAAAAGTCAATCTTGCTTTTTCCAAGCCACTTCAAATAACTACGGAGATATCACCCTGTAAAGTGTATTATGTTTTACTTCTAAGCAAGGGTGAGGAATCTGAGTATCATGTGCAAGGCTCAAGATGACGCTTAGGACAGAACATGCAGAATAAAAATAGTTTCCTTCCATATCCAGGTAATATAAAGCTGACAATTGTAGTCCTGTCTTTATGGGATGAAAACAGTCCCTTTACAATAAGTTTCCTGAAAGGGAGAACAAATAGATAATAACTCTTCTGGTAACATATTATGGTACACTGGCCAGTGTGTTTTTGGCGTTTAAACATAATCCTGTGAATCAGATTAATTCACTTGCTGAGTGTTCATTTGCGGCATCCCTCTGTTGGGTCTTGGGGGCCCTCCACGACCTAGAAGACAAAAATGGCATTTGGTTTTTCTTTCAAATATTATTTGCTTTGCCTTCAAGCAGATTTTCATCTGAAGTCAAGAAGCATGTGGGCAGCTTGTCACCACATTATTAGGTTTAAGAGGTCAATTCTTCAGTGTTCACCTGTCCTGGAAGTTGTCATGCGCAAATTTGCTCATGTTCTCTAGCTAAAAGAAGAGTAGAGCTAATGGAGTATTCCACCAGTACTCATTCATTCATTCATTCAACAAGTATTTATTGAGTGCCTACTATTTGCCAGGCACTGTCATCAGGCGTTGGAAATAGATACAGCAGTAAAGACAGACAAGGTACCTGCTCTCATGGAGCTTACATTCTAGTGTACACTCTAGCTTACATTTCAGTAGTAAGTAACATCATACTATCAAAATTAATAAAAGCACCAGAATGAAAAACAGACCTTGTTACCTAAACTGTTAAAAAAGAAACTACATAACATTCAAAATTGTATAATGACTTATAACAGATAAAATAACTTTTTACATGCTGTTAAAACAGATTTTTAGCTACCGGTCAACTCAACTTTCATAGAATATGCTACAAGGTGAGAAAGAACATAACCCACATTCACATGCAAATATCCTTTGATACTTCAAGTCGGTAATTCCCAAGTGATCCATTAATTTAAAAATAAAATGCACCTTTTTGCTGGCCAGTTTCTACTAGCATTGAAACCAAAGTACTTTGTAATTCCTCCTTAATATACATTTTATACATGTTATGGCCAATATCTAGAGGAAACCTACTCAATTTAACTTCCCTTAAATCGGAGAACCATTTAGAACTTCAGATCATATGAAATGCTACCTAACTGCTACACAGGTTGACTTCCTGTCCAAGTAGGAAGCAGTTTTCCTGTGGTAATAGACAAAATCAGAAACTCATTAAACCTGTAATTTCTAAATATAGTTAAGTAAGTTAGTTAGAATATTGGATGTTTTATTTAGAAGTCAGAAATAATTTGACACTTATATCGCTATTAGTGATCCAAAGGCATTTAAATTTCAACTAGTTCTATCCCTTCTAAATGGTTCTCTAAATGTAACTATGGTTTATCTGGCCATTAAAGGATTTCTGACCCTAAAATATAATATGCATGTTCAAAAATGAAAGAGGAATAATAAATTTATATAAATGTTCAATCTCATTCCAAAAATGTCTTACAAAAATGTTTCAGTAAGTACTTCCTAAAAACATTTAGCAGGTTTTAGGACCTGAAAAATAATTTGCAGTTGGAAAACACTTTTTCTGAGGAGGAGAAATGTTTTAGTTTTCAAGACAATTTATATAGTAACAGGGAAAGTCATTCAAAAAATTAAATTTGGGTTCAAGAGAAGTTTTAGAAACAGAGCATTTCATTTAATCCCTAGCAACAAGTCTGGTAATGATAAATGTATTCCTAACATGTAGCCTACATGCAGACTATGGAACAGCTCTTCCAAGGCCAGAACAGAAGCTCCACTTATAAGGGAGCTAGGATCACCACCACAAAATATTACCTCGTGGGGCTCCCCGTGGTCCACTCTGCCCAGAGCCTCGCTTGAAATTCTGCTGATATCCATCCTAAAAGACAAGCTAGTTAGTACTGAAGAAAATGTAACTTTTGAGTGCTTACTCCTCATCTATCTATTCTTACAGAGCACAGAATCCTTCCTTATTCTTTTATACATTTCAATATATCATAGCTAGAAGTTATTCTGTAATTGTACTTATTATTCTCAAGAACATTCAATGAGATGTTTCTGCTCTTAAAAATCATTTTTTTCTCCCACACAAACTTATTTTCATTCACATATAATTAACATACAGTATTATATTAGTTTCAGGTATACAACAGAGTAACTCAATAATTCTATACATTTCTTAGTGCTCAAGTCTACTCTTATCTATTTCACCCATTCCCCCTATCCACCTCCTCCCTCTGGCAACTACCAAGTTTATTCTCCATTTAAAAGTTTTTGTGTAAGCCTGATGATTCACCGACCTGTACCCCTGGAGCCAATAATAGCATTATATATCAATAACTTTTTTAAAAAGTTTTTTGTCCATCTTTTATTTCTTAAATTCCACATTTGAGTGAAATCGTATGGTATTTGTCTTTCTCTAACTGATTTCTCTTAGCATCACACTCTCTAGGTCCATCCATTTCCTGCAAATGGCAAAATTTTTTCTTTTTTTTGTGGCTGAGTAATATCCCATTATATATACCACATCTTCTTTATCCATTCATCTAGTGATGGATAGTTGGGGTTGCTTCCACCCATATCTTGTCTATTATAAATAATGTTCTAATAAACACAGGAGTGCATATATCTTTTTGAATTAGTGTTTTCATTTTCTTTGGGTAGATACCCAGTAGTGGAATTACTAGGTCATATGGTAATTCTATTTTTAACTTTTTGAGGAACCCCTACATTGTTTTTCACACTAGCTGCACCAATTTGCAATCCCACCAGCAGTGCACAAAACCATTCTGTTTTTAAGATCCTATTAAATGAGCACCTATGTTGAGTGCTTAAGAAAAGCAAAAGTTATCATTTTCCACAATGAAGTATCTTGGACAAAGGTACAAAATTAGTCCCAAATTACTTAATTACTAAAGTCCAAACAACTACATCAGTCCATTTCCTGGGTGTTATTTAGGTCAGGTTTGTATTTTAAAGCAACTTCTACCTACCCGCTGATAGCCAGAGTAGTCCCGGGGAGCACTGAACTGAGACTGTGTATAACCACTGTTTGGAGTGTTAGAGAATGAAGGGCGGTAACCATCATATCCTCCTAAAATTTAGGACAAGAAAATAATTTTCTTATCTACACAAGGAATTTTTATTTCCTACTACTGACCAAAGGAAGAACTGAAAAATTGTAAGCCATGCTAGTTATTTAAACTAATTTCTAGTTTCCTATCCTAATCCTATCTGTTCCTAAATTTCTGAGTATTAACTTACTTGGAAGAGGACATTTTTACCCATTCATGCACACCCCCCCCACACATAAAAAAATCCCCATAAAGTATGATAACTAATGGAAAGCAATTATCTCCTAGTGAACAAAGAAGTCATGGATTTGACAACTAAAAAAATTCATTCCTAATTGTCAGTTTAAATGCCTATAACAGGACTGCCTGGGTGGCTCAGTCACTTAAGTGCCTGCCTTCAGAGGAGGACATGATTTGGGGTCCTGGAATGGAGCCCCACATCCGGCTCCTGCTCAGCAGGGAATCTGCTTTTCCCTCACCCTCTCCCCCAACCCCCCCCCCCCGCTTGTGCTCTCTCTCCCTTTCTCAAATAAAATCTTTTTTAAAAAATAACTGCTGGGCGTGTGGGTGGCTCAGTCGTTAAGCATCTGCCTTCGGCTCAGGTTATGATCCCAGAGTCCTGGGATCGAGCTCCACATTGGGCTCCTGGCTCAGCAGGAAGCCTGCTTCTCCCTCTCCCACTCCCCCTGCTTGTGTTCCCTCTCTCGCTGTGTCTCTGTCAAATAAATAAAATCTTTCATAAATAAAATAATTGCCTGTAACATACTAAAAATGTTTAAGTTGTACGTAAGAGGCTAATGCAGATATGTATCATTCCCAAAAACCACACAACATAGTTCTATGTATTTTATAAATAAAAAAGAACAAATTTGCTGCTTTTTTTTTTTTGTACCTCTGAATCCATTAGCAGGGCCCCTGTATCCATTCATCAAGCCTCTAGCACCACGGGAGCCACCACGAGACACACCACGACTGTTGTAATACGGCTGACTGCTGCGTGGAAATGCAGTGTTTTGCTGGGGAGGCTGCTGATGGTTACCAGTCACTTGATGGGGCTGGTCCTGGGAGCCATGGTAGGTCCCAACCACTATAATAAAAAGAAAAGATTTATACACACACACCCACACCACATACACATCGCTCATTATAACCTGTTCTCTCATAGTTTCTGGTTTAAGAGGTGTCTTATACTTCCTCCTCAAATTGTCTTTAAATTTTTATATTAACAATAGTGAAAACTATACATCAGTTAAGTCATTAAATCCCTATTTTCCTCCTACCCCATATTAATTAGCTAAAGAGAATACAGTTCTCTAACAGTAATTCCAAACCTTTAGAAGCACACAAATGTGTGAGAGCACAAAATTCTATCCTTCCAAATGAAACAAAAACCTGTAATATTAAACATCTTCTAAAAGGCACAAGAGACTATTAGCACAAGAGACTCACAATAATTCAAAAGACCTTACATACTAGAACAGTACAATTACCATTTTGTATCATTTAATTATTTCTTTTCACTAGAAAGCTCCTCTGTGGTAAAAGCTTTCTCATCCTTTTAAAATTTCCCTTGCTACTTAGTAAAACATACAAACCCATGCTCTCCCATAGCAAGACAACCATATGGTGGAATATTCAGTCAATTATAAAGATAAATCAGCAGAGGCCTTCTTATACCCCCCCTTAATGCCTGATTCCACTTCCAAGTACTTTTAAGTACAACCAATTTAGAAGACAGTTAAATAGTACTCACACTGACACTCAACCTGATGAGGTGAAGAGAAAATTCTAGAAGGTTCACGCTAACCTTGCACACCCCCCCTTCTCCTTCCACAATGGGGAGAAGTCTAGAATCTAGAGATCTTCAAAAATTAAATCCTGAGGTACCTTACTGATATTACCCCAATGTTTATAATTCACAAGGGAGAAAAAACAGGATGCAAACACTGCCTTTGGAAGGTGAGGAATGCAGAGACGAAAGGAAGGCCTATACCCCAGGAACAAAAACAGTCAGCAGCCTCTTGCCAGCCCAAATCTCCCAAGTTTAGGCAGAGAGAAAAGGTGGTGTGACTCTTGAAAGACTTCACCAGATACATTTTATATCCTGAAGAAGCCCCAATTTATCAGTTCTTAGAATGCTATTTGGAGTGAATAAGACCAAGTATGCCTAGGAGGAGGAGAAGTCGTGGCTCCTTTTTGTGTAATTAATTGACCAATTACACTATTCAGTGTGATCTTTCTATAGCCTGCCTTTCACTGCATTCCCCAAATTTAAAATTACAGGCAACTATCATGATTACAGGTAATATTTCTATCTGAAGAGATTGATTCACATGCATGTAGAGAGTGGTCAAAAGTCAAATTTCAACTCAACTTTTTTTATCATAAGAATTTTATTAGTCCTGGTTAAATCTCACTGCAAGAAAACTCATAGTGGTACAATTAAAGTGTGATCTTTATTTGAAAATACCAGAAATCAGGGCACCTGGGTGGCTCAGTCAGTTAAGCGTCTGTGCCTTTGGCTCAGGTCATGATCCCAGGATTCTGGGATCAAGACCTGCATCAGGCACCTGCTCAGTGGGGAATCTGCTTCTCCCTCTGCACCTCCCCCCAGGCTCATACGTTCTCTCTCTCTCTCGCAAAAATAAATAAAAATAAAATATTTTTAAAAAATTAAAATACCAGAATTCCTTTGATAGTCTATCAAAGTGTTTGTAAAGAATAAACTAGCCAGATTCTTGCCATATCACTTTTTCATGTTCCTGACTAGATAGTACAATTTGCTGTGGGGCCTTTAGACATTGTGCTGACAGGCTTGTGAGTACTTGGCAATAATTAAAGGAGCCTGAGGGCATGAAACCCAATTTTATCAGCAGCTGAACACAAATGGCATAATGGATAAATATCAGATTATAGCTGATTCAAACTCCCTACTAATTAGTAGTGCTTAATACTATAGGAAATATGTAAGAATTTAGTACTGAAAAATCCGTAATGTTCATCCAAGTCTATCAAGAAATTGGACAATTAAAATATAGTTATTTAAATCAGTCCAATAAAATTAAACTATTAACTCCTATGATTTTAGAAAGGTTTGCCAGTTTCTTATGGAATTCTAATTAAACAACCTGGGATCTAAATAACCAAAGACCTAAAGCAGTTATTTCCTGCCTTACAAAGTTAAGAAATCTATGATATCTCTAGCTACATTACTGTGATGGGTGTGGTAACTAGCCAACAAAGACTTTGTTTCAACCTAGTCTACCAAAGACGGATACCATGAGATTTTTGCTTGTTTTATTCTAACTAGCACACTGACAACCAAGCCAACTCCTTACTGCTTCTTAATTTTGTATAACTGACTTACTACCTACCAGTTATCATGCTATTTGGCTTCAATTAATTAGCAATCAAAAGTAAAGTTGATCATAACTTAAGTAACAAGTTTAGTTCCACTAAAACCATAGAATGAAACAGGGATATTATGAATGCTTACTGATCAAAAGAAAATTGGTATAAGGTCTCCAAAAAAAGTGCAGGCACATACAATAAATATGGACCCGACTTAATTCAGGTTCTGTAATGAAAAATCCATAAGGTCTACTACTAAAACAAAAACTCTTAGACACCAACACTCTAAAAGTCTAAACTCTCCTACCACTGTCAGTTAACTGTGTTGGACGGCAAGCAGCCAAGGACGTGACACTGGTTTTCTTACCTGTTTGAAGCTGTTCTTGCTGAAGGTCTGTTTGTTCTACTTGGTGAGGCTGACTGGAAAAGCTCTGGTTATAACTGGCCTGGTACTGATTTTGCTGTTTCAAAGTTTCTGGTTCATTAACAGGAGGAACTGGGGCATTCATATTGAACACCTGTAAGTAAATAAACTAAATGATTACTTCATCCCTTTATGCTAATAATTTCTCTACTTTTAACAAGGCAGATCTCAATGCTGGTTTTACCTCAAATGTAAATGCATTACAGTCTCAAACACACAAACACACACACACACACTCTCTCTCTCTATATATATATATATACACATATAATACCTATATATTTATATATATACACACATACACACCACATAGCACTTAAAGGAGAGCATTGAGAGGATCAAAATCTAAAAAGACACACAAATCAGCAGCGCTGGAAATGCAATTATAAATGAGAAAGCTTTTTATAGATGCAAACCACTGATATAATGTCACAGAAATTAATTCTATGAACTTTGAGTTAAATATTTTATTATTTTTATTGACATTTTTATCAAGTTAATATTTTAATATTTAACTCTGAACTTCCCATGAGCACCAATTTAGCTGTATCCCATTAATTATAGTATTTTCATCATTTTCTAGAAATCCTGCAGTTTAGAGATGCTTACTAAAAAACCACAATGAACTATAATATGTGAAATTTACTATAAGAAATGTCAGTGAAATAAAGGATTAAGCAAATATGGAAAAAAAGTAGACAACTGTTAAATCTAGGTAAAGATTTATATATAGATGTAGTAGTCTACTTTTCTGCACATTTACTTTTGTTCATCAAACCGAAAGGATGAAACGATAAAAAACAAAGATGTGAGCACATAACTCCTAAGACTCAAATGTTATTTCTGGAATCAAGAAAAAATTAGAGTTTATGTTCAATTAAATGTACTCTACAGTTTGGACAGATGCAAACTCAAATACAAAGCTAAATGAAGACTTTTTTGCTGAGACTCTGGCATGATCATAGTACACACTAGGCATTTAACATTAGTTCAATTAATTATTTACCGTTTGCATGGATTGGAATGGAGCTGCATTTACATTTATTCCACTGCTATGTAACGGTTTGCTTGTCCCAGCCTGGAACACCTGAGGCTGAGAAGCAGCCGGAAGGGATGATGAAGCTGTAGTCTGGTCTGTATTTAAGGAGATTGTTGCCTAAACACAAAATGAATAGATGCACTTTAGTGGTAAACTAAATTTAGCCAAGTCTACTAACGAAGCCTTAGTATGTTAAGAAATTCAACTATTTCATAAAAGCAAAATACTGTATTGCATGCATTAGGTCCAAAGAGAGTCACAATATTAACAGTAATTTACCTCTCCCCAATTCATGAGTATGTGCCTCATCAAGTTTATGTTACCTAGTAACAGAAACTTGCCTGAATCTGGTCAATTGGTTCCTTTTGTGGTCGTTGCTCTGTAGCATGAGAAGGCTGGTACAAGGGTTGAGATGCAGTGTACCCCTCACTTGTGGATGAAACCAAAGGAACCTACACAGAAGTAAAGCAATCAAAGCTGCTTTCTGTTATAAACTCTAACACAGACAGGGCTAAGAAACAGATATGCCTATTAAAGAGACTATAAAACTTAACTGCAAAAAATACATCTAATATTAAAGTTGAAAGATAAATAAACCCGAGTCCAGTTATGAAGTCCCCAACAAATGCTTCTAAATGGCAATATCTACAATAAATTTTAGAATTATGATACTTAAACATGTCTTCTCAAATTCTACTCAGTTCAAAATAAAAAAGCATCTTCCTTCATTATAAAAAACTATTATAAACATGAGACTTAACAAAAAATAATGTTTTCTATTGTTTTTATTAAAATAAAAGTAAATGTAACATGGAAATAAAGCCTGACAGCTACCCACACCAGACTCGGACAATGATAAAATTCATACCTCACTTTCATGAGCCAATTAAAGAAAGAGACCCAAGAACTGGTTAAAAATAAACCTACAGCAGTAGTTCTGTCACTCTTACCTGTGTGGCTTCTGGTTGTACCGGAACTTGATTAGGTTGAGCAAGTCTAGATTCAGAATGAACTGTAAAATTGACCCCAAAAAATCCAGTTATCCAAAAATCAAATTTCTTCAGAGAAAATTTTTATAGCCAAATCCTAAAAAAAACTTTTTACTGATCATGAAAATAAACTGGAAAAGTATAGTTAGGATTTTAGCTTTCAAGTGAGCATTTTGGTTTCCTTGTAGTCATTATTAGTCAACTCTCAGAACGGCTTTCATTTTGAGTTCTGCTAAGGTAAAGAAAGACGTCAGTGAAAAAATACTAACGAAGAAGTATAGAGCAGAAGAGGCAAGAATCAATACCAGTTACCCATGAAAATGAGCCTTTTAAAGTGGTCACTACAAAGTAGCATTACCTTTACTCAATACCTTAGATAAGTACTATTTTAACATTATCAACTTTCAATATAATTTTAAATGCTTCCACAGGAAAAAATAATACGCGTTTTAAAAAAGCCTGTATTCAATTCAGTGTGCAAATTGTCAACTCCCACCAGTCTTCTACTCCCTTCCCCAACCATGGTTAAAGAATCAAAAATATAGGATCTGTGGTTAGTCATTTAGAAATCACCCATTTTCATCAGAGAGGCTAATGAACTCAGCATTAACTGAGTATCTAAATGGCTTACAGGTTATATCGAGGCTGTATGTGTTAATTCTGGCACAATTTTCCAGCTATAAAAACTATGTGTTGTCTTTCTCTAGCAGAACTTAGAAAATGGACACTAATAACTGATTCCTTTCCAGAAAGCCTAACCCTGATTTGTTTTCTAACTCTTGGTAGAAATGTTAGAGATATGAGCTCCCCTTACTTTGGAGAAATCGTAACTAACTTAAATTAACAGTGTCATTAAACATGCTTTCACTCATCAATACCTTTTATGACACTGAAAATTTACATGACATTACACGTTATTTTATTTTTTTTAAGATTCTATCCATTTATTATTTGGCAAAGAGAGATCACAAGCAGGCAGAGCAGCAGCAGAGGGAGAGGGAGAATCAGACCCCTCTCTCCCCGCCCCCCTCACCAAGCAAAGAGCCTGACACAGGGCTCGATCCCAGGACCCTGGGGATCATGACCTGAACCGAAGGCAGACGCTTAACCGACTGAGCCACCCAGGCAACCCTAAATGTGTTATTTTATATAGTTTCACTTCTGTACCCTCAATAATGACATGTTCTGGGAAAAAAACCAAGACTCAAAATTACTAATGGTCCCGGAGAAAAACGGTTGACTTAACCAACAAGACGCAAACTCCCTTTAGTGCTATTTCTAATAATGGTGTAAGACTAATAAGAGTTTGAAACTTCAAAAAAAAAAAACCTTGAAACTTCAACTGTCTTTAGGCCAATCTTCCCCTTTCCTCTTAAGCATTCCCTTAACCACCTCACTGTTGCATCTCATTTTTATTTAGGTAATAAAATGTTTAGAAATTCTCCCAAAAAGTTGCAAGCATCCTTCAGAGAAAAGACACTTCTATTATTTTTATGCTTAATTTGGAATTTAAAAAGCCAAGCAAAATTTAATTTATATAAATTACAGTAATAAGCAAAACTGGTCTGTAATGTTACAAATCAGGAAATGGTTCCCACAGGGCTGAAAGAGAGGGTAAACTAGTGACTGAAGGAGGACACAAATAGGCTTCTGAGGTATAGGTAATGTCCCATTTCTGGGTGCTGGTGTGTTCAGTTTGTGAAACTCATCAAACTACATTTGCACGTACTTAAATTTATATATGACGATAAAAGGTTTAAAAAAGCAACAGAACTACAGTTATTCATATTACAGGGAAAAACAATAATATTTCTTACCAAATTAAAGGACATTAAGATCCAAAAGTTAAGCAAACATCAAAAGGAAATAATTTTCACATACTTTACAAAACCTGAAAGCACTGGCCCTATATTTCTCACAGAAGAATACACCATCACTAACCCGGAGGGCAAACCAGCTGGGGCATGTCCATGTTTTGTGTCGGATTCATAGGCTGTGCAGATACAATGGCAGGATCAAGTGTCTGGTTTTCAAAATCCAGCATTGAATCCTGCAAGTCAGGATATAGTGGAATTAAATTAAATAATGCAAACACTTAAACTTTCAGTTAAGTGTTTGACTCAACTGCACCTACCTGTATGAAATTATACGGCCCCTGCATTTGTGCCATAAGGTCCTGGACTCGCTGTCTTCTCACAAGGGGATCTGCCTGAGCCACTGGAGTCAAAGAGTGGGGCTCTGGCACTGAAGGAGATGCAGCCTGAGGTTGCTGCTGGAGTGAATTTACCACCTGAAGGGAAAAATGAGGGGACAGATGCAGATTGGGAGCATGCAAGAGCTCCATTCATTACCATCATGACAGGTCCCCAAACTCTATATGGCACTATCCTATAAACAAAATAGCAGGCTGTAATGTAGTTACACAAACTGACCATAGTTAATAAATTTAACAATCAGTGCTATCACTTCTACAGTGTTCTCAATTCCACAGGATGACTACAAGGCATTTCAGATCGACTTTATAACCAACCTGCCTTCAAAGATTACCTGTGCTCGCTTACTAAAAGAATGTACTGTGCTTTAAAACTGCTATGCCTTCTACAGAAATTAAATCTGTATTTACCTCAATACCTGATAGTCAGCACTCAAAAAAACTGTTAACTGAAAACAAGTGTTATCATCATCAAACTCTGAGTTCCTACCATTTCATTCTCTCTAGGATGTACCATAGGATGAAGCCTTATCACCTTATATAACTTGCTACAAAAGCCAAAGCTCACTATACCTACCTTTTTCCTAGCTCTAATAATTTCTCCTATTATTTAATAATTCCCCACCCTTCTGGGAAATCTCACTGATTTTTATTATATCAAATTTACGTTCTGTCTGGTTTTTAATCCTGGGCAAGTCATACCTGGTGAGCCTGTATAAATCACCACCTTATTTCTCTTATAAGCAATAGTGAGATAATAATCACTACGTAAATTGTTATGAAGACCAACTGATGTGTCATTTACACCTTTATCTACAGCTCAAAAAATTCCTTAGAATTCCATCTGGATAGCCTTTAGAAAGGCCCTACGTACCAAGTACTTAAGAACAAACCATACTGGCACATTACTAAGATAATATACTATTCTCTCCCAATAAAAAGCAAAAAGTTCTACTAAGCACTGTTACTTCCTAAACTTTCCTACTATGCCAACACATACTTTTCATCCCTAATGTTCAGTAAAATAAATATGCTGATAATTCATATTTCTACCCCTATTTCCATGCTAATATATACCTATTACCTCACTCCCCTAAAAACATATACCAAATCTACTTAGTCAAGGCACAGGAGGTTTGAATACCTCTTATATAAATCACCATTCAACAGACAGACCTCTTAGATCTTTTGTTCTTCTAACCCTCCTCTATTATTTCTGAACTGCCCTGCATAATTCAACAAATACATATACTGTCTTGCTGGGACTTCATGGGACACTGTTTTCATCCAAACTAGGTAACTTCCTAGAGTACAGGACAAGTTCTTTACTCAAGCTATCAATAGTGCATTTTGGCACATCAATAAAGAGCTAAAGGTACCAGCACAATTACACCTTTGAAGGATGATCTTGATGGAATAATAATATTAAAGAGAAAGCATATTATTCACAGCTGAAAGCTATTTTTTCTGTGCTTTAGATATATAAAAGTAGTAACCAAAAAGAGGATGGAAAGGATGGCAAGGACCAACTTGGTAAGGCATTTTGATTTTATCTTATAGGTAACACAGCACCATCAAGAGTTTTAAGTAAAAGTAATTTAATTAAAACTACTTTTCTAATAATTGACCTATAAAAATGAATAGGATGGCCTGGGGCAGTCAGAAAAGAAAAATTTGAAGGGAGCACCTGAACTACACATGAGGACCTGAAGAAAGGTAATGTCAATTGAGGAACACAATTAAGAAACACTAGAGAAGTTTAGAGCATTAGGGAGAAGGAATCTAAGATGACACTGCAACATATGCCCTTGGAAGGTGGGCCTTTTCTGAAGGCTATCCACGTGGGTGCCTAGATTTTTTATAGAGCAACTTGGTATCAACAACACACAAATCATGTACTTTAATATCCCTAAGTTACACACAAATAACCTTATATATATTTTCTATAGCTGGATCAGCTAGAGATTCTACTAAACATCCACAAGTATAAATAATCTTTTAAACATAATGATCTTTTATGTTTAATAAGTTTGTTATAATAAATGTACTAAAAATGTAAAAGACTTAACAATCTTAATTTGTTCTTAGGAAATAAAAATTACTAATAAAAACAAAAGACAACAATCTTGCACCCAAGAGAACTCTTACCTCAACTGTTTCGACTGTCCACTCATCTACCTGCTCCTTTTCACCACTGCTGAACTGTGTTTCTGCCATAAATTGTCTATTTACATACTGCAAAGCAAAGTAAATGTTTGAGAGTTCTGCTTGAAAGGCAGAAAAAGAAAGCTAGCATTAAATAAAAATCATACCTCTGTTGATTCAACTTCACTTTGTTCAGTGTATTCTTCTGCTGGCTCAGGTTCTAAAAGGTTAAAAAATGATATAAATAAAGAGTAAGAAAAATTTTTTTAAATTAACAATTCTTTTAAACTCCAAATAAGTTAGTAGTTTACCATCAAATAGCCAGAACTTATTAACAAAGTTATAGTTAGCAGTAAGTTTCTGTATTTTAATCATTCTTACAATAATTTATTTAGAAAGTTTTCTTTACCATTTACTCCAGAATGAATTGGGTTCAAGAGCAGTTATTCTGGATTAGGTATATAATAAAGAGCTAAGTTAAAACTTCTCTTGCTAGCTAGAAGTAATATTTATAAAGCAGCATACAGATTAAAATCTTCCTCTCTATTTTAATCACTTGGTGAAAGCAGTTAAAGGTGGGGAGAAGACTTCCCTATGTTGATCTGCAACCATAAATTCCACCAACGTGCATCTCCCCTTGTAGTTTCAACCTAATAGCTAACACTTGTACGAAGTGCTATGTGCCAGATATCAGATATATACTTCACATACTCCTTTCTAAACAGAGAACCTGAGGTACATAGAAGTGCAGTCACTTGCCCAGTTACATAGCTAATGAGTGTCAAAGCCAAGATTTCAATCCAGGCGATCTGATTCAAGAATCCATGCTTTTTAACCACTACAAAATTTATGCTGACATTGCTTCCAATGGCAGTCAGAATTTTATTTATCAACTTAAGTTATCATAAAAGTACTCCTAGTGAGCGCTTACCTACTAACTAGTTTACGCCAGGTGTTAAAGTTAATTAGAAAAAATCCCTTGCCATTGAGATATTTACACTTGAAGATTAAGAGAGTTAGAATCACTCCAACATTTAAAACATACAGATGCATGCATGTGTGTGCCCTCATAATACTCGTTTCATATATTAACATGGTAAACAATGATAGATCTGGGCATGTCAGCCACAATGTATTTAAAAAGCCCTGCAACATTTCCCCTTATCTATATTCCAGCCCAGCAATACAGCAACAAAAAAATACCAGTTTGTAACAGCGATCAAACTGAACATTTGAACCAGTAAGTAAATGACTGGTATTTTTTTTGGTTGGGGGGAGGGGAGAGAATCTTAAACAGGGTCCAGACCCAGCCAGATGCAGGGCTCTCTCTCACAACCCTGAGATCATGATCTAAGCCACAATCAAGAGTGAGATGCTCAACAGACTGAGCCACCCAGGTGCCCCTAAATGACTGATATTTAATACCTCTGGAATAACACTTAATACATATTGTTTTAATATTTCATACTTATATCATGCTTAAAAGTTTAGTTAAAAACCTCAATGTGGGGATGCCTGGGTGGCTCAGTGGGTAAGGGCCTCTAACTTCTGCTCAGGTCATGATCCCAGAGTTCTGGAATCGAGCCCCACATGGGGCTCTCTGCTCAGCGGGGAACCTGCCTCCGTATCTCTGCCTACTTGTGATCTCTGTCAAATAAATAAAATCTTTAAAAAAAAAAAACCTCAATGTGCTTATGTAACTAAGTAAATGTATGGCTTGAACTTGTGGCAAAAAAAGTAAAACCAGGACTATAAACTAAAGCTCATATCCACCTAAGTACTTACCAGCTTCAGCTACCTGGTCTTCAACTGTAGGTGCTGAGGCTGCCTCTTCTTCCTCACACAGCCCATTCTGGTGGTTGTGAGTGCTGTCAAAGTAGTTTGACTGGAAAACACGCTCAACAATTTCCTTTAGAGCTTTATCTAAAAATTGAATATGAATTATAATGTTAGATAATCTCAGGATGTCTGACTCGAATAAGATTCAACATGCTACAAAATACTATTCTAAGAAAAAAACTTATCAGCTGTCACTGAAACATACATATAAAAAACATTAAAGTCCACCAACAAGAGAAATTACAGAATGATAGAGAACAAGAAGAACCTATTAGTATTAAACTTTATACACTTAAAGGAAGTTAGTTCAAAACAAAAAGCTAACAGTTATCATTTATACTCATTTACTATGTATTTAATACCTACCTATATGTTGGGCAATGCGGTAGGCAATGGGGCTACAACAAGATTTGTAAAAGATACAATATTTGCCCTAAGTTTATAGTCCAATAGAGAAGAGTTATCAGATACAAAAACAGTAAAATCACATCTGTGAAAAGTACTGCACACACAGAGGTACAATGGATTGGACCTAGGCAGGAAGAAACTCAAGAGGCTTTCCTCGTAAATGCTGCAAGAGCACAGATCTGGAAGATGAGTAGTAGAAAGGAGAAAAGTGTTTCAAGGCAGAGACAACAGCATTTACAAAGCCCTGTATAAAGAGAAAGGGTGCCAAATACAAGAAAATGAAAGCATGTGCTGTGGCTTGAGCCACAGCAAATAAGAAAAAACAAAGAAAAGACAAGTCTGGTAAGGACCAGAACATGCAATGTCTTTAAGTTAAAGATGACTGTATGTAAAATATAATTAAGAGAAAGCCATTAAAAGAATTTAAAGAAGGATGGGGACAGCGGATTCAGTTAAGAGGCTACATTAGAAAAGAGACAGGCAGAAAAGTGGAAGAGAAAAAGAAGTAGATAGATTCAAAAGATATTTAAAAGGGAAAGCTGTCAGAATTTGGTACACCTGGATATAAGGGAGCAGGGCATACCTTCATTCATGAAGGTATGTGTCAAGAATTAATCTCAACTTCCTGGCCTCATATAATACATGTAGAATGTACCTATGTATGTAGAATGTATCTATTCCCTAATATGTCACTTTATACATATTTCAGTTCCTCTGCATCTGAGGCTTGTAATTAAGAACTATTTGTTTTAAAAAACTTACCTATGAACTAAATGCACATAAAAACACCAACTTGAGATCATTAGTAACTTTTCATTAGCAATAAAGATGTTACATTCTTAAGATGAACAAGACTAGGCAGAAAATAACACCAAAGTAACCTACAAGGTTAGACATTTAACCCTTGTTACTCCTCAGTAATGTTCATGAAAAAGAATTTTTTTTTTAAGATTTTTATTTATTAGAGAGCGAGAGACTGAGAATAAGAGGGGAGAAGGTCAGAGGGAGAAGCAGACTTCCCGCAGAGCCGGGAGTCCGACATGGGACTCAATCCCGGAACTCAGGGATCATGACCTGAGCCGAAGGCAGTCGCTCAACCAAATGAGCCACCCAGGCGCCCTGTTCATGAAAATTTGATCAGGCTTGACCTAAAACCTACTTTTTTAAGCTAACAAATTTAAGCACACATGTAGCTTTCTTTCTATTCGAACTTCAAATGATAAATTCAGTATATATTTGATGTAGAACTAAAATTAAGAAGCAAATACGATTTTACAAAGAAATACAATAACACGAGTTAACAAACCAAGAAAATTATTTCTTACATGTAAAGATACAAAAAGGTGGGTTCCTCATATTTGATTTACCTATTTCCTTAAAGCAAATAAACTCCAAATTAAATCATACAGTTTTGCCAATTAAAGCTTTTTATCCAATTTTCTACCAAATAACTAAAAATAAGGTATAAACACAGATATATTGACCTTAGTATGTTCAAAATCTACTTCCCTAAATCGACTTTATGAATGGCAGATAAGAACCTATTCCCTTATTCACTAAGGAAATAAGCCTAAAATTCCTAATTTACTGAGGTACTGAAGCTTTTATGTTCCTTTATTTTCTTTAAAATCAATATGCACCGTAATTTGAGATTAAGGTTTAAAAAAAAATACAAAAATAATTAACATCCTCAAATTAGCAGAAGTCTAAAAAAAAACTAAAGAAAACCTGAAGGCAAGGACCATGAGTAAAATGTATGAGGTACATTAAGTATTCTTCACAAAATCTCACCAATAAGGAAAAATAACAGTCCCTATTTAATACCAACAACTCTGAAAAGTTTATTGGGTGTTAATCTGTCCAACTTCAAGCAGAGTAGGTTATAAACAAAACCATGTTAACTTAGGATTCCCATCTCTACAGATTTATGATTGGTGTTTGTGACTTACACACACTCACAGCAAAAAGAAAAAAGGAAATAAGCAAAAAAAAGCAAAAAAAAAAAAAAAAAGGAAATAAACCAAAAGTAAACAGTAGATGGATGTTATTTACAAAGTTCTGAAATTTCTTCAATTAACATTATTTTAAATAGGAAACTGATTTTTAAAGATTCTTAGTTACAAAATAAAAAATTATGATAATACTCACAGGTTGTTCCACATACAGACTTTTCCTTTCCTTCCAGCAAGTCCCATAGGTGAATAGAAGCGTGTTCATACTGCTCATTCAACCTTGTAATAATTAAAAAACTAATTAGTTATGTGTTAGTTGTCAAGTCAACATTCAGAAGTTTCTACTATCAAATGATAACTATACCTCAAGCTCATGTCCCGTTCAGGGTCTGCTAATTTGTAGAATTCATCCAACAGTGACAATTCCTCTTCAGACAATATTGGCACTCCATTCAAACCTTGTTTCAGGTCAGTTCTCACTTCATCATCTCCCAATTTGTCCAAAACATACTGAAGCTCAAGTACAGTCTTTAAACGTTTTTGTTCTGCTTCTTCTCTCATAAGCTGCTCCCGACGCGCTGTCTTCTTTATCGTTTTCTGAATCTGCGTTAAAAATGTAAGCGCAAAAAAAAAGTAAGTGTAAGACATTGAAATTAATTTCACAAAATTCCTAATTCAGTTCAACCAATTTCAGGTCTAATATAAATAAGACCTACTCATTGAGTATGTGATCCTGACATACAAAATGATGATTCCCAAAGTACAAATAAGAGTTTAATATTTAACACATCAACTGTTTTAAACAGTTGTTAGGAATTCAGAACATATCCTCCCCTATAAAGTATTATACTACGAGAAATGTTACCAGTAAAGAATATATTTGGGATTTGCTTCAAAATAACCTTGCTGGGAGACCAAGGGAGTAGGTGTAGGTACGTATGAAATAGGACTGGCCATGAGAAGCTGAGTGTGGATACAGGGGCATTCGTTATATCCCTTTCTTTAGTTTTGCCATTTTTCCTAATAAAAAGTATAAAAATTAAAATTTCTAATTAAGCCCCTGAGTCAATTAAAAAAAAAAAAAACCAAACACAGCAACAATGAAAAATCTTACCTATATCCATCTCTTCTATGGAAAAATGGTCCAAATTTTTTTCATTTTAAATACCTACTATCGACTCACAAAGGGATGCCACAACCCACCACTGCCTTCCTCACCCTGAACAATCCACTGTTAGTACTGTATCACCCCAACATATTAAAAATAGTGACTGTGGAGTGCCTGCCTGGCTCAGTCAGTACAGCATGAGACCCTTGATCTCAAGGATCATGAGTTCAAGTCCCATGTTGGATGTGGAACCTACTTAAAAACACTAATAAGAAAAGAAAAAGAAACTAACCCGTTTTTATGAATAAGGGTATGCTGGCGGACAAAAAGAGGGTGGCAGAAGAACAGAGATACACACTTTTAAGATTTTCTCCCACTATTCTTTTGTCTTTTACTTTCCTGGTCTTTTTGCTAGTCTTTCACTTTTCTGGGAAGATAAGAGGAGACCCACTAGGTTTCTCTTTTCTCATGCATAGTGCCAGTCTGGGGTCAAAGAAAGGTCAGACTTTAAAAAAGTGTTTTACTTCGCACCTTCTCCCCCTTTTTTCACTAGGATAAACTGAGACAAAGAAAACCAAATAAAAACATATGGAATGTACAATAAAGGGAGAAATGGGGAAGAGAGACCTAGGAGAACAACGGAGTCTCTAATAAGACAAATTTATGATGGCAGCAGAGAGGTTAGCAGATTAAATGATATTTAGCAGTAAGTAGCAAGTGAACATAGAGATGAAATCTAAGCTAGAGCAGTACAGAAAGCCTTCAAGGAGAAAGTGACATCTACTCCTTAGATAAGCCTTCAATCTTACTGGGGAGCAGGGATTGGGTGTGTGTGTGCAATTTTAAGGTAGAGAGGCAGACAGTAGCTAGAGTCAGGAAATATTATAAGAGAGGCAGGAATGTGAAATAAGCCAGGAAAGCAAAAGAAATAAGATACAGAATGCCACTTTGGATAAAATGAGCAGTTCAAGCAAAGAATATGAAAATTCAAAAAAGTAGGCTGGAGCTAGGTTAAAGCTTTTTTGTTAGTTTTTATTTTTTTAATTTGAGAGAAGAGAGAGAGACAGAGACAGAGAGAGAGAGAGAGAGCGTGCATGAGCAAGGGAGAGAGGGAGAAGCAGGCTCCCCAAAGAGCCAGGAACTGGACTTGGGATTCGATCCCAGGACCCCAGGATCATCATCGGAGCCAAAGACAGATGCTTAACCGACTGAGCCACCTCAGTGCCCCAAAAACTCTTGAATACAAAACAAAAAAGGTGTTTTAACAATTGTGGGGAAGTGCAATAAAGGATGAGAGTTAAATTAAAGACTTCTACAGAATTTAAATGCCCAGTGAGAAGTTCCTGAAAAGATCAGCGTTAAAATAGAAGCAAAGGAGAATACAAGTATTTTCACTTACAAAGTGTTAGTAACCTGAAAAGTAGATTGACTCTATTATTATTTTTTTTTTAGATTTATTTATTTATTTATTAGGAAAGAGAGAGAGTGAGAGAGAGCAGGTCAGAGTGAGAAGCGGACTCCCCATGGAGCTGGGAGCCTGATGTGGGACTCGATCCCGGGACTCCGGGACCATGACCTGAGCGGAAGGCAGTCGCTCAACCAACTGCGCCACCCAAGGGCCCGATTGACTCTATTATTAAACTGTATAGCAAACCTACTTCTATGATCCATATTTTTTTGAAGAAATCAGAATAAGAAATTGGCCAGGATTCATCAAGTCTGAGGGTCTGACCTAGGAGAAGTGGAACAATTCCCTATTTTGGTGTAAATTAAGCTTCCTTTATTCCATTTTGCGGGATATCATTAATATTTTCTACCTTTAATCAAATTTAGTAAGTAATAATATTAAGTGCCTGAAATAATAGTAGCCACGAGTCAAATGCTGTTCCAAGCACAACCCTGTGATGAGGTAGGGACCATCTAATTATCACCACTTTACAGATTAGAAAGCTGATGCAGTGTTACAGCCTCTCTCCTCTCCCTGCTTCTCTTTTTTTTTTTTTTTCCCTGCTTCTCTTTTAAGAGAGAGGTGGTCCTGTTTCTCTGGAAAACCCTGAATGATATAGGGACAGATAAGTTCAGTAACTCAAAGTCCTACAACTATTAAGTAAAAGTGGCAGAATCAGGATTCAAACCAGACAGTCTGGTTCCAGAATCAGAACTTTTTTTTTTTTAAAGATTTTATTTATTTATTAGAGAGAGAGAGACTGAGAATGAGAGGGGAGAAGGTGAGAGGGAGAAGCAGACTTCCCGCAGAGCCGGGAGTCCTATATGGGACTCGATCCCGGGACTCCGGGATCATGACCTGAGCCGAAGGCAGTCGCTCAACCAACTGAGCCACCCAGGCGCCCGAGAATCAGAACTTTTTATCTCTGTACTGCAATGCCTCTCATCACATAATAAATTGCTTTGTTTATTCATTTTACCAAATCAGAGGCAACTCTGTATTTAATGCTATTAACCTTTCTCCAAATAAACTAACACTAATTCAGAAGAATGGGAATTTTCTAGTCTCAACTTTCAACAAATTATTTGACTTTGCTTCTATTTAATTTTTGTCCTGTTCCCAAAGCCTTCTATCATATCAGAAGATGTTGGGAAAAACACATCACTTTGGTGGATCACGAATTGATACAAAAGGAATGTATCCCAAAGAAAAAAAAAAAAGAGGAATGTATCCCAGTCTGCCACATTCCTTACGATCCCTAATGGAGGGGCGCCTGGGTGGCTCAGTGGGTTAAAGGCTCTGCCTTCGGCTCAGGTCATGATCTCAGGGTCCTGGGATCGAGCCCCGCATCAGGCTCTCTGCTCACCGGGGAGCCTGCTTCCCCCACTTTCTCTGCCTACTCGTGATCTCTCTCTCTCTCTCTCTCTGTCAAATAAATAAATAATCCTTAAAAAAATCCCTAATGGAGACAGTGATTACTAAATACAAAAACAAATATATATATATATATATATAAATACAAAAACAAGACTATTTTCTGGTAGTTAATACAATTATAAGATGGTCATTAGGCATAAAGGAATATATGGAAAATAAATGCGTGTGTGTATGTATATAAGCTAATTTTTTTTAACAATGAAATCTTTAGGGTAACTACTATATTAAGTTTGTTATATCTGAAACCTTGGTTCTTAGGCATCTTTCTGGTGTTACCTCACACTTTACAGAACAGGAAAGCATCTTAGGTATAACTGAATGCAATCCTCTCAACTTACAGAGAGCTTATCAATGATAATGCAAGGACTAAAACCCAAAGAAACAACAAAATCTTCTGCCTTACTTATTTTTAATATTTCATAAACATAGATATAGTCTTTTACTTACATCTTGACTTAATGCCATGAAACTCCTCTGTAATTCTTTTGCAAACTCCAAGTTATTTGTGACTTCCTGGTACTTAGATACGGCATCCTAAAATAACAAAGACAAAAAAACCCCAATTTTACTAAAACACAAAGAACCACAAATTAATTTTCTTATTAAAAAAAGCAAACATACAATCTTTAATAAAAATGTAGCATCTTTACCAGCTGATCTTGATTAAGCCTTTCCCCTTTGTTCATTCGTTCCTGGTAATCATCAAGCTTGCCCTATGTTAAAAGAAAAAAAAATAGAATTATGCCCCATATTAAAGTATATACCAGCCTAACCATGCTGAAATACAAACCCATATAATCCTCTAAGTTTTTCTCAAATCTTGCCCTAAGGATACTTTTTAGTTAATTTCAGTTCAAGTTAGTGCATAAAGTTATTAATAAATAGTGAGCTAAAAAAATGAATGTAGATACTCCAGCCCCTGCTGAATGATACCAAATTTTGTACTACAAGCCAATGACATGACACAGCATTGCTTATTCTTTAGGTTTCTCAAAAGATATGCATCAGATAGTCTGCACAAATGGTTTCTACATGAGGGATAAAATTTGGTTACAATCTTGCCTATACAGAAGCATTATCAGATACAGATGTTTTATAGTGTTATTGTCCCTCTCTTGCCCCTTGAAAAGAATTCATGTGACTAAGTCATAGAAAAAGAGTGTATTTTTCCTGATTAGACCCAAATACCTATTATCTTTGATGTGCTTCATCCATTCCTTTTGAACATGATACTTGTTACCACATCACCTATGGATAGATAGTGTGCCAGTCAATAGCTTTGCTTTATTTTCTCACAAGTGGAATTAAATGTGTGACAGTAGGAACAGAAAATTAACCTCCGGTTTAAGTCATCTTTATTTTCACTAAAATGAAAACTGTGGCAGTTTCCCAGGCTACTACTATTTGGTAAGACCCAAAGAAAAGATATCCAGGTAATGCAAAAGTCAAGAATTGAGCTATTGTTTTAAAGGTCAGGAGAGGGAGTAAATAGAAACCTAAATTAAGGGGGAGAACTTTTTAAGGGGGGGAGGGACAGAAGAAGAGAGAGGGAGAATCTTTTTTTTTTTTTTTTAAAGATTTTGTTTATTTATTTTAACAGAGAGAGAACACAAGCAGGCAGAGAGGCAGGCAGAGGCAGAGAGAGGAGCAGGCTCCCTCCCGAGCAAGGAGCCTGATGTGGGACTCGATCCCAGGACGCCGGGATCATGACCTGAGCCGAAGGCAGCTGCCCAACCAAATGAGCCACCCAGGCGTCCCGAGAGAGGGAGAATCTTAAGCAGACTCCCCACCCAGTGTTGAGCCTGACATTGGGGCTCAATCTCACAACCCTGAGATGATTACTTGAGCTGAAATCAAGAGTTGGACACTTAACCGACTAAGCTACCCAGGCACCCCAAGGGGGAAGAGTATTTTTAATTAATATAATCACAATAAATTATGAACATATATTGTTCCTTACCCTTAGCAAAAATAAAACTAACCATGAAACAAAATACAAAATCTAATAAAATGCATTCAGGGTCAAAGAAACAAGTTTAAAAACAATACTTATTAGTTTTAGGTCAAATGATCCATTTTCTTTGTACCAGAAACATAGTCAAATTGCATAACCATTTCACCCTAAATTAAAAAGCCTAATGGGGGCACCTGGGTGGCTCAGAGGATTAAAGTCTCTGCCTTCGGCTCAGGTCATGATCTCAGGGTCCTGGGATCGAGCCCCGCATGGGGCCCTCTGCTCAGCGGGGAGCTTGCTTCTCCCTCTCTCTCTCTCTCTGCCTGCCTCTCTGCCTGCTTGTGATCTCCCTCTCCCTGTCAAATAAATAAATACAATCTTTAAAATAAAATAAAAAGCCTAACAGGACACCTAGATGGCTCAGCTGGCTAAGCATCTGCCACTGACTCAGGTCATGAGCCCGTGGTCCCTGACCTTCTCCTGCTTGTTTTCTCTCTCTCTCAATCTCGCTCTCTCTCTCAAAAAAATAAAATCTTAAAAAAAAAAAAAAAAGCCTAACAATTCATTAGTTATCTTGGAGGTAAATAAAACCAAGACAAACATTAAAACATTAAAGGCTGATGAAAGTATCCAATTGTATTCTTAGGTGGATTATTTCACAAAGTAACCTCCAGCTGAAAAGGTATAAGATTTGTCTATGGTTGAAAAATGAACGCAGGCCTAATTCCAGGTACAAAAGATATGCTCAACTGCCTCTGAACACTCTTTGAGAATGAATAAAGACAGTTCATTCTGTCTTTTAAGAGTAGGCTACTTTTAAGAAATAACCAACCAAACAAGATTTGCTTTTAATGGTGATGACTTAGGGTATAATAATACTTTATTATAGTAAGGATTCCTCTATTTAGAAATATACAGATAATAAAAGATATGAGAATGGAAAGAGGGCCCGAAATGTAGTGCTAACACAGTAAAAATTTTTAATTAACTATTAGGCAAAAGAAAAGCTATTAGTTTATACCTGGCATTTATTATGTTCCCTTTTTATACATTTTTCAAAGAAGCTGTTGCTAAGTCTAAAGTAATAAGAGTTGAGTATACTATATACCCCTCATGGGGGACCAGTTTTATGTACCTGGCTTAGCTTTATCATTTAACGTCTTAAGAATTTAAAACATACATGCCAATTAAAACGGATGTCAAATCAAATTCCTAAAAAAAGTACATATATAAAAATATATATGAAAAGTTTTTTTAATGTTAAGAATGGTATCTGAGTGGTAGAATTATAGATAGGTGGAGCTTGTTTCCTTTTGCTTTGTTTTGTACTTATTTTGCAATGAGTACAGTTTGTATAACAAAAAATTCAAATTTCATGCTACAGAAGATAGTAAGAATGACAGATTTCAGGATACTGTCAGGACTTTAACCTATAATAATCCTTGAATAAGAAGCTATACCTTCCTATACCAGGACAAGCTATCCTAAAGCAGAAAAACTTCCAATTTTCTACACAGTAACAAATTTAGTATTCATGCAATCCAAAACTCTTAGAGCAGATTACATTTTCCAAAGACGGCTACATTTGCAGTTCTACATACTCTTCTACCATGTGACTTTGGCACTGCCCCATGTAGAACTAGTCCAATTCCCCTCCCATTATATTAAGTAAGCTTCTACCAACAGACTACAGTGGTAGCGATCCTGTAAACTTCCAAAGCTATATCATAAAAGCAATGTATCGCTGTCGTTTGCTAGTCACTAAAAACATTCGTGTTTGGAGCCCTAAGCTATCCTGAAAGAAGTCCAAAAACCCTGATGTTGCCATGGTATGAGGAAGCCAAGCCATGAAGAGGTCTTATATAAGAATTCTGATTAGCAATACTAGTGTTAGAATCATTCTAACCCAGGAATCCGACGTGTGAGTGAACAAGCCTTAGTGTTCCCACCTGAGGCCCCAGGAATCACAGAGCAGAGATACCAACCCCACTCACTGTGTCCCTGCCCGAATCCCTGACAGGCAGAGTCTCTGTGCATCATAAAATGGAGTAAGTTCTGGAGTAATCAATCACACAGGAATAACTGGAAAAATGGTAAAAGAGAACTCAAAAGACAGAGAAAGCAGCTGCTATATGAAACTCAACTTCGCAGCACATATCTTCATTGAATACCATCACCAAAAATTGTGCAGACTTTGCAGCCAAAACAAAGATCTATTTTTAAAACTCATACATCTATTTCTTCTGATTTTTATATTGCTATAATAGGTTTCAAATATTCCAATCCATAGTAATTTAAGAGCCATAATTTTTAAAGGGAGCGCTGCCACTAACACAAGAAATGACAGTTTACTGTGACAGAAAAAACATGTTAAAAAATCATGATATAACTGAAAAATCTCAAGGATCTTTAACAGGGGATTTTCGAAAGCTGACCACACTTCCTTATACCTGGTGAGGTGAATTAAGGCAGCTTTAGCGATGCAATCAAAAGATGTCATTAATTACATGAATGGAAACTATAGATCTTTTATAGAGCATTTTTCTAACCATAATAAAACAAAAGTTTCATAAAAGCTTCACATTTGTTCCTCTACAGCCATTAACACTTACTATACTACTGTTATAAATATCCTATCCCCTTGTCCTGGCCCAATCTTCAAAAAAGCAAGATGCTGAGTCTGGTCAAAGTTCCTAATAAATAGCCTTCACCTGACGAAACTCAAACTTATTAAGACTGCAGGGACCATTAAAAAACTGTTCTACATTAAAGGGCACTAGTTTTTGTTTATCAAAACAAATAATTTGTTTTGTTTTTCTTTATCAGTATAATACAGATCTCCTGGCTGCTTAGGTGTATAAGAATTTATCACCACGGAATTTGAACTAAGGGGACCTCTGTTGCCTACTACATATAATTAGATCTGTACACAGCAGGACCCTGTGTTGATCTACAAGTCAGTGATTTTCAAAGTGTGGTCCCCAAACCAGCTATACATCAGCAACCACTAGGAACTTGTTAGAAATGTAAATTCTCAAGGTGCCAGGATGGCCTCACTCAGTAGGTGGAGCATGCGACTCTTGATCTTGGGGTTGTGAGTTCGAACCCCCACTGGGTATAGAGATCACTTAAAAAAATTAAGTCTTAAAAAAAAGAAAAAGAAAAAGAAAAAAGAAATGTAAGTTCTCAAGCACCACCCCAGATGCCTCTGGGGGTGGGACCCCACAATCTGTGTTTTATCATGCCCGTTGGGTAATTCTAATGTGTGCTTAAGTTTGAGAAACAGTCACCTAGATCAAATACATTGTAATTCCCTTATAATAATCCAGTAGAATATAGAAATAAATTATTTTGAATCAAACATCTGATACAAATTGTGACCATAAAAATCACTATATGGCAGCCTCAATTTGGTTACTTAAAGGTTTAGCTTTAAACAAATTCAGAAAATTTGTTGAATGGTGGTTTTCTAAACCAGCTTTATAAATCTATTTAACCTAAGCATTTACATAAGATCCATTTATGATCTAAACACTGAAGGGTTACCATCTTCCATTCAGAGTACTTTTATTAACTACACACTGTCCAGAAGTTCAGAGTGCTTTATAATTAAACTCACTGGTGAGCGCCAAATTTCACACTAGCAACAGAAAGCCTCTTAGGACAATCATTTGATCTAATTTTCTGCCTTTCAAAATGAGAGTGGCTTGCAATCCCAGCTCACTCCTAAACAGCTTTCAGAGATTTAAAAAAAAAAAAAAAAAGACATGCTATCTGTACTAGTCCCAAGAGTAGATAAATAACTCAAAGACAAATGACACTATCATAACTGGCTTCATTCCTATTGTCACATCCCATTCAAGTGGCTTAAAGTCCAAGTAGAAAGACACTTCATTTGGGGTTAAATTTGCAGTATGAACTAAATCAATATGCAAATAACTTGCTTTTCACAATGACCGATACAACATTAACTCCAATGAATGTAAAAGGGCAAGTGCAAGAGCAAAGGGCTCCAGGCAGCTTCAGACAAACACAGCTTTTCTCTTCCCTAAGCTAGAACATGGCTACCTAACACCTGTGGTCAATTACTCATAGCATCCACATAAAATAAATATTATTTTTTCTGGAAAATGGAGCTGTTTTCCTAGCATAAAAAGATATCTTCATCAAAAGCCTATCACAATACTGGTAACAAAAACCTGACCTCTTAAATTCTATCTTGAAATACTTATCTTGAAATTCAATTTAGGGTTCCTTTTCAAATTACTGAACATTCTGAGAGTATTAAACATTCATTTATAGCACCACATATGAGCAAGATAAAAATCTGGCCATTTCCCAGATTATCTAGTCTCTAAAGGGCAATCACAGGATAGAAATGTGACTATACCCCATAAATGTCAAAAGACAATAAGGGGGGGCACCTAGGTGGCTCAGTCAGTTGGGTGTCTACCTTCAGCTCATGTCATGATCCCAGGGTCCTAGGATCAAGCCCCACATCAGGTTCCCTGCTCGGTGTGGAGTCTGCTTCTCCCTCTCCCTCTCCCCCTCCAGCTGCTTTTGCGTGTGTGCTCTAAAATAAAAAAAATAAAAAGACAACAGGGTCCTAAGAAATAATTACCCCAAGAAGTGCTGCCCAGTCCCACCCTATCTCCTGTTTGTTGCTTTTAATAGTTGACAATATTCACTATGTGACAGACATTCAAATTTAAAATATCAGGCAGCTAACCCTATCAACAAGGGCTATTATCAATCATATTTCATCTAACTAGAACCTGAAAGACAGGGCAGTTAATAACTTGCCTAAGGTCATCCATCTCAGAAAAATCATTTGTGCCTCAATATGTTCCTCCTTTATGTCACTCTGGATTCTAGCCATTGCTATATCTCCTTTTTGCCCTGCTGCTGTTTTCCTCCCTTCCTCTCTCCAGAGTACTATTATATTATTGAATCACAATACAACTAGATCTTCTGTTCTTCTCAAAGATTTTTTTTCATGACCACAAAAGTTACTTTACTGAAATGGCTTTTTAAAAATTCAGGACAGTGATATGACGGTGCGAGAAGATAAATATCCAAAATAGCCATCCTCCTGAACTTTCCTTCCTTCCTCTTCTATCCAACGAATTCCATAATTGAATAAAGAAAACATTTTAAAATTACATAATTAAATAGAAATAGCAAAGAGACTCCAAAAAACCAAAAATTCTTTAACTAGACAATTATAAATAGTCACACAGAAAGATTAGGAGGGGACAACATCTGAAAAAACTAGCCTGGCTATCCAGGAAACTACGTAACCTCTGTTCTCAAAGCAATCTCCAAACTTAAACAGAAATGTTAAAAATGCAGCCTAAAATAAAAAAAATAGTAAGAGCACCTATCTATAAATTATTTTGTGTCGCCAGGCCAAATAAATCACTTCTACAGTATTGAAAAACTACAGAAAAGACAAATGCAAAACCAAAAGATAAGGATTTCTTTTCTTCTTAACTTTCCATAATCTTCAGTGGCGTTTCTAGATACTAGTTCAAGCCTCCAATCCCTACATTCCCTGTTCTTCACCTAGAAATATCAATTCTGACTTTGCCCACATAATGGTAGGCAAGCTAACTGCCTCCTGCTCACCTTCCACCAATTCACCCTCTACCAATTAGTTACTAGTAAAATTCACAGAGGAGACAGGAAAGAGATTAGGAAACAAAAGTTTCCAACTGTAAAAAGGAGGGTAGAGAGAACATATACTACAATCCATAGATGATTCCTAATAGCTCTTCAAATGATGGAAGTCTTCTCACGTAGCAGAAGTCTGAGCTGTTCCAGAAAACAAAGTAAGTATTAAATATTGTGGGGAGCAGGGGAAGGGTGGGTAGAGAGGGGACTCTAACATCAAGATCTTAAAGAGTTGCCCAAAAATGAAATAGACTGAGAAATGAGCATTTTACCAGGCCCTATAAGCCTGATTAATGCAGAAACTAAGTGAATATTTGTCAAGAACACAGGATTTCTTCAACACTAAGAGAATGCTACATTAGATGTTATCTAAGATCCCACTGTAAGATAGCTTTTCAAGCAAATAAGTAACCAGGAGTTTAATTTGGTAAGACTTTTGTCCCACTGAAAAGGAAAAAAAAGGTAAAAGGTAAGCCTGTAAAAATCCTTATTCCTTGTCCATGGCTGTAATTATGCAGTTAAGTCTGAATGAATGGAAGCAGCTGACCCTAGTAGAACAAAGTATAATGTTGAAGAGTTCCAGCATCACCTACTTTGAATTATATTCTTAAGAAGTCTAAAGCTTGTGCATATGAAAAACAAATGATTACTGATAATCTTAATATCTTTTGAATCATTAGTTGCTTTAACCAAACTACTCATTAGGATGAGTCGATACAACTGAGTGATTTTATACACCCTGTTCAGTTATGTAAAAAGATGGGAACTGTAATTCATTTAAAATGAAGACCTAAAGGGTTTTTTTCAATGATTAAAGTATATTTCAGTTACCCCTATGTCTGAATAACAATATTAAGGGGAATGCAATGAAATTTCTACAAGGGCTCAACTATTAAGAATCATCTATGTCCCCCTTCCTAAGACTATTTACAAATCATGCTTAGAGTGCAAAGATTTTAAAATGTGCTCTAGTTGCCTACTCATCTACGCTACTGACTTAAAAAATAAATCAAAAGAAAAGAAAATTCTTCAAGAAAAATTGCATTTCAGTAGAAACACTGCAGTAAATAGCTCTGTACAAAAAGCATTGTCTCCCTCATGGATTAATCCATCTTAACAGGGTTTTGTTGATGAAGCTACAAATATTTCCATGAGTTAGTCAAACTAACAAATATTTATTTAGCATTTCCCATGCATAAGGCACAGTGTGGTAGCATTCATAATCTCTGCCCCAGAGGAGCTTAACTACCTATTTAGAAAAACATAAAAGGTAAGAACATAAGACAATATCAAAATGTCAAGGAAGTATACAGATAATAGTATAGGACATTAAAGGAAACAGACTTTTGCTGAGCATGGCCAAGGAGCACACCTTCCCTTTTCCTCAGGAAATATGAATACTGAACTCTGCCCCATAGTCTCTTTCATGTATGTTTTTATACTCATACTCTATCCCACAAAAGCACCAGTGTAGTTAGTGCAAGAAATAAAAGAACAGAAGCCAAGCAATTTACAATTCCAACTTGGGCTGAATGTCTCTTCTGCTACTCCTCTCATCCTTCTCTAGTGCTTACATACAATTCATTGCCCCCAGAAAAAGGGACAAATACTAAAAGATACCCAGAAGCTTGGAATACAAGAATTAAGATGGAAAGGATGACACACCTCCTACTTCCTCCTACTGGTAATGCTTTTCCCAAATTATGTGGTCTACAACATACCAAGCCTGAGTTGAGAGGGACAAATGTGGGTTCGGGGCTTACCTATGCATAAAGAGACTTCAGAATTAAACTTTAAAAGTTCATTGCATTACAACAATACAGATGTCCCAACGATACCTGATACAATGGGACTTTACCTATACTGTTATTCTCAAGACCCCATTATCTGAACAGCCTACAAACACAAATTTAACAAGGTATTAATAAAAGTTTAACAATGAAGAAATAAAAAGCTTTGTCCTTTTGCTATCACGGCTTTTTAAAACAGAGGAACTCTAAAAGATTCAAAGTAAAAAGCCTCACTTGGTTCTAAAGGATCAGCTTAAACATGAAAAATTACTTATGTTACAGAGCATTACAAATTCTAATTACCCTCATAATACAAGAGACCTTGAAATTCACTCATTCCAAACTGGGTCATTTTACCTGAGCATCTCAATTTACTCTTCTGTAAAATGAATTCGACCAAATCCTAAAATTACTTTACGGTTTTACAATATCATAGATTCTATCAACAATATAGTAATAAAATTAACAGCATGTTGTTATAAATTTTAACATTTGAAAGTATTTTTTTAAAAGATGAAATAGTACTAATCTTCCTAAACGTAAACTAAATATTAATTACATAAAATGAAAAATTGTAAGTTTAATCTCTAAGTCACACAAAATGTATTCGGACAGAAATATTTGCCACATGGGAATTATCTACAGTAAAATAATGTGCTCAGGTTAAACCAATTCATCCTCACTACAATACTTGGAATTCTACTCTTATGCAAGAAAAAGATACCCGTGTTGTCACATGAGGAAATCAGTATCTTTTCCTTTTTAAATTCCAATTTTAAATATTCTCTTTCTCTCTCTCTCTCTCACACGCACACGCAACACACCCAGGAAGGCAGAGAGAAACAAACCAAGTATTATAAATGCTTTTTTTTCCGTGACAAGGTGAATGCAAAACAAAGTAATCTTGCCCTCTGCATTGCAGAGAAATAGTTCATGCAACCAATGGGAGAAGCGAATACATCAGAGATTTTAACTGTCAAGAAAAACTTCAGATGTTAGCCCCAAGAAAGATTTTACTTACAAAATAGTTAAGAATGTTTTTATTTCAAAATACTTAACAAAGAAATTCTGTACAACAGCTGCATTGAATATTTTAAGTAGAGGCACACTGCAGTGCTCTGAAAAGAAATGTTATCTTCTCTAACAATGAGAGCACCCTCCTTCAGTATATTTACTGAAAAGATAGAAAAAGCAAAAGGACTTTAGGGAGTGGTATGAAAAACAGTAAGTACACTTTGGCTACCACTTCTGGTCACATATTGGTTACAAAGCCGTCTAGCTGTCTTGCAGTAGAACAACACTTGGTTATTCTCTCACCTACCAAAATCACTAGTGTCTAAACCTTTTATATTTCCAAAAAGCATAAAATTTTTAAATGTCATCTATTAAAACATCCTTTATTCTACATTCAACTGATTGCATCTTACCCTATAAATGAGCTCTCTCTTCAGTTAAAATTAAGGCTTGGTTTCAAAGGACCATTTTGCATAGCCTAGAACCCAGTTCTATACCAAAAAACTGATGAAGAAAACCAGGCAGTCAATTGATTATTACTTATAAAAGCTCAAAGATCTGTAAATGGAGTTTTGCACTTCATTATTTTGATTATAGCTGCATTTCTTCTCTTTGCTAAATACACACATAGTCTTTATAAGCCCCAATTTCAAAAACTACCAGGCCATTTAGTTGCATTACATAATAGGATCATATTTCATTAATGTTAAGCATGCATTCTCACTAAACAGATGCTTAGTTTTCCTCTCATGGCACAACTTCCTAGAAAATTAACGAATAACATTGTATTTTCAATGAAATGCAATAAAATTACTGCAATTCTCCAACTCTTAAAGTAATATTACATACCTGGTAGTAATTTTGGTCAGGATACTTGATTTTAGAATCCATTAAAAAAGAGATTTTGGGGGTGCCTGGGTGGCTCAGGAGGTTAAAGCCTCTGCCTTCGGCTCAGGTCGTGGTCTCAGGGTCCTGGGATGGAGCCCCGCATGGGGCTCTCTGCTCAGCAGGGAGCCTGCTTCCCCCTCTCTCTGCCTGCCTCTTTGCCTATTTGTGATCTCTCTGTCAAATAAATAAAATCTTAAACAAAAACAATAACAGATTTTGTCCAGAAGCATCTTATGAATAGGTCAAGTCTGAAATACAGCTCAAATATAAGTTGCTACGTGGACTGAAGTAAAAGGAAACCCAGTTATAAGTATCATCTTACTTTACTGCACAAGGGTTCAAAACTGATTTGTAAAGTAAATGCTACTTTAGGTGTATTAGAAATGCTCACTCACTACTGAAAAATCAGTTAAATCCTTTCATACAGTAAATCATCTAGATATAGAATAAATACAATTTAAACTAGAAACGAGATGTTTAGAGAAAAATCCAATACCCTGAGTTTCTCAAAAAGTAAAACTTAATTTCAACAGCAATTAAGTCACAACATCAGTACTGCCGACTTAACTATTTAGCAAGTAGCTCATTCTGTGAATTATTAAAAAAAAACCACTTAACTGTAATTTGACCTTTCCACTAGCATCCAAAACACTGAGAAGACCGGAAAAAAAAAAGATATGAAGTACTTTTTGTTACTTTGTGTAGTTCACTCCCCCTCCCCCAAACAAGGGAACTTTTCAGTACTTACTAGCCTAGTCTATAATCTCTGTAATAATAGTTACATTACTTTCTCCTCTTTAAGAGGGGGCTGGAGGGCAGGTGTTAGGCAATATATACAATATAAATCCACACACATGAGTGACTTGTCACTGTCAGGTCCTCATAGAGCTTATAAACTAAACTCCCATACACATTTGGAGCACTAGACTCAGTCACCTCACAACTAAATTGGCTGTTAATCCAGTGCCTGACTTTACACTAAAAACTTTGAAAAATTATTTTTAAGTCATTAAAATATAAATATTTAAATGTCTATATTTACAATATTACATCATTACTATTTATCTTTTGATTCCTATTCCTAAGAAAACAGGCATTTCCTAAGAATTCTGAAAATTAAACCACTCAGGCATCAGCCAGATTGACAGGATTGCTTATTGTAGTAAGATGTTTTAAAAAGATACCTAAGTCTCATGTTCGAATAGAGTAGCAAAAACTAGGGGCGCCTGGGTGGCTCAGTGGGTTAAAGCCTCTGCCTTAGGCTCAGGTCTTAATCTCAGGGTCCTGGGATCATCAGGCTCTCTGCTCAGCAGGGAGTCTACTTCCCCGTCTCTCTCTGCCTCTCTGCCTACTTGTGATCTCTCTCCTTTCTGTCAAATAAAATCTAAAAAAAAAAGAGAGTAGCAAAAACTAAATCAGAGAGCATACTCAGAACATACTAGCCTTGGGCATGCTTATTCCATTACGTATTTAATTGTAGCTACTTTACAAGTAAAATAGTTTTTGTTTTATTGCTATTGATAAATCTAGTATTTCTATCATTTATAATAAACCACTTATCAAAATATCACCAAAAGGTAGGCATTCACAAGTAGTGCATCTCTCGATTTCAAATAAAATCTAAGAAATTCAAGTAAAATTCCCAGTTAAGAAAAACAACACAGATTAGTATCAAATCTAAAAATGTTTGTTTTAAAACTCCCCAAAAATATAAAATAAACCCTAGAACAAGCAACCAAAATAATTATGGTCGTTTTCTTCAACTTATTTGTTATGGCCCAAATTTTAGCTAAGTAGTCTCAGCATCTTAAGTAACACTGTTAGGTAGGTGCCTAAATAGGCATTCTTAAATGACTTCGTCAAAATTCAAAATGTTTTAATAAATATATTTTACTAGAAGCAAACGAGCGGAAGTTATCCCAGCAAAGTTCTTATTTTTAAGGTAAAAGGCACAAAGTATGCAGAACAGTCACAGATGTAATTACCCTATTTTTGGTTCTACTGATTTGCTTCTTCCTTCCCACCTCCAGTCTTACTGAAGGTTGAATTATTCACTCTACCGAGACCCTTTCTCTATATACATACACACCCACACACACACACACACACACACACACACACACACGTGTCGCTCTAAACAGAGTTGGTACACTGTCCTGCACTGAGAGCATAAAACAAAAGGCCTACTTGAAGATCAATCTCACGGTGTGACCCAGAATGGCCAACTTGAATCCAAAAAATTGTGGGTGTGGCTCGACTGTTTTTTGCAGGGGGTGTCGAGGAAGACCAGCCGGGGCGGCTGCCTGGTCTCTGCCCTCCCCCTCTGCTTTCGCTTTGTGCTCACAATGCAGCTCCTGTAAAGCGCTTCCCTCTCCTCGCAGCCGCCGCCATGTTAGACGCTCTCTCCATGTGCCCAGAGACCTGGCGATCCCCTCGGTCTAACCCGGACCCACGCCCCCCAACGAATCTCAATCCTGGCAGTCTCCCTCCCATCCCTCTTTAGAGTCCCGGTGGGGCAAAGAGCCGCTGCACAAAATCTTCTCGGGATCAAGTTGAGCGTGAGGCTCAGGGGGCACCTAGACAATTGAAACAAAGAAGGAAACGTGGGGGCGGCCATCAGAGGGGGGGCGGGGGGTGGGTAGCAAATCGAAGACCCACTCCAAAGGGGTCTGATAGAGACGCAATTCTAGCGGAAGGTCCTAAACACACTTCCCCCTCCCGGGAGGAGAGGAGACACTGGACAGGCCTCAGGTATACGGTAACGGAGCGGACCAACCCCACGGCGACAGGACGTAGGCCGCCCCAACTCCACGAGGCGGTCGGTTGGGCCCTGAGCCCCCTCACCGGGACCCCTTTCATTTCTCCCCGCGGGCTCTCCGTCAAAGAAATCGGGCCTCGGTGACGGAGTGAGAGACATCACTCAGTTCAGTCCGGCGACAGGACAGGCCCCCGCCCTCACGCATCCCACTCCCAAAGGCCAAGAAGCCTGGCCCACCGCCGGAGGAGAGTAATAAAGCGGCCCGGGCGGGGGGGAGGAGGGGAGCGCCGCGTCCGGGTCAGGTGACAAGCACCTCCCCTAGGAGCCCGTTTTCTGGGCTCCAAGCTCCGTTGACTGAGCAGGCCGGGCGTGGGGGGTGGGGGGTGGTGAGTGGAAGGGATGCGCCAGGGACGGGCGGAGGGCAGGCCGCGGCAGTCAGGGTCGGAGCATCCAACCCTCCCGTCCCCGCCAACTCCTAGCACCTTTTTCTTCTCCAGGTTCCGAAGTTTCTTGTCGATCACCCCGAGGATCTGCTTCATGGCCTCGGTCTGGACAGCACCGGTGCCGGTTGCGGGGTGCTGGGAAGCCGGCGCAGCTGCCCCGGCCCCCGCCGCCGCCTCACTCCCGGAGGGACCCGACGGGGGTGGCGGTCCGGACGACTTGCTGCCGCTTCCGCTGTGGCTGGTGGCCGAGGGCATCTTTAGACCGTGAGAGAAGAGAAGAAAAAGCGGGAGGAAGGAGGACAAGAGCGGCGAGTCAGGCGGCGGACGGGGCGAGACGCGGGACAAAACGCGCAGCGGGAGGGAGCCTGCGCGAGCGGGTGGGGGTGGGGACGGGGCCGGCGCGCGCCGCGAGGGCAGGAAGAGACCGAGGACGCGCGCGCGACCCGCCAGCGGGGCGCCCGGCCGGGCCTCGCGCCGCCCCCCGCCCCGCCCCTCCCCCGCGCGGGCCGCCGGCTCGGCCTACCCGCCCCGGGGTACCGAGGCTCGCGCCGGGGGCGGGGCCTCGCAGCGCCGGCCGCCAACGGCCAGTGCAACGGTCCCGCCGGGGTGGGCCGGCACTCGTCGCCTGGCGAGGAAGGGAGGGAGGAGAGGTCGGGGCTAAAAGGCGGAGAAGGGTGGAGAAGGGCACTGGTAATAACCGGCGTGGGGGGGTGGGGGGGAGGGGAGACTTGAGGAGCAAGCCCCTCGAGAAGGTCCAGCCGATCCGGAGGTAAAGGACACTCGGGGCAGCGGCCCTCTTCCCCGTCAGCGCCTCGGTCCGGGTTGGCGCTCACCGTGCGCGCGCGGAGGCCGCTGGAGATCCCGAGTGGGCGGCTGAGGGGGCAAGGGTGGCTGTGCGTTCCGGGCAGTGTCGTGCGCTCCGTGGGCGCAGGCCGCTTCGCCCTATCCCCGCTGCACCGAGAGCCGCTGCTAGTGAGGCGGAGAGTCGAGAGCGGGAGGGACTTAGCCAGCCGGCCCTCTGGGGCGGAGGGGGCGGGAGAGGCTGCGGGAGGGGGCCTTCGCGGCCGCTCGGGCTGCCCGGCGCGAACGCCTGCGGGGAAGGGCCCACTCGGCGTCGTACCGCGCTGCTCCAGCTCCTGTCGTTGGGGGGCGGCCGCTCCGCGCAGGTCGGGACGGCCCGGGGGCGGGGGGCTGCTGGAGCGGCGCCTAGAGTTTGGAGCGAAATCGCGGCTAGGGTCCTTCAGGCGAAGTCGCTTGACATCCAAACGGGGACAATAGGTGTCAAGCAGCTGGATCGGAGCTGGCGTCTGCCCTGTAAAGATCCCTGGGGGGGGGGGGGGGGCGCAAAGGTTCCTGCAAGTAAGGGGTGCGTGGGGTGGGTGGTGCAATCCCAGCTTCTAGAATTCCTTGTGTATGCAGAGCAAGCAAACTCTCACACCCCAAAAGATCTTTTGAAAAAAGACAGTTCGCCGCTTTCCCCACAAAACAATCACCGGGTAGGTAACCTAGGAGTCCAATGTAGAACGCGCTGGAAATGAGCAAGATGGGTGGCTTATTAAAAACATCTTAAAACTCTGGACTCGGGTTAAAAATAATCTATTTTAAGATGACACTTACCCAGTAAGCCCGAGTAGTACAGATGAGACTGTTTTCTTTTTGTTTCGGGTTTACCTAATACTCTAAAAAGAATATTAAATGAATACAAAACAAAAATATGTTTTTTCTCCAAGAGAATTATTCCAGTCCTTTAATTAAACTAGGGGCGGGGCGGGTGTGGACAGTGAACAGACAATAAGCCAAGTGCTGGAAGAAAATGTATTAAAGGAACATAATCAGTGAGAGATTTCAGCCACATAATATGACACCAGTTAGTGACCAATTTATAATTTAAATCCTCTGAAAAAGGATTTTGAAGAGGATTCTACCAAACCTCACGATTCCCTAGGGAATAAAATGAGTAATACTGACTGGCAACAGTGTATCCTGAGGGAGCCTAGGGAAACGCCGCCGCCTCCAGGCTCAATTCCAGTTAGTTGCAAAGTATGTTACCTATTCGTTCAAATATTTATTGAGCACCTTAATATGTGTTAGGAATTCTTTAATGCTAAGGATTGTGAACAAAACAAAAATATCTTTGTGGAATTTCATTTTAAGTGGGGAAAAGAAAAGTAAATGTCAGATAGTGAAATGGTACAGAAGAAAAACAAAAAAAAGGTGGTCTGGAAAAGCCTTACTGGGACTTAAGGCAAAGAAAGGTGTGAGACCAAGCAATTTGTCCAGGTGGAGGGAACTCCCAAGGTTCAGGATCTGAGGTGGGAGTGTGCTCGGTGGGTTCAAGAACAGCAAGCAGGCCAGAGTGGCTGAAGCAGAGAGTAGGAGATGAGCTCAAAGACAAAAAAGAGGTCCAATGTTTTGAAGCCTACCCAGGCCATCGCAAGGACTTTGGCCTTTGCCAAGTGAAATGGGGAGTCACTGAATACATAGTTTTAATTTTAAGCAGGGGAGTGACGGGATCACCCTGGGTTTTAAAGAAATCCTCTTGCTGCTGTGTAAAAAATTTGCCATGTGTGTGGATTAGAGGTAAGAGGGAGAGTGGGGCAAGAGGAGAAGATGGGAGCCCAATGAGGAGGCTGTTGAAATATGGCCCAGAGATGGTGGTGGCCAAGGTCTAGATGTTACAGTGAAGGGGGTGATGGGTGGCTGGATGCTTTGCATATTGTAATAGAACCAACAGGATTTGCTAGCAAATTGTAAGGTGTGAGAGAAGTCAAAATTGACCTAAGGTTATTTAAGATTGAAGCACTTGTACTGTGCTACACCTAGAGGCTAGAAAGGAAGATTAGAATCCTTTAACCTCTTGGATCTCTAAGTATGCTCCACCTAACCACTATCACTATCAAAACCTCAGGCCCTACTCTGGACCTACTGTATTAATCTGCATTTTAACAAGATCCTCAGCTGATTTGTATGCACATTAAAGTTTGAAAAATCACTGCTTTATTTTTTAGAACTTAACCAATGTCTTTAAGATCAGACATGAGATATTCTACTAGATAAATTCTCCCCAGATGAACAGAAATTCCAGGGGTGGAGCCCAGCACCCTGTTTTTAAAACCCCCTCCTGGTGATTCTAAAGTATGGAAAGCAATGATTTGGAGACCTCTAATGAAGGTTTCAGATTTGAGATTAAGAGGGCTTATGAGAAAGAGAGGCCTCTTGTGCCTTTCATGGACACATGATACAGTAACAGTTATGGAAGCATAAAGACTCACAGCTAAGTTAGACTTTTCTTCAAGGAAGAAGGAAAGATTGTGGAGAGGGAGCAGGAAAGATGACAACACAAGTGACAAAGATCTCACCCGGGGAGCCATCTCACAGCCCCAGTATATCAAAATAGGCTAAGTTATGCTGCAGTAACAATCCTAAAAGGTCTGTGACAAAGCGGGGTTCTACAAACTATAGTCCCAGGGCCAAGTGGCCTTTTGTTTTTGTAAAGCTTTTTGAGGGGATGCAGCCCCATTTATGTATATCTTTCCTATGGCTGCTTTCATGCCACAGTGAAGCAGAGTTGAATAGTTGTGACAGAGACCTTATGGTGTGCAAAACCTAAAATACTCATACTTTATGGAAGAAGCTTGCCAATTTTCTGCTAAAAACTATGTATCCACCGTGGTTCAGCAGAGGGCTATGTTCACAGTAGTCAATAGATTCAGGTTGATGAAGGAACCAGATCTCATATGTTGCTGATTATTATAAGGAAAGAAGCGGGGAGTATCTCTGGTCAAATACCCCAGACTTGTCATATCTGTGCTCATACTCCATTGGCCAGAAAGAGTCACATGATCCCACAAGGAAGAGGTGCTATCCTATCAGATGCCTTGCGGGAAGCCAGATGAACCAGAAATATTTGGTGAATATACATACCTGTCCATGCTATCACTTCCTACAATACAGTGATCCCAATCCCATTTCCGTGGTTTTCAGACATTCTCACGGTTGTGCATTCAGGTCAGCAAGTCCAACAAGCCCAACACATCTGAAGGCAAATCAGTGTCTTTAGTCTCACTTTCTCCCCAGTTCAATGGCATGCTCCCAGCAAACCAAATTTGTCTATTTCCTACTCGACAGAAAGGGGACTGAAGCTATGTTTATGTGGATTTTTAATCTTTTATTTTTTTTAACCATTTTTCTAATCCAAAGCCATGCAGTAGCTTGGGGGCATTGTGTCACTAAAGAAACAAGAAAAGGTATTTTCCCAGCAAACCAGTGGGAAAGCAGCTTATGTCTATACAGCTATACCTTGGAGAAATTCTGGGTTCAGTTCCAGACCACCACAATAAAGCAAACATTGCAATAAAGCAAGTCACATGGAATTTTTGGTTTCCCAGTGCATATAAAAGTTTTGTTTACACTGTACTGTAGTCTATTAAGTGTGCAATAATAGGTCTAAAACATAATGTACCTCAATTTAAAAATATTGCTGAAAAAGGCAAACCATCATCTAAGCTTTCAGCGAGTCATAAACACTGATCACACAACACCATAGCAAATATAATGATGAAAAAGTTTGAAATACTGTGAGAATTACCAAGATGTGACACAGACACAAAGTGAGAAGATGCTGTTTGCTTGACACAGGGTTGTCACAAACCTTCAATTTGTAAGAAACGCGATATTTGCAAAGCGCAATAAAATGAGGTATGCCTGTAAATGGAAAACACTTTCTCCTAAAATGTTGGTTTTAAAGTTAGATTCAGTATTAATGTATTTTGGGGGCACCTGGGTGGCTCAGTCTGTTAAGTGTCTGCCTTCGGCTCAGGTCATGATCCCAGAGTCCTGGGATCAAGCCCCACATGAGGCTCCCTGCTCTCCTGCCCCTCCTCCCTGCTCGTACTGTCTCTCTCGGTCTTTTATTTATTTGAAAGAGAGAGAGCACAAGCAGAGAGGAGGGGCAGAAGGAGAAGCAGGCTCAATACCAAGACCCTGGGATCGTGACCTCAGCTGAAGGCAGCCATTTAACCAACTGAGCCACCCAGGTGCCCCTAAATGGATGAAATCTTAAAAAAAAAAATTTTAACACAAATCTCCCAAATTGACATTCATTTCATTCATTAGATCATGGCATGCTAAAGTCTTCAGAGGCAAGTGAAGTGAATAATTGAACTACTTATCCTGATCATTTTGGCAATATAGTCCAGCTGCTTCAACTTCAGTCACCCAACAAACTAATGCCAAGTTTATAATAAGGAAAAGAGGGGAAGTTTCATCTGAATTCCATAACTCTATGTCAGATTGACAGAAACCTAGCCCAGGGATGAACTACACTGTTCACACAGCTAAGGCTTTTAAAGCCTCTTAAATTTGTTTTTCAGTCATTTTACTACAAGTGAGCTGTAAACATTGCTGTAAAAATTTTTCCAGTTCTGCCTTTTTAAGTGATAATTCAGTGTTGTAATTATTTGTCCATGTGTCCTTGAGTCCCCACTAGACTCTGAGCCTTCTGAGAGAAGGCATTTGTTTTGTTTTGTTTCTTTTCCCTGCATTCTCAGAAGCAATAATATGCCTGGCACAAATTTTTTTTTAAGATTTTATTTATTTACTTAAGAGAGAGGGAGAGAGAGAGAGACATCAGGGAGAGGCTAAGGGGGAGGGAGAAAGAATATGAAGCAGACTCCACACTGAGCAAGGAGCCTGACATGGGGCTCGATCCCACAACCTTGAGATCATGACCTGAGCCAAAACCAGAAATCAGACACTCAACCGACTGAGCCACTCAGGTGCCCCCTGGCACAAATGTTTGGTCAATATTGCCTACTGTATTAACATACCAGCACAGTATTGATATTACTGTTCGTCCACACTACCTCTTTCATACTGAGATAACATTCTTGTCCACTTACATTTTCATGTGTCCACCTTAATTTTAATGTAATACCACTTTTAGAGATGTGCTTCATATTTTGTAGAGGTACAATATGTCCAGAATAGTTTTCTTTTTTTTATTTCACAAAATACTGTCGTTTCTAACTGAACACTTTCGGAAGCTACACACTATTTTCAACATAAAAGCAAAAATACTTGGACCGCAAGCATTAAAATGTTCCATAGAGTTACCATGTGAATTGTACATTTTCTTCACTTAATGTTCTATTTCAATGGTTCTCAACCTGTGGCAATTTTGCTCCCCGGAGGACATTTGACAATGTCTGGAGGTATTTTTAAGTTGTCACAACTTGGGCAGGGGGGTGCAGAGCAGGTGCTACTGACATCTAGAGGGTAGAGGATAAGGATACTTCTAACCCTGCAATTCACTGGACAACACAGAATTATGCAGACTAAAAGAATGATAATGCTGAAATTGGGCAATTCTATCTTATGGGGCCGAAAATGTAGTCATGTGCTCCAGTACTTCACAAGTAAAAATACTGGGATGACAATGATGGGGGAGAAAGTCCTTAGATAATGTGTAAGGGGGTACCTGAGTGGCTCAGTCAGTCAAATGTCTGCCTTGGGCTCAGATCATGATCCCAGAGTCCTGGGATTGACCCCAGCGTCAGGAAGTCTGCTTCTCCCTCTCCCTCTGCCCCTGTTCCTGTGCTCTCTCTCTTGCTCATGCACTCTTTCAAATAAATGAAATCTTTAAAAATAATTTAAAAGGGGGGGTGCCTGGGCGGCTCAGTCAGTTAACCACCTTCCTTTGGCTTGGGTCGTGGTCCCAGGGTCTTGGGATCGAGACCCCTCATCAGGCTGCCCCTCCTCCTTGCTTGTGTTCTATCTCTCTCTCAAATAAATAAAATCTTTAAAAATTTTTTTAAAAGAAGAAAGAAAATGTGCAAGGATGTAACACTGAACTATAAACAGATTATCATCTCACATCTTGGCATGTGATGCACAATCATGATCTTTCTCAGGTAACATATAGTATATATATTTGTTTCTTCCATTAATACTTATAACCCATTGTGAACAATAATCTGAGAAAATTTCCTCCAAAGTGACAACTTTAGAAGGAATGAAACTTTTTGTATCTCAAAGTTATATGCTAGGAGAACATAAGTGCAAAGATAATTAGCTTATTCAGGATTGTTTCTACAATTGTTTAGGATATGTATTATTTCAAGAATGACTTACCACTTAACAGCAAAACTGCCCCTCTACATTAACAGTTTACCCTTCAGGTGTTAATAACATTTTTTTTTTCTTTTTGAGTCTAAGAACTTGATATAAAGGTCTCCTAAGCACTCAATTGCTAAATTAAAGACATGGGAAATGTTACTAAAATATGTAGATCCTGTGTTACTTTCTTTTTTTCTTGTATAAATTTCCAGTGAGTGGAGACTCTGCAAAGGGAAGAGGTATGGAACCCCCCCCCCCCATAAGACTCATGCTTTACCGGGTTTTTCTCAAAGTGGGCAAGGCCCACACCTTCCAAATCACCTGAGGCACTTGGGAGAATGAAGGTTACTGAACTCCACCCCAGATATTGCATCTAGAGCCCAGAATCTGAAGCTTAGAAACATGCATTTTAAAAACCACAAACTCCCCTCTGCACCTTCAAGTTTGCCAGTCTCTGCTGCACGGAAGTAGCATGCTTATTTTTGCCAGAAAAAGTACCATAAATGTTCAAACAAAAATTTCTCTTCTCACGGTTACCCTCTTCTCGTTCTCTCTGGGGAAGTGCTGTGAGGGGTTAAGGAGGGGATGTTGGCAATCTAGGTGGGAAAGGGCAGAAAAACACGGGTTCCGATTTGGGCAAGAGCTATCAGATTCCAAGATGGGAGGGAAAATGCTGAGAGAAACAGGCTAAGGGAAGAATCCAAGCAGAGTGGCGAAGGGAAGGTAGGGTAAGGGAAGGAAAGGTGACTCAGCAGATCTGTAGCGCCTACTACTAATGTGCATTATGCCTGGATAGCTGATGGCTGAGGAAGAGGGGCAGGAACACTCACCTGGGGAGCTACTTAAGCCCCGCCCCGGAACTCATGGGGCCCCATCCCCAGTGCCAGCAGGTGCAGGTCCCCGCAGCAGATAATTTACATTTCTGACAAGTCCTCTAGTGATGCGGGTGCTGCTAGGCTGGGAACCACATTTTGGTAAGTACGGGATTAGAGGAATTTTTTAAAAAGGGTTTTGTTTTGTTTTGTTTTTATCATTGGAACAAGGGGAAAAAGCTAAGGGGAAGACAAAAATTTAAAAGTAGTCAAAGGTCACAGTAGTAGACTCTAATACCATGTTTTATGCATCTACTTTTTGCTTCGTATTTTCCTCTCCAAGAGACCAGAAGAGAAAAATAGGGGGACATTGATTGGGCCAGTCATACTGGATTAAGACGTTGCTTCCAGAGGACAGTGAGGGAAGGAACCAGCAAACTTTTGCGTAGGTTCTTCTCGTCTAAACCCAATGCCTATGGCAGCCCTGTCCTACTTAATCATATCCTGGACATTCTTTGGAGTTAGAGCTGGTGACACTTCTCATGAATGCTATGACAACATCCACCTGAAGATGGTAGAGGCCAGTTCATTAGAATGATGTGGGCTGGTTCAATGAGAGAAAAAGAACAGGTAATAATACAAGAATGAAATACGAATCATAATTAAATATACAATTGACTCTTGAGCAACGGGGAATTTAGGGATGCTGACACCCTCCCCTGCATAACTGAAAATCCGTGTATATCAGGGCACCTGGGTGGCTCAGTCAGTTAAGTGTCTGCCTTTGGCTCAGGTCATGATCCCGGGGTTCTGAGATTGAGCCCCGTATCTCTCCTTCTCCCTCTGTCTGCCACTTCCCCTGCTTATGCTCTCACAAATACAATCTTTTAAAAAAGACCCTCCAAAAGCTTAGCTACTAATGAAGTACTAGCGACAGGAGGCCCTACTGGTAGCATAAACAGTTGATTAGCACATATGTTGTCTGTTATGTGTATTATACACTATATTCTCACAATAAAGCAAGCTAGGAAAACAGTATTAAGAAAATGGTAAGGAAGAGAAAACACATTAACATTACTGCATTATATATTTATTGAAAATATCTGCTTATAAATGGGACCCCCCCACACAGATCAAGGTCACCTATATTTTTAAAAACCTTTGTTTTCTTGAAATCACAAGAGTAATACAAGTTTATAGCAAATAGTTCAGGTAAGAAGCAAATTATGCAAAAAAAGTAAATTTAATAGTTCGAAGTATTACAACTATATTGAGATACAATTAACATATCATAGAAGTCATCCTTTTAAAGTGTACAACTCAATGGTTTTTAGCAGATTTACAGAGTCATACATTACCATTATCTACTTTTAATATATTTTTATCACCCCCAAAAGTAACACGTACCCATGGGCAGTTACTCCCATTTATTCCTTCCCCACGCCTCTAGCTACCACTTACCTAATTTCTGTCTCTGTAAATTTGCCTATTGTGGGCATTTTATATAGATGGCCCTATTTGATATGTGGCCTCTGTGGCTGATTTCTCTTAGCAGAATATTTTCAAAATTTGCTCATGTTATTGCATATATTTCATCCATTTTTATGACTGAATAGTATGCCATTGTATGAATTTCATTCATCAGCTGATGGATATTTGGGGTGTTTCCACTTCGTGAGCATTATGAATAATGTTGCCATGAACATTTGTTTACAAGTTTTTGTGTGAACATACGTTTTCAGTTCTCTAGATGTATGCCTAGAGTAGAATGTTTGGGTCAAGTAGTAACTCTACATTTGTGTTTTTCTTGTTTATTTTAAAGTTTGATGGGTTTTTTGTTTTGTTTTGTTTTGTTTTGTTTTTATTTATTAGAGAGCGGGAGACTGAGAATGAGAGGGGAGAAGGTCAGAGGGAGAAGCAGACTTCCCGCAGAGCCGGGAGTCCGATATGGAACTCGATCCCGGGACTCCGGGATCATGACCTGAGCTGAAGGCAGTCGCTCAACCAACTGAGCCACCCAGGCGCCCTAAAGTTTGGTTTTTTTTAAGTAATCTCCACACCCAATGGGGGCTTGAACTCACAACCCCAAGATCAAGAGTCGCATGCTCCACCAACTGAGCCAGCCAAGCACCCCTGCATTCATGTTTCTGAGCAACAGCCAAAGTGTTTTTCAAAGCAGATACACCGTTTTACCCTCGTACCAGCTGTAAATGAGGTTTCCCAGTTCTCCACATCCTCGCCAACACTTACTGTCCTTTTTATTTTTTGTTAAAGCTATCCTAGTGAATGTTATCTCGGTGAGAAGTGATGTGCATCAAACCCACAAGGTTTAAACAAGGATTAACTTCCTTAATCATGGACTTAAGTAAAGATTAACATCTGTAAACAAGGATTAGCTTCTTCTCTGCTTTCGGTGGCTTAGATGTGATTTTGCCAGGATGTAGGGAAATACAATTATATTTCACGGTGTCTTTTAACTTTGTGGTTAGAATTGTCACCTCCCTGGGATATAAGTTCCCAGTTAATGCTAAGGAGTACCTAGCTAGTGAGTCCTTGAGAAAGTACCGGAAGAATAATACTGGCAGTGGATGGACACTCCCAAAAGTCTGATGATTAGGACTTAACTCAAAGTCAGGCAAAAATAGACAGTCACTCACCTTAAAAGTTTGGTTTTCACATTAGGACTTGTCAGCCCCTTCTCACTTCTCCAACAATCTGTTCACTCAACAAACAGTTCCTTAGCACCTGAGCAGGCCAAGCACCATACCTGTTGGTACACGATGCTGCCTAAGACATAGTCCCATGGCCTCAAGGAAATCAATGTGAGAAGAGTAGACTGCTATATAAAGAAATAAAATTCAGCATAGTATATACCTCAGTATATCACCAAAATGGCTAAAACTTACAAGTAATGGCGAGAATGCACAGTAACTGAAACTCTCCAACACTGTTGATGGGAGTAGAAATTGACCCAACCGCTATGGAACAGTATTTGGCAGTAGCTCCTGAAACTCGATGATCACATACCCCATAACCTAGAAACTCTACTTTTAGATACATACCTAATAGGAATGCACGTATAAGGTAACTGAAAGATAGGGATAAGAATGTTCATAGCAACCTGTTCTTAGTAGCTAAAAATGTAAATAATTCAAATGTCTGTGAGTAGTAAAAAAGAATAAATTGTATAATAGAATACCATACAGCAGTGAAAATTGACAAACTGTTACTAGAGACACGAGTGAGCCTAAAACACACAGTGTTGAATCAAAGAAGCTGGATAGGAGAGTATAGAAATTTTTTTAAAGATTCTACTTATTTAGTTAGTTAGTTAGTTAGTTAGTTAGTTAGTTAGTTAGTTGATAGTGAGGGTGAGAGAGCACAAGCAGGGGGAGCTGCAGAGTAAGAGGGAGAAGCAGGCCCCCCACTGAGCAGGGAGCCCTACACAGGGCTCCATTACAGGACCCTGGGATCATGACCTGAGCCGAAGACAGATGCTTAACTAACTGAGCCACCCGGGTGCCCTGAGAGTATGGAAAATTTTTAAAGGGGCAAACTAATTTATAGTACAAGAAATCACAACAGTGGTTGCATTTGAAGCTAGATAATGACTGGGATGAACAAGAGGGACTTCAGGTGTCCCGGTAATATTCTATTTCTGTTGTTGTTGTTGTTTAAAGATTTTATTTATTTGACAGAGAGGGAGAGAGAGAGAGAGATCACAAGTAGGCAGAGGCAGGCAGAGAGAGAGGGGGAATCAGGCTCCCTGCTGAGCAGAGAGCCCGATGCGGGGCTTGATCCCAGGACCCTGAGATCATGACCTGAGCGGAAGGCAGAGGCTTTAACCCACTGAGCCACCCAAGTGCCCCTGTTGTTTTGTTTTTTAAAGAACCTGTACACCCAACCCGGGGCTCAAACTCATGACCCTGAGATCAAGAGTTGCATGTTCTACCGACTGAGCCAACCAGGCGCCCCACAATATTCTTTTTTTTTTTTTTGAGAGAGAGAGAAAGAGTAAGGGGGAGCAGCAGAGGGAGAGAGAGAGAGAATCCCAAGCAGACTCCACACCCAGCGTGGAGCCCAACGTGGGGCTCGATTCCACAACCCCAAGATCACAACCTGAGCTGAAATCAAGAGTCCGATGTCTAACCAACTGAGTCACCCAGGTGCCCCCCCAACTTTTTTTTAGAGAGAAAGAACAATATACTATTTCTTGTTCAGAGTGGCAGTCATACCCATGCATTTACTTTGTAAAAATCATTGAGCTGCTGCATGCTTAAACAGTTTGCACATTTCTCTATGTATGTTACACTGCAATAAAAATGTCTCCTTAAAGTATTTAAGTTTCTTATGGACACAAATATGGGCAAAAACAGAAACCTGTACACGAAAGAGAGGTGGCTCATAAGTTAGAGCGGTTAACTCTTTCTAGGAGGGGACCAGGGAAAGCTCTCTGAAAATGGTACCAGTGCCGGATTTTGAAAGATAAATTTTACAAGCAGATGCGAGTGAATAAAGGAAAGAGCATTGCAGGCAGAGGGAGCATGATGCCCAAAAGCACAGGAAGGTATAAGATTGTGTGGTGTGTTTTAGCAATCATAAGCAGTTTTATATTTTTGGAGTATTAAGTGGAGACGGATGGCAGGAGGGAAATGCAAATGATAAGATTGGCCAGGTCAGCAGCAACCAGGTCATGAAATTCCCTTTCATCCCAGCAAACGGCTTGAGCTTAAACTGTAGACCTTAGCTTTTCTATGGAAATATATCCCCCTGCAGCTCTGCTGAAAACCATGAGCTGTCTCATAGGATAAATGCACATATAAAATTTTGCGTATCATTCACAATTCCCCTGATGCCCATCCATTGACTCCTGCTTCACGCATCTCAGATGAAGAATCCCATCCTTGCAATACATAAATGGGGATTACTTAAAGAGCTTTAAACAGAACAGAGGCAGGATCAGATGTATATTTTAGAAAGATCAACAAAGACAATATGGAAGTTAGGACTGGAAGTTGAGCCAGGGTGATACGTAGGAATGATTAAAATGGTAAAAGAACAAAGGAGAACTTGAACTAAGTGTCAGAGCTGAACTCTCCGGGTGTTCATAGGTAGAGTCGTCAAGGATCGGTGGCTGGTTAAATGTGACAGAGGGAGAAGGCAGCCCCTGGGACTCTCCTGTGTTTTACCTTGAGTTAGGGATCAGACCACCTACTAAAGACAGGAACTAGAGGGCGCCTGGGTGGCGCAGTTGGTTAAGCGACTGCCTTCGGCTCAGGTCATGATCCCGGAGTCCCGGGATTGAGTCCCATATTGGACTCCCGGCTCTGCGGGAAGTCTGCTTCTCCCTCTGACCTTCTCCCCTCTCATTCTCAGTCTCTCTCTCTAATAAATAAATTAAAAAAAAAAAAGACAGGAACTAGAGAGTGTCAGGGACATTTGGGTTGAAAATTATCTTCTTTCCCAGAAAGAAGTAGACTACACCCTAACTGTTAGGTTCAAGTCCATTCTGATTAGTGTTGGGGCCCAGGCTGCTGGCCTCTGGTAACATCCTTTGCATTTGGGCCTTGAGGCCTGGGCGAGAGCAAATCCATCTGCATGCACAAAATCACCAAGGAATTAAGGCTTTGTCTTGGGAAATGGAAGCGGATTCTGATACCCACCATCCCTCCTAGTCTATGTGTATGAAGAAGGAAAGAGCTCTAACATTTGGGTCCCAGGCCTACTGTGGCATTGAGCCATCATAATGGACTATGACATTTGTAAAGAAAGGTTTCCTCCCCCAACTTCCAGAACTGAAACACTGTTAGGTTTAGACCATCAAAACACTTTCTTTTGCTGGGTAAAGGTTACCCTGGGCTATTCAGTGGACATCGGTGCCTGGTCACTACAGATCATACTGCAATGAGTAAGGACTACCCTAGGACAGAGAACTAGTACAGTCTGGCGCTCTAATGACAGTCAAGAAGTCAAAAAGAATATAAGCAGATTTTCCAGTTCCCTCTATTAAGACAATTTGAACCTTTTGAATCTGAAGTTATCACACCAGGCAGACAAGTTGAAGGCTCTAACTTATCTGATTTGAACGTTAAGAGGAATGTGACCTCATTTTGAACCCCAGGGGAGTGAAACAGGATATATTGGTTTAATCAGATTCGCATTTTGTAAAAGATCACTTTGGCTGCTTTAGAGAAAATAGAATGGAAGAAGGCAAATATGGATGCAGGAATACAAGAGGCCACTATAATCCGTGAGGGGAGAGGTGATGGTGGCTCGAACCAGAGACTGGAGGGGATATGGAAGCAAATGGAATGGATTTAATATATATCCCATGCAGGTTAGAAAAGGACTAAATGGAGGGGGTGGGATGGGTGGCTCCAGTTGGTTGAGCGTTTGACTCTTGATTTCAGCTCAGGTCATGATCTCAGGGTCGTGGGATCGAGCCCTGCACTGGGCTCCACACTCGGTGTGGAGTCTGCTTGGAATTCTCTCTCTCACTCTCCCTATGCCCCTCCTCCCATTCATGTGCGTGTGCACTCTAAACAAACAAACAAACAAACAAATAAAATCTTTTTTTTAAAAAAGGAAGGAGACTAAGTAGAACATGATAATTGATGGAAATTGAGGGGGTGGTGAGGGAGAGCAAGGAATTACGGATGACTCCCAGCTGTCTGATTTGTACGTCTGGGTGGATGGTAGAACAAACCCCGCAGAAGGACCAGATGGGGAGCTGGGAGCTAGGAAGTGCAATTTTATGTAACAATTGTAGACTTTATGAGACATCTAAATGGCATGCTAAGCAGATATTTGAGTCAGGTCTGGAGTTCAGAGGAGAGGTTTGGTTGAACATTTAATGTAGAATTCATTCAAATACAGATGGTAATTGAAGGCATGAGGTGAGAATGAGTGAGATCTATTGAGATCTTACTTAAAGAGAAGAGGATCCAGAACAATATCAACGTTTAAAGGTTACGTCAAGGGGGGAAAGTCAGTATAGGAAACAGAAAAGTGCAGGAAGAAAATCAAGAGTGTGGCATCACAGAAATCAAAGGAAGAGACCGTTGCAAATATTTGAGTGTGTTAAATGATTCTGAACAGCAAGAAGGAGTCTGGAAAATTTGTTGATTTTAGCTGAGATGGGTTATACTAAAAAATATAACACGCAAATCAATCAGGAAGTGCATTAGCCCCATACAGCAGCTGGGAGAGGAGGTCCTTTGCTGTGATGGCATTAACCCCTCAGTTACTAGGTGATGGGGATCTAAGGAGGAGGGTCTGAGACAGGGAAAGAGAAGATGTATTGGGTAGGGTTGGGGTGGCAGCAGCTCTTTATAAAAACTGATACGGAAGTATTCTAATAACATAAAGTACAGGTATACTTGTGTGACGTGGCCCAATGTTTTCTATGGTTTTAGCAGCAAGAGATGGTTGGGAACCTGGTGAGACATCTTTCAGTGTAAGGGTGGAAACCAAAGCCAGGTTCAAGTAGGTTGGGGGAGGGGAGGGGAATTGGAGGATAGAGAGAATGAATGTAGCAGCTCTTCCAAGAGCTTTGTTCAACGTTGGGACAGAGTGATGACTGGAGTTAGAGGTGGGGGAAATTATTTTTAACATATTGGCAGAGACTTGAGCAGGCATGAACCATAAACACAGATAAGATGGAGAGGCCACTACCTCTTTCATGTGAATAGAGTGAAAGGAAATAATTTTATAGATATGGTAGACAGAAATGGAGGAATTCTTACATGATGGATTCCTTCCCCTCCCCCACTGTGAAGTATGAAGTGAGAGTTCTTTTCTGAGAATGAGAGGATATGTAAGGGATCAGAAGTTTAAAAAAAAAAAAAGAAGTTTAGTAAATGTAGGTCAATGAGTGGGATAGGGCCTAGGAATTTGCATTAGAAGTTTCCAGATGATATGGATGATGCTGGTTCAGGGACTACACTTTCAGGGAAAAGTACAGAGAAAGTATATGGTTACATCTTCATCTCCCAGTTGGATCAGCAGAATTCCCTCACTGTGTCTCACTCCGTCCATGCCTTCCCCACAGTATCATTTCCATAAAGTCCCCAGAGTGATGTTTTCCAAGGAAAGTCAGACCATTTCAGTCAAAGGCATAAAACTCTTCGGTGGCTTCTCTGGAACAAACAAACTCCCAAGTCCTCATTTGGATCCATAAGGACTTCATGATGTGTCCTCTGTGTATCTTTCCCACCTCGTCTTCTACCACTCTCCGCATTTCAGTCATGCTGTCCCCTTGCTCTTCTTCTAATAGGCAAGCTCATGCCCACCCCAGGATCTTTGCACCTGCTGTTCTCTGGAGTCTTCTCCCATGCCTTGGTTCTCACCTCATTCAGGTCTCTGCTCAAAAGTCACCTCCTCCTGATGCCTTCTCAGACCATGGTGTCTAAAATCTCACCGCCCTTCTCTCCCCATCCTCCCACTCCCATTACTTTCTGCCTCTCCTCTTGGCACTTATTTATCCTGGAAGCACTTATCATGATCCTGACATATATTAAATATCTCTATGCCTGTTTTTTTCATCCCCATCCACCCTCCAATAGGGGATAAACTCCACAAGGCCAGGGCCATCATCCTACTTGTCATTTTTGCATCTTTCTTTACTGCCTATAAAAGTACCTGTCATGAAGTTGGTGCTTATCCAATATCTGATTTATTGATGGTTGGTGTCAACCATGATGGGATTTTGCCAGAGCAGAGATGGAAGGTCAGAAAGACAAAGCAAGTGAAGATGTATGCCAGAAACTGACAAAATGAGAGGCCCTCTGATCAAAGCTGGGAAAGGAACAAAGGAGGTGACTAGATGAAAAGAGTTAAAGGGGAAGGTTTAGAATTAGATATTCCGAAGAGGTCGGGAAATGATCATAATAAGAAAAGCTAGTCAAGCCGAAGGGTGATGCAAGAATTTGTGGTTAGGAATGGGATGCTTGTGTTTGTGATTTTAGAGGGAAAGCAGAAGGGCACAGGTGTCCAATGGGAGTCCATGTTAGAGGACCAAGGAGAAGATCATTGGAGACAAGGTGGTCAAGCAATTGAGAGGCTCAGGTGTTCGCCATCACAACGGACTTCAAAGTGACTGAGGATGAGCATCGTACAAAAGACCTGAACGAGGAGAAGGGGGGAGTGTGGAATAACCACAGGACATGAGTAGGTGTTTTTATGAGAAGGTGGGGAAGGAGTAATGGCTTATAAATTCTGATGGAGAGGAAGGACAAGGGCCTGTCCTGCAGTACATAGATATGAGTGTATATCCACCGCCCCCGAGGGCTGCTCTAGAAGACAAGGGGGTTTCAGTTAATGCAAGGAGGTATGGAGAACATTCCCAGAAGACGTGGAGGATGAATGGGGATTTTCTGATCACGGAGCAGCTGTGCAAGGGGTACATTGGAGAGCAGCGAGGGGAGGGGGGAACACAGAAATATGGAGCATAGGGGGATGCTTACATTCTCAAACATTCATGTGCGAGAATCCCGGGGGAGGGCTCATTCTAACACAGACAGCTAGGACCCCCTCCCAGAGCTTATAGTTGAATACGTCTGGGCGGGGCCTCTGAGAATTTGTATTACAAGTGATGTGGATGCTCTCTGATCCAAGGACCATACCTCCAGACCACAGATGTAATGGAAAACCAGTGACTAACGCAGCATGGGAGACGGGAATGGAGAGGGCAGAGCGGATCGGTCCCAGCCATCTCCTGGAGGGTGGCAGATTCTGGGCTAATGAACAGAGGTGTTGGCTCCCTTCACTCTAGGTGGTATCGGCTTGACACCAGGGGCCTCAGTACATTCAGTATGGGAGGAGGGGTGAGGGTCTGGTCTTAATTCAAATGATGTCAGCTTGGTCCTGGACAACACACCAGAAATCTTTCTTAGGGAACATCCCTTTCAGCAGCCTAGCACAAAGCAGTGCTACTTTGCAGACGGAAGACTATTTATACCATGCCCCGTAAAATTGGAGGCCTAAAACTGCATCCCCGTGGGGTTGCTGAGGCTTGGATTGTGAAGTGTGAGCAGTGATATAATCAGGCGTCCGACTCCACTAAGAAGCAGCGATAGTGCTCGAAACACCAAGGGCCTGCCAGGCGTAGACCACTGGATCGGCTCGACAGCACCGCCCGTAGTTCTCAGTCCCGGGTTTCACCGGCTGGGGTACATAGATGAAGTCACAACATCCCCATACCGAGGCCCCTAATACACCAATACCGCTAACCTTGTTGCTCCAAGACCTTCCCTGACTGACTCGCGGGGACTCAAATTGTTTCCAGGGTTTTCCTAAAAACATTTCCGGAGTGTTGTGGAACTGAAATTTGGAATAACCTCACTGATACTTGGTTTGAATTCTGGAAATCGTTCTGAACTTTAACTCCAGAACCTCCAAGCTCCAGGCCCTGACTTAGTTGATTTGAAGGCGTTATGGTGTCTGTCAGATTTCTCTCCCTCCCAACATTTATGAAGTTCCCAGGAAACATCACACATGTCCATGAATCACCGCTGGCCATCGTTTGCTGCTAGCCTGTTAGTAGAGGGAGAAGTCACATGTTCTGGGCAGAAACCCTAGCGGATGAGTCAGGAAAAAGCTGGAAGCTCAGTCTGAACAGAATGCAGGAACTACAGTAGAGAAAGGAGGGCATTTGAGTCAGAGCCAAAGCAGCTCTCCGGGGGTTGCAGGTGGAACTCCCATTCCGGCACCAAAGTCCTGACGGGATTATAAAGAATTCTGCAGGGTCGTCCAAAGAGGCTGAGGACCCAAAGCTATACTAACTTAACATATTAGTCCCCGTGAAAGGAGCAAAATTAATCCCACTTCTGTTTCTTCTCAAGATGACACCGGACTTACATTGGGCCCTTCCCTTTAATTGGCTGTAGGAACAAAGTGGGGCCACCCATAAATACTGTGTCTGGTGTGGCTCAGGTGAGGGCAGGGCAAGCCCAGACAGAACCAGGGACCTATCAGGACCTGAATGGCTGGCTGCTAAACCCTTAGAAGGTTCAAAGTGTTGTGCCACGTATCCTCTGGGCATGCTAAAGTTAACTGGAAATTAGGGCAAGTGAGCACAGCTTGGCAGCAGAATTTGAACATGCTCCCAGAGGTTCTCCACTGTGGGGTTTAGGGGCGTGGAAATCCATTCATTCGAATAAACATTTATGAGTACACATCGAAATCACCAGGGGTACTTTTCCCCCCAAATATCCACGTTCTCATAAACTTGCTTTGCACAGTCCTTCAGAGGCCGTTTCTTTCTACACGCTATGCCTGAAATTTAGGTAAGATTAAAAAAAAAAAAAAGATGAATGATAGTACCTCTCTAGAACTTCATATCAAACCGAATTGTTTTTTCCTAAGTCCCAGGTAAACTGTGCTCATCAAACACCCTCAATCACCTTTCTGTAGAACCCATTAATGAAGCGATTCCTCATTTTAGAGAAAAATTTAAAGAAATAAACCCTAAGTTAAGCTGAACACTTTCAAAGACCTGAAAATCTAGTATGAAGCACTGCTAATCTCATTCTGATTGGAAGGCCTCAGTAGAAACAATTCTGATTACATTTATTGACCGTCTGCTATGTGCCAAGCACTGCATCTGTATTCTTCTTTAACCTGCACAATAATCCAGTGAGGTGGGTGTATTTTACCAATACGGGAGAATGCAGATGCAAAGCAGTTAAGTGACTTAGCTGAGATCTATAGCTGTGATTTGGTAACTAAGGCTCTGTCTGTGGTTGGGCCTCAAATTTAGGGGGCAAGAAAACAGGTCTTTAAAAAGACCACACATTTTAAATCCCTTCTTCCTTTAGGAGACACTCTCTACCTTCAGTTTCCCAGCTCTGGCTTCGGGGGCAAGCTTTCCTATAAGATGGGACATTACCCTTTGGCGACCTACCAAGATGTGACTGTGTGAGAACTTTCATCCCCACTCCACTTCCGTTTTAAGGAGGAATGTCATGTCCTTTGCCGAGGTGCTACATTTGAATCCAACTTAATGCTGGTCTTTAAAGACCAGGCAAAAGGTTTTTTTCCTTCTCCTCTCCCTCCCCGTTTCCTCCTCCCCTCTTCCTTTTTAAAATTAAGCTTCTGCTACTTCTCTAGAAAATAAATCTCATCTGACACTAAAACTTTACTTAGAGCCAAAGCCTTCTGGGACTTGGGGCATTATTAGCACAGCTTGGTTCCGGAAGCTGAAAGTCAGACTGACCTGCTGGAGCCTGAAGTCTTCCGCGTGGGCTCCCGGATGCTGCCCGCTTCTCCCCGCTGAAAGCTGTGCTGCGTGCAGAGAAGTTTCTGCTCAGTTCCGTCCCCCGGAGCCAGGTCTCGCTGCCTGCTGAGAGTCTGGCCAGCCAGACTTGGGACAGAGGCTGATGGTCCTTATGCCAAGATGCTCAACATCAAGATCACCCTGAGCTCCCTGTGCCGTGGCAACTCAGCGTCACCAAGAGGGCCATTCTCTGGAAACTTGCCTTTCAGGAAGTTGGGCCAGGGTTTCTCATAGACTCGGGACCTTCGTTTTTCTCTGAGTGATGCCCAAGCGAGCCCGCTACTCCCTGCTCTTTCTATCCTCACGGGGAGTTATCACAATGAGTTTTTTGTATTTTTTTGTACTTCCCATCACAGGCATCAAAGGGTCACCCAAGTCCACTCTGGCAGATTTTAGTAACTGAATTTCAGAGTATAAGGATTGAGGACTTAAGTTTTTTTTCCCAGATGATTACGACTCCAGGAAGGTACGTTGAGATGAAGCAAGCCCAATGGTGCTGGTGAATGTTCAATAACCAGTTTTCTGGGGAAAAAGTGTGTGTGTCTGTGTGTGTGAGAGATACACACATACGTATGTGTTGGTTGTATTTTATACTTTATAAAATATGAATAGACACGACAGACAATAAGATAGATAATACTTTTTATTTTATGATTTTTAAAGATTTTACTTATTTATTCATTCATTCATTCATTTGACAGAGAGAAAGAGCATGAGCACAAGAGGGGAGAGATGCAGGGAAAGCAGAGAGAGAAGCAGACTCCCCACTGAGCAGGGAACCCAACACAAGGCTCCATCCCAGGACCCTGAGATCATAACCTGAGCAGAAGGCAGATACTCAAGCTATTGAGCCATCCAGGCACCCTAATACTTCTTATTTTAAATTCTCTATAACAACTGATTGTTAAAAAATGCTTTTGTTGTTCAGTGTCACTTCCACTGTGTTCTATGGGTTAAAGCAAGTAGCAAGGTCAGCCCAGATTCACTGTGGGAGGTGACTACACGAAGGTGTCACTACTAGGAATAGTGGTTCATGGGGACTGTCTTTGGAGATCAGTTACTATACCTCAAATGCTAACATCCTGTGGCCTATTTCCATCCCAGCCTCTCCTTTTGTCAGCACATCTGCACTTTGGCAGATTAGGGAATTTCGTATGTCATTTAAAGTATGATTTTTACACACCTTACTTAGTGGTTGCTTTGGAGTGACATGTATGTGTTCATTCATGTGTATTTACATGCACTGAGAGGAGAGTTAAAAATATACTCTTAAAATTTAATTTCCTTTATTTGTAACTGTGTGTTTATGTTGATCTATTTTATTATCTTGTAAGGTACCAGAAGAACTCAAATATAGGCATATATTTATAATAAGAAAAATCTTGGGGCGCCTGGGTGGCTCAGTGGGTTAAAGCCTCTGCCTTCAGCTCAGGTCATGATCTCAGAGTCCTGGGATCGAGCCCCTCATCGGGGTCTCTGCTCAGCAGGGAGCCTACTTCACCCTCTCTTTCTGCCTGCCTCTCTGCCTACTTGTGATTTCTCTCTATTTATGTGTCAAATAAATAATCTTTTTTTAAAAAAGAAAAATCTTAGACTAAAATATGTAAGTGTATGTGCACAATTGTGTATTTGAGGTTCGTGTGTGTTCGTGTGTGTGTGTGTGTGTGTGTGGGTGGGTGGGTGTGCTGTGTGTAAAGTCATTTCATCTAAGGGAGCCACCATTTGTTTTAGCTTCTGGAGTTGCCTTCAGAGCTGACTCCTTGGTTTTGGGAAACTCACCACAGTGGGCTCTTTATTATTTTTATATAAGGCAAACATTCACCCACTGATTTCTAAGAAAGCTATGCAGCTCACTTATATCTGCATGCTGATGCCATAGACTGAGATTTCGTGTTCCGTCTTGTAATACAAATTGAGGTTGTCTTTAGCCATCCGGTGACTTTGAAGAAGAAGAAATGACTTTCTAACATTCTAGTAATTTCAATTAGACTGTTCAGAGAGTAAAGGAGAAGTCCTATGGAACATCATGCCTCATCTGCGTGGTGGGGTCTGCCTTCAGTTTAGGAGAATTCATGGATAATGACTGCATCCACGCTTGGACCGAATACTTGCAGGTTGTGCAAGTGGTGGACTCTAGAACCTTCCTGACCGAGCTCTCTAAATGGATTGCCAAGGGGAGTAATGACAACAGGTGTGAGTCAGTGTTTCCCAGGACTGCCTGGCAGCCTACGTTTCCAGGGTTGGACTGTGCTGCAGGTGCCATTGGGCAATATGGGGAATGAGCATCTATGACCGAGATCCGCAGAAGGAGGGACTTTCCATAAGTCTAAGTTCTTTATATTTGACCATCGAAAGGTTTGCCAGTGTTATACTGCAAACCAGTGACATGAAATATATCAGGTCTATTTTAGATTTGATCTTTTTTTCACTAAAATCTGTGTGTTTTAATTCAGCCCAAGCAGAATTCCATTTGCAATGGCATATCGAATATCTTTGTATTAACAATACCAACCTAGGTAGACAGACTTCCTTCATGTTTAAAAAAAACTTTTTATTTTCAAATAATTAAAGATTCACAGGAAGTTGCAAAAATAGTACAGAAAGGTCTTTTGTATCCTTCACCCAGTTTACCCCAGGCTATCATCTTACATAATATATGGATTTCCTAAATTCTCTATGATATGTTATAATCAGATTTTTAAAAAAATATTTTTCCAGTTCTTGAAATGTTTTTCAACCTTTTGTTCTCTTTTTCTCTAAAATTTTATTTATTTATTTGACAGAGAGAGAGAGGGACAGTGAGAGAGGGAACACAAGCAGGGGGGGTGGGAGAGGGAGAAGCAGGCTTCCCGCTGAGCAGGGATGTGGGGCTCAATCCCAGGACCCCGGGATCATGACCTGAGCTGAAGGCAGATGCTTAACAACTGAGCCACCCAGGCACCCTAACCTTTTGTTCTGAATTAGGTTCCTCTCCTGAGTTACAATCCCATCAAATTCTGACTCTCTATGCATATTCCCAGGGGTGATATTGAAAGGATGTGAAGATATGTAAAAACCTGACTTTGCTTTGGGAAAGAATAATCAGAACAGCAGCCTGATTGCAACAACTGGAACAGAGTTCTGGATACTCACGCATTAATCTTTTAGTTACTGGATCATGGGAAAGTCTGGGAGAAGATAGCAGGGCAGGTGGCTATTGAACAATGACACAAAGATATTTCAGTATTTGGGCCATTATGCTAGTTTGGACATGAGCTCAATATCAGCCCACATTTTCCTGTAGTGCACTTGTCACATTGCTCAGTATTCATAGGATTATTTTTACTGGCCCCTGCCCCAGTATATTGCCAACTCTTTGGAAGCAAAAATTGTGTGCTTAATTCGTAGAACCATAGAACCTAGCACAGCACCTGGCTCCATATTTGACAAATGACTAATACGTAAGTGAAACTGAGGTTCTAGTCCTGGGTCAGCCCTTAAACTAGCTTTATTCAGATGACACCCCAGTCTCAGAATCTTCTGTAAAACAAGATTATTAAACCCTTTTGTTCCTTTTACAGCTTGATAAGGAGTTTGTAAGAATTTCAAGACATGCAAGAATGAGGAAAGACTGCTGACAAAATTAAAAACCCATTTTAACAATTATATGAGTGCCTATTATGCAAAGTACATAATTTTTAAAAGTCTGGAGGGAAAAGGAAAATGACTAAACAGTATTCATCATCCAGAAATCATTGTGGAAACCATCTTCTGTCATATCATGATGTCAGAGAGAATAAGTGCTATCCTAGGTGCACAAAGAAGGCCTTTCAGAAGTACAGAGAAAAGAGGGACGCATTCTAATTGCCATATTGCTATAACTTGATGACATCTGTAACCAGTCTGCCATAAGCCAGGATTTAATTAATATTGATCTATAATCTTGGATGAATAAATAACGTTTTCAAGCCATTGTTACGTCTAGCATGTAGTAAATTATTTTAAGTGTTATTATCATAGCAGCTATCAGTCTTCGAGCTGCTATTATTAGCTGTCTGATAATACTTGTGTGCCCCAGGCAGTCAAGTATGCGGCCACACCCAGACGTGTCGACTGCAAAGCTCCTATTCTTAACTACCATTTAAAAATAAGGTCCACGACACCACTTTTAATAACAAATACAAATTAAAACAACTTTCTCCCGTATTAACAACAGAAAGGTTGTATTAGTAAGTGGGGAGTGCTGGTACAAATCTTCCAGGATTTTCTGTCCACTAGAAAAGATTTTATTAGGTACGACCCTTTGAAAGTGTGACTTTAGTTTGGAACTAATTTTTTCAGAGTACGTCTGAAGTGCTTTCGGCTGTCCTTGAATGCCGGTTACAGTTGTCTCGCCTCTTAGCTCCAATTCCACCTTTTGGCCTGTTCTGTGAAAATGGGTCTGGGCCTTTACTATTTGTCCTCTGGCTGTTGGCCCGGGAGCTTTGTCAGTAGAGGGTGCTGGAGAGACATTAGAGGAGAACAGGATTTTATTTCTTGGTTCCTGCAGCTTACCTGAGCTCCCGTACACCCTCCTCCAAGCCCAGGCTGCCGCAGCACAGGTGATTCCCCAGTGCCCAGCTCCCGTTGCCTGGTGGGCTTCTCTAGCGTCCTGTCCTTGAGGTGCACGGTGGCCAGCAGCCGGATTTCCCTTGTCCCCCTCTCAGGCAGTGTTACAATGGTGTGTACTCCAGAGGGCAGATGGAGAGGGGCGAGAGGCTTCTTTGCCATCCGGTGAGCCACGGCCATACCCTCTCCAACAAGCTCTCAGGGCACCTGGGTGGCTCAGTCGGTTAAGCATCTAACTCTGGATCTCAGCTCAGGTCTTGACCTCAGGGTCATGAGTTCAGGCCCCATGTTGGGCTCCAGGCTGGGTGTAGAGCCTACTTAAAAAAAAAAACAAACAGATCCAATTAGATCCCAACCTGAGGGGCCATGAAGACTCTTCCTTCAGTGCTCTAACTCAACCTTAGGGGGAATTGCTATTAGATATAATATAGAGAATGGAACTGCTATTCCTGTATTCTTTAGAGTTCTCTTTACTTTTCACTAGTTAATCATTCATTACTGCAAATTTCTGTTATAGTTAATAATTTCTTATGTTGTACCGTCCCTGTTGTAATGACTGTGTGATTTCTCTTCCCTGATTATACCCTCACGGATAGACTTTGGTCCATATCACAACTTACCTCCTGCTATCTTACCTCTCAGCCAACTCAAATAAGAGAAACAAATCCATTCCATGTTAATGCCCTTTTGATGTCTGAATTGTCCTGAGGTTTTACTTCTCCCATACTGCTCCCCACCCCCACTAAACCCTTCTTGAGACACCCTACACTGTAGCCTCACGGATTAATGATGCTCATCTCTAGGCAGACCACATTCTTTTATTCCCCTGCAAACCTCAGTTCCTCTCCCTGGAATGTTTCCTTCCTGTAATGTCCGTGAAAAAATCCCTACTTATCCTTCAAGACTCAGCCCCAATATTATTATCTTTTTGAAGCTTCTTTGTCAGAGTTCTTCACTTAGCTCCAATCTAGGACTTAGCGTATTTTCTTCTCCTCAAATATTTATTTTCTATTAAGCTATAAGCTCCCTGAAGACAGGAGCTCTCTCTTGTTTATCCTTAAACCGTTAGCTCCTAGGACAGAGCCGGGCACACACCAGGACATCAGTAAATGTTTGTCAGAGGAATCAATTCGTTTACATATGATGCAAGAGATACAAAATTTCAAAGCCATTATTGCGAGGTGAAGTTCTGGGCACCAGCCTCTTCCTGTTCTCTGCTGTGGAATCTGCCCATTTTAGAGTTGGGGTGCTCCCAGTTCACCCCCTTGGGGCTCAACTCGTGCTACATCTCAGATTCACCTCTGTCCTTCAGACAAGTGTCCAAATCATTGTTGTTGCTGTTGTTTTTAAAGGATTCTATTTACTCATTTGACAGAGAGATCGAGAGCACAAGTAGGCAGAGCAGCAGGCAGAGGAAAAGAGAGAAGCAAGCTTGACGCGGGGCTCATCCCAGGACCCCGGATTTATGACCTGAGCCGAAGGCAGACGTTTAACGACTGAGCCACCCAGACGTCCCCCAAGTCACTGTCTTGCTCAAAACTCACGACTTCAGGGGTGCCTGAGTGGCTCAGTCATTAAGCATCTGGCTTGGGCTCAGGTCATGATCCCTGGGCCCCAGGATTGAGGCCCGCATCAGGCTTCCTGCTCAACTGGAAGCCTGCTTCTCCCTCTTTTCCTGCTTGTGCTCTTTGTCTCTCTGTCTCTGTCAATTAAATAAATAAATAAAATCTTTAAAAAAAAAAAAAACAAACCCACCTCTCAGCTTCAGCGAGTCCATCAGGACCCTCCCCATTTCCCTTCAGCCCTTCCTTTCCGGCTCCGGTCCTGCCCCTCCCCCACATCTAGCACCCACACTGACAGTGTAAAAGTGACAAGAGCAGAGGAAATTTCAATTCTTTTCCCCTAAAGCAGAGCTGGTCGAGAAGTTTCTAATCAGAAATAAATGATCCCGGGATTTCACAGAATCGATGCGGAAGGATGTGTGCTGCTAAGCAATGTTTGTTTTTCTGCCTTCGTCTCCTGGCGAGGAGGAAACGTTGGCTACAGCTTCTCTATGCCTCCGAGACTTTAGACCGGCCTCTTTGGCTTTTCCCACTAATAACTAACAGTATTAGTATTAGCCGTAGCCTTTACCCTGCAGGGGGGCCCTGAGAGAGCTCAAGGCCCAGCCCCAGCATTGCCGCCCGTGTGAGCATGGGCAAGTGTCCTTTCTCCTTTAACCCTTGTCTTTTCCATCCATAAAATACGTAGGAGAATAAGAATAGTAGCTACTAAAGGAAAACTAGATGATACACACAAATTACTCAGCACAGCGTCTATATGGAGCAAGTGCCCCTTTGGGAGCCAACTGCCATTTTCCCACCAGGGCCCAAATGGTCTGGAAAGAATAAAAGCTACTCCCATCAAGGCGGGTCGCCCACACACACCTGCAGAAGCAAAAGCCCTCTGAGAGGACTGTGGCAAAGGTGGATTTTGAACAGGTGGGTGATGTGTCCAGGGGCCCTAAGGGAGCCCGGAAGTCACGTGGCTCGGGCGTGTAGTCCTTATCAGCACTCTTCAGAGGAAGAGAGTCTCCAGTGATATTCCCACTGCAGGGTGAGCAAACTCCCCCCCCCCCCCCAGTTGTCCCAATGCCTCCTTGCATCTAGTTGCCTTCAATTGCACCGTGTGCCCATTTTGGAAAAGACCTTGGTGACTAAGGGGCCCAGGGTGGCTTTAATTACAGCCCCTTCTAAAATGGAGCTGGGGCCAATCCCACCCAAACCACATGGCTGGTGATGGGAGAGGGGTCCTTCCCTCAAAGTAAAACCTAGCAGCTCTCACCAGGAGAGGAAACATCCACTAAAAACCCTTTGTCCTGCCCTCCACCTCCCCACCAGGAGTTCCACCACCATCCCCTGTACAACGATCTCCTATGTATTTCAAGCTTATCCATACGCCGGCAGGCATTTCTCCCTTGCTGGTCTTCTAGCCTCATTCTCCACGGCCATTCCTATAATGACAAGACAATGAAACGTGGGTAGTCACTGACGCTCCAAGTTTAAGTTTTCAACTACTCCAGAACGAAGGGGGCCTTTAGTGAATTTGAGATAGAGCTGGAAATGTCGAGTCACTGCATGCCCTGAATCTCAGCTCTGACACCCTCACTGTCCATAAGAGAAAAGTCAACTTCAGAATCCAAAGTCAACTTTAGAGGTTACACGAGCAAAGTCTAATGGATCTGATCTTAATCTCGTGCCCACTAGCCTAACACCTGAAAACAAAAAGCAGTTTGAAGCTTTACTAAGAACGTGTATGCCATTATGTGAATTGAGCTGATCTTCTGCTAATCTTTTTGAATCCACAGACTTCTCCAGAACAAGGGATTTCTGGTTTTGGCTACTCTGATACACTTTTCTCATGCTCTCTCTTTGAGTTGCAGCATTTGCTTCTTAAAAACTCTCCTCGGAGTACCTGGGTGGCTCAGTCGGTTAGGCATCCAACTCTTGATTTCAGCTCAGGTCATGATCCCATAGGCGTGAGGTTGGGCTCCACGCTGGGTGTGAAGCCTGTTTTGGGTTCTCTCTCTCCTCTTGCCCCTCCCCTGCTCCCTCATCCTTTCTAAAAACAACTTTCCTCTCCAAACAAGAGGACTAAGAGGTATAACAATTAGGAATTTGCAAGGAAAGAATCAAATTATACTTCTATATTAATTTCTAAAATTGCCTTTAAAATTAAAATAAATGAACATAAGCAATACTGATGAGCATACGTTTGAAGAATTTTCATTTGCTCTTTTAAAGGTGAGTGCTCATTTCTGCTGCTTTCTCTCACTTAGCCACACCCAGGGTGGAGAACCTGCTGTTTACACCTGGTGGCTAGAATTGAGACATAACTGCTCTCTGGTGACGGCGTACTTTCATTGCAGGCAAAGCATCCGAAAGGAAGCATCTCAAGTGCTGATTGAGCAAAACCTAAACAAATGATAAAATTTTACTTAAATCCTTGAGGTTAAGTATCTCAAACCATGTATACTTTAGAAAAGTATGCCATCTTAAGGATTTAACATTTTGTTACTTTGCGGGATGACAATTTTCTAGTCAAGTCTAGTCAGTCTGGTTTCAGTATTGCGACCATTAAAGGGCAAGGCCTTACTTGATCATATACTTCAATAAGTATATATAATATAATGTAATATATATCTATATATTACGATTACACAATATATATTATATATCACATATATACACAGATGCACTCTTTCACTTTTTTTCTCCTCATAATACTGAAGAGTCAACATTTTCATTTCAGCATGTATTTCCTACTGAAGTTGACAAAGGAAGGAATATATAGTTTCTTTTACTCTGTAAAATTTAATCTTTTTAAAAACAGATTTATTGGAGCATAAATGGCACACAGTAAACTGCACATATTTAAGGCATACAAATTTCCTAAGTTTTGGCATGTGTACACATTTGCGAGACTATCACCAATAATCAACATAGTGAACACAGCTGTTACCCCCCAAAAGTGTCCTCATGCCCCTTTTGCAATCCCCTCTGTGCACTCCTGTCCCAAGCAACCACTAATCTGCCTTCTGTCACCATAGAAAGAAAGTTTAATCAAATGGAATCCTACAAAATGTCTTCTTTTGTAGGGTCCCTGGTTTCCTTTGTTCAGCATAACTATTTTTTTCTAAGATTTTTTTTTTCTTTTCTTTTTTTTTTATCAGGGAGACACACAGTGAGAGAGGGAACACAAGCAGGGGGAGTGGGAGAGGGAGAAGCAGACTCCCCGCAGAGCAGGGAGTCCAATGCGGGCCGATCCCAGTCCTGAGTAGAAGGCAGACGCCCAACGACTGAGCCGCCCATGCACCCCACTAAGCATAATTATTTTAAGAGTCATTCATATTGTTGCCTAGATCAGTAGTTTGTTGCATTTTATGGCTGAGTAGCAAGGAATACAGAGTTTTAATATCTGCTCTTGCAGTTCATAAAATAGAAGTTTGCTAATTCGGTTAAGTTTTTTATTGAATATAATGACAGGACGTTTTTGTTGAGGTAATATGTCTGAAATGCATTAAGTATGAGGCCTCATAACTCTGCCACAACTCTCCTGGGATACTATGTTTACCTATGACTTTAATTAAGTTGTGTTAATATTACAAATTGTATGCACTAGGAGGAAGTTTGGCATCTGTTTGAATTGTAGAGTCATAGAATTTCGTGACAGGAGGGAGCTTTCGAGAGATTATCCCATCTACCTCTTCATTTTCTGGACGAGGAGCTAGATGCCCAGGGTGGTAAGGGGGTCTGCCCAAGGGCACATAGGACGGGCTTCTTTCAGCAACATGACAGGGGCGGGGGGCCTGATGGGGGTGGAGGGAGGGGGTCCCGCTGGAGTGTAGGGGTGTAGGGTGTGGTCTGTTCTCCCCTGTGCTGTCTTGGCCTCCTTTCATTGCTCCTGGCTGCGGACCTGGGACCCTCTGCCTCATTCTTTGTCTGCCCTCCAGCCAGTGGTCCGCCCCACCAGTGTCCCACCAACTTCCAGGATGCAGTGAGTGGCCTTGCTCCAGCATGGCGGGCTTACCGCAGCCCCTCAAAGCTTGAGAACAGCTCAGAAAACCTACAGCTCAAGACTGCCTCTGCCTGATCAAGCTGAGCTGCCAAATTTAATGGATGTGTGTGATTGTTTCCCTCGGGGCTTTAGAACAGCCATCATGGGGTCTCCCTCCCAGAGACCCAAATGGACAGCCAGGCAAAAGACTCTTGCTCAGGCCTAGAGAAAGAAAACTGGGAATCACACTGGAACACTTCATGTGACTCCTTTATCCTTCCTCCTACAGTACCTCTGGGCTCAAGAAAGAGCAGGCTTTCCTCCTGTAGGACTTCCTCTATGGAACGCTACAAGCCCGGATCTGGATAAGTAAAGATGGAGGAAGGAAGATACACAATCCTCCCTTAGTAGTCTGACTTACAAAGCTAGAGTGGTGTAGAAAGTCCCAGTTTCAAGTGTCAGGAGTTGGACGTCCTCTTTGCATTCCTCTGTAACAGTTTTAATCTCCCTAGGCAGGAGTATGCTTCGGGAAGCCAAGGGGGAAGATCACATATTCTGACAAGCTAAGTATAAAAGCACATTGATCATTTTCAAACTACCAGTATTAACTCCATTCCACTTGCTACCAAAGTATCCTAATTAATACCCAGCTACTCAGACTTACCATAAAATTACAGCTGCCCACAAACCAGAGACCCTCTCCTTTCTACAATCCATCTCTCTCTGCTACAAGGGTGATAACTAGCATAGCTCACATTTATGAAATTTCACTGTATGCTCTACAGATTATCTCATTTAATTCTCACAACAACCTCATGTTGTAAGTACTGTTATTCACCTATTTTACCGACAGGGAACCCGAGGTTAGAAAGGTCATCTGCTCAAGGTCACATATTTAGTAAGTGATAAAGTCAGGAGTCTGAAGTTGGGTTTGTAGTTACTAAGTGCTTTCTAGTTTTTACTTACTAGTCTCCACTGCTTGCTTCCCACCTGATCACCATGTACGTAGTGGTTACATTCCTTGACTGAACTAACCAACTTAACCCAACTGGGGGAGGGGCAGTTTTTCCAAGACCTTTACTACCAATTAAAGTCATTTGAAACATACTGTGAAATCTGAGCCGATCTGCTTAAGGCAAAACTACAGGTGGCTAATTTAACAGATTTTATTGCTTCTAGAAATCTTGGCACTAGGGATAGATTAATTATCTTAAGTGAAACTACCAGCTTAAAAACAATCAATTTTGCAATTAAGTTATAGATTAATAAGTCACCGTTTCAACCTTTATTTTTCCTTTGCCCTAATTTTCTCACCTCTATTTTATCCTTTTATAGCTGATTTTTTAAGCTTTTGCAAATCCTCTTGTGAATGAGGTGGGAGAGTCAGTAAGTCTAATTAATGAATTAGTGAATCACTATATTTACAAGATTACATAATGGTGACATTTTGTATACCACTTCGCAGTTTTGTATACATTCTCTACCATTACCTTTGAGCTTTTCAGAAATGAACTGCACATTCATCTTTGTGTCACCAGAATCTGTCACAATGCAGCCATTCAAGAAAGATTTTTGGACCTTTAGAAAAAGTGATAGTACAAAGAGCTTGTTCTCTAAGAGCTGACAATGTAATGGGTAGTGTCAGGTTTATTGGAAAAGCTCAGTAAATGTTTGTGGAATAAATCTCACTTCATCTTCACAAAAGAACCTTGTACGAAAAATTGAGGTTATTTCTAGCTTCTGGAAAGACACAGAGAGGCGAGATGGCTTGTTCATGGTGGTTCCTTGGAAGCAGGCAAAGCCAAGTATTCTAATCCAAGTATTTGGTCCCCAAAGTCCTTGCTCTTTCTACCACGTGGCTATATAAACCCACACAAAGCAAGTGGACATGGGCTTCTTCCATGTTGCCTGGCATTTCTATGGGCAGCCACCGCAGTTTCAAGGGAGGACGCAGGTAAACATAGCTTTCCAATCAGAGGCCCGCGTGCCCCTGGGGATGTGATGCTGCCTACTCCAAGATAATGAACCCATAACCGTCCATCCCCAAACTTGGCACCTTTAAATAATTTCTTATTTGTCATGCTTCTGTGGGTACCCAGGCATTCTTCTGCCCCATGCGGTGTTGGCTGGGCTCAAGCACACAGCTGCATTCTGCAGGCAGCCGGGCCGAGCTAGAAGGTCTGGGCCACGGTCACTGGTGACCTTCCACTAAGATGCCTCAGTTTCCCCTCTGTGGGCCTCCTGTGCGGCATCTCACTTCCCAGGGCCTTCCCATGGGACCTTCTCCAGTGGGACAGCCTGGACTTCCATCCGGCACGACAAGGACAGCGAGGCTGCTGGTGTTTGGTTGTTGTCGTCGTCTGGAGGCTGGGCTCAGAAGTCCCAGAATGACCCTCCTGTCACATTGGCTTGGTCAGAGAAAACCACCTCAGATTCAAGAGGAGAAGAAATGGACTCCACCTCTTGAGGGAGGCGCTGCGTGCTCACGGAGAAAAGAGCACTGTTGGTGAGCACTGCGCGGGGAGCTTACCGTAGAGCCCTCCCCAGGGCCCTTATTATACCCCGAGTCCTTCCGAAAAGCAAAGATGCTAGGAATCCCGCAAACCCGGAGCTGCTGGGGCCGCCCCTCCTGCCGTGTGGGGAAAAAGTCCGAGAACAGAGCCAGCCCAGAGGAAAACAGAGCAAGGAAACTGAGCGTTCGACTCAGGTGAACCAGAGAGGCCAGAGAGCTGGGATTTAAGAGCTTGAGATCCGGAGTCCTGCTACCCTGAGTTCTAATCTTGGCTCTGTCGCTTGCTAGCCATGTAACATCTATCTCTCCAAGCTTTGCCTCCATCTCCTGGAAGATGTGGATGAAGATAGTTACCTGCCTTTGCAGGACTGTTTTGAGAATGTACGGGGATAACATTTGTGATGAGCTCAGCAAAGTGCGGGGCTCAGCATAAGCCCTCAGCAGAGGACTGTTAGGTAAAACTGAGACACCCTCGGAACCCCTTCCCCACACGCTCTCCCTCCTGCGCAGGTCCCCTGAAGGTCTCAGTGACGTCCCCATCCAAGTGAGATTGCACTGGAAACCCTGCAACGTACAGCAAAAGATCTTCTAGGCCAGAAGCCTTCTCGTTAGCACGTCCTTATTTCATCTTTAAGCTAACGAAGCCAAACATAACGAATGCCGGACTTTAATTTGGGGACAAGGACAGTGGGTAAGTTCTAGACCATTTTTAAGATTTGCGAGAGTCCTATGTCCTATGCTGGCCCGCTCTGGTAGACGAAGAACTGCACGACTATGACCACACCAAGAAAGCGGTACCATCTGGACCTGGCAAGTTTCGTTTACTCCCGGAAAGCTGAATTCAGATCACACACAGCCGCTTCTCAGGCATCAGGCAGAGCTGGGGTGCAGCTCCCCTTGTTAAGCTGAAGGTCCCTTGTCTGACACGGGAAACTTTTGTCTGTTACGCATGATCTATTTACATCATTTATGTATATTGGTCAATTCCCCCAAGCGATTACTTGTCTCCTCTGTACTTTATATGGATTGTAGGCCAATTTTTGTGTCTAGTAGATTGGCCTGCGGATCTCGGGGTTACATGTGCACCATTCTTTCTCGATTGTAGCAAAATACATTAGCAACATTTAGTACATTCATAACTTTGTGCAACCCTCATATATAGCCCCAGAATGCCTTTCTTTTTAATTTCTTTTTTTTTTTTCTTTAACCAACTTCCTTGGTCATCCCAGCATATAGACCCAGCTAGAGCAGGAACTGAAGGAGATTGCTCCAAGCCCTGCTGCCTGGAAACCCCATGTTACTGCAAGTGCTGTTTGCAAGGGGTCTCCCTGGACAGGATCGACCCTCTTCCCGTTCATTGGGTAACGAGTATCACCTCTCCTGACACTACTCTGGTACAGGAAAAAGGTCACATTTGGCGAAATGCACTGTTGCTTTTAGATGACTGACACTTTTTGTAGAAGCATGCTGGCATTGTTACCGGAGTTTGTATTTACAGAAAACTTACAGAAAATTAATGATGCTCGTTAAGTGTTTCATGGGCCCGGCACCATGCGGCTAGTTCATTTCTTAACATCCCTGTAAAGGAGGCCCTTCATTAGCTCCATCTCACAGATAAGAACGTGAAGCCTCAGAGTTCAACAACTTTTCCAAGAGCAGACATCTAGTAAGCTATAGAAACAGGATTCAAAGTCCCGTCTCTTTGACCCTAGAGCCCGTGCTCTTAACTCGTGGTGAATACAAGCCTTTTATTCCACGATGCAAGGCCAGAGGTAACCAAGACATGTGGCCTGAGTCTCCGGAGCGAGAAGCATCATCAAAGAAAAGTGAACAAGTGAAATCAATCCTAGAAGACTGCAAGTACATCTTACGGTAACAAAAACAATTCTACCCCTTGTCTGCCCCATTCTTCACAAAGAGCTGACCTACCCACCTGATGTGGGAAACAAAGGCAGAAGAATAATTATTAAATTTCCTTACTTCCTACAGCCCACTGACAAGTCCTTGAAACAGGCAGAGTGACATTCCTTCAGGGACTCAACTGCCTTGATGTTAGTACTTTGCTAAGAGCAAAAGGCAATCCTAGTCTGACTCCCCCCACCCCAGGATCCTGTGTGTCTACTTTAACGTTTAAAAATTCCTTTGGAAACTTCCTTTATCTCTACCCCTCAGAATACGTGTTGGCAATCATCTCCCAGGCATCTGGCCCACTGATATACATTTGAAGGATCTCATAACTAAGGTTTTATTAGATGGTAATAAATGACCTTTTCCCAACAACAGCTAGCCCCTCAAAGTCCTGGAAACCTTGCTTCCAAAATTCCTTAGAGACTGACGCTCTCCCTGACCCCCTCCCAACTTGGAAGTATGAATGGGCCACTGCTTGTGATCCCAGACCACTTCTTTCTGCCCCCGGTCCTGTCCCTGTGCTTTAATAAAACCGCTTTAAAAAAAAAGATTTTATTTATTTATTAGACAGAGACACAGTGAGAGAGGGAACACAAGCAGGGGGAGTGGGAGAGGGAGAAGTGGGCCTTCTGCCAAGCATGGAGCCCGATGTGGGGCTCGGTCCCGAGACCCTGGGATCACGACCCAAGCCAAAGGCAGATGCCCAACAACTGAGGCACTTAGGTGTCCCTAAAACCACCTTTGTGCACCAAAGACCTCTCAAGAATTCTTTCTTGCCTGTCGGCTTCGAACCCTAACATTCTTTCTTAACATCACAACCCACATAAAAACCTGCTGCGGATCATGGCCTTCATCTCCAGAATTTGTTTACAGCCTGCTTAGATCCTCAGCCTCTCATTTTCATTTCATTTCATTTCTCATTTTCATGAGAAAATGTACACCTTCCTTCCTTTTGGTTCCCTTTCTTAGCTCCTGATTCTAGTCTCCACACTTCTGACTATCCCCATCTCGACAAGCACTTGAGCTCAAGCCAGAACTTGGCTTGATCTTCACCTTGACCTTGTAGGAAATGCAGGTGAGAGAGACCCAGGCCTGGCTCTCCGCCTCTGCATCAGCCTCTGCCCCATGGGAGGCAGCCACTGTCAGGCCAGTGGAAGAGGACGCTGGTCACATTTGTGTAAAGCTTTGTTGTTTACAGAACACTTGAAAAATCTCTAATGTTCATACAAGAAGACAGAGCAGTTACTATTTTCCCTATTTATTCTGAATGTCACAAACATTTCAAGTATACGAAAGGGGTACACAGGATAATATAGAGACATCCATGAATGTAATGCCTGCATTTGAGACATTCACATGTATTTTTCCTTAAAGAAATACAATGTTACAGATATGATTGGATCCTTTCCCATCCCATTTCCCTCCCTCCTTCCTCAGAGAACCCACCAAATTGGTTCATATCATCCCATCCAGGTTCTAAAATTATCCATATCAATTTATCTATTTGAATCTACAATGGATATTATTTTGTGTGTTCTTAAAACTTTTATATAATATCATATTTGATGTGTCCTTTTGTAACATTTTCAAAGTTACATTTTTAGGATTTCTCTCCATTGAAAAGTATCTAAGCTTATTTACTCCACTTACTAGATAATGTCTCTCTATGCATACACATATTACTCATCTAGTCTCCTGCTGATAGAAATTTCCGTAACTTTATGTTTTGCACCATATCAAGGGATACGGTAATGACCAGTGTTGTGCACCTGTTCTTGTAGACATATGACAGACTTTTTCTAGAGAAAATTCTTGGAAGTGGAATTGCTGGGTCATAGGGTATGGGCAAATCTATAATTTTAGAAGACATTGCCAATTGCTCTCCCAAATGGTTGTAAAAAAGTTACACTCCCATCATCTGAGTTTGAGAATTCCCTTTCCCTTCATCCTTGACAGCTCCTGGCATTATCAGATGTATCAGATTTTTATCAATCTGTCTGCTAAAAAATAATTTCTCATTGTTTTATCATAGATTTTTAAATTAATGGTCCCATTTCCGTATTGTAAAATCCATTGAGGTTTTCTATTTCTTCTTGACTCATTTTTGGTAATTTATACTTTTCAAAGAAACCTGTTCATTTCTTCTACATTTCATGTATCTTGGCAAAGTTTAATACATTTTATGGTTATTTTTCAAATATACTGTAATATATACCCCTTTTCTTTCCTGATATTATTTACTTACCTCTTCTCTCTCTTTTTATTTAATAGATCTGAGAAGGGAGCAGAAGGCTAGCTGAAGACAAAGCAGAAGCCAACACTCTGCAACCTGCCTCCGTCCTTCTCTCCTGGGTGGGACGTGTGTGACTTTCTTCCAGGAATCTCCCAACTGTCTTAATATTAACACCTTGCTAGAGGGGAAAACAACCTTAACTTGACAATGGTGAGGCCTCTATCTATCTTTGTAGGTCCTCTTTAGCATATGAAAGTTCTTTTGAGGGGCACCTGAGTGGCTCAGTGGGTTAAACCCTCTGCCTTGGCTCCGTCATGATCTGAGGGTCCTGGGATCGGGGGCCCCACATCGGACTCTCTGCTCAGCAGAGACCCTGCTTCCCCCTCTCCCTCTGCCTGTCTCTCTGCCTACTTGTGATCTCTCTCTGTGTGTCAAATAAATAAATAAAATCTTTAAAAAAGAAAAAGATTTAATTTTTGAATTTTTAATGTTTTTGTTTATTTTTTTAATGTAGACTCCACGCCCAGCATGGAACCCAACATGGGATTTGAACCCATCACAACCCTGAGATCGAAACTTGAGCTGAGATCGAGAGTCAGACGCTTAACTGACTCGGCCATCCAGGTGCGCCTTAAAGATTTTATTTTTAAGTAATCACTGCACCCAGTGTGGGGCTCCAACTCACAACCCTGAGATCAAGAGTTGCATGGTCTACCAAGTGAGCCAGCCGGGGGCCCCAATCTATGTGTCTGTTTTTAGGCCAGTACCAAACTGTTTTGATTATTACAGCTTTGTAATACAACTTGAAGTCTGATATTATGATATTTACTAAAAGATTTTAAATTTCATTGTATTTTAGACAGATAATGTAGTTTGAATGATATAAACTGTTTTGTGTTTGTTGATACTTCTCTGTGGTCTAGGTTCGGGTCAGTTTTTGTAAATGTTCCATGTGTGCTTGAAAAGAATGTATAATAATGAATTACTGAGCACAGAGTTCTATTCAAGATTTGCTCACATTTTAAGCATTCTCACTACTTTTCTTTCGTCTGTTCTATCTATTAGTTACCAAAAGCAGTATATTAAAATTTCCCAGCTGTGATTGGGAATTAATTTCTTTTTGAAATTCTGGACATTTTTGTTATAAGAACTTGGGAGCTGTGTTAGTAGGCACACATGAGTCCGGAAATATTTATAATTGTCTGGCAAATTACTCATTTTGTCATTCCTTAATAACCCTCTCTCTCTTTATAGTGATGTTTTTATTTCTTTAAGGTCAGTTTTGTGTAATAGCAAAGTAGCTATATCAGGTTTCTTTCAGGTTGCTTTTGTCTGAAAGTTAGTTTAGCTTGTAATCATGTGGTTTTCATTCTTTTAAAATGGGATCTCTTACAAGAGAACCGTGTTTTTCCTTCTTTAAAATCAGAATCTCAGCCTTCCAGTTGGTACATTTAATCCTTTCTAATCTATTATTATTGTTGATCTACATTGGGTTATTTCTGTTCTCTTACTTTGCCTTCTCAAAAAAATCATTCTTTGTTGGGGTGCCTGGGTGGCTCAGTTGGTTAAGCATCTGACTCTTGGTTTCAGCTCAGGTCATGACCTCAGGGTTGTGGAGTACAGCCTCACATTGAGCTTGTGCTCAGCATGGAGTCTGCTTGTCCCCCTGCCTCCTCCCTGCGCTCTCTCTCTCTCTCTCTCAAAATAAATACACTCTTAAAAAAAAATCTTTGTTTTTGTTTTTGTCTTTTTATTGGGTTCCTGCCTTCCACTGAGTTGATTGAATTCTCTCCTCTCTCTGCTCCTCCCCTCTGACCCTTTTCTCTTCTACTCATTTGAAAGCTACATGTTCTATTTTCATCCTCATGCCAGGTTACTTAACAAAAGGTGTAACAATCTTAACAAAGTGTAGGGGTAGTCAGTAGCTTTATCTTCCCTTGAAACAAATACAAGGACCTTAACATGTTTCAACTGCAATCTCCTATCTTCCAAGAGTTTGTTGTGCAGTATCCTTGTTCTGCCTTTTCTGGTAAACTGTCCTCTCTCCTTAATTATTACTATTTGTTCTAATTTATAGACCAAAAGACTGAGGCTCAGTGACTTGTCTAGGGTCACACATTTCACAAGTGGCAAAATCCATCTAGAACCCACCTTCATTGGGGAATAAAACCTCTGCAGACTTGAATTAGTTGGGATATCTTGACCGTGTTAACTGTATGGCTCATTTTCCCCGTGACCAGCTTTAAGGCACAAAAGGTGTTGATGACTATGTTCAAATACCTGCCAACAGGGAAATGGATAACGTGGGTATTTTGCCCTTCATTTTGGCCCTAAATTGAAAGTTGGCTCCATAAGCACCTTGCATTCTGCCGTGTGTTTACAGAATCTCATTATTACTCTGAAGGAGTGACAAATGACAGGGGATGTGCTGAGAGCAGATTAGCGACGTAACATAAGGAGGGCCACTCCCTCCCTCCTCGTGTAAGATGGTTATCATACAAAGAGAGCCATCCTTAAGATTTCTTATTTGAAATTTCCGTCTCTGTGTCCAGCCATCCAACCTTTGATATGTGACAGTTTTATGGCGAAGGTTGGAATTGTAATTGCGCAAATATCCAGGCTTGTGTCTCGGCCCTCCAATCGTGTTTCTCACTAACAAGGCTGAGATCCCAAGCGAAACAGTTTGCACAGAGCTCACAACCCCGAGCTATTGTAAGAAAACTAACAAGGCCTGTTGAAGGTGAAGAGTGTCACAGTGTCATCTGTGTTCATGAAAGACAGCCCAATTTTCAGTTGGGGAACAAAGAGCATATTTGAGGGCGAAAGGCGGGTGCAATAGCCCGGCTGAGTACGCGCTCCTGTAGCAGTGATTATTGGCTCATCGCTCGAAGGTGAAAGAACAGGAAAATAAAATAAAATGGCACAGATTGCAGCCAGCAGGTAACAGATGAGGGAAAGAAGAACACAGTTCAAAAGCTTACAAGTCACCCACACGAGCTTCTGCAGACCCTGAAAGGAGACGCCTGTACTAATTTGGGATTGTGCAATCATATCGAGCACTCATGCTTCATTTGAAAAAAAAAAAAAAAATCATGAGACGATTTGGGGCCATTGAAATGGATTCAGGAGGAAGCATTTGGGAAACATATCCTTGGCTGGCACTGGAAAGTGAGAACCAGACCAAGGAACAAGATTAATATTAAATGTCTTCCTCTGTCAGGTCCTGTGCTAAGCCCTTGACACACATTTCTTTTAGATTTTCCTTTTCACGTAGCTAATAAGTGCGAGACTTGGGATTTGAATCCAGCATGGCTTGGCTATCAGTTCCCAGTGCTCTTAAATGAGATGATACCTGTAATTGAGCAGGTTAAAAGTTAAAAGTGCGATTAGGAAGTATACGCCCTAGACTGATTCCTTTCCACCTCCCCAAACCAATGGAGAGGAACTCTGCACAGATGTTTTCCTCTGTTTAAACAGTTCGGTCCTGCAAGCTCCCCACTCCCCTCCCCACTACGTAGCCCTCATCAGTTAAGAAGATGACTTGAGCCCCCTCCCGCCAAGTCTCAGTCTCAAACCTCTAACCTCTCCTCCTGACCTGTTGCAAGGGCAGCACGCTGATCCGGACTTCAATTCTCCCTCCCTGCTCCATCCCTCCAGCTCTACTCTGGTTCTTATCCCCATTGCTTTTCTCTAGTTTCTTGGCTCCCATAGCTTCCCGGGACAGCCTGCATGCTGGCTGAGGACTTGATTTCTGTCTCCTCCCTGGTTGTGTTGCTAGTGTCCCTTCGGCCACTCCTGGGATGACCTGCCTCCCACCTCCACCTCCCATGTCCACTAAAGCCACATCAGTGCGGTCTCCTACCCTCCTCCCTTAAATCTCCGACATTCATGAGTGGAAAGGCACTGAGCAGCTCCTGGATGCCAGGCACTAATCCGAGCACTGGGGGTGCAGATACGCCCGAGAAGGTCATGGGGTTGTGATAGAGAAAAGCAAGCAAGCCAGTTCCTGAAACCATGCCATAAAGGGTTGTTATACAGCGGGGCATGGGACAGCCCCGTCATCATGGTAGCAGGGGGATGGTCTCCTCCAAGGCTGAAGTAAGGATTGAAGGAGGCTTCATGGCTAAGGTGAAACCTTACCTGAATCTATAAGAGTGAGTAGGAGTTTCCATAATTTCCCACCAGCTGGGTTGCTATGGTTATAGCTATAGTAGGCGACTGAATCTTAAGGAGTAAGGGGAGAGGGATAGGTGACAAAGAAGGGGAGGTTACTTAAAGACTTTCATACCCTCTCCTAAATCCTTTAAGGTGGAGAGGAAAAGTTCTGTTCCTGCATTCAACTCCTGAATCCAGAGTTGCCTTCTTCTGCTAGTACCGAGATAGTCCTTCTCTTCTTTCCATTCCATGGAAACAGAATGGTGGGGTTATGTGAGTGATTACCTTCCCCATAATAATTACTTTTTCCCTTTAGGGTAGTTGCTGTATGTTAGAGAGACTGTACTAGGTGCCAGAGGGTTCCTTCCCTCTTACTGGGTACAATGGTCTCAGTTCCCAGATTTGCTGCTGCTTGACGCCCCACCTGCTGGTAAGAGCCGGAAGTTCAGAAGTCCTATCACGTGTCCCCAGGGCTCCACCTGCCTTTCTTTTAGGAGTCCAGGAACCCCGACATGTGTCCTGTGGCAAGAAGTTTAAGTGGGTTTGGTCTTACTTCAATGGATTGACTGCAGTGGAGGGCACTGGGTGCCTCAGAAGCCCGTCATGGCGCCCAAAGCCCGGATGTTGGGCTCCAGCTCTCTGCTCCTGTAGTAGCCCCAGTTGCTGGAGCGGAATCTCCTCTTTGAGGATGGGCTGTACACCCCCAGGAAAACACTCCCTAAGGGGGCTCGGAGCCAAATCACCTGCAGTTCTCATTTTATTCTCCCACGGAGCCACATCCTCCAGAAGCCAGGCTACTTCACCATGGTGAGGGTGGGACCCAGCTTCTCAACAACTTCACAAGATGGTCGCCGCGGAGCTGACATGTAGCCTGAGCCTTGCTTGAGATGCTACAAGGGCAGGGTCTCAGCTCACCAACTCTATTCCTCTTTAACAGTTTTGCAAGGAAATGGGATGTCTCTGGGTTATATGATCAGTTGAGAGGCCTTTGTCGTTCCTAATATAATTGAATCTGTAGGGTTATTATTCTTTTTTTTTTTTTAAGATTTTATTCATACATTTGACAGAGAGAGAGAGAGAGAGCCCCCAAGCAGGGGGAGCGGCAGACAGAGGGAGAAGCAAGCTCCGGACTGAGCAAGGAGCCCAGTGCGGGACTCGATCCCAGGACCCCGGAATTGTGACCTGAGCTGAAGGCAAATGCTTAACCAACTGAGCCATCCAGCTGCCCCCTGGGGTCATCATTCTTAAAATACACTGGTGTGGAGGGACAGGCAGAGCCCAGTACAGCACAAATACTTAAAGGACCCGGAATTCTCACTGGGTACTCTCCTTTCTGGGTTTATTGCCAAGGCACGCCACACATCCCACATCTCTTGACTCAGTTGAAACCCTTGACTCTCCTCTTTCTGGACCATATGTCTCCCTAGCTCCAACCCTCAGAGAGAAGGTCTGGGGACAGAGAAAGGAATCAGTCTTTTCTTTCCCAGAAGATCCCAGGGCTCACTCAGCGATCTGGCCCGTAACGCTCCCCAGAGCACTGCTTACAACGAGGCCTTCACTCAAACAGGAGGCGCCCCTGACATTTCCTTATGTAGGAAAGACTCTCAAGACTCCTTCAGAGGTAATCTGTGCCAAGATGCCAGCAGATTCTTTTGTTGAATAAGAAAGAGAAGACCTGCTGCACATAGGTTTACCTCTTTCCATCTTCACCAAACCCCTACAAGGTGGTTATTATTGTGATCCTCATTTTAGAAGAACGAACACTAAGGCAATGTGAAGTAACTTGCCCAGGTTTCAGGCGGTCGGTAACAAAGGAGAGATCTTGAGCCAACTCTGTGGGACCCTCTGGCCGAGGAAGACCCCCTCATCCTCAGTGCGGAATATTCACCTATGAAAAAAGGGTACATTGCAATGAATGCTGAAATCAAGAATGGGTTTCATATGGTCCCACTGACACATGTTACTTCTGTTTGGTTTTGTCCTGTGTATCTGTTGTGGGGTGAATTTGTCTCTCCCCATCCTCACCCCCTAAATCCACATATTGAAGTCCTAGCCCCAGTGTTTTGGAATGTGACTATATTTGTAGATAGAGACTTTAAAGAGGTGATCAGGGTAAAATGAGGCCATAATCCAATATGATTGGTGTCCTTATAAGAAGAGAAAATTGGGACACAGACATTCACAGAGGAAGACCATGTGAACACAAAGGGAGATGAAGACCACCTACAAACCAAGAAGAGAAGCCTCAGAAGAAACCAACCCTGCAGACACCTTGATCTTGGACTTTCGGCCTCCAGAACTGTGAGAAAATAGATTTCTGTTGTTTAAGCCGCACAGTGGGTGGTATTTATTATGGCAGTCCCAGCAAACTGATAGAGTATTTATAGTCTTGTTCCTGAGAGCATTGCCACAGTGTCAGTGAAGTAGGTTTCTGTAAAGAAAAAGCAATATTTATATATTTCCTTAACAGAATTGCTTCCTCCAAGAGTATTTGCCTGGATGCAAGAAGGAGAGACTGGCAAGTGGGAGAGCTTGTTAATATTGAAGAAAGAGACATCCTACCTGTTTTCTTTTCCATCATGGTCTTATGCTTAGTTACCATTTACAGCATTAAAGTAGTGATCTCTCTCTCTCTTACTCTTTCAAATATTTTATTTATTTATTTATTTGGTGGTGGGGAGAAGGAGAAAGAATCCAAAGCAGAATCCATACTGAATGTGGAGCCTGTCTCGGGTCTCTATCTCATGACCCTGAGATCATGATCTGAGCCTACACCAAGAGTCAATGCTTAATTGACTGAGTCACCCAGGCGCCCTGAGGCAGGGATCTTTATCGGACATTCTGAATGTGAGATGTTTCATACATTTAATCCTCTAGGGTGGTGTTATCATTCCCACTTTGCCGATGGGAAAAGTAAACCATAAGGAGGATAAGTAATTCGTGGCATGGTGCGGATTAAGTGGCAGTGAAGACCCATGCTTTTAACTACTGTGATTCCGACTACTAGGATTCACCATACCCTTTCCCCACTGCTTCTCGAACTTTCCCAGTTAAGTATCACAAGCCATGGAATAGAGTGAAAGGTCGGGTCTTGCCACTCAAAGTGTGGTCCTTGGAGCAACAGCAGGCACTGCCTGGGGGAGTCAGAGCCGCAGAATCTCAGCTTCACCCCAGACAGGTCAAATCAGGATTGGTGTTTTAACAAGATCCTTGGGCAGCACCAGTTAAATAATTTGCAGGGCCCGATGCAAAAGGAAAACGTGAAGCCCTTAGTTTAAAAATTAGTAAGAGTTTCAAGATAGGGGCAGCAGAGCGTTCCACCAAGTGTGGGTGGGACTTCGCAGGTCTCACACCCTGGGAGGCAGCCCTGCCCATGGGTGATATACATGTGTATATACATTGGTGTATACCGATGTGTGTATTTACCGATTTATTATCGGTAAAGCGGGAGAGCATAACCCTAGAGGATCTGTGTGGCACCCCTTCCCTAGAAGGGTGCTTTCAGTTTTATTTTATCTTTTTGTCTTTTATCCTAAAAAGACAAAAATTTTGCATCATACTCCGTAAGGTCTTACCATAAAATAGTATATACCTCCCAAGAAACCCAGAAGGAAAATTGATAGTCTTGGATGAGGCGCTGTTTACTTATAGGATCAGCAGCCGCTGACACTGTGGCCATCCAGGAAGCACACGCATCCCCAGTGCCCGGAGCCTGAGGTCAGCCTATCCCAGGTGCAGACCGAAGAGCCCTTGATTAAATGGTTTCAACAGAATGCCACCATGCAAGGTTCACATGCTTTTCTTGCAAGAGGTCGGGCAGTCAGGTAGTAACACTCTGGACCAGTCATTGAAGCTCTCCGCCCTTCAGTGTTCTCATCTACAACAGTACCACTTCAGAGAACTGTGGTGAAGATTCAGTGAGATCATATATAAAAATACAACACAGAGAGCATTTCCTGGCATATGTGAAGTATTCAATAAACATTGACTTATCATTACGTCCTGGAGATTAGGTTCTTGTGTTACTTGGAAGAAAGTGGAAAATGAGATGGAGAGGGTGTCCCAAAGGCAGCTTGGCCAGCTCCCAGGCAGAGCCCCATGAGAAGGTACTTATTCTAGTGAGTTCATCTCGACCTGAGGTCTGGTCTTCATTCTACTGATGCAGGAACCTGATTTTGTAATCACAGTTGTAACTGGGGGGTGTACGGGATGCTGCTGGAGTGTGTGTGTGGGGGGGGGTGTATGAGCGCCCATGCACACACGAACTCAGAGAAAGAGAAGGTGTTGGGGAGAAGAGGGAGAGGGATTGGGGCAGAGCAAAAAGCCCAGAGCCTGGTGAAGAGGACCTTTATACTTTTCAGTGAAAGAAACTATTTCTACAAAGAGCTTGAAGGTTGTGAGGAGGAACAACACCAGCAGTGACAAGACAGTCTCAAGGGACTGGTGGGTTGCATCTTCTGAAACCACCAGATCTGAGTAGCGCTTTGGAGCCTTATGCCTCAAGGGGGCGCTCTAAGCTTCAGCGCCAGAAACCAGGCAAGAGCATCTAGTCAGGTCTTGCCTTTTGAGTATAAGCAAACCCACGGGATTTTTGGAGAGAACAAGGAGTAGGATAGGCCTGTGGGCTGTGCTTAGGACAGAAGGGATTAGTCTTGAGCATGTGGAGCTCCAGAAGTGCATTTGGGGCCATTGCTAGGGAAATGGTTTTATCTCTCAAATTCTGCAATTAGATATGATAATAAGTATGTGTGTGTATGTGTGTACATATATATCTGATTATAAAAGTTAAACATGCCTGTTGTAAAATTTTTAATTATTAAGGAAAGTACAGTTTTGAAAGTGAAATTCCTTCTTACCCCCTCCCTGCCCCCGACAGTGTTAAGAGTTTGGTAAGTTTGCTATGACCACACTTGCTAACTGGCTAGCAAATAACTAACTACGGTATTCAGGAGGACCTGCGTAGGTATTTCTACGTAAACACGAATGCAGACGTTTAAGTCCGCAAAGGTAAGTTGAGCTGTAAAGCTGGCCGGTAAGCTTGTGTCACATGGCCCAGTGCCTTCCCTTCCACTGAGCAAGCAGCACAAAAGGCAAATTATCAGAAATTTATGAGCGGAGTGTGGAAAAAAACAAGAGGAGTGAATTAATCTTCTGAAATGTTTCCAGGCTAAAAGACAACGCAACCTCTCCCCCCATCAACGCATCAGAGGACTAGTATCTCACCGGAACACATTTTGGAAAATGTTGATCTCTGTTTATGTCATTTTGAGGTCTCCTTAAAGCAGAAATTATTACTGGGTTATAATATACCTTTTAAAATGCTTTGCATTTGCATAAAAATTGATAACTTTCTTTAACTTACCTATTGGTTTTTTGAAAGGATATTTAATGACCTATTTAAGATGATTAAATCCGTCCTATTAATTTTTTACTCATGTTTCAAAAGGGAGTGAGGGTAAAAGCAACAGTTATTTAAAATACAATTAGCCAGCAGACCAAAAAACTATTAGTACTAGTAAATCTAAAAGTCAAGTCTGCCTTAAGAGATGACTTAAATATGTGAAATGTTTCTTTTAAAATAATCATGATTTCTAAATCCTTCATGTAGCCCCAGACGCACAAGTTATGATTACTTTTAGGCGTATAATACACAAACAGATGAGGAATCATACCTTTGGCCCCAAACTGTTCTTCATCTCATCCACTAGAGGGTACCTGCGGGTTGTTCAGTAAAGCATTCAGGAAACCAAATTAATAATGAACAACAGACCAAAAGTGCTGTATATATATTTTAATATTTCTGGCACATTATTAATCAAATTCAGTGTGCTAAAAGACAGCCATGTGGGTTTTTTTCTCCTCTAAATTATAAAATTTTGAATCTTCTCTTCTGTAGACTGATATTTACTGTTTTTTTTAAGATTTTATTTATTCACTTGACAGAAACACATCAAGAGAGGGAATACAAGTGGGGGAGCCGGAGCAGGGAGCAGGAGAAGCAGGCTTCCCACTGAGCAGAGGGCTGGATGCAGGGCTCCATCCCAGGACCCTGGGATCATGACCTGAGCCGAAGGCAGATGCTTAATGACTGATCCACCCAGGCATTCTTGATATTTACTTTTTTTTTTTTAATATTTTATTTATTTATTTGACAGAGAGAGAGGGATCACAAGTAGGCAGAGAGGCAGGCAGAGAGAGAGGGGGAAGCAGGCTCCTTGATGAGCAGAGAGCCCGATGTGGGGCTCGATCCCAGGACCCTGAGATCATGACCTGAGCCGAAGGCAGAGGCTTTAACCCATTGAGCCACCCAGGCGCCCCTGATACTTACTTTTGAAAAAATTTTGAATCTTGCCTGAACCCGAAGGTAACTGTGTATTTTACAATATGCTAAACACAAGAGCTTTTCTAGTGAAAGTTGTGTTATTTAAGATTACTGGAAAGACTAGTAATTTTATTATCATAATCCCTGACTTGTTTTGTGTAATTAGTATATGACTACATTGGATTCTCCCCCTCCCCCGAATAGTCTCATGAAAGATGCAGTGTTATTTTTCCTTCATCGGGTTCATTTTCTGCTTCTCACTCCATGTTCCAGTAAGAGCTAGTTACCGTATTGTATAGTAAAACTGAAAACTGAAAATAGTCCAAATGACCTGTAGTAGGGAGGAGGAAAGCCAACAGTGTTATGGCAATAGACGTTTATATTAATCTATTAATTATAGCATATGTACATTATAACAAAAGCAATAGTATTAGGAATGCATTTGCAGAATATGCTGACCATCCACTATGGAGAAGTCCCTGTGCTATGTGAATGATGAACAGGAAATAAATTCCAGCTTTTGAGGACTATATAATTTTGCATGCATGCGTGTGTGTGTGTGTGTGTAAAGAGACCCATAATTGAATCCTTAGAGTATAAGGATTGAGAGCATGAGCTTTGGAGTCAGAAATTCACCTTGGAGTCCCACTCACTTGTTGTATGACCTTGAACAAATTACGTCACCTGTCTCTGAGTCTTGATTTTCTTATCTGTTAAATGGGGATAGTCATCTACCCTGATTTTATTGTGAAAATTAAGTGGGACCATGAACCTAAAGTACCTGACACTTAGTATTGATTATGGAGTTTAGTAAATGATAGTAGAAGTGGTGGTTTTTATTATTGCCGTTTTCTCTGTGTGTAGAAGGGAATCACTGTGTGATGCCACGTGTGACGGGCTGTCTCAGCTGGCCACCCCCAGGAGGAGATTGTTCCAGGAGGCATTGTTCCAGGGCCAGACAATTGCTCTGGTCAGGCAAGCTTCAGTCACATCCTGACAGTCCAATTTTCTGGATTGCCCAGTGGTTTGGGCTCCCTGGTGTGTAGAAAACCGTTGAGAGGGGATCTTGCCTCCCTTGGAGTTGCGTGTGTTTCTGTTTTTCCTTTAAGTGCTTCCAGGCCCAGCGGTCAAAGCGTGCTTCTCCAGGTGAAGACTTCCTATATAGTCTTGAGAGCCAGTGTAGACAGCTGCACCCACGTGAGCTAGCAGACCGAACTCTGTGCATTGAGAAGTGAGCTTGGGGCCAGCCTAGGATGGTAGAGGAAGTGCTCTCAAGCAAAACTCCAAGTGAAGCTAAAATCCGGGGAATCTGCAAAGCCAAAAGTCAAGTGGAGTCCAAAGAGCCAAATGCGCTGAGGTCAGAGAGCCAGATGGGGAAATCCAAACAGATTACCAAGTCAAGGTGGGCAGAGCTGTCCTGAAATCCAAGGTGTAGAACAGGGGTTGGAAGCTGGGGCGAGGATGAGTGCAGGGAACAGTGAGTATTACTATTCACCAGCTCCTATATCCAATACTGGGAGCTTATATTCCAATAAGCCAATTTCCCGAGCTGGTAAGTACTATGAAGATGGAGAGCATAGGACAGTGTAATAAGAGTTTCTGGGGAGGCCGTTTTAGCTAAGGTGCTGTTCTAGGCAGAAGGAACACTGACGGCAGAGGCAGGAATGACAGAAGAAGGCCATTGTAGCTGCGGTGTCGTGAACGAAGTAACAGGTGGAAATAAATGGGTTTAGAGAGGTAGTCAGGGGCAACATCATGTACGATCTGGTAAGCCGTGGTAGACTTTGGATTTTAACCACATGATGCGAAGCTATTGGACGTTTAGAATGGGGCAGGGGAGTTGACAGGATCTGATTTACATTTTAGAAAAGACACCTCCAGCTGCTCTGTGAAGGTTAAATTATAGCCAGGAGAGCCTGGGTGGCTCAGTCGGGGTTAAGCGTCTGCCTTCAGCTTGGGTCATGTTCCCGGGGTCCTGAGATCGAGTCCTGCGTTGGGCTCCTTGTTCAGCGGGGAGTCTGCTTATCTCTGTCTCCCTCTGCCTTTCCCCAGGCCCACCCCCCTATGCTCTCTCTCTCTCTCTCAAATAAATAAATAAATATAGCAAGACAAGCATCTTATAGAGGAAAAGTCTGGGATCAAGGAAGAAGTAGGGACAGCTGAGTCAAATCGGATAGAAATTCCCATGAGCTGGGCCAGTGGCAAATCCCTGTATCACAGATCAGGAAATGGAAAGACAAAAATCTTGGGGCTTACTTACCCCTCTCCATCCCTGAGGTTGTCCTTATACTTAAACCAGGCCGGTAGGCGGGCCTCACCTCTTGACTTCTTCGCAGGGAGCCTCTTGGTCCTGGGGATTTATTCGTTCAGGTTTCCAAATACGTACAAGCCAATCTAGAATTTTGAGGGAACGTAGCTTGAGGCAAAGATGGGGCTTCCGCTACACATTTCATTCTGTTTTAGTACAAACAAAGAGAAACAACTCAGAGTCTTTGAAATCGCAGAGGGTGGGATCAAGAAATTGATTGAAATTGACAAACTGAGTTAGTTATTTAAAGATATAAGTTGAAAGTCTATAAAAATAAGAATTACAATAGCTATTATGTGCTGCTTTGTAAAGGAAACAGAACAGTAACTGACATGGGAGTTTTTTTGTTCCTGTTCTGCTTACTGTTCCTCTTGTGCAAAAGGACTCTGGCTTTGGGACTGATCCCTCTAGGTCTTTGGATGCGGTATGGTTACAAAGATCTTTCTGCACAACCCTGAAAGCTAAGCATGAACGTAGCTACCTTTTGGGGGACAAGAAGACTAAAGTTTGGAGAGGTCGTTTACTTGAGTACTAATTGAGCGATAAAGCAAGAATGGGAACTCTGGGCTAGCCAACTCCAACACCCCCAAATCCATGCTGGAGCCACTCTTAGACATGAATCCTACAAGTAGGGTGCAGTGATTAAGGGTGGGAGCCGTGGTATTAGGGGGTCTTGGATTTGAATCCTGCTCCCCCATTTACTGGCTGTATCATCTGGGCTGCTTACTTACCATCTAGGACCCTGTTTCTCCTCATCTGTAAAACAGGGGGTAACAATAGCTCCTCTTTCAAAGGTTGCTGAGAAGATTATGTGAGATGCAGAGCATGGACCTGGCAAATGGAAGGGGACCCCATAAATTATACGCATACCGGGCTGGCCTCTGGGAGGGGTACTTTGGCATTCATCCGAACCAGCTTCCCTGCCAGCATCAGAAACATATATCCTGCCTTGGAAATGTCTCGCATAACAGATCGTGTCTGCTCCGCTCCCTCTGCACAGTGCTTCGAATACCAGGCATCTAGGAAGTGGTCTGTATGATGATATTACCCACCTGCATGAGTGGGTTTGATAGCTTTTCCAAAGGGCTGGTATTTCAGTTGTGCAACTGTAACTGCTTCGTGGCGATAGAAGAGATTTATTTTTTGGACCCCAATCAACCCTGAGCCCCATTTCTCAAACTCGGGCTCTATCACCAGATGTCAGCGTTGTGTGGTATTAACGTTCGCTCAAAGGTGCTAGTGGCATTTTGCAGACGTAAGGAAGAACTCGCGTTGTCCAAGATTGCTTTGTGATGCCTGCTGCCCTGAGCCTTGCTTGCCCTTTAAGGCCCAGTTGGCGGGGAAAATTCAGCTGCTGGCTCACCTGGAGGGCAATGGAAAGACAAAAAGAACTAGGTCGTTCAACTTTGCAGGAGCCCGGGGCCTCGGACTGGGGTAAAATATGCCATCCAGGGAAGGAAAGAATCTAGCAATCATCTTCCCCCAGACACGAGCCTCACAAAGGAAAAGATCTCCCATAATTAAAAAAAATTAGGCATAGTGGAGTGATTTTCGAACGTGGGTGATTGCCTGGCTCCGAAGAAGGCAACAGGCATGGGGGCGGGGAGCAGAGGCGAAGGAGGGGTTTCCTACCAGAGGGTTACTGTTGTCAGGGAGGGAAGCAGTTAAATCATGTATGACAGGTTTTCAGGAGCAGATCTCTTGACCCGAAGGTGAAGAATCATGTCTTTTGTTTCAGTCTAGTCTGTGTTGTCACTTGTAGAGAAACTGAGTCAGCCTGACATATTTTTCGTGGTGTAAGAGCCATGAACTTCCCACTTCGGGGAAGTTTCTGTGTCCTGCAGCTCAAAGTGGGCCCGTTTTCCTTTAAATCTTGGTGACCGGGGTTGCTGGACAGGCCTGCTTCAAATAGTGGTCCAGGGTGTACTTGCATGGCCACTTGGGCAAGTCAGCTGACCTCAGGTTCCTGGTCTGTGAAATGGAACTAATGAAAGAAATTACTTCCATAATGTACATGTAATGGACAAGAAGAGACTATTGAAAACTCCAACTGGACCCTAGACCCTTCCACCCCTTAAGGGGGGCAGGCATGCTTCATACCAGTGAGGAAATAGATTTTTCATTTGGGTCCCTCCCCAGAGAAGGAAAAGAGAGAGAGACAGAGAGAGACACAGAGACACAGAGAGAGAAAGAGCACTGGCACACGATTGGGTAGGAAGTCTGCTGTTTAACCAAGCATATTAAGCACAGTGGGACTGGTGCTGAATACGGCTCTAGTTGCTGGAGAGGGCTGAACTCAATAAGTAGTTTTCCAGGGTTTCTAGTGGCCAGTGAGAGAGAAAGAGGAGAGAGTATGGCCCAAGCAATACTGCGGAAGGACGGTACTGTGCTTTGTGGGTTTCATTTTAAAATGGACATGGAAGGGCTCTATTGGTTTCGGCTTGGGTCGTGATCTTGGGGTGGTGAGATCCAGCCCCTCCTTGGGCTCCACACTCAGCATGGGGTCTGCTTGAGACTCTCTCTCCCTCCCCATCTGTCCGCCCCCCCAACAAAGTTTTCTCTCTCTCTCTCTCAAATAAATAAATGCTTGAAAAAATTTGCATGTATATTCAGTACAAAAGACTTGAAAACCAGAAAGAACATAGAAAGACAACAACCTCCCCAACAGAAACATCAACATTTTGGTCGATGTCTTTCAATTTTTTTGCCTCTCGAGTGTATGGACATCTTTGTTCTATCTTTTCAAAATGGGATACTGTTCTATACTCTGCTTTTTTTTTTTAAACCTAGCAATAGACTGTGAACTTTTCCCCATGGATGAGTTGCTTCTTAAAATAGATGTTCCAGGGGAAGAAGCAGCCGTACCCGGGGCGGCAGATTCATTACTATTCTTCTTCTTCTTTTCTTTTACAGATTGGGGCGGGGGAATGTCTTATGGCCATCTGAATCCGGGAAACACTGCACACGCATTTCCTTGTTGGAAGATTAACTGTGCATATGAGCATGTTAGAGGCTCTGAGAAGCTCTTGCATAAAGAACCTGCCTGACTTGGATACGATCAGTGGTTCCCAAACTAATTTAATACTGTGCAGCCATCTATCCTCACAACTCCCACTGACTTGCCAGGAGTCATCGGGGAAACACTTCTGCAGGCGAGGAGTCCTTAAAAGTAGGGAGCAGGTTTTGTTCATCTTTGCTATTTCCACATGGCCTTACAAATGGGTTTTTAAGAAAGTATGGAAAATGGGATTGGCCTGATGAATCCACTTTCTAACCAACACGCGTGTGAACCAGGGTTAGAGGCTGGGGCTGCGCTCTGAAGTGTCGCTGTGTGTAAAGCTAATTGGCCCCTTTGGGGATGAACCTGTGAACTTGGCCTCGTTAGCACCAGCACCAGACAGCTGAGTTCTTTTCTCCCCGGTGCCTTGAAACAGCTTTCTTCCCCGATTCTCACACTGTCCTCCAGGTGGCGATGTGGGTTTGCCAACCTGAGAGCATGACTCTGGGGCCAAGCAAAGCTTCCTAGAATCCAGGCAGGTGTGGATGAGGAACGGAACTGGGAGGGAATGAAACCCAGAAGTCGCGCTGTCAGGTGTGCAGCTAACGTGATGCGGGGGCGTGGCCGCATACACGGGGCTTAGGACCCAGGTTTTAAAGAATCGGGATGAACCAGTTAGGCAATAAATATCGCTAGCCTTTCTTGAGCACCTGGTGATATGCCAGATTATTTCCTTCATGATTTCTTTTGATCCCCCAACATGCCTAAGAGGCAGGTCCCGCCACCAGAAGTAGCAAAACTGGAAATCCAACCCTGATGCTGACCAAGGATGGATGCATGTAAAATATATCTCTAACTATCCTTCTATCTATCTATCATCTATCTATATCTATCTATCAATTTGATTTCCATTGTACAGGATGGGCCTAATAGCACTATGTGGATGGAAAGAATACTCTGGTAAGTCCCCTTGAGAGGATTCCGGGAGAGAGTTTTTCTAATTTCATTACATTTCATATGACTTTTATTCTCTCTTCTAGATTGCTGCTCCAAGTGGTTGCTCAGCTGTTCACCCCGTAATTCCACTGTCCTGATGGGGGGCTGTGCAGAGGGCCATGGGACATCTCAAAGGGAACCTAGCCCTGCCTTGGAGGGCGATGGACGACAGAAGGATGTGTAGGAGTTAGCCGTGCAATGTTGGGGATGGCTCTTCCAGCGAGAACAGCACATGCAAAGGCCTGAGGTCAGCAAGAACGTGGCGCATTGGAGGACTGAAAATAGTTTAGTGTGGCTGGTGCATAGGATAAGGGTGTGTGGTGCTGGGCAGGGGGGCGGGGGGCGGGGGAGATTAAGGAAAGGCTGAAGAGGTGCAAAGTGTCAGGATCGTGAAGGGCCTTCTGAGTTGTGTCGAGGAGTTTGAACTTGATCCTGAGCACGACTGGGAATCCCTGAAGGGTTTTGAGGCAGATGATGAAGCGGACAGGTTTGCATTTTAGAAAGAGCACTCTAGCAACGGAAAGGCATTCGGAGGGAAGGGTGTGTGTGCATGTGTGCGCACACTCTGGGACAAACGGTGGCTGGGCAGGGATGGTGTGGTGGGAGGACCACAGGGCCACAATTAGGCAGGGGTGGCACCCCCTCCTGCAAGAGGTGAGGGGGCACCAACCTAAGGAGGCTACAGCGCTCTACATAGAGGGAGTTGTAAGCAAATCTGGGAAGAATTACCAGCCTCTGGCTACTGACTGGGAGCTGAGGGTGATATTTTTGGGGTTCTCTAGTGTTGGGGACAGCATATACAAGGTATTAGACCAAAACCAGGTGGCAAAAAAAAGCTCCATATGGGGTGACTGACCCCTCCCTTTTCACCTCCTACTAGTGCCCCCCCATTTCTTTCTCTCTCCCCCTTTTTTTTCTTTTTAAAATCTCTCCTCAGGATGACTGGGTGGCTTAGTCAGTTAAGTGTCTGCCTTTAGCTCAGGTCATGATCCTGGGGTCCTGAGATCAAGTCCTGCATTGGGCTCCTTGCTCAGCAGAGGGCCTGCTTCTCCTTCTCTCTCTGCCTGCTGCTCCCCTTGCTTGTGCCCTCTCTCTCTCTCTCTGACAAATAAGTAAATAAAATTAAAAAAAAAATTAAAGTCAGGTTGATGCTAATCACAGCCCCCATGATTATCAGGGTATTTATTTTAACTTTGTTGAGCCTCCTTTATTCAATTATAAATGGGGATAACTGTACCTACCTCATTGGTTTACGGTTATGATTTAGTGCAGGTTTTCCCTTTTGGACCCAAACCCAGTTCTCTCTCTCGGATGGGTGGTCAATGACACCACGCAGTAACCCATTTACCTAAGCCAAAACCCATGCTTCCTCCTTTCCTTTACTCCCCACCCACGTGACTCACTGTTCTCTGTGGCCTTGATGGCCCCCGATAGCATCTTAATTTGTCACCTGCTTCCACTCCTCTCCTTCAAGGATCCTTGCTCTGTTTTCTTCATAGAGCAGCCAAGGTTATATTTTTTTGTTGTGGGTTGGTGGGTTTTTACAACTTTATTGAGATTAAGTCACATACCATAACATTTAAAGGACACAGTTTGGGGGCACCTGCCTTGCTCAGTCAGTAGAGCACACAACTCTTGATCTTGGGGTCGTGAGTTCGAGCCCCGTGTTGGGTGTAGAGGTTACATAAATAAATAAATACGCTTTAAAAAAAAAAGCGTGCAATTCAGTGGGCTTCAATGTCTTCATGGAGTTGTGTGAATATTCCCACTATCTAATTTGAGAGCATTTAAATGGCCCCAAAAAGAAACATGGGGTCCCTTAGCAGTCTCTTCCTATTCCCTCCTTCACCACCCTTGGCAACCATGAATCTATTTTTCATCTCTCTGGATTTGCCTACTTAGACATTTTGTATTAATTGAATCAAACAATATGTGGTCTTTTGTTTCTGGTGCCTTTCTCTTAGCATAGTTTTAAGGTACACCCATGTTGTAGGGCGTAGCAGTATTTTATCCTTCCTGTGGAAGAATAACATCACATTGGGTGGCTAGATCATATTTCCTTTATCCGTTCATCAGCGGTTGGCCATTTGAGTTGTTTCTACTCTTTGACTGTCATGCATATGTTCCCTGCACATTTATGGACATTTTTTGGTGTTGACTTATATTTCTCATTTTCTTGGGTGCATACCTAGGACCGGGCTTGCTGAGTCACACAGTAACTCTGTTTGGCATATTTGAGGGGCTGCCGAATTGTTTTTCAAACTGGTTGCAGCATTCTGTAGTCCCACCATCAATGTACGAGGCTGCCAATTTCTCCCCATTTTTGTTAACACTTGTCATGGCCTGCTTTTTTGAATATGGTCTTCCGGGTGGTTGTGAACAGGTATCTCATTGTGGTTTTGATTTGCATTTCCCTAAGGACCAGTGATGTTGAGCATGTTTTCACGTATCTATCGGTCGTGTACATCTCTTTGGAAAAATGTGTGTTCAAATCCTTTGTCCCTTCCCCTTTTCACTTTTCCTTATTGCGGTAAAATAGACATAACATAAAAGTTACCGCTTTCAACTATTACAGTTCAGTGGCCTTAAGTACATTCGCGGTGTGGTGCAATCATTAACGCCATCCATCTCGAGAACGTTTTTTATCTTCCCATGCTGAAACCTTAGCCAATTACTTTCTCCTTTCAGTCCCTGGTAAGGACTATTCTCCTTTCTGTTTTGTTATTGCGTGGTTCTTCTTCTTGTTTTTAGTTTTGTTTTTGAAATAGCCATCCTACTGGGTGTGAAGTGATACGTCATTGTGATTTTGATTTGCATTTCCATAGTGATTAGTGATGTAGAACATCTTTTCATGTGCTTATTGGGCCACCTGTGTATCTTCTTTGGAGAAATTCTATTCATGTCTTTTGCCATTTTTTAAAAATTGGATTATTTGTCTTTTTCATATTGAGTGGTAAGTTTTTTTTAATGTATTCTGGATCCAAGCCCCTTATCAGACATGATTTGCAAATATTATTTTCTATTCTGTGAGTTGTATTTTCACTTTCGTGACAGTGTACTCTGAAATCAAAGTTTTTAAATCCAAGAACTCTAATTTATCCGTTTACCTTGCTTGCCTGTGTTTGAGTGTCATAGCTAAGAAACCATCGCCTAATCCAAGCTCAGAAAGATTTACTCTTAGATTTTCTTCTAAATGTTTTCTAGTTTTAGCTCTTACCTTTAGGTCCATGATCCATTTTGAGTTAATTATTGTATATGGTCTGAAAAGGAACCAGGGTGATCTTTCAAAAACAAACCAGACTCTGTGACTCCCCCTGCTTAAAATTCTTTACTGGCTTCCCGCTGCTCTTAGAACACAATCCAAGTTCCTCACTACAAGGTTTTCATCCTCATCTCAACACCTCCCCCCCACTCCCCTTTGGCCCCAGTTTGCTGGAGCCTCGGCTGCCTTCTCACAGTTCTTAGTCATGCAAACTCCTTCTGCTCGGTGTCTCTGAACGGCTGTCCCCCTACACTGGAAACAGAATTTCTGGTGGCTCCTGCCATTCTTTCCACCTCAGTGTAAAAGTGCCTTCTTCAGGAAGACCTTTACTGACCACTCTACTACTGTAGGTTCCTCCACCAAACCCCTTATTTCTGTATTTGTTTCCTTCGCAGTAATTAACAAAGGCTGTATTCACTTTGTTTATCTGCTTACTTGGCTATTGGCTTTCCCCTCACTAAAGTCCCAGGGGGGGCAGGACCACGTGTGTCTTATTCACCTTTATCCCTAGCACCTAGTACAGTGCCTGACCCAACGCGTGCTCCATAAATGTTTGCTTGAAGAAATGAAGAGAAACGGGGCATCATAAATGTTTCTTCCATTCCCAGCTTCCCTTCCACTTTTGCCAATTCTATGACCTCCCTCCTTCATCACCTTTTGCCTGGATTTTCTTTTATATCCTGTTTTCAGAGAATGATCTTATGGAGTTAGAATAGCCATTTCCACTTTTGTTGTTGTTGTTTCTGTTGTTTTCTTTTCTTACTGTTCTTTCTCTTCTTACTGTTTTTAGCATATAAGAATCAGTGCTGAGATTTAGCTTTCTAGCTCACAACAATTTTTTTTTTTTCTGAAACTTTCTCACTAGCAGCTCAACATTGAGCTCTCCTGGTCTTTTCCTGTGTTTTCAAATGAAGAAGATTTTCCCCCTCAATGAAGAGGTAGGCTCTGTAAGAACAGGATTTCTTTTCTAACTCAGAGAGTAGATGGTTGAATTCTGGGCAAGTAAATCTCAATACATATTAAGCTGCACTTTTTAAAACCCAATAACACTCCAGTACCCTGTGATTAAAGTATCCAAATATTCCAAATTAGTGTATTCTGAAACTTACAACCCTACCGCACACAAAATGTAATTAACCAAGCACGTTTTGTGTAGAAATTCTATAAGAAGTAATAACCTATGTTGTCCAAAATGCTGCAGAATAATTTCTTACGCATGACTCCCTGTTTAAGTGGAGGAACTGAGATCCTTTGTTTGGTGACATCTCTCTGCACACATTTCTGCTTCATATCAATTCAGCAGGATTATAATCATAAAAAAGGAACACACCTTCATCTTAATGTTAAGCTCTGCTCCCCCTGCTGATAGAAATTCTTTTGATGAAGACCATAGCCAGGAATGTGCTTAAAGACCATTTCACCTGAAAGCTTCACATTCTGGAATTTTTTTTTATTTGTTTGCCATCTTGTTTATCATTTACAGATATCCAAATACCTAAGAAGTGAGCCCAAAAGATGATTGAAACTTTCGATCCAAGAAATAACTCACACATTTGTTTTGCTTTGCTCTGATCTTCAGAGCTGTGTATCATGCTGACAAGTCCCAGATTTTTAAAAAACAGATTTTCCTTTGGGCTCCCCCCCTTTCATTGTGGTAATATTTTCTCCTATCTTTCATCTTCTGAAAAAAGTAGGTGTAACGGTCTAATCAGGCTTTACCAACTTTTCTGCAAGAACAAGGCAGAAAATATGAAGATATAAATCAAGAATTGTTATTATTGTTTATGTAGTGGTGATCTATGGTTCCAGTGGGCTTTCTGTTTTACATGGCCACTTTGAAAACATAGAATGCTGCTCAGGCAAAAGCGATTTGTTTCTGAGCCCTGTGCTGGGATATTTCTAATAAATATTATTCTGCCTCTGATTTTATGATATCAACAAGATACCCATGCAGTAAAATATTTTCAGATTCCTGGTATTGTCTATATTGTCAAACAAAGATAATGTCCCTAAACTTCAAGACTGATAGGTAGCGAAAACATAAGGCATAAAGTAACTACATATTTATACATCATCAGAACTCTGACAATGAGAGTTTTATCCACGGAACAAGGTCTGGAAGTATGTGAATCAGCACATTCCGCCATTTACTTCTGGGTAAAGAAATCAGAAGTGATTTTAATTTTTCCCCCTTTATCCATATTAATTTTTTCTCACTGTGAATGTTTTATTATTTCTGAAATAAAAGAATAGTACGTAAGAAGAGTTTATAAACTAGGTATAAAAATAGAATGAGTAATGTTCTTAAATGGAAAATGGGGAGCATAGCTTCTGAGAAAGTGAAAACCTGATTTATCTTCTATTCATTCTTTGAGTTCAGATTGCACACATTTCCTTTAGCTCTGACGAAGACGCGGGCTACCGGTTGTCTACCCCCATCCCTGTGTGGTGCAGGCCGCTGTGTCTGCGTGCCCCAGGCCAGGAGAAGCAAGTAGCAGATCCTCCTATTTCCCAGTGGGAAAATGGGCTTCTCATTGGGTTCCCAACTGGTTCCCATTCCAATACTGTTTCCACCGACTTGTAATTCCTGCCCTTTTCTTTTTTTTTTCCTGCCTATTTCTTCTATCTAAAGCCACGTGATTCCCACTAGACACCCTAAAGACCTGGCCTGAACCCAAACTTCCAGCTCTGAAGGGTGGTATGTTCCTACAGCCTACAAACCCATGTTATAGCCAGGCCCCTCCTCCAACTACTTCCCCCACTCATGGTCAAGGAAGACAAGATTGAAATCTTTTGCTTTATCTTTTTTTTTAAAGATTTTATTTATTTATTTGAGAGAGTGAGAACCAGAGTGGGGTAGAGCACAGAGGGAGAAGCAGACTCCCCACTGAGCAGGGAGCCCGATGTGGGGCTCGATCCCAGGACTCTGGGATCATGACCAGAGCCAAAGGCAGACGCTTAACCGACAGAGCCACCTAGGTGCCCTGCTTTTGCTTTATCTTAATAACCCCACCATCTCACCTCTAAATGCCTCGTCTTTCAGTCTTATTTGGGAACGGAACTTAATGTGAACTGGCAGAGAAGGCCAGACCAAAAGATACAAAGGCGTGGTATTTAGAACAGTGACCCGAAGTGACCCATCTACTGTGTATGACTAGTCTCTGGCCTGACTAGTTAGTACCCATGTTTTATCAGTTGTTAAATATTTTGATATCATTCTCAGAGTAAAGTTGTAGTATTGTAAATGAACAGTACTTACAAGACACCTGAACTTGAACATGACTGAGGGCCAGCGTTTTCCTTCTCCAAGCCTTGGTTTACACTTTGGAAAAATGGGGATGCTAATATTGCCTTGTCCCCTACAAAGAGTTACTGTGATGACCAAACTATCACAGGGGAGGCAGAAGTTCTTGAGAAATTGTGAGACTGTGTGTGGGCAAGGAATAATGATAAAAATGATCAATTATAACGATAGCAATGTTGGTGGTGAAGATCAAGGTGATAATAAAGAAGAAAAAGAAGAAAAACTTAGGAACACTGAGGACTGTCCCCTTCTGGTTAATAAGCTACCAACACCACTCTCTGGCCCACAATTCCTAGTAACAGTGAGACAGAAGCATATCAACTGGCAATGTCAACCGTTTCTGGTTCATGTGTCATAGCTCCCAGCTTGTTGACTGGCCTGGTGCTGATAGACGCTTCCCCTTGTCCTTGGGCGTTCTTTCCACAATTTATTTCACATCCTGGCTAGGCAACCCTTCTATCCTGTCATTCCCAACACCAGGGACAGCTCTTGATGTCCATTTAATAATCTGCTAGGACCTGAAGCCAGCAAAATGGAAATGTGGGATTATCCCGGTGGGTTCCTGTATTCCTACAGCGCGTGGCGTGAGCTGGACTCTCCCGTGCCCTCTTCCGATAAATGTCCCGTGACTCCCAAATCCGCTCTGCAAGGGTCTTGGATGAGCCTGTTGGTTGTGGCCAGGTGGGATAGGTGATTCTGCCTCCTCCCTCCCTCCCTTCCTTTCCCGTTCTCGACCACCACCCCCACTCACCCTCACGAAGGCTCTGGGTCTGTGCTGAGTCCTATGAGAGGCTCCTGGCCGCCAACCTGGACAAGAGCTCTCCCCCCACATCCCCCCATCCCCCCCATCCCATCCCCCCCCCTCGCTGCCCTCAGGGAAAGGCACAGAAGAGCTCTGTGGAGTGTATCCCAGCAAGGGCAGCGCATGCTCCCGAACAACTGGCTCCTGTAATTCATTCACAACAAAGCCTGGGTGGCAGGGAGGTTTAAATCCTGTGGCCTTGAGGGAACAACATACTCTGGAAAGGGTTCTCTTTGCCTTTGTTAATTGTAAAATTAAAATACTTCCGGGAGAAGAGGCCCCCGTCTGGGGAGGGCTTGGCTGTTCCTTCACATAGTAAACGGTCTCTGGGATCCTCTCTTCCCCTTTGCCTTTTAGGATCAGGTACTTAAAAGTTACACAGCACGTAAGACAGTAGGGAGAAGACAGGAAGAGCTACGTCTTAAGCACTCCTACAAGCCTTTCACACACGGACAGCAGGGCCTTGGGAGCAGGGAAGTGGGAGGGGGTTACCCTTCCAGTCACAAAAATTCTCAAATTCCACTTTATACATTATCTCTAAGTGAGATTTGGCATAAAGCCACAAAAATGCACTGGCAGAAGTCACAATTTCCATTTGACCCAGTTTGGGGTATTTCTTAATCTACAAGGAGGTTCTCTTGACCTCAGAGAGACCCTGGATATGACCATGAAGTCACCAGACTGATGGTCAGGAGCGACGAGTTCGGGTTTCCCTCCACCGGAGGGATTATTCTACTAGTTGTCGTGTTTGGTACTATTCTCAGCCTCCTTTCGCAGACCGGAAAACTGACGCCTTGCTCAAGGCCACAGTTAGGAATTGGGAGAGCCGGGGTACAAATCCAAGCTGGTCTAACATCAGAGCATCTTTCCATGCTTCTATCATTAATGATAACACAGCCCACCATTTTATAGCTAACCCTGCACCATGGGCACCTGCGATCATCCCCCTGGTGGTACCAACTCCACTCGGGCCCCCTCCCAGGGATGGTCTCACAGGAGCTGTCAGGTGAGGCTTAGGTTTCTGCCTGGGTTAAAATCCTCTAAAATTCCCTTCTGAGAAAGTGCAAGACAGCTGATGCCTTGATTGCCCCAGGTGACATCATGTTTAAGTTAGTCTGACCTCCCTGAGCTCATTTCTTTGTCCCGGTCACCTCTGCTTCCATCAAAAATAACAGGTTGCTGATAAACTGGCTCTCAGCTCCCAGTCAGACGGTGGACTCTGATTCTGTGCTCAGAGCAGGCCTCTCAAGTTCAAAAGAGCCCTCGCGCTCTGTATTTTGACAGGTTGAGAAATCCAATCCATTTATTTTGAAAACCCATTAAGCCCAGCCAATATGGGTTATTTAGAAAGGCCAGAATTTTGCTTCTGGTCAGAAGGTCGGTGCTGTCATAAAGTAACAGCTAAAGGAAGTGAAACAAAACATATTTTATTGTAGGGCTGTAACTCCCAAACATTCTTTTAAAATGTACTTTCAGTTAAAATAAGACAAAACAAAAACACAGCACACTGAATTGCCGGAAATCGCCACCACTCAAAACTCTCTTTGTTCAGAGTACATATTCAATTTCGCACGCCCGGTTCTCAGACCAGTGACAGGCATATAGTAAGTGCTCAATAAGTGTTCAATGAATGGGCCTCAAAATGGTTTACTTTGCTACTTAACATTTTTTTTCTAGGTATTAGTTTCTCTTGTTCCCAACGGCTGTTAAATCACCCTCAAGAAAAGAACATCTGATTTTTGTTCTCTGGGGTTTTGGAAAGTACGTTTCAGAATTGATAAGTTTGACTCTTCTTGGCATCTTGAGTTATATTGTTTATGATACAGATAACAAGGTCTGATGGTCAGATTCTCCAGAGATAACTCATTTGATCCTTTCAACCTTGTGAAAGAGGAATGGGAAAGAGAAAGAGGAATTATTTTTGTGTTACCTCCTTGGAAGGGTGCATAAGTACAGACCATTCCCTAAAAGCAAATAACCTTACTATTAAGTAATCCTGAATGCAAATGGTGTTCAGAAGACGGTACAAAACATTCTTGAATTTTCCCACTGAGTCAGTCACCTTGCAGTTCACATCCTGTCCTCCCCTGATGAGTACCTGGGCAGCCCTGTTTCTGGATCTGCCCTCCCTCTTCTCTAACTTCCCGAAGTCGGTTCATCTTCTCCCCCATCCTCCCATCTCTCTGAATGCCATCCTGGAGGATCACCAGAAGACTCTCAGGGTCCTACGCATGGATCCTGCCCTTGTCTTGGTGGGATATAGTGGGTCTTAATCCTGCATCCAAAAATTTGGTGTGTAGTAAAAGGGAGCAAACATATAGCTTGGGACCACAGCTGACTCTTGGGAGTCTAGTGATGACCCAGTAAATAGGGCTTCTTCTCTCTGCTTGAGCTGGCGAACTGACAGAGCAGTAATATCAAAGAGAAGCTGACGGAGGTCTTGTATCATCTTATTGATGAAGTGGATGTTGGAGAATACGGCTTATAGAAGAAGGAATCCCAGAGCTGGAGACTTAGCTGTGCTGGACTGGGGTAGGCTGCCCTTCATCGGGGTGGAACACTGTGGATGGGCAGCTCCCAAGGGAAAGGGAGAGGTAGATGTGGGTTGTGAACACCTGGTTCCTTCCTCTGAAACCATCCATCAGATAAGTTACTTTTCCCCAACGGGAGAGGAATGAATGAAGAGTGGGAGAGGCCAAATGTCACTTCCACAGATGTCTGTTCTCATGAGGAATCCAAGGAGGGAAGCATGTCCCTTCAACAACAGCATGTTTTATTGACCCACACTGTTTTTAGTAAGTTGACATAGTAGGTCATGTTTCAAAATAAGATTTGGCCTAAAAACCAGAAAGTGGAATGATCTCTCAGCACTGAACCTGTGTTTTCATGTGGCAACCAACTCTGAGCTGAGTCATGCCTGCCCCTTTAGGCAGATCTGTGTGCTTTATTTTAGCTCATTAAGGACCCCCAGGCCGTGTTGTGTAGACATTACTCTCTCTAATTTTGCTCATTGGTATGACCAGCCTAGTCCTTCCGGGCATTTTGGTTGGTGGCCTCTGTTTGACCTGTGTACATCTAGGACAGAGTAGCCACAGGGCTAACAAACCTGCCCATCTCTATGATCATTGTCTGATTTTGATATGTTATTAGCTTAAAGTCTCAATCTTTTGGTCTCACTGAATAGCTCTTCCACACTAGAGGCTTTGCACTGGAGAAGATGGAGGAGGTGAAGGAAAAGGAAAATCCTGTCCTATTAAACAAAGGAAGAGTCCAAGGTCCAAAGGGTAAGGAACTGGTCGAGGTGTAGGGCAGAAAGAAAACACCTGTGCTTCCTTCGACGGCCACACCAGTGTGCCTGGTAGTAGTCATTTCTGCTTTACTGGGTGTGCTTGATCCAGATGAGTGGCAGATTGCAAGTTACTGAAAGATACTTTGCTTCCTGAGGGTGACCGGTGGGGCAGAAGCCCAACCCGACCCGGTTCACAGCTACTTTTTCAGGACTGGCGATGGGTGACGAGGTACAGGGATGACAGTAAGAGAAGGTAATCAAGAGTCCATTCTTGGAGCCTACCTGAAACTCTTCTGTCTCTTCCAGAGGTGCAAAGGAGTTCGTTCGGGGAAGAGAAGGGAAGAAATTAAGCAAGCCAGTCCTCCTTCACACACTCTTTCTCTACCCCACCTACCAATCCGTAGGAGGTACATATCTGTTCCTCAAACACTTGGCATAAACCAGAGGGAAAGAGGGTCGCCATGACACCTGGATGGACAGGTGGACCAATGGATCAGTGATTCATCGCAGGGAGCTTCAAAAGCCTCTTCCATGTGCTTGCTGAAGAAGACATTTTGACTGGTTTTTAGATTCTTACTTTTCACACCAAAGGGTCAAATATCAAGGCTGAACCAGCAGAGATCCTCTGTCTCCGGTAGGAAAGAAGTATGGTAGAGATTAAGAGCATTGGAGTTGGAGTCATTTGCTCCTTATAGACCTGTCTGAGCCTCAGTTTCTTTGTGTATAAAATAATAGTAACAGCACCTTTTCCCAAGACAGTTGCTATTAGAATTCGATAATTTGGGAAAATACTGATAATTCCGTGCCTGGCAGATAGAGAGCACTTGGGGTATAATAACTCTGATTCAATTGAGATAATTCTGTTTTATATGGAACCCTTCCTCCATGCTTCGCTCTATCACAGGAACTAGGTGTGTGTTTGTGGGTACTAACAGAGGTTGGGGGAATGGGCGTCTGCAGAGTACGATTATGAGATAAATACAAGGACGTCCGGATATAACTATAAGGGAGCATCCTCCCCCACATTCTGGATGCTTCTCTGGCTGGAACTGTGGAGAACGGGCTGAGTGGTAGGTGGAAAGCAAAAAGGAGTTGGGGATGAATCCCAGGTAAGGCAAGCCACACTCTAAGAGAGCAAAGCAGGTGTGACCACGCTGTTTGTTGGCCACAGTAAGGAAGCAGGTGGCTAGAACTGGAGTGGCTGGTTAATTTCCTTTCAGTCCAGACCCACGGAATGTCTCCTAAGAAGCAGGAGGTCCTTTGAACCGAGTCTTGTCGCCTACTAGTTATTTTATCTGGCCTTATTCACTGAAACCATTCTAAGCCTCAGTTTTTCATCCATGAAACAGGATGCGTTCTGTTCATCTCATTTGGTATCGTGACGGTAATGAGATTGCCAACAAGGAAGGCCTTTGAAGATGGAAAAGCACCGTGCAGGCATAAGGCTGAGTGTTGATGGTCCTTTCGCCTGACAGCCACAGTTTAAAACACTAAGCAAATCATTCCCTTGCTTAAAACTTTCCAGTGCTTCCCTATGGCACTTAAAATTCAAGCCTCTTACCAAGGCCCACTGGACTTTATACAGCCTGGCCCCAGACATCCGCTCTCCTTTGTTCCACCAAAGGCTAGGCCATTCCTACCTCAGTGCCTTTGCACTTCCTATTATGCCTGCCTGAAACTCATGGCCAGCTCCCTGTTTTCATTCAGGTCTCATCTCAGAAGCCGTCTTCTCAGAGGCTGCTCTGGGCCACCCAGTCCAAGGTACTGGCCACACCGCCCACCCCCCAATCTCCAGCAGCTCTCTTTCACCTTGTCATGTTTCCCTTGTGTTGTTGATGCCTCTCCAAGTGTACCTTCATCATTTATTGTTTACTTGTCTGTTGACTGTTCTCCAGTCGATCCTCTCCTCCTCCCCTATAGAAGTTCCTTCCAAAAGGATGTAGGGTGTCTCGTTCACAGCTCTCCCACTGCCTCCCAGAGGTGCCCAATAGAAATTTTCTGGCGAAGTTTAACCACAGTCCTCCAAACCCCTAACGCTTTTCAACAAAAGCCACACAGGTTTCATTCATGGGAAAAGTATTTCCAGTTCACCACAGACTTCTCAACTAGGAGGATTCTGAGACATACTGTATTCAGTTACTTCCTGCTAACTCCATGATTTCAGAAGCACAAGTACTGAGGATGTTACCAAGAGGAAGGCAGATGTCCAGCACAGTACAAGTCAAGGTGAAGAGCATTAAGCTCCCTGCTGTGCAGTTGACAAGGGTGGGGCAAGGGCATTTCAGAGGAAACTGGTGGGCAGCAAGTGGGACTCTTCAAGCAGCAAAGCCAAGAGGGGCCAAGAAGGTGTTTGCTGGAACTGGCAGGCAGTGGCTGGTGGTGGGGCAATTTGTGCCTGTCTGTCCCTGCCCACAGAGATGTCTGTCCGAGGGAGGGGTTGGCAGATCTGTGATGCCCTGTGGTATTCTGCAAACTGCTGCTGCTGCTCAATGAACCAGTCAACCATGAAGTGCCTCCCACACAATGGGAGCATTTGCAAATTAAGCATCTGAAGGAACATACTGGAAAGCAGAGGAGTTGTCTTGACCAAGTCCTTCCTATCCTACCCACTCCACACCATCTCTTTAACCTTAACTCCTAACATCCTCCCTTTGTTCACTTTGCTGCAGCTGCAATGACCTCCTTGCCTTTTCTCCAACCTACCAATGCCATGCCTACCTCAGGGCCCTTGCACTGTCTGTTCCTCTGCCTGCAACACTCCCATCAGACCTTTGCCCGGCTGGCTCCCTGACTTCATTCATGTCTCTGTTTAATATGGCCTCTTGAGAGGACTTCTCTAGGCACCCTGCCTAAAAAGAGCACCTGCCCTCAAGTTCTTTACCTTCACTTAATTTTTCTTTAAAAAGAGCTGATGGCTTATTGTTATCTATTTGTTTATTGGCCATTCTCCAGTCCACCAGCTACCCCCTACCTCTGCTAGTCTAGTGTAAATTTCTGGATAGCCGGGGCCTTGTCTTGCTTAATGCTGTTTCCCCCTTAGAACCATGCTTAACTTAAAATATCAATGATAATCATTGATATTGGATATTATATTGATTATTGATATTAGAATAAACATGATTCAATTGAATTTATCGAATGAGTGAATGGATGAATGAATGAAAGAAAGACAGGTAAGAAGCAAGCAAGCAAGCTCAGGTTCAGGTTGGGCTGGGTTATGGAGAGCTTTGAATACCAGAAGTGAGGACCAAAGAAGAGGGGGACCAGGGTGGGGAGGGGTCATGACTGTAGGAATCGAAGCAGGGAAATCTCGAGATAAAGAGGAACATCTTAAGAGCTTTATAAGACCCAGGCATATCCATCCCACCCTAAACATACAGACCTTTGCTGGAGAAAAAGCAGATAAGGTTTTGATAATTGTCACTTCCGAAATTATTTGGTTCCAAATACATGTGTTAAATTAATTAAACCAGGAGGCCATTCAACTGATGTGTTCTAATGCCTTAACAGCCCCTAGTAGCAAAGAGCAACCTAAGCCTGTAAATGCCTCATTACAAAATTGAAATCTAAGGAGCGCCGGTCAGAAGTAGCCAACGTGGCTTTCCCGGTAAGGCGATCATTGAAGCTATGGTCCGTCAAATAATTGCTTTGCTTCCTCGTCTTTCCTGCGGAAGTCTTGTCCTGAGGTCCTGTTGGAGGAGCGCTCCGAACCACTTTGGGAGCTGCATGATTTGAACTGATTTTTGCTCAGATGAGCCCCCAATTTTTAAGATGCCTCAGTGTCTCTTTTAACACGTTTATTTTACAATTGGCTGTGATCATTCACCCATCAGTATGAGTCTTCAGAAATTCATGCAAAGTTAATCAAAACTAACTTAAAAGTGGGACGCCTGGGTGGCTCAGTTGGTTGAGCAGCTGCCTTTGGCTCAGGTCATGATCCCAGCGTCCTGGGATCGAGTCCCACATCGAGCTCCTTGCTCGGCAGGGAGCCTGCTCCTCTCTCTGCCTCTGCCTGCCTCTCCGCCTGCTTGTGTTCTCTCTCTGTTAAAATAAATAAAATAAAATCTTTAAAAAAAAATAACTTAAAAGTTATTTTCAATTGAGATGAATTTTTTTATAGGCATCAAAATTGAACAAATTACCTTTCTGAATGCTTGCATTTCTTCCCCCCCCCATCTTGTTATCCATTAAAACATATTTTAGGCTGAAAAAATTATTTTGGAACCCCCCCCCCCCAAAAAAAGCCACTGATGACTAAAAGGTCCTGGGGAGGAAGAAGAGCTGACTTTGGGGGAAGATCTCCACCGGATGTCAGGACGGTTTGTAGCTCTGGAAACCCCTCAGGCCATATCACCCCCTCCCCCATGGAAGAAGTTGAGTATCTGGCAGCAGATATCAGCAGCAGGCATGCCGAAAGTGAGGGGAATCCTTAGAGAGTTCAAAGACAGAGAATCTTCAGACCCAGGAGATAAAGGAAATCTAGGGAGCACAAAGGGATGCTTCATTTCAGATCCCAGGGGTGTAGGGTTAGGACGGAAGATGATGGGCTGAGTTTCGGAATTAGTAAGGTGAAGGGCTAGCGTGTTATTTTCCTTATCTGTTAAGGAGATGTATTAGTCAGGGTTCTCCAGAGAAAAAGAATCAATACAGATACATATATATATATATATATATATATATATATATATATATGTGTGTGTGTGTGTGTGTGTGTGTGTATAAATATAAAATAAATACAAATATATATATAAAACCTCCTATGTGGTCAGTCATATATATGATATATATGGTATGTTACATATGATATATATGTGTGTATATACATATATATACACATGTATATATGACCTCCTCTGTGTGTGTGTATATATACATATGTTTGTACATATGTATATATAAAGGTGATATATTATGAGGGATTGTCTCACGTGGTTATAGAGGCTATCCATAACCTTGGATAAGGCTTGGGATAGGCTTGGGACTGATCCCAAGATGAGATTCAGCAAGTTGGAGACCCCAGAGAGCTTACCGTGTAGTTCCAGTCCAAGGGCTGGAAAAATATCAGTGTCCCAGCTTGAAGGCTGTCAGGCAGAAGGAGTTCTTTGTTACTAATGGGATAGGTCAACCTTTTTGTTCTAGTCTGGCCTTTGGCTGATTAGGTGAGGCCCACCCACATGCAGGAGAGCCATCTGCTTTACTCAGTCTAATTCAAATGTTAATCTTACCGAAACACCCTCACAGATCTACCGGAGTAATGTTTGCCCAAATGTCTGGGCATCTCATGGCCCAGTCATGCTGACACAGAATTTAACCATCACCATGGGGGTAAAGTGGCACTCCTACCAATAACAGAGTCGTGAGGATTCAATACATGTAAAGCGCTTAGCATGTTGGCTGGAATACACTGAGGGTTCAACACTTGGGAGCTGAGGTTATTAATTTTATTAAAACAGAAATTTCTGGAAGGTGTTTCCTCTTATTAAGATATGAAAGCCTATTTACACCGGGGCAGTGCCTTTAATTAGTAAACACAGAATAAAATATTTGTTGAATTGTTGAGTTTAGAGAGATCTCTGCCATGGTCGAAGAACCACATCCTTCTTCCTAGGAAGCCGACACTGGTTCAGAATGTTATTCATGCAGGCCACTGTTCTCACAAGCCCCTAAGAAAGCCCCAGACAGTCATCACTCTGGAGCCCTCCATGGAACTTTAATTCAGGAGAGCACCAGGCCTGGGGATAAATATGGCGAAGACGTTGTACTCCAGGCTTGCTCACGGCTGCCGAGACGCGGAGTTTATGCTAGGAGCGCAGGATGCGAGAGCGTGTCTTACCCTCCATGCTTCCTCCCAGTCAGTTCTCTTGCCTGTGAAACAGGGAGAATAATACCCATCCTTCCCGCTACTCAAGGGTGTTTGAGGATCACAAGTTAAGCATGTGAAAGCATCACATCATCTCTAGAGAACTGCCCAGATACAAAACTCCATTCAGGCTATGGTTTTAATCAAGAACAACATGGTTAAACACACACACACACAACGAAACATGGTTATGTTCCTGTAACCACAAATATTTATTAAGCACCTACTATGTGTTGAGGACCACACGAGGCCCCTGGGAAGTGTGGAGGGTGGAGAGGAACCTGGGTATCCACTGTCTCCTTGGGGACTCTCTTAGGCCTTCTCCGATTCCCACAAACCCAGATTCAATCCTTTGTGAATAGCTTCCTCAGAACTTTGCTTCTTGAGGCACCTGGGTGGCTTAGTAGGTTGGGCGCCCAACTCTTGATTTTGGCTTAGATCATGATCTTGGTCAGGGCAGGGAGACTGAGGTCCGAGTGGGGCTGTGCACCGAGTGTGGAGTCTGCTTGAGATTCTCTATCTCCCTCTCTCTCTGCCCCTCCCTTTCTCCAGCACTCTCTCTCTAAATAAATAAATTAATTAAATATTTTTTAAAAAAAGTTTTGCTTCTTTTCTTCATCATCTTTCAAATGGTTTGTTGTTCTGGGGCATGTTAATGATTATATAATTAATTTCTTTCTCGGCCACTTGGATCTTAAGTTCTGTCCAGGATGAATGTGACTGGTCTTACTCGCCATCTTTTTTTTTTTTTTTTAAGATTTTATTTATTTAATTGAGAGAGAGAGCATGAGCAGGGGGAAGGAGCAGAATGGAGAGGGACAAGGAGATTCCCGGGTGCGTGGGGAGCCCACCACCAGGCTCCATCGCAGGACCCTGAGATCATGACCTGAGCTGAAGTCAGATGTGTAACTGACAGAGCCCCCCAGGTGCCCCCGAGCCCTGCTCACCATTATAGTCCCATTATAGTCCCATTATAGTGCCTAGCACACGATTGGGACTCAGAAACAAGTTGTTGAATGAATGGATGGATGGATAAATGAATGAATAATTGCTTTCTAAGTGCCCAGGATATGTGTGAAATCATAGAAACTATATGTATTGGCCTCTGACTCTGGTTCCGACCCAAAGCTCCTAAAACCTTTGTAATTTCCTAAGTGATAAGAATACTAGGAGCATCTTTTGTTCTAATATTTGTTTTTTGATCCCAGTTCCCGACACAGAGCTCCTAAGTCCCTAGGAATTCCTTTCCTAGGGGATAGGAATGTCTTTTGTTCTCACAGGGTGACTCTTGAATGGGTTCTGCATGGGGACTGGTCACTCGAAAGACCAAGTCATGATTAGAAGGTTAGAACGTTCGGCCCCATTTCCCATGCTCCAGGAAGGGAGAGGGGCTGAAGGTTGAAAGAATGATTGATCATACCGATGTGTTCAAGCCCCCATAAAATTCCCAGAAATACAGGGTTCAAAGAGCTTTTGGGCTGGTGAACACATTCATGTGCAGGAAGGGTGACACATCCCAACTCCGTGGTGACAGAAGCTCCGTGCCTGGGACCCTTCCCAACCTCATCCTCCATTGATCTAGTCATCTCTGTCCTTTAGCATATTCTTTTTTATATAATAAACCAGTGAACACAAATAGGTATTTTCCTGAGTTCTATGAGCTGGTCTTGCAAATTATCAAACCCAAAGAGGGGGTTGGGGAACCCCATCTTGTAAGTCAGTCATAAGTACCGGGGGCACCCCGGGACTTGCCGCTGATGTCTGAAATGGGGACAGTCTTGTGGGGCTGAGCCCTTAACATGTAGCTTTGCTGGGTAGTGTCAGAACTGAACTGAACCGTGGGACACCTGGCTGGTGTGAATTAGTTGGTGTGGGCACAAACCCACACACCTGGTGTCAGAGTGTTGTGAGTGTGATATTAGTGCCAAACACCAAAGTAACCTGAGGCTCAAAAATGTGTGATCGTAATGATTGTGCAGCATGTTACTGGGCCAAGGAATCTGGATTAAAATCTTCATTAGGTAGCAACTGAAAGTCAAGATTAGCCATCCCCTTTGAACTAGATGTGACAGAGACTGAATATTATCTTCCGAAGCAGCTGTTGTATGCAGAGGAATGAGTGGAAGTTTCAAAGGCTGGAGCATCCCTTTGCCCAGATTCCAGATGCTCACACAACGGGGCCGGAGAGATTAGTGCTGGCCTTCCTGTGGCTCCTTGAGGCCATTATCTAGCGGTTATCTGGTCCCACCTGCTGCCTGGCCTTGGGCGGACTAAACCACAGCTCTACCTCCGAGGGGGCCCTCTCATCTTTCCATTCAAGCTACCTCCAGTACTTCTGGTGAAGGAAATGCTCCACCAGCCACAGGACATTGGATGACACTTGATATCTAAAGCCAGCTCCCATTTAGAGGCACCTCCAGCTGTTTCATTGCCATTGCCATGGAAATTCACCTCCCTATCAAAAGATGTGAAACTTGCAATGTGTTTCCAACTAACTGAATGATTCTTCTGGTTTCTTTGAATCACCCTTCCACTAGAGAGAAAGTGATACACTGCGGGGTGGGGGTGAGGGGGGAGGTTCCAACGAGAGTAGCCAGCCTCATGAAGGACTCAAGCTTTCTGGGTGGAGACATCTCGGAAAGGGTGTGCCAGCTTAATTCAAATATTTGAAGCATTTCCACATAGAAAACCACAGAGATCGGACTTAAATTTCCTACGGTTCTGGAGAGAACCCAGTGATGGCCCCAGACAGACAAACTTTGACTCAATGGCAGGAAGAAATGTCCATCGACCAGAATTTTCTGAAAATGAAATGAGCCATCCCAGTCAGGGAGTGAGTCTTCTGTTTCTGGAGGTGTTCAAGACTGGCCTGGGTATGGTTGTAGATTGCATTCTAACATCTAGGGAGGGATATTTCATAGGCCTGCTGTTCGTGAGAGAGAGCTGGAGGCTGCCAGTAGGGGAGAGAGATAATCTAACATAACAAAACAATTAAAAGCCTTTAGTAGCTCTATATGTGGGTCTCGAGCACTTACACGCACCAAGGACTGAACTAACTACTTCGTAGGCATGGTCACTTAATCCTCACGACAATCTTGGGCATTAAGTCCTGTAATTACCACCCTGTTTAGAGACCAGGAGACTGACAGTGAGAGAAGTTAAATAATTTGCCCCAAGTTGCACAGCTAGGAACTGTAGAGCTGGGACTTCAATCCCAACCACCGGAACTGTTGCACATTCTGCTTCAGCACGCCACTCGCCTCTGTCTCCCCACTCCCTCCCCACTCGCCCCTATTAGAGCATAAAGGCTATTAGACCATTAAAAGGCATTTCTCCCAAGAAAGTTCATCAAGATGGGCCCCAACACAGAAAGCAACTAACAACACCAAGTGCCAAACTGGGGGAAATTACGACATTTGAGTACAATTTGCAAGTCACCTTGGGAGAGAGTCTTCCCGCAAAGTGAGAGCCAATTTTAAAACACCCACATCCTCTGGCCTCACTCCCTCCTCCCCAAAGGTTCATCTGGTCTGCTCAGGCAAAAATCCCTTTGCCTTCATTTGCATTGTTCTTGGGAGGAGGAAAGTGAGAGAGCTATGCAGTCACTCCCCTTGAGAAGAGAGTCAGAATCACACCTTCGACTCAATCAGCCGAGACTTCTTGGGAATTTGGCTTAAGTCAAGCTTATTAGTCAACTTTTACCCCAGAGAATGCAGTCATTTGATCCTTTGTAAGACGATGAGTGCGCCCTACCCACTAACAAGAAATGAGGGTGCTGATCACCAGAAAGAAATTAGGAAAGTGGGAAGAGTAGTGTTTTTTTCCTTTAGCTGATGTGTAATTGATATTATCCTAGTTAACATTATATTGGTTAACATTTATTTGTTAATATTAGATTAGTTAGCATATTATAATACAATATAATAATAATAACATTATACTAGTTAATATTAGATTAGTTGACATATCATTAAAAAATAATAATATTATATTAGTATCAGGCCTACAACATAATGATTTAATATTTTATGTATTGTGAAATGACCATGGTAAACCTAGTTAACATCTATCATCACATATAATTACAGATTTTTTCCCGTTTTTATTTTATTTTTTAATTTTTAATTAAGTAAGCTATACACCCAACATGGGGCTTGAACTTGTGACCCTGAGATCAAGAGTCACATACTCTACTGACTGAGACAATCAGGTGCCCCACAATTTTTTTTTCTTGTTTTGAGAACTTTTAAGACCTACTCGTAGCAATTTTCAAATACACAACACCGTAGCATTAAATACAGTCACCACACTGGCCATGACATCCCCAGGACTCACTTATTTTATAACTGGAAGTTTGTACCTTTGACCACCTTCACCCATTTTGCCCACCCCCATGCCCTGCCTCTGCCACCCACCAATCTGCTCTTGTATCTATGAACTTGGGTTGGTTGGTTGGTTGGTTTTTAGATTCCAAATATAAGTGAGTTCACATGATATTTGTCTTTCTCTGTCTGATTTATTGTACTTAGCCTAATATCTTCAAGGTCCATCCATGTTGTCCCAAATGGCAAGACTTCCTTTTTTATGGCCAAATAATATTCCTTTGTATATATATCTTATATACGTACATATGTATATATGTATATGTTATATAGTATGTATGTATGTATATGTGTATATGTATGCATATGCATGTATATAATATATATAAATAACATCTCAGGGCCCTCAGTCAGTTAAGCATCCTACTCTTGATTTTGACTCAGGTCATGATCTCAGGGTCATGAGATTGAGCCCTCCTTGGGTCTCTGTACTCAGCAGAGTCTGCTCGATTTTCTCTCACTCCCCCTCCCTCCGACCCTCCCTGGCTCACTCAATAAATAAATAAGTAAATAAACACATAAGCTAAATAAATAATAGAACATCTCTATCCATTCATTCCTCGCTGGACACCTGGGTTGCTTCCGTATCTTGGCTATTATAAATAATGCTGCAATGAACACAGGGGTACGTATATTTTCAAGTTATTGTTTCTATTTCCTTTGGATAACTGCTGTTTTTAGTTCTTTGAAGGACTCCCATACTGTTTTCCATGGTGGCCACACGAATTTACCTGCTGACGTTTTGGCACGCTTCCACCGTGCTGGACCTGGAGCTCTGGGGGGGCAACAGCTAGACCTGGCCCCATGGGTCGCCATCATGTCACACTGCTTTTATCCCAAGATTCGGGGAGGCCCTGGGCCTGTGAAGTGTTGCTTCCCAACGGCAGCCCAAGAGCCACAGAGAATTTGTGTGGGGCGAGGTCATTTTCGAAAGCCCTTCCCTATGCCCTGCAAGGCAATTTATTATAAGGATCTGAGGCGGCTCTTAAAATCCTAGAGCCCCGGGATGATCTAGAGGTTATGCTGTATTAACTTTCTCTGGTCCCTTCTTCTCTTGAGCCACCTCATAAAGTGCTTTCTTGTCTGTGGGTCCTTGTTCTCGGCTGCGGGGGTCCTGCTCAGTCCCAAATCACCAATTCTGCACCAGGGACTTCAGGTGACCCGAAGAGTCACGACTTTTTGTTTAGCCAGAGAATGAAAATCGTTTTTATCTCCATGAAACGTCAAACGGAGCAGAAGGTGGCGTGTGGCTGTCCCCGGCTTCCCGGGGGGCCCTGGGCCCCTGTGGCCCCCGCGCTGCCAGGGAGGAGAGAGAATGCCTTTGCAGGAGGGGGGCTATTCGTCATTAGAACAACATGGCCAGAAGGAGCACTGCTCCGGCCCTTATCAGAGCGGGAGGCCGAGCTGGCTTCTATTAATTGCCCGGTGCTGTTGGGTTCGGCAGATACAGGAAGCAGTTTACATGGCTACACAGCGCCCCGGCCACAGTCTCTCTGAAATGGTATTATTGTAGTGGGATAATTGTGATTAGGGACAGTTCCCCGAGGAAGACCAGGCCTTTGATGATTGAGTCACTTCCTCCCCACTCCGCTTCACTGCGATAGTGCAGCTCGCCCCACAGACACACACCCTTTGCTGGCCGGAGCGGTCGGGTCTCCAGTCTCCACCGCAGGGGTTCCCGAGCCGGGCACCGCTCAGAGCCAGGCCCTGAGAAATGGGAGCAGCGGGAGAGGGCCCCCCCATCTCCTTTTTAGATAACGATTAGTTGATCATTAATGATGTGATTAATGTGATTACTGTGATGTGATTAATGATTAATTAATCATTAATGATCTCCATTGTCAGCGAGGCCCTGACTTCTGCAACAGTACGAGCTTTGGAACAGGGGAGACCAAGCTCTATGTTTACTGGCCACAGTGTCGCTTTGGGGGGGGGGTCCTCTTCTTGAGCCTCAGTTTCCCTATTTGTAAAGTGGTGAGAAGAGAATGGACCCCAAATGATTGTCGTGAGGGTTAAATGAGATTCCTTTAAAGCTTATGAGCACGTAATAAATCGTTACTGTCACTGTCATTGCTGTCAATAATGACACACACCTTCCCCTTCCAAGCCCCAGTTGGCTGAGGGCCAGCTCAAGTCGCCCTCACTTGGTGGGAACACAGCCACCTGGGAGATGAGGCCAGGGGCGGGGCACGAGGCCGGTTAGATGTGAAGGCCTGGAGGAGAGTGGATCCGAGTCCCAGCTTCCTCGGGGGCCATTTCTGGACCCAGGGCTCTGGGAGAAACAGAAACCCTCGCTCACCCAGCATTTGGCAGGCAGTCTCCAATACCACGCAGAGCTGCCCTAGTCCCCTGGCTCTGCTGAGGGTTTTTATCCAGAAAGGCCCCTCGTGAGCTGTCCTGAATCATGCTTATCTCAGCCCCGGCCAAGGTTCTGTCTGAAAAACACCCCTATGTGCTCATGGAACAGCGTTTGCCGGATCGGGGGACTCCACCCTCTTACTGGAACCCACAAGCTGGGCCCTGTGACCGCCTACAGATGTGAATGGGGGTGGGGGTGGGGTGGAGCCGCTGGGCACGAGGGCTGCCACATGGTGGGTGGAACAGAGTGTGGGGGGTGGAACAGAAGCCGCTCGGGGGACAGTGTGGGTGGGTCTAGAGTCAGATGCCTGGGGCTCACGCCTGCCACTTAGTTGTCGTGGACCCTTAGGAAAGTCACTTATCCTCTCAGAGTCTCACTTTCTTCACCTGGTAAATGGGGATAAAAATATCTCTCAGAATCTGGTCAGGATGAAATCGGGTAAATATGCAAAACACGTAGGATGGGCCCAAACGCTAGAAAATACTCAATATTTTCTATTAAGCTAAAGGAGTTAAGCTAAATAGGGCAAGGAGAGCATGGAGCACCACTAGCAGGGCCCTGGGCTCGAGAAAGGGCAGAGCTCCCACGGCCTAATGTGCTTTCGAAACTGCTGACCGAACCCGGAGTCCGCAAGCACTGGCAATACCCAGCGAGCTCTTAAGGGCAGAGCCCATGTTTATTGTGTTTACTACTGTGCACTCAATGCCAGTGGGTTCATTTCCTGTGGCTGCTGTAACAAATGACCACACACTTAATGGCTTAAAACACTACCAATTTATTATCTTCCCGTTCTGGAACTCAGCAGCCTGCAATGGGTCTCAAGAGTCTAACATCAACAGTGGAGGGCTGCTTTCCTTCTGGAGGCTCTGGGAGAGAACCTAGAGGCCCCCCTGAAGCCCTTGGCTCGTGCTCCTCTTCCTCCACCTTCAAAGCCAGCAGGATTGCAGCTTCAAACTTGATCCTGACTCTCACTTACAAAGGACCTCATGATCACATTGGGCCCAGCTGGATAACCAGAATACTCTCTCCATCTCAAGGTCAGTCGGTTAGCAACCTTCATTCCAACTGTATGGAATTGGCCACACCATAATACATCCATGGCTTCTGGAATATGGCCTAGTTATTTCATTTAAAAACGGGAATAATAATAGTACCTGTGTTGGGGCACCTGGAGGGCTCAGTTGGTTAAGTGTCTGACTCTTGATCTCAGCTCGAATCTTGATCTCAGGGTCATGAGATCGAGACCCACATGCGGCCTGTGCTGGGCATGGAGCCTACTTAGAAAAAAGAGGCAAAAAAAAAGAAAAAAGAAAAAAGAGGCAAAAAGCAGTACCTGTGTCATAGGGCCTTTGGGAGAATTGCACTGCACGGATGTATGTAGGTACTTAGAGCAGGGTCTGGCGTAGTGCAAGTGCTATGCAAATGTTAACTAATTACTATTATCCACTTATCTTTCTTTGGGTCTTAAAGTAGCAAGCAAGGAGTGAGGGACATTCCAGCGGATACTGGAGAGAGAGTGAAACCAACTGATGATCTCTGGCAGGAGTGCCCTTCTAGGGGTGCAATTTTTAGTTTTCATGTTCTCTCAAGGTATGAAAAAAAGGCAGTTTTCACGGATGGCTGTTGGGTAACAATTTGTCTTCATGCAGATTTCCTCGTGATTCACTGATGTAAACAGACCAAGGGCCACCGAGTGTGACGAGAGCAGCTTGGACCCGCGCTGAGTGGATTAAAGCAACGTGTTGTTCTTCATGGGACTCTGGGCCCTGCGGTGGGGTGGGAGCACAAAAGCCAGGAGCTCCAGGCCCAGGCTGGTATGGCGGTGGGCACAGGTTCCCTGGGGGAAAATCCCCTCTCTCTTCGGCCCCTGGAATCTTTTACCAAACAGTTCCGGAGACATCACTCGGGTCACTGGGAGTCCTAAGTCCCTGTTCTTCCTTAAACTCAGGGCTAATGGCAGATCAGTGAGCAAACGTTTCCATTATCATGGAGGGCTCAAACTGGATTTGTTTAAAGCATTTTCTCTTTGGAGGTACAGTAATTGCTCTCCGATCAGACAGGAAGTCCTATTGCTCGAAAGGAGCCAGTGTTATCAAGAGAAAACACATCAGCGCCTGTCCTCTCGGGAAGGGAATTGTGAGTAATCAACAAGGCTCCTCTCCAGCTGGCCGCGGGGCCTTTGTCAGACGGAGGACAGGTCAGGGAAAGTTGGAGTGGGCAGTGTTTTCAAGGGGTGGGTGCAATTCCAATCCTTTCTCTTCATAGTTTCCTCTCCAGGGCACAGGTTGTCCCCAGGGAAGGGGGCTAACTTGGGTAAATTGTTCTGAAGCCATCAGACAAATCTGGTTACATCGCTCTCCTTCTTGAAACCCATCAAGGGCACTGGCCGTTGCCCTCAGGATCAAGTCCGATTCCTTAATAGGGTTTACAAGGCCCTTCATTACCTGGCCTTGCCAGCCCACCCCTTCCTCCTGCTCTGTCTGTCATCACCCCAACCAACGCTCTTCTTTCCGGTTCTTTCAGTGACTGGAATGTATACCTCGGAGGCCAAGACCCCTATCTCGGCCCATCACGGTGGACTGGGCCTAAGACATTGCCCGTGACACGGACACCGGAGGGAAGTCTCGTGGAAGTCACAGGAGGAACGAGACAGCCCGACTGTGACGACCTTCCCGAGCCTGCCCCACAACCTAGGTGCTAATCTCACTGTGGCTTTCTATGTGTTCTTACCCTTGTCTGAATGCTTCTCAGGCACCGGAGAAATTTCTGAGACCTAGTGTCTCTCACCAGAGTGTAATATCGAGAGTAATTGTGATGATACGGACAGCAGGTGTTTAGGAGGGGAATACGTGTCATTTACTGAGCACGTACTAGGTGTCACGCTGGGCTAGAGACTTTATGTGCCTTGTCTTGCTGAATTCTCACAACGACCCTAGGACGTAGGTAAGATTTCCCCCCTTTTATCAAAGAGAGTGTCAGCGCTCACAGAGGTGGTCATTTCTTCAGGGTTACACAGCCAGGAAGACGGGAAACAGAAACTCAAGTCTAGGTTTTTCTGAGCCCAGACCCATCCAGAACCCAAAGGCATATAGCTTTCCACGTGTGGCCGGGTGGCTGGGCTGTGCCCACGGCGGGTCCAGGCTGGGGGGTGTCCAGGAAGGGCAGGACAGACGTAATCAGGGTAGGGCCTCCGTTGTCTGGCTTCACTTCAAACAAAGATGACAGCGGGGAAACTGGAGCCCCTACTTCCCTTCTCTGAAGACCAAAGCAAGGCCAAAAATAGGAGAGACAGGAAGCATTTGATCCCAACATGTCCCATGGACACAAACATCCTGGCAACTTCGCCCTCGGGGAGCGCCCGAGAGCAGCTGCTAGCCACACTGCGGAGCCAGGGCCCCTCGGGGTGACGCGGGTCTGGGTCTGCTGGCCTATCTCTAGGTTTCTGAGAATACCAGGCCGCAGAGCGTACGGGGTGCTTTCCTGGGGCCAAAAGAATGCACCTTGTAGACCTCCCACCACAGGAGGCCGCGGATGCTTGCTCTGACATCCATCCCTGGGTTTACTCCAAGGCCACACTTCCCACTGGCTGCTCCCAGAGGACAGAGAACAGCACAGATTCGAAGGCAGACCTGTCCCTGGGAGACACTGGGCTCCTCTGGCAGCCATCTTTGGCCTGACAACTCCCTGATGGCCTTGCTGAACGTTCCTTAGTTCTAGGGCTAGTCTGAAATGCTTCCACAAAAGCATCTTCCTCCCACTTCTTGATTCAGAGCCAGGCCAGCATCCTGGTCGGAGGGCTCCCCCAGCCCTTCTCAGCTTCCTCCACATTTTCTCTCACAGGCATTTTTCCTCATAACATCCCAGCACGTTCAACCTTTCTTGGCGTCTGCTTCTTGGGGGACCTGGATTAACTCAGAGATCATCTAGTAATGGCCTCATTTTATACTTGAGAAAACTGAAGCTCAGAGAGGCAAGCGGATTTTTCTGAGGCCACACAGCAAACTCAAGTAGAGCAGGAAATGGGTCTCCTAACTTCCAGGTCGTACCTGTTTCTTTGCCCTTGTGTGTGTTTAGAATGGGAGGGTGGAAAAGTGATGACACTCGTGTAGTAATTTCTTCAAAAGAAGGCCCCTCACTGGCTCACTCATGGCTCCCTCCAGCTTGAGAGCCCGAGAAGGAAAGAGAGTGGCTGACTTATTCACCCATTTGTCCCAGACACTCCAGTCTCCAAAGCTTGGACCCTGGGCCCGATATGCTAACTGTGAGAGCACCATTCAAACGAGAGGGGTCATTATTGCTTTTGTAATTGGGGCAGGGAGACTCGATAGACAGATGCCCCCCAGCAAATGTTTGTGCAGAGAGCAGACCCAAAGGTAACTAGAAGGAGTGGAGATCTTTGTAGCCAGAGGAAAGGGAGCATCGGCATTTGCTCAGGGCCCTCTCCCTGTTGGGGCCGAAGCTGACCTGTCAGTGAAGAGGTTCCCTACTAATTTCTTCTGCACCTGGCCCGGGGCTGGGCTGCTTCGCGGCTTCCATCTTGCTAATTGCCGCCGTCTCCCCAGTGACACGGAGCTCAGTTCCTGATAAGGTGCGTCCTTAATAGTCTCCCATTTCCCTGCTGACGCCGGGAAATAGGCCTGACTTGGCGGTCTATTACCAGACGGAGTGAGGCTGTGCTGTCACAGCCGGCCTCACAGCCTGAACCATTAGTGGGCCTGCAATCGATAGTGCTCAGGCAACCTTCGTTTCTCTGGAAGCATTCATTTGGCACGTTTGCTGTTTGTCAGACAGTTCCTTTCTCTAACGTCCCACGGGCCACGGCCCTGGCATCTGAGCTGCGTGAACGTAAGCAGAGTCAGGCCTGGTGGGAAGTTAAACTTCAAAACTCAGCAGTGAGGCGACATGGGCGGCCGGGACGCATTTGAAGGTTCAAGTTTACAGGAGAAAATGTCCGTCGAGTCAAGTTTGAGGCACGAGGTTTTGGCCAAAGGAGGGTGGGGCAGTGCCTGGTCCGTCCCTCCCCATGGAGCGGGAGGACGCCAGAAGAGGATAAGGGAAATTCACCGGGGGAACAGACGTCTGAGGGACGTAGGCCCAAAGACACCCGCATGGCTTGGGAATGGTAGAAAGCTCCATCAGGCCTTCACATCTCTCCACAAGGCCTGTGAAAAGCGCCTGGTGCTGGACACATGTTGAGTCAGTGATAGCTAGGACCATTAGTGCCTGAATTATTACTTTCCAGCATCATTTTAAACACTAGGCAAAGTTAAAGCACCTGGTACAATGCTAGAAGCATGACCTAATTATTATCTTGCAATACATGAAGAATCCTGCTAAGTGATGTGACCAGCTCTTTTTAAAAAATTGGTGCTAAGTTTAACAGGCAATGGGGAAAAAAATCAGAGATTTTTGAAGACTTGGGTGCATCATAAAGGAACTACAGCCTCTGGAAATGTCTATAGAACAAACGGTTTTGTGGATCCTGCTTCTCAACAGATATTATTCAATGGAACGGAATTTCATCCATATGGGTAACCTTAAACCTCTCCCATCATACAGCCTGTGTACTCTCACAGCTTGTTAACTTGCCTGGATCCCCTTCTAGATTGCCAGCGCCTTGAGGAAGGCCAGCAGGGGCTGGGATCTGCTAGTTGCCGTGTCCTTGGGGCCCAGCATAGGGCATATGCACTTAGAAAATATTGAATGAATGAATGAAGGGAGGGAGGGAGAAAGAGAGGGAGGGAGTGAGGGACAAGGGGCTGATGACCTTTTAAGGTCACTGGTTGGCTAACTGCAAAGAGTTACAGCCACAGAACCACATGTCTCCAGGAGTTATCTCATCAGTGTTCTTATCTGAAGCCTTGTAATGCTTATTGGATGGATGAGAGAGAGAGAGCGAATGGAAGGACTAGCAGGGAAAGTCATGATTCAGAGGTGAGGCCCGGAGAAGAGGAAACGGAAGACAGAGGGTAGGGGTGTCGACGGAAAATTCCTGTGGGGACCCAGGGACAGGTCCTTTGCCAGGAACTTCATTTAGTTCCTACCCAGAAACTGCTGACCAGAGGTCCCCTCCTGACTCCAGTGCCCATCAGCTGGAGGGAGGGAGGTCAACTCAGGGTTATACGTTTTACCCGAAGAGAAAACATTCAGGAGACTGCAGAGCATGTCAAAGGGAATTTCGGACTGAAGGCTGAGGAAATAAATGCTGTGGGAGTTCAGCCGTGCAGGAGACCGTTGTGGCCAGAGGTGGTCCGAGGCAGCTCTGTGGACAAGAAGGGAGGTCCAGGTTAGCCTCACACGAAGGGAGAGATCTGGGTACCGGAAGAGAAAGGAGCTCAGGCAGGCAACAGAGGCTAAACAAAGTAAAGAAGTAGGAAAGTAGGGCATGGGCTTCAGAAGAAAGGCGGTCCTGGCAAACTCAGGAAAATGACTAATCAGAGAAAGGGTGAGACAGGGAAGCTGGGACCAAGCCATGCAGAGCTCTTACTATTAAGCTAAATCATCATTTTGGATATTTATTTATTTATTTGTTTGTTTATTTATAAAGATTTTTAAAATTTCTTTGAGAGACCCAGAGAGAGAGAGACAGTGAGAGAGAGAACACAGGCAGGGGGAGTGGGAGGGAGAGGGAGAAGCAGGCTCCCCACTGAGCAGAGAGCCCTATGCGGGGCTCCATCCCAGGACCCTGAGATCATGACCTGAGCCAAAGGCAGCCGCTTAACAATTGAGCCACCCAGATGCCCCTGGATCCATATTTATATTTTATAAATCCTAGCTACAAATGAATGAATGTGAAGTGAACAGAACGTGAGCAGGAAGACAAGAGAGGGCCCTTCTGCTGTTCAAGTACTCACTGTCCAATCCAGGGGCGACAAAAGCCTCTTCACCGTGAGCCTCCCAGGTGAGTGCCTCAGGACCGGGGAGATTGAAGACCCTGGCGTGGGAGGTGGCCGGGCTAAGACTAACTGTGTGGCGGCATCTGGGACAATGTCTACAGCCAAGTGAAGATCTCCAAAGATCTCTTTCCTGTTGGCCAATGGAGATATTCGGCCAAGTGGGTTAACCTGGTAAGCTGAGTAAGATAGCCTATTTCCCTAGGGCTAAACTTTAGGGACGCTAAGAGGGCTCTCTGCACCCCTCCCCTGCAAGAGCTCCCCCCATCCCTCAACTCAGTGCCTGAAATTCCATAATCGAAGTGTCATTTCTGAGCGAGAAGCTCCGACGGCTTCTAAAGCTGTTATCAGTCCATTACACCTTAGTGTAAGTGAAGCATCTAAAACGTAGGTTTTGACACAGAGACTGGAGAGGGAAAGGAAGATGTAGCCTGCCTACTTGAGGTGGAAGATCGTCAGAGACTTAGAAGGTGCTGGAGAGAGAACACAGAGAGAAGGCACGGGCATCGTGACAAACTTTGCCCAGGGCGATTTCGTGGAATTCTAGCAACTCATCCTGAAGCCAGCCAGACCATCCGGTTATCGACAAAAACGTTTCGTCCGCTCAGGTTGATTACGGCATCAGCCAGATGATTTAAATGACGGCAGCGGGCAGCTAAGTGTGTAGTCGCTGGCGGAACATGTGGGGAGCTTGGCTAATCTTAACCTTCGCAGATTTCAGAACCTCGCCAACAGCTGCCTGCTGCAGAGGGTGAGGGATGCTGTTCTCAAGATCCCGAGGAGGCCCTCGGAGTTCGGGAGGATGGAAGTGTTCATTCTTATTATAAAATCCCCTGAGAACAGCAGGCTGTTTAAAGGATCAGTGTGTGGGCCATTTTTCTTCTGAGGAGCTTGCCGTATGGTCTCTTGCTGCATATTTCCCGGTCATAATAGTTTGGAGAAAAATATTGCTAAATGGCTGCATAAACAATTTTAATTGGCCTGGGCTCCCAAAATGTGCTATTTTTGTTCTGCTGCCAAGCTTGCTTTTTTACTAGCTAATTATGCCCAGCGTTTAACTTTCAGCAAAAAAACAGGAAATAGGGCATTCATTACTTGAGTGACAACTTTTCAACAAGCCTCCATTTCAACATCCATTGTGTAACTTCCTCTCCCTGGCTTACAGTTAGTTGTCCCGCCAGGCCTTTGGAAACAAACAGCTCCTTCAGCGGGGTTGGGAAGGGCTTTGTTCAGGCTAACGGCTTGCCTATCTCCGAGGCAGGCAGACGGAGGGACTCCTGTACCCGTGGGGTGGGTGGCCCACCTCGTTCGGGCTGCTCGAAGAAATTCCCTGACTGGGCTTCCTGTGAGGCTGTTTGCTGCTGGATTGGGCTCTCCCATCAGGGGCCGGACTCTGCCTGTTGTTTATGCATCACTCCAAGTGTCCTGGGGATTCGGGCCACTCTCAGGGGGACCCTCTCTTGCCCCCTGGGGAATCCCAAAGACAGCCAATCTTGGTTCGGTAGTCAGTAACTCCTAGAAAGTACTCTAAAGCCATGTCTTATTGTAGGAGCCATGTTAAATTGATTTGATTTGATGTTTTTTTAAAAGATTTAGTTATTTATTTATTGTAGAAAAAGAGAGCGAGCAAGCTGGGCAAGGGGCAGAGGGAGAGAGAGAATCCACAAGCAGACTCCCTGCTGACCATGGAGCCCCACGTGGGGCTCGATCCCAGGACCCTGAGATCATGACGGGAGCCCAAACCAAGAGTCGGCCACTTGGCTGAATGAGCCACCCAGGGGCCCCCTAAATTTATTTCATTTTAAAAATGTCCATTGCAAAATTATATCACATGGGAGGAAAATACACAAATTATTGTATACTGCTCAGCGAGTAATCATCAAGTACACAGCATGCGACTAGCGACCAGATCAAGAATAGATTATTATCAGCCCCTCAGACACCCCTCTCACGCTCTTCCCCAGCCATGGCTCCCTCCATCCTTCCCAAAGTCGACCACTACCCTGACTTCTAAGACTACCGTTTTTGGTGTTTAAACTTTACATAAATGGAACTACTTACACGTGCGTACACGAGTGCGGCCACGGGGCTGTACTTTTGTATCTGGCTCCTTTTGCTCTACTTCGCTTTGTTGCTTGTACCTTAGTCATTTTCATGACTCTACAGGAACGACACAAGTGGTCAATTTTACCATAAACAGACATTTGGGTTGTTTCCAGTCGGGCTATGATGGGAAACGGCACTGGGAACGTTCCCGTGTGTGTCTTTCAGTGTGTACGTCCACACTTTTTTGTCGAAGGTCAGCTGGGAGTAACGGCCGGGTTACATGGCTGGTGTGCACATCTGACTTTTATAGTGCCAGGTAACCGATTTCAAAGTGGTTACGTATGTAAGCTGCCACCGCACCCCTTCCTCGGCACCACTGGGAAATGTCAGTATTTTTTATTTTAGCCAAGGCTAAATGCATAGTGGTACCTCAGGATAGTTTTGATCTACTTGTTCTTGACGTTCAATGAAGTGGAGCACTTTGTCACATGTTTATTTGCTATTAGAGTTAGAATAAGATGGAGATTGAAGCACTCTATGATTGAAATCTGGAAAATGATATTTTCACGGGAGAAGAGCCTGCTCAAATTTCCATCTCCTGAATCATCAAGGATCCAAAAGGAGTGATCGGATCCCCACAGCGACCTACACTTGCACTAGGTCACGTGGGGGCACCAGAAACAGCGGATCACCCTACACACTGTTAGTGCCTCTCTAAGCAATACCTCCTCCTATCTGCCTCTGTCATTAGATATCTTACACGGTACTTTTTAATGACTGCATTTTAGTTCACTATATAAAGGTAGAAGTCATTTGGTCAGTCTCCTGTGATTTCTGCTTTTCACGCTTATCAGCAATAATGCACTAAAAATCCTTGGGACTAAATCTCTGGGCACATCTTTAATTATTTGCCAACACCAGCACACTTTAAAACTACAGTATTTTGAAGGCAAATTGGAGAGCATATAGGGACATATAATGAATGAACGAACGAATGAATGAATGAGTATGAGCAGTGATCCTTCATATTTTTTTTTTCCCTTATGTGAATCTGCTTACCACCTTGAAAAAGACTCGTGGCTTTCTTGAGGGTGAGCTGAATGGAGTGATAGTGGCAATGGTGTCGGGGTAGATCTGTGCGGTCTACCTCCTGCTTTGGCTCCTTATGGTGAAATTAGTAATTATTATTATTATTTACTGAACACGTATTTTATGGCAAACTCTGTGTTAAGCATTTCATAAGCATTTCCCACTTAATTTTTGTAACCTTATAATCTGGATGGCTATTATTGTGCCCATTTTTTAGGTGGGGATTCTGAGGTTTAGAAAAGCTAAGAACATTGCCCAAGCTCATTAAGTAAGTGGTAGAGTAGGAATTGGAATCCAGCTCCCCGACTCTATACTCTTAGTTCTCAACCATTATGCTGCTAATTCTCAACCTGTGTACTTTGGCATTCCAGGGTACTTCAAACCTGTCGTAGGCATGTTGCTACATTTTGCATGTAAAATTATGTCATACAGTAAATTGATTTCAGAGATGGCTCTAATTCTTCCTAATGCATGCCTTTTGCAGTTTACCTTTGCATCTCCCCCTGCTGAGAAATGAAGCTATTTCTCCACCCCTCAGGCGTGAGCTGATCTTGTGACTTGCCTCGGCCCATAGAATGTGGTAGAAGTGATGGTGTGCTTGTCTCAAGCCCAAGCCTCAAGAAACATTGCTTACTTTTGCTCTACCTCTGCTTCTTTGTCACCATGGGAACAAGACTGTGCCAGCTTAATGGGGAATGAGACGTGGGAAGCAAAGCCAGGGCAAAGCTCCAAATACGTGAGAGAGCCCAGCCCAGGCAAGATCAGCCAAGCCTCCTAAGCCAACCTACTGTTGAGTGTAGATGTGTGAGTGATCCCTCTAAGCCCAGTGAAACCACCCAGCTGATCCAGAGGCTCCTGAGCAGAATGTTGATTGCTATATGTCACTGAAGTTTTGTGGTTATTTGCTGTATAGCATGATCGTGATAATAGATAACACTATCGTGGTTGTATCTAATGGACAGAATATTAGCTAGTAGTCATGATGGTGGAGAGACCCCAGTATCACTTGTCCTCGGCACAGCAAAATATCAAGCTGTCACCTAAGAAACGTATGTATTCACTGAAACATGTGAGAACTGTGCTCTAAGAGTATATATAAGAAGATGGTCAAGACAGTACCCAACTTCATTCCAACAGCAGTCTCGCACTGCTGGACCACTTAGGGGTAGTGTGATGCCATCACCCTCTGTCGAGTACAACTTAAAGTTGCATTTTGATCACAAGATACATGTCCTATTGTTCATACATTGATTGCACTAGTTGAGTTGGGTTTCTGTCCCTTGCAACCAAAAGAATTCAGGTTCCAGGGAGGGGAGTATTTGAAGAACTACAATGCCTCCCCTCCCATCTGATGCTCATGGTCCTGAGCAATGCGGCTGAGAAAGCAAGCTGGAACCTCGAAAGCACATTCAAAGAGCAGGCTGGTTGTTCCCTGTGTCGGCTTCCTCATCTTACCTAGAGGGCCTCCTCCCGGAGCTGGCCTGGGTGTAGACCAAAGAAGATAATGTTTCTCTGTAACAAACCACCTTTGCCAACCCCTGTCCCTGCCCGAAGGCTACCAGCCTCCCGTCTCTTCAGACTGATGACTGGAATTCCATGGAGCCGCCCCTGTACACACCAGCTGAACGATGTTCCATACTCTTGGCCTTTCTCTTATTCCTTTACGCACTTCTGTTTCAGTTATACATTGTTGGGTACCAGACTATCCCAAAGTGAATGACATAAAACAATCACCAGTTTTTTTCTTCTGTGGGTATGTTCCACCGGTCAGGAATTTAGAGATGGCGTGGTGGGATGGCTCCTGGATATCTGGGCCTTCAGCTGAGAAGACTTGAATGGCAAGGGCTGGAGCCATCTGGAAGCTTCTTCCTTCACATATGGCTAGTGCCTGGGCTGGGGACTATTGACACCAACATGCAAACTGTCCACAGTATGATGGTTTCATGGCAGTCGGGACTTTTGTGTGGTAGCTCGGTGGCCCAAGACTGAGACGGAAGCTGCATGTCCTGTGGTGGCTTATCCTCAGGACTTACCTATGCCTTCACATCTCTCATCCTCTGTTGGCTGGGACAGTCTCAAGTCTGCTCAGATTCAAGGGGAGGGTGGGTAGGTTCCATTTCTTGATGGGACAATTGTCAAAGAATTTGCAGCCATGTTGGAAAACTGCCATCCCTTAAATTGATCTATCCACTGTGTCAGTGACTAAGAGCCTTTATTTTGCATAAGAATCTTTGGTTACAAGGAAGAAAGATAATTCAAACTAGCTAAGGGGGAAAAAAAAGACATGGGGAGTTTACTATAAGGATGCAATGCTATCTCACAGAACACCTCAAGGATGTCACTATATTACTATTGCATGTTCAGGGCTGGTAGGTGCTAAGGCAATGAGGCAAACTCATCCCTGTCGATGTATCTCCATTCCTGGGCAGTGTCACTAATGGGAGGGAAGGAGCGCTATGGCAGGCCTGTCACACACAACAGAGAGGAGCCAGAATGGGGGGTGGTTGTATCTCACCAGATGGGAGCTGGGACACTGAGCATCTATGGAGGAACCCTTCCATCCCTAAACACGGGGGTATTTATTCTAAAAGGTCATCTTTGATCTTTCCCCATCTCTAACCCTCAGGCTGACTCGCTGTCCCCAGCCTCGCAGATTTAGTCATTCATTGATTCCACAAATGTTTATCAAGTCTCTTCGACGTGCCTGGCACTAGGTCAGTGAACAAGACATTTAGGAGCCTGAGGAAATGAAGAAATGCTCTGACCCGGGACCCAGGAGCCCTGATTCTGCCAGTCACTCTTGAAGTAACTTTGGACATGTACTCCGTCTTCCGTGGGCCTCAGTTTCCCTATTAGTCAAATTGGGGCCTTGACCTTGAAGACCACCGAGGTCCCTTCAGAACCCCCAGAAGAAAGATGATTCTGGCACAGCAGGCACTCCTAAAATTTCAGTCCTCAACCTCGAGTTTATTTTCTGTCTTTTGCCTTTACTGCTGGCTGGCTTACTCCTGCTGTAATGTATTTAACTGAGCCGTGCTGAGTAGTTTGGAACTGAGTTTGCATGAATCACTGTCCATAAAATCAAGTTAAGTGGATTTCATTCCACACAGCGCACCTGTGTATATACTCGGGGAGAAGAAGCTGGATTTTCTCGGCTCTTCCAGACCACTGTTAGAATTGCTTCTTTACAGATACAGCGTTCACCCTGTATTTATAGTCCATGGTTATAACAGCCTCCTTCAGAGACCTGGAAGAAGAGTGTTGGATGCCATTTTTCCTTCAGATCATTTTATGTAGCAGTCCTGCTTCTCTAGCTAGCTAGAAAAGCTGACATTGATTTCCTCTATTTTATCAGAGTTGGCGAATACCAGATTCGACTTCATTCAGTCATTCAACACATATTTATTGAGTGTTACATTATACTGAGCTAGGTATGGAGGTGAGGGTTAAGGGCGAGGGTCATGATGCTCAAGGACCCTAAGAACCCCGTGAAGTATTAGGTAACATCAATGTGGGGGGATGTTGCCAGGCAGAAAAAGGGAAATTCAATGTGTTGGTTGGAAGAAGAAACCCACAACGGTGAGTGACCTGGGAAGGATCATGGAGAGTTTGGGGAGGATATTGAGCTTGCGAGAGGGATTCCTGTTTGAACCACTCCCTATATCCCCCCCACCCCCATCCTCATTTGCCATAACGAGCGCTAGAATCATTTCAGTTGGCCATATTGGAAAAGGATGTGATGGGGGGTGGGGCTGGAGTGAGGAAGAGGTTTGAGCAGAGATGAGCATTTGTGGGAAGAAATGCCCAAAGGGTCTGCTCTGGTGCTTGTGAAAATACATTTTTTTGGAGCCAGTGTGAGGGATTATAAAGGGATTTATTTCATTTTGTAACACAGCCAAAAGCACAGGCAGACTGTGACTAAAATGGCGGTGTGAGGGACGGGCTGTTTGGATCTTTGTTCTTATTTTCTATCTTGATAGAAAATGTATAATTTTTACCCTGCCATTGAATAAACATTCTACAATTTTCCTGGCCAATTTCAAAAATGCTAGTCCATCTACCCCTGGGACTCTGAGAGACATATTGAGAGGCTGGGGAAGGGCATGCCGGGAACTCTTTCGTGCCCCGACGCTATGCGTATGGCCATACCATCCTTTTGAGAGAATGGAATTGCTTAAAAAGACTTGAAGCTTTCGCTGCACCTGTGCCTGTATCTAGGCCACAAGCAAAATTTGCTTTGCTTAATGGGTTCTATTTGTTGCGCTGTGTTGGGATAAGATGTGCTCACATTTCCCCAGCAGTTATTTGGGGAGCTTGAATGCCCAGATGGTGCTTTAGGCTGGGTGGTCTCTGCCAAGAGACCCTGGACAGCGCTGCTTCTGCCCTGGAGGAGTAACGCGATGGTCCACTGAGCAGTGCTATCCGAGCAAAAAATACTGCCATATACATAATTTTAAAATTTCCAGTAGCCACATAAAAATATAAAAAAAACATGTGAGATTAATTTTAATAATATATTTATTTTATCCAGTGTATCTAAAATATGGTCATTTTGTCACAGACTTAACATGACATTGATTAATGAGATATTTACATTCTTCTTTTTTTTTAAAAAATGAAGTCTTCCAAGTCTGTTACGTATTTTATACCACAGCACATCTCCATTTGCACCCAGCCACATTTCAAGTATTCATGTTGCTAGTGACTACCATTTTGGACAGCATAGGTCTAGAATTCTCTTCCCATCCTTCTGCAGACCCCTTGAAGCCCTGGAGGGTCTTCTCCTTCAACCTTTGTAAGCCGTGAAGAGCCCAACCGTTTGGCTTTGAGTAGGAATAGCTCCCTCCCTAATCCTCCAATTTCATAATTATCTCCATTACTCCCAGAGATAGTCTGGCAAATTCAGGGACCTTCCATTATGGTACCTACCACGCTCCACCCCTGTTTCTGCTATATTCATACTTTGTTTGTGTTTCACGCTCCGGCCCTTTCTGTACTTAATCCCTCTGAAACTTATCTTTCCTGGGTGCTTTTTTCCCCTCAAAGTCCCCCTTAGGGCTCAGAGGATAATGGTGCTAAGGGCTATTGGTCCTCTTCTTGGGTCCTAGCATGCACCGAGCCACTTCGAAATTACAGGTAACACGTGGCCATGGGGCAGGACAGCAAGAGCATTGGAACTGGAAAGCATTTAGAGAGCTCCTACTCTGGTGTTTTTAAAACTGAGGTACAATTTGAATACCACAAAATCAACCCTTTTCAGTGTACGATTCAGAGACATTTGGTACATTCCCACCGTTACGTAACCATCAGCTCCATCTAGTACTAAGACATTTTCATCACTCCAGAGGAAGTCCTAGCTCCATTAAGCAGTCAGTCCCCAGTCCCCTCCCCCTCCTCTAGCTCCTGGAAATCACTGCTTTCTGCTTTCTGTTTTATGAATTTGCATGTTCTGGATATTCCATGTAAATGGATCTTGCAAGATGTAACTTTTGGCATTAGACTTCTTTCACTTAGCATCACGCTTTTGAGGTTCATTCATGTTATTGCATGTGTCATGACTTCATTTCTTTTTACTGATGAATAATATTCTGCTGCATGTATATACCACATTCAGCACATCCTTGGTAACCCTTGTTATTTTCCAACATTTGTTTTGTCTTTTTTTTTTTTTTTAATTACAGCTGCCTAGTGGATATGAAGTGGTATCTTATTGTGCTTTTTAAAAAAGGTCTTTAAATTAATAAACTTAAATGTTTTAATTTTTCAAAGCCATTTCCGGTTCATAGCAAAATTGAGTGGGAGGTCCAGTGTGTTGCTATCTACCTCCTATCCCCACACATGTACAACCTCCCCCGCTCTGATGTCCTCCACCACACTGGTGCATTCTAACAATTGATGACCCTACAGCAATACACCATTATCCCTCACAGCCCATAGTTCCTATTAATGCTCAATCTTCATGTTGTATGTCCTCTGGGTTTTGACAAATGTACAATGATACGTGTTCCACCATCATAGTATTGTACAGAGTAGTTTCACTGCCCTAAAAATCCTCCTTGCTCTCTCTCATTGTGTTTTTGATTTGTGTTTCCCAAGTGATTCATGATGTTCAGCCTCAGTCTGGTGGTTTTTCTGTAGGGCCTTGAGAAGCCCCCTGAGGGATCACCACGGTAAGGAAGAGGAGAAAACCCGACAGGTAGCAACAGTATTCGGGGAGCCCCCACTCCCCCCTCCACCACAATCACTCCACTCATGTCTAATGCGCATGTTTGACTTACTCAACATTCCCTTTGAGCAGGGGGTTCTGAGGCCCCCGTAAATGTAGCAGTCATTTACCTGGTCTTACAAGATACTTGGCTAGTGTCTTGAGATTGGTAACTTCCAAAACCGGTAGCGGAGCCCTACTTTTCTGACTCCTGGTCCCATTCTCTTTCAGCGCTCTTGCTCTGTCATTAATAACCACAACAATGGTAACGACCACATAGTAAATGTTTACCATGTTGCGGGCGCTGTCACGTAACCCTCTCAGAAAACCTCTAGAAGGTTCATGCCATTGTGAGGCACCTAGGACACTTAGAATGGATGTCTTCACCGTGGCCTGCCCGCCTCCTCTGTAACCTCTTACCTGCCCCTTTTCCACTCTAGAACTCTGCTCCAGCCACACCATGTTCTTGCTATTCTGGGTGAAGACTGCCATGTGCCCGCCTCAAGGCTTCTCATCACTCTGTTCTCCTGTCCCACTAAATGATAAGCTCTTACAGAAGCTTAAATAGAAGAGTAATGACTTTGTCACCCAAAGAAAGTCTGGAAGTAAGCAGACCTCTGATGTGGGGATCATCAGAGATCCAGGCTGCTTTTTTCCTGCTCTATCACCTTAGAGTGTATCTTCCATTTGAATTGTTCAAGATGGTGCTAGACCACTAACAACTCTACCTGTGTTCCAGGCAGTAGGAAGGAGGAAGGCGAGGAGGGCAAAAATGGAATACTTCACAGCTGAGTCAATTTCCTCCCAGCAGTCTTGCCAGAGACCCCATGAAATGCCTACTTAGATCTCACTAGGCCTCAGTTAATTTCGAGAGAAGCTGAGAAATGAAATTTTCCTAGTTTATCTTTTGTCACACCAAATAAAATTGAGGCTCTATCCTAAAGAATGAGGGGAGTATGGATATTTGGAGACATTTAGAATCTACCACAGATATTCATTGGAAGTACTTTTTAATAGTAAAAATTTAGAAATAATATAAATCTGAAAACATGATTGACTCAAATTAACTGATTCATCTATATCATGCATGCTTAAATATTACATTTTAGAAGAATACTTAATGACATGACAAAATGTTTATGATACTGAGTAAAAAAGAGATGATTGCTTTTCTAAGACAACAATTAAGATATTCTATAAAAATCATAAAAGAGAGGGGTGGCAGAGTGGCTCAGTCAAGAGTCCGACTCTTGATTTTGGCTCAGGTCATGATCTCAGAGTAGTGAGATCGAGCCCTGCATCAGGCTCCGCATTGGGTGTGGGGCATGCTAGAGATTCTCTCTCTCCTCCCCACCCTGCTCTCTCCCTCTCTTTCTAAAAAAAAAAAAAAAGAAAGAAAGAAAAAAGAAAAAAAAAGAACCATAAAAGAGGAATAGCTATTTGATATTATAAAAGAATTATGGTACTCTGGTTATCTTTTAAAAAGAGTACTTATCATTTGATGATGTATTTATGGACAAAATGTTATGATGTCTGGAATTTGCTCAAGAGTGGAGGAGAAACAATGTTGGGGTGGGGGTACATAGATAAAACAAGAATGGAAATATGTAGATAATTGCTAAAGCTGTGAATAGAAAATGGAGGTTTGTGATCCTATTTTCGTTTTCTTTTATGCATGTTTGAAACTTTCCATTATAAATTGTTTTTTTAAAAAAGGATGAAGTACAAGTCATTTAACCTCTGTCTCATTTCTCAAATGGACTAATAATAATAATTAGTTCATAGGGTGGACTGGAGATTAAACGAAATGAAAGAATATGTAAAAATACTTTGAGATGAAAAAAGGCAGTCAGAAATGCCAGTTACACCCAGCAGGATGGAACTAGCATACAGCCAAGTTAGAGACAAAAGCCGGATTTTCTGACTCCGCTTCTTGGAGTCTTTCACTCTCAACTTCGCTTTCCCTGCTAACCCCCCACCCCCATCCTCACCAGGGGTGGCAAGGGGGTTCTGGGACAGCTAGGTGCAATTCACAGCCAATGGCAAGGCAGGTTCCATGCTCGGATCTCCCAGGCCTCCAATGCCACCCCTAGAAGTATCTACCTTCTTCGTCCATGCATGAGGTCTAGACCACTATGCACAGAAGTCACCCATTCAACTGCCACAGGCTGGGTCACACTCACAGCGCTCCACCAACTGCCTGCATGACCTTGTGCAAATGACTACCCTCCCAGGGCCTCACTGTCCGTCTGTCCAAGAAAGGGACTGAACACATGGTTTCCAAGGATACTGTGCCCTCAATGTTTTCAGGAGATAAATGTTAATAATGTAATAACAACAATAGCCAGTGTTCATTGAGTGCCAACTATGAACAAGGTATAATGCTAAGCACCTTTTAAGCTTTGATTCATGTAATTCTTACAAACTTTTTAAGGTGGGGTCTATTATCATTTCCTTGTTACAAATAAGTGGGTAGGCTCAGAGAGGGTCAATCACTTGCTGGAAGTCACAAAGCTGGTAGGAAGCAGAGCTGGGGTTTAAACTCAGGCAGAATGGCCCCAGAGTTCAATCCACAGGAGAAAGGAGCCGCCTGCGTGGCACTGAGGTACAGCTCTGGGAAGAAGACAGCGTCCATCCTATAGTTGCCACACTAAATTCTGGAGTCCCTGACAAAGCCATGGGTCTGTGATGCTCAGGAAAGAAGACCCCAGTACTTCTCCCAAGGAACGAGGAGCAGTTCTGGGCACCCATTGTAGAAATGAGAACAGACTGTCAATGTCCCACTTAGGTTAAGGAGATGCTGGACTGATCAGTTTGGCCTTCTGGGGTGTTTCCTGCTGGGACAGTTTGGGTTAGCCCATCCCCACGGCGTGCTGCTTGTCAAATAGTTAATATCAGCCTGTAAGAGAGAACTGTTTTGTTTGCAAGGATTTAAAAGTTGGACAGTCTTCTCGGAGGAGTCTGGGGCCATTCTCAGAAAATGCTAGACAGCTCTCTGGCTGGGATAGATAACCAGGCCATGCACTGGATGGCCCTTCCAAGTCCTGCACAGGCCCCAGAATCTCACAAACAGGGCTAGACTGGCCACTCTTGTTTGGAGAAAACGATAAGTCAAAAACACTAAGATAAGTAAACACAAAGTTCGATGGTGGAAACATGTTTTTGCCAGCCCACCTTTCCCAGTCCCTTCTTTCAATTCCCTACTTTGGGATTGCTTTGGAGAACTCCATTGCTTTGGAGAAGTGCTCTCCTCTCCACTTCCTTTCCTGGTGGGACTGCCCATCATGGCGCCTCATCCCCCCAGGCCAAGGGAGGGCCACGTGACTCAGTCCAGCGGCTCAGATGCTCTCTCGGAATATGAATCTTAGAGCAAAATGCAGGCACATCCCCAAACAACACCTTCGAGAGAGCAGGCTCCGGTTTCTAATATTTCTGAGACCCAGCGATTTAGCCTTTTTTGTCAATTATACCTCCTCACCTGACAGTACTTTTATTTCCTGAAGTTATTCAGAGTCTGTTTCTGTGGCCTGTTAGAAAAACAACAACAATAACAAAACAAAAACAAAAACAAGACCCTTTCTCACATTGGGTTCATCATCAGATGTCAGTGCCCTTTTTCTTAGAAGCTTTTAATCCTAAATGACAGACCCTTCCTTCCTGGTCCAACCACCCCCAAGCCCAACCCTAAGTCCTTTCTCTTCTATTTTCTTCCAGAGCATCCTGGGCCAGAGTGGAAAAGAGCTCTTGTCAATGTGCTAAGCTCTATCTTGAGGGATGAGTGAGGACACCCTTTAAATTACCTATAAAACCCTTTGATTCACTCAGCAGAGGTTGCCATGGGCAATTTGCTAAGCTTATTGATTATTTTCTGTTTAAATTAAAGTTTGATGTCCTGGAACAGGCTGGGCAGTGCATAGAGTTAATGGAAAAGGTTGAGATCTAGGGAAGAGACACTCGCTGGGGAAATGGAGGGTATTCAAGGGGAAAACAGGGAGTCTATGAAGAGGAGATTGTCAGCGCCAAGTTGTAGTAAATATGATGGCGATAAAAAAGATAGAGAATGGAATTCTTTTATGGAGAAGGGCAGCCTCCTGGACATTTAAAGCCTCAGGAAGATAGTGGGAAAAATGTATTCATTCCACAGATATTTGTTGCATGCCTGTTATGCACCAGGCATCGTGCTGGGCACGGGGGCCGGGGGACGGCGGGGCGGGGGGAGATAGCATAGAAAGGACAACCCTTGCCTCTATGCTTTACATCAATGGTTCTCAAAGTATGTTCCCTGACACAGCAACATCCCTGTTTGCCTGCAAGGGTGTTAGCCACGCAGACTCTCAGGTCTCACCCCAGACCTACCGAATCAGAAATTCTGGAAGTGGCTCCTGTCCCTTGCATGCCTCAGTCTGAGAACTACTGTTCTAGGAACAGGCCTCAGGGGCCTGCCAGGCAGGAGCTCAGTTTGCGTTGGTGTTATTATTGCCAACCCCTGCTGAGTACCTATCCTTGCAGGATACTGTGTGAAGCATGACATGTGGGTTATGTTATTTCATCCTCCCAATAACCCGGTGAGTGACAGATGACACGGAGGCCCACTGAAAGTAAGGGGGGTAGGCAGAATTCAAATGTCAGAGCCTAACCACGCTGCTCTACGGGGTCCCCAGCACCAAACTCCCACAAGGTCTGTGATGCATTCTGCCCTGGGCAAAGCTGATCTGCAGACAGAGACAGAAACGTGGCTTCCCCCAGATGAGGTATATTGTGCAGCTGGGTTTCAGATACTTGAGGAAGGAAAAGAACGGTGGAATGGACTACGAAGGTGGCAGAGGACCAGCTGGGCTGCAAGGAGAGGCTGGGCCCACAAACCTACAGGCACAATTTGTCCTCATCTTCAGGGAGGCTACATGTAATGATCGGGTAGGGAGAAAACTTGTCAGTTCAGTCAGAAAGAGATTTCATGTCATGATGCCCAAATTCAAGCCCTTTAATTCTTCTACTTATCATGTGTATTTGTTTCCTATTGCTGCTGCAACAAAATCAGTATTGGTTTCATATTTCTGCTATAACAAATTACCATAGACTTAGTGACTTAAAACACCATGAATATATTCTCTGACAGTTCTAGAGATGTCTACAGTCAAAGTGTTGGCAAGGCCATATTGCTTCTGGAGGCTTAAGGGGAGAGGCCATTTTCTTCCCTTTTCCAGCTTCTGGAAGCTGCTTGCAGTCCTTGGCTTATGGCCCCTTCCTCTGTCTTCAAAGTCAGCAATGTAGCATCTTCTCACTTATCTGACCTCTGCAATTCTCACATCTTTCTCTGATTCTTAGCCTCCTCTCTCCCTCTTATAAGAAACTGTGATTATATTTTAGTTGGACCTTATATATAAGGTTCTTATATATAAGGTTCAACTAAATAATCCAGAATAACTTCTTCATCTCTATATGTTAACTTAATCCATTAGCAAAGTCATTTTGCCCTGTGAGGGAACATCATATTCACGGGATATACATATCTTGGGAGGCGGGGGTGGGATTATTCTGTCTACCATACTTCGTGACGTTAGGAAAGTCACTTTACTTTCTGGAAGTTTCTAGTTCTCCCCAAAATGAGGATTATAATAATTCGTGGTCCTAATCTTTTGGGGCTGTGATTGAAATGACATACATGTTCGTTGACATACATGTTATTGCAATCACATTTGTAAATATTACTATCGCCTCAGTTTCTTCATCTGACAAATGGGGATGAGTGATGTTTCTTTTTCACTCAGTTAAGAGTATGTATGCTTACTTATCCTGAGCCGTGCTGTGTTCACATTGCATTGGAAAGGACTTGTCACAGCATCTGCGACACAAAGACACTCTGGAAGATGTAGTTGCAATAATTGTGTAAGTTAGTTAAGTTTTAGAGCCTTAAATATGTGTCAGCAACAGAGATGAGGTCAATTCTCTTGAGGAACCAACCATCTGATGACTCATATCATCGTGCAATGTTTGGAAGAGAAGCAATCAGCTCAGGTCCCAAGATGCTCCAGTGATCAGGAACTTAGGAGTACATCCACCAGGCTAGCTGACGGCCAGAATGATGCTCTGCCCCTGCCCTATGGGAGGGGGGACAGGGTTGAGGCTGCATGTGCCCCAGAGAGGCCATTATGGCTACTCCTCTGGACCTGCATTTGTTGGTGATCAGGGGAACAAAAAGCAGCAGCCGGGTCCACCAGAAGAGAGACATTAAAGTTGATTAAGTGAGTGGGCCAATTAGCGTCTGGCTTCATGCAGTGTGGAGTTAATTAGCCTCTACAAAACAACAACAGCTGCTTTAATGGTTGGGCAAGAGGCCCAGCAGAGAGGAGCCATGGGAAGAGAAGTGATAGGGCTAGCGCTTAATAACTTGGCTGCAGTGGGTCCTGCCCCACTAAAAATGTAGAACAAAGCCCTGGGCAAACTTCCCTGCGTGCTTCCAGACAGGGCACGGGGTGGAGAACCAGACCCTTCTAGTGTCCTCCCCCTAGGGAGAGGCCAACCTCAGACCTCAGACTTGAGTTACTTTTTAAGACACAGCTTAGTTTGCAGTCTTACTAAAATCACGACCCTTCACGTTTCGTCTTGATCCTGAACTCCATAATGCACATGGTTGGCTCACATTGATATTTTTTCCTTATTACAAAATTAAGACATATTGTGGGGGTAACATTTGAAAAGCATGTAAAAATACTGAGGAAGGGGCACCTGGGTGACTCAGTCGGTTAAGAGGCTGACTCTTGATTTTGGCTCAGGTCATAACCTTAGGGTCACGGGATCAACTCCACGTCAAGCTCTGTACTCAGTAGGAAGTCTGCTTGAGACTCTCTCTCCTTCTGCCCCTCCCTCCACTCACGGTCCCTCTCTCTCTCAAATAAATAATCTTTAAAAAATATAAATAAAAATACAGAGGAAAAAAATAGTGCCTCCACCTTGAAATAAATTCACTCATTAACTATTTCTTTTTTGTTTGCTAAATGCTGTTCAAGGTGTTCAGACTAATTACACAACCATTTTCTTCTTCCTCTATGCAAATATATATGCTCTTATACACATTAGACTTACCTTGTATGATCTTTGATAACCTACTGTTTTTAGCAATATGCCATGACCGTTTTCCTTATCTCATTAAAATATTTTTTTAAACTACTCAGCCTCTATGGTTCCACTAATTAACTATATTTTAGTTGTCCATTTATTTATGCCTCTTGCTTCGTCTTCTAACAAAGTTCTTGAGGGCAGAGACTATATATATATATATATATATATATATATATATATATAATACCACTATATCTCAATGCTTAGAACAGAGGCAAATATGTGGTAGGCACTTATTTAAAATGTGATGAATGAGTAAGCAAATGAGTGAACAAATTTAACCAATCCCTTCTTAGGGGCCATTGAGGGTGCTTCTACTTCTTTATCAATTATAAAAAATGCTGTTCTATCAGTTAAGATTACTTTCAACTACAGGGGACAGAAAATCTCCCAAAGTAATGGCTTAAATAAGATTTAAAAGTTTCTCTTTTGCAAGAGTCCAGGAAGACACAGTGCTTTGCTATCCATTGGCCTGGACTCCATTTCCAAAGTGACCCCACTGTTCAAAATGGCTGCTAAATCTCCAGCCACATTCCAGCCAAAAACAAGGAAAGGAAGGGGCAAGAAGGACACATACCCTTTTTTAAGGACCCTTTGTGGAAATGTCATATACCCCTTCCGCTTCCTTTCTAATTAGTCATAATTTCCTCATGTGACTTTGTCTAGTTGCAAGGGAGTCTGGGAAATGTAGTTTTAATTATGCAGCTAATATTCAGGATACTGTTAATGAGGAAGAAAGGGAAGAAAATTAGGGGACCACTAGCGAAATGGCTCTTGAACTTCTGGATTGACCCCAGCCTCTCAAGCTAGCCCTTCCCTAAGGTGACACCCTTAATGTTTCCTATTTAGGGACTGGGTCAAGTCAATGTGGCCTCTTGGATCGAGACCTGGGACCAATGCACTGGAGGGTTTCAGAGACTTCACTTCCGTGCTATAAACTTCATCTTGCCAGTTGACATAGTCATCGCCAAAGATTGACTCAATAAAGATGCCCCATTTCCCGGAGGATGGTTTTCCAATTAGTGCATAGAGGAAGTTCCAGCTGTGAGGACAAGAGTCCGGGTTCCTGAAATGCAATGATTATTAGTAACAATCAATCAAACAGCCTCGTAGGACTACAGAGAGAAAGCCGGCTCTCAGGGATGCTATGTGGGACAAGGAGGACGGGCTGCCTGTAACAAGAGGCGATGTGCCTCAACCACAACGTGGCCAAGCCCCTGAGACAGCAAGGGACTTTGTAAGAAGGTTTTACTGCCTGCAGTAAAAATCCTGCCAAAACGCATTCAGGAACGTGTGGGGAGGCGTGTATTCATTATTATGCCCCTAGCAGCCATCACAGGAAACCATCTGGGCTCGGCTGGCCTATAAATTTGCAACTTGCAGTTGGGTGGGCTACAGGGAATCGGCCAAGTGGGAAGTCAAGGTGTGAATTGTATCTGGCAGGTTCCACACACAGGGCTAGCTCAGAAACTCACCGTTCCTGACACTTACTTTTCTCTTTATTTATTTTTTTAATCGTGAAATGCATCACACTTACAGAAAAGTACACAAAACATAAATGCACACTTTAACAAATTATCATAAAGTAAGTACATACTCAGCAATCACCCTGGTCAAGAAATAGGACACTGCCAGCCCCCCAGAAGCCTCTCGAGTATCTGTTCCTAAACACACTGCCTTCTTCCCCCCACCCCAACCCCCCCGGCCCCCGGCCCCAAAGATCATGATCCTGACTTTAATGAGTATAATTTCCTTGCCTCACTTGACTGTTTTGTCACTTAGGATTCACCCCCCAAATGGTATAACTTAATTTGCCTGTTTTTGAACTTTATATTGTTGTGCAGAATCGTAAAGTCCATATTCTTTCGTGTTGCATTTTTTTTTCTGTGTTCCGTGTTATCCTGTTAGTGTTTATCCATCTTGCACAAGGCTCTAGTTTGCCCACGTTCAATCCGGAATATTATTCCACTTAACTATTCCGCTGCTGTTGAAATTTTACAGTTCCTGGACAGTTGGCTTCTTTTCAGGTTGAGGTTACTACAGATAATGCCGTTCTGAACATTCTTGTAAGTAAATCCTTGAACACACACGTATGCGTCTCTGCAGCTGTGATTCTCAAACTCCAGCGTGCGTGAAAATGAGCTTGTTAAAATGCAGATTCCTGGTCCTCCTCCGTATAGATTTGGATTCAGCAAGTCTAGGGTGGTGCCCATGCATTTTTATTTTCAACAAATTTTGGGGTGTTAATGAGGCTGAGGCTGCTGACGTCCCTGGACGGCCTGGACGTAGCACTGGAGAGCTAGAGTTGGCAAACTGTAGCCCACAAACCAAACTTGGCCCACTACCCGCTTTTGTATGGTCCGTGAGCTAAGAAGGCGTTGACATTTTTAAATGGCTGAAAAAAATTCAAAGAAGAATAATATTTCATGACACGTGAAAGTCATGTGAAAAAAAAGAAGAAAGAAAAAAAGTCATGTGAAATTCTCCTTTCAGTGTCCATAAATAAAGTTTTATTGGCACACAGCCTTGCCAATTTCTTTATGTACTATACGTGATTGCTTCGATACCTAGTAGAGTTGAATGGATGTGGCAAAGACTGTCTTACTTTGGTCTTTGACAGAATAATGTTAAGCGTATTTTCAAGTGTTTATTGGCTGTTTGGATTTCTGGTCTAGGAAACGCTTATTCAAATTTTTACCCCTTTTGGGTTACCTGTCCTTTTCTCTACACATTCCGGATACAATTCTTTGGTCGTTGATATGTGCTGCAAATACCTTCTCTCACTTTGGGCCTTGCCTTTTCATCTTATGATTGTGTTTTTAAATGAACAAAAGTTTTCATTTCAATGTAGTCAAACTTACCCAATGTTTTTATACGTTGTTTAAGAAACCTTTCCCTACCCTGAAATCATGAAGATATTGTTCTTTATTTTTTCAGTTTTATTATTTTACTATTCACGTTTAGGTTTTAGTTTACTTGTGGAATTGACTTTTCGTGCAGAGTGTGGGGTAGAGATCTAATTTCATTTTTATGGCTACTTAGTTTTCCCCCAACACCACTTAGTGAAGGACACTTTCCCCACTGTTGTGTGAGGAAACTTTTGTCATAGAGGAAATATTTATGTGTATGTATGGGTCTGTTTATGGGCTCTTGGTCTTATTTCTCTGGTCTATTTGTGTGTCCTTATAGTAATACCACATATGCTTAATTACTGTGGCTTTGTAAGTGTTAAAAAGCAAGTCTTTGCACCTCGTTTTTCTCTTCTTTGACAATGTTTCAGCTATTTTTATCTCTAGAAGTTTATTTTTTTCCCCTTAATTTGTTCACAGAAAAACATGAAGCTGATGGACAGTGAGAAGCCATCAGCTGGTAGCAGGGGCGATTGGTACAACCTCTTTGGAAAGCAACTTGGTAATACTCTGATTATCGAACCCTTTCTCTACCTACACCTCCTCCCAAAGGACACATACTTTAACCCACTAATTCTATTTCTAGAAATCTACCCTAAAGAAACATCCAAAATCAAGATTCAAAACAGGGGAAAAGTTTTCAAGTCAACAAACAGACTCAGTGTCAGAACTACATGTTGGAGGTACAGTGAAGAGAAAACCTACTCCCACCTTCCAGAAACTTTGAGTCTTTTTTTTTTTTTTTTTGGTCCACAGCTGTTATAGCTGGAAAATAGGATAAAAGATTCAAGTCTTCTTCAGGGAGGCAGCTGTATAAATAGAGCATTACGGTCCAGTGTGGTAAATGTTCAGATAGAAGTATGTACGAACACTAAATGCACAGAAATGTTCATGCCAGCATTATTTATAATAGCGGAAAATTGAAAACAACTTAAATGTCAGCCAGTGGAGGAACAAAGAAGTAAATTGTAGCACATTCGTATGATGAACTAGTTTACAGTTACCATAATAAAGACTGTGAATGGAATAAATGATTGGAGGACACTGCAAAGAAAAACCCTCCTGTCTGTGGAGAAAAAAATAAACGCATTGAAAAAATACTGAAAGGACTAGACCATAATGATAACTGTAGTTATGAACATGGGTGGGTTTTTTTTCTTCTATTTCCCAAGCCTTCAGTAATGTGGCTCTATAAACTTAGAGGAAAAACATAACTGAAACAGCCTCTTCCTAGTCCTCACAGGTTCCTTTTGGGACCTGCTTGTTTCAGGCAAAAGATGGTAAATGCCTTACACGTGGGAACTTATTTAGTCCCCAGAGCCCCAAAGGGATAGGTGTCTTTAGGTTATCATCTCCTCATGAATGGAGGAGAAGGAGACGGAGAGGCGAAAGAACTTCCCCAGGTCACACAGGAGACTCAGAGTTGACACGTGGACACGAATCTGCCACAGTCTGTGGTCCTCGCCACGGCACCGGCCCGCTTCCACTTGCTACAGAACATGCAACTTCTTATTATTTTTAGAGATTTTATGTATTTATTTGAGAGAGAGAGAGAGAAAGAGCACATGTGGAGGGGCAGAGGGAAAGAGAGAATCCTGAAGCCGACTCGGCGCTGAGCGTGGAGCCCAACACGGGAGTCGATCCTATGACCCTGAGATCATGATCAGGAGTCCAATGCTCAACCGACTGAGCCACTCAGGTGCCCCCAGAGCCATGGCATCTTTCAGAGGGAACCGGGCCGTGATGGCTAAAGAGTGATTCTGCTTAGAAGAAAGTAGGTTATGAGCCTCCGGACCCCTCCGGCCTAGCGATTCTGATTCTCGGCCCCACGTCACTCGAACTAGCTGGGAGATCTTAGCTAGTGACCCAACCCTGCTGAGCCCCAGCTTACCCTTCCGACAAGTGCAATCAACAGAACTCATCTCCTAGACTGTTGCGTTGATTAATGAGATAATATATATCCCATGTCCTACAAAAGGGAGGCACTTGTTAATTTATTTCCCTCCACCCAAGGACACAGGAAACTTTAAAAAGACAGACCCCAGCCTTTTCCTGTCACTTGGCCTCTGGTTATTGTCCTGGGTGTAATGGAGTGGAAAACTCTATACGTGGCTCCTTCTGACAGTGAATTTCTAATCTCAGAAAACTTAATGGTTTTTGTCAACCTGATTGTCCAGTGAGAGCAGATTAGGGGAATGACTTCCTTGTCACTGGAAAGTTGACTTGCTTCGCAGCGTTTTTCCTGGTGCCAGGGGGAGGCGTGATCGATACTACACAGACCTAAATACGTACCTGTGGTCTGGGGACTGAGGACAAAGGTTGGACGTTCCATTTAAGTGCCGTCAGCCATTTCCAAGCAGACCTGGGCGCAACGTGCATTAAGCAGTTTAGGCTGGTGACCCCGAGTTCTGCTGTCTGATGGGGCAGACCAGAAATCCCGCAGCTGCTCTCTCCTGACCAGCGAAGCAGAGGCCCCTCCGGCTCCCGCTGGATTCGTCTGCTTAGCTCCGGGTGTCCCGTCTGGGCAGAGGAGAGAGTCCGTTAGTTACTGTCGGCACTATGAGGGAAGGGTGGCCTTGCTGGTTTCCGTATCAGGACTTCCCACACACAATGCACTGACGTACAAATGGACAGTGGCGACTCACTGAAATTTGGTTTCGAATCCCTCTCCACCACCAGCCCGGGGCTGGGGGCACCGCTTGCACGAGGCATGTCCCCAGCAGAAGGAACTGCGAGACAGACCTCAACACGGGAGCACCTGCCAGAATTCAGTCACCTAGGGGAACTCCTGCCCTGTCCGGGGGAGCTCTCTCCGCTCAGGAAGGCAAAACCAAACAGGATTTTATTTGATGTCACTTCCTTGGGAATGTCATCTCTGACCTTTTAGTTGAGTCAGGTCCCCTGTACTTTCCTTTCGTGATACTTACGTTAATTAGAAATGAATCAATGTCTAAATCAATTCGAATATAAGCTCCACGAGGTCAAGGACATTTGCCTGCGTTGTTCCCTGCTGATTCACAGTGCTCAGAACATTTTGGGCACAAAGTAGGTGTCTGATAAATACTTGTTGACTACGTTAATTAATAAATTTATGTAATTACCTGTTTATGCTCTGTCTCCCCTATTTGACTCTAACTCCCATGAAAGCACCGTGTCTGTCTTATTCTCCCTGTATTCTTAGCACCCAGAACAAAACCTGGCACGTAGTAGGCATTCAATAAACAGTGAAAAGTAAAGTACTTAAAACTTTTTACATCGGGGGCACCTGGGTGGCTCAGTGGGTTAAAACCTCTGCCTTCGGCTCAGGTCATGGTCTCGGGGTCCTGGGATGGAGCCCCGCATCGGGCTCTCTGCTCAGCAGGGAGCCTGCTTCCTCCTCTCTCTCTGCCTGCCTCTCTGCCTCCTTGTGATCTATATCTCTCTGTGTGTCAAATAAATAAATAAAATCTTTAAAAAAAAACTTTTTACGTCAAATTAATGTTATTAAGTACTAAAACTGTAATATAGTTGTTTAAGAAAAAGAGAGTAAAGTAAAAGACTCATCATCTCCCCCTAATATCACCACTCTTATGTAGCTACTTCAATTATTTGCTATTTTTCCTTTTAGAGTTTTCCACTGTGTACTTTACACATAATTTTAATCAGGATATTTTAAGCACACGCATGTATGCACACATGTGTGCGCGCGCACACACGCACATGTGCACGCGTGCGCACACACACACACATATAAACTGTCTGGTAGGCAGGGAGTTTTACCAATTTAAGAGCAGGAAGGGAGGCCTGGATGAATAATGTCTTTCCTATTGTTATAATTAATTGTTGGTCCTACAATGGGATTGATAGCATCATGGGAACTGCTAGTGAGAAACTATTTCTTTCTGAAGTTTCAAGTTTCACCCTGAGGTCAAGGCAAATCTGGCTATGGAAAAAATTTGCAGGTTAGAAATAACCCACAGGAAAATGCTTTATTTTTATGCTCGCAAATCAGGGAAACTTGCCGTGGCCGCTTCTAAACATAAACCTGTTATGTACACTGCAGTGGGCTTAGTGGCTCAGGGCTCATTTCTCAGCCTTTTTTTATTTGGATCATTATGTGGAAATCAACCCAGTTTCTTTCCTTAAGCCCCTAGTGAAATATTGCCAACAAGTGATTCAACTGTAATTATAGAAGTGAGGAAACAATGGCATGAGTTAAAAAACAAATGAAAACCCTGCTCAATTATATTCAAAATACATTTCTAAATGTTAAGAGGGGAAAGGTTCTACTCCTTGTAAGGACAGCCTATACTAAGGGAAAGCCTTTTGGTTGACAATGAGGAAAATCCATGCAAATTTCTTATTGACAAATAAGGTTGGCAGGAAGTTGAGTGAACAATTTACTCATCTATTGCTGGGGGAGCACTTTCAGAGTTGGAAACAGACTGTTGACTAGAGGGAGAGAGATGCATCTTAATCATGATCTTGATCTTTTGTCTTTTCTCCCACCCATTTCTTATCTGAAATAGAAAACAGGGGGAAGGGGTGTGGAGGGGGAGATTTGTCGGAGATGAATAAAATAGCACTCCTTCAGGAGATGGGTTAGTAGAAAGGCAGAGGAACTGGGGGCTAGTCTAGCTCTGCGCCCACCTTAGGGCATAGGTTTTTCTAGAAAAACTCTGGCTATGGAAACACTTGGAAAAGCATATGGTCAAATGTATGTATGCATGCATGTATGTATGTATGTATTTACCTAAACAAGAAACTTTTATTTTATTATTTTTTTAAATCTTATTTATTTATTTTAAAGAACTCTCCACACCCAAAGTGGGGCTTGAAGTCATAACCCCGACTACCGATTACTACTGAATGAGCCAGCTAGGCATCCCTCAAATGTTTTTAAAATGAGTGCTAACTCTCCGTATTGCGGGAGGAAGCCATACTCTTGAAAAGCGCTGGTGAGGAATTTCCACATCCAAGCTCCAGCTGCCATGGAGGAGACAAACCAGGAACAAGCTAAGAACCTAGAATTTTTCGCATATTGGAGGCTCCGAGAGATAAAGAGAATGCAGTTTTCTTAAGCATACAAAGGATTGCCGAAGGTACTTGATAATAGTTGAGTTTAATGGGAAAAAGCATCTCCATCTGTTTCTACTTCTTTAAATTTTCCTTTCTTATGATATTGATGCATTATTAAAACTCAGATGTACAATAAGACAATTTATGCAAAAATTCTAAGAAAATTAGCTTTCTAGGGTGAAATAATAAATTCTATCTCACTTTCCCCAGTTGTTAACTGATATGGCTGGGTCTGATAAACAATAATAGTCCCTTTCACAGGCTCCTTTTTTTTTTTTTTATCTTATTGAATTCATTTCTTCATTCAACAAATACTCTTTGACTATCTGGCTAAATGTACAAGGAAGAAATAATTAGCTTCTCCAGGGCTGGTCTTCTAGTCCCAAATCTATTGTGCATTGCAAAGATACAAAGGAAGAAACTTAAGAAGAAATTGCAAGATCAAAGTGCCATTCAGAATTCAGAAAAGACCATCAGATGTGGTAACAGGGACTGAGGACTCTAAGTTTTCCTCTCGTTCCTGGGCTCACAGACAGATGATACTTCAACCTCCCGTGCATTTAGCTACCGCCACATCACGGAACTCTAGTCAATGGAATGAGATGTTACGTACGTCACTTTCAAGCCCGACCCATAAAAGCCTCCCACACAGTGCTCCTTCACTCATCCAGCTGGCTGAAATTGAAAGGAGTTCCCGTGTTGAAGATGACAGAGCCTCCATCAGCCTGGATCCCTATGAGACCTCACAGAAGCCCGCCCTGCTCCCCAATCCCGGGGCTAGTAGGAGAACACGAAATACATTTCAATTATGTCGAGTCATTATACATTGGGAGGTGTGTTGTTTCCGCAGTTATCCTAGTTTAACTAATACATATGGCAGCTAAGTTATCAAATTGGGGCCTCTAAGAAGGAACAGTAGAGAGAGATTAAACAGCGATGTACGCTTTTACTATTTGTCATAAAAGGTTTCAAAGGGTGGAGCTCTCATTTTGATTATCCCAGGGATGTGCCTTCTCGTAGGAGCATCTTTATACTTTTCTCTGCCTTAGTTCTTCCATGCAAAAAAGAGTTTATATCTATACATATATAGATAGAGATACAAATAGAGATATAAATATATAGATACAGATTTTTTAAAAGATTTTATTTATTTCTTTGACAGAGAGAGAGAGAGATCACAAGTAGGCAGAGAGGCAGGCAGAGAGGGGGAAGCAGGCTCCCCGCTGAGCAGAGAACCCCATGTGGGGCTTGATCCCAGGACCCTGAGATCACGACCTGAGCAGAAGGCAGAGGCTTTAACCCACTGAGCCACCCAGGCACCCCTAGATATAGATTTTTTTTAAGGTGAAGTGTAACCATTATGGTCCAAAAGGATAACAACCTACTGAACTCCTTCAAGGGCAGATGGAGATGTGAAAGCAGAATATAAGGCATCAGGAAGAACCTGGTTTTCTGTGTGTCTGCTCACTGTTTTGGCAGCCCCAGCCTGATAGGGGGCCCATAGTAACATCAGCCACCTGCAGCTTGAGCCTTACCCTGGCCCTGGGCCAATGGGAGCATGGCCTCAGGGTAAACCAGGAACTGGCTATCTGTATCATGGGCTTTGGAAATAGGTTCTCTTCAGCTGTCGTAGCCTTCAGTTAGGATGCCTTGGTTAAAAGTAATAATTAAGCCAAGCCAAACTGATTGAAACTAATAGGAATTTATTGATAAACACAAGTGTAAACCCCAGGGGCAGGGGTTAGCTCTGGGCACAGCTGGATTGTAGGACAGCAATGATGCCATTAGGACCTGGTCTCCCTCTGCTTCTCCCCTTTGCTCTGCTCTTTTTCATCCTTCAGTCTCCGCTCCACATGGTGACAAGAGGGCTACAGCCACACCAGCTCCCTAAGATGACTGCTCGGCTCTGAGCCAGTCTCATTGGCCAGGGAGGCAGAGTGCTGTGATTGGCCAGGTGGGGTCACATTGTCCACCCTGGAGGCTGGATGTGGGGACTATACAGGGAGTGCCGTGGCTGAGAGGACGGTGGAAATGGCTTCCCAAGGGAATATCAAGGGCTATTATCCAAAATGAGGAGATGGGTGCCAGGAAGGCAAACCACCCTGCGTAATTCAGGTCAAAGTGCTGTGCTGTACCTTCATATTTCTATGATCCCTGTGGTGCTAACCCACCTCCCTGACTCTTCTAAAACCTAGGGAGGGGAGACTGGAGCCCTAGCTCTAAACCCCAGCAGCAGGCTACAAATTCTGTTCCACTTAGGGCTAGTTTCTAGGCTTTCCTAACCTGAAGTTGGCTCCATATCCACGGGGGATGAGGGGCAGGGCGTCAGCTTTGGGCATGTGAGTAGAATTTCTTTTTCTTTCTTTAAATTTTTTAAATCTATTTTTAAAATATTTTATTTATATATTAGAGAGAGAGAGAGAGAGAACACAATCAGGAGGAACAGGAGAGGGAGAAGCAGGCTTCCCGCTGAGCGGGGAGCCCGATTCGGGGCTCAATCCTAGGACCCTGGGATCATGCCCTGAGCCGAAAGCAAATACTTAACGACTGAGCCACCCAGGTGCTCCCCCTTTTTTTAATTTTTGAAAAAGATTTTATTTATTTGAGAGAGAGAGAGTTAGAGAAGAGAGAAAGCACAAGTGGGGGAGGGCACGGAGAGGCAGAGGGAGAAGCAGACTCCCCACTGAATGGGGAGCCCGATTCTGGGCTTGATCCCAGGACCCTGAGCCCATGACCCGAGCTGAAGGCAGCCTCCTGACTGACTGAGCCGCCCAGACGCCCCTTCTTCAACAGAATTTCTGCCTATGCATCTTGCCGTTGGCTTCTCTTACTTCTCCGCCATCGGATCTCTGTTATCATCGATCTCCCATACAGTCGGCCTGCTCTTTCGGGTTGGGCTCCTTGGTTTTTTAGTATCTGCCTAAATTCCACTTAGGTTTTTCTCATGCTCCTTCGGACTTAATTGTCAAGTTCCCAAGAGAGAAGCGTCCATCTGTTTGGTCTGGTGGTGTTTCTGGTTCCTGCTTTCCCTCTTCTCCCAACCTCGGTCTCACCTGCTCACACAGGCAGCCCGGCTCTGCAGGCATCTGGAGACCCTGTCGGCCCTGTAGGCTCATTGGATGTGAGGGTTGGGGATTAGCAACCAAGGGTGGGACAGTCAAGTGTCCTCTGGGCCTCCTCAGGCCAGGGGAACATTCTCCAGAATTGTGCTAGAGCTCTGACCTTATGACCCTTCTCCGGCCTTGGAAAGCGGGAAGACCGATGCTGTTTGTAGCTCTGAGGACTGAATCACTTTTAATGCGCATGTGTCTGTAGCAAATCAGCGTACAGGCCTGAAGGTCGCTCATGGACAGAAAACATCTTGAGTTCTGACCTAGGTGGAAAAAAAAAAAAGCAGACATATTGTGGCTTTCCCAGAGGTCCGTAGGAGGAGCCATCCCTCATGGCTCCTATCATCAATCTTGGGGAAATTCAGGATCCTTCAGTGGGTGGTCTTCCATGAAAAGCTTCTTAAAGAGATTTTTGGATCTTAGGAAAAAAAGGAAATATTTTCCTATTTGGAAATGGGTGAAAATAACAATAATGATAATGGCTGATATTTACTGAGCCATTTCTATGTTCCAGACACTGTTAGAAGCCCTTTCTACATCTCGCTGCACTGAATCTACAACACCTGCATGAGATAGGTATTATAAGCCCTACCCTTTATAGATAAGAATGGAAGCGTGAAAAGGCAAAATAATGTGCCTACGGTTACACAACTAGTACGTGACAAGAACTAGGGTTCCAACTCAGCTAGTCTGATGCAGGGGCTGTGCTTTTCACCTCTACATTATAGGGCTTAGTTTTAGAAGAGGCTCAGGTCATATAAAGGGCTTATACAGAGGTAGGGGCAGTCCCAGGTGGCACAGGCCAAACCAAAGCAGAAGCATCACTGAGAACGGGCAACACGTTATCAGGCTGGTCCTTACCTAAAGATCAGGCTCAGCCAATGTCACATACAGGGAGAAAGCAGGAACGTCAGCACTCAGAATCAGATTGCCAGGCCAAAATAGCACAGGAAGCCTGAAGCTGGGCAGTCAGGGCTGGAGAGGAAGGGGACCTGCAAGGAAGAAATTGACCTGGCTCGTTTCATGCTGGTGTTTCCCTCCTCTTGCGCGTACGCTCGCTCACCATTCAACCCCTTCGTACTCATAGACTCTGGACCTCAAAGCATCAAGCAGAGACTTTGCAGTGGGTTGAAGAGGGAGGCAGAGGTGGTCAGCTGGGGTGTGAGAGGACACATCCAAGCATTTTCTGCACAGAGCACACTCCCATGGGGCCACGCAAAACCTGGGGGACTCACAGGGAGACCGAAGGTGCGTGCAGAAGAGAAAAATAGGAAACAAGAAAATGAGAATGAAAAGAGGAAGGAGGGCAAGGGCGGGAAAACAGAAATGGACGTGGCCGGAGGTCAGACTCAAACTTTGACAATAACTGCTGTCTCTCCGGGGTGCTGCCTGTGAGGGAAGAATGGAACCTGGGGAGCAGGGGGGGCCACAGGCTGTACCCTTCAACCTGGGCTTCCTTCCCCCGTTCTGTCCACTCTTTTCAATGCGTTTTGAGTACAAAATGTCTCTCCCTAGGCAGGAAGAGCTTCAGTAATGAGTGCCTAGAGTTAGTCATGACACTCAAGCTTCTTGCAGGAAAGAAATATTTTTCTTATGTCATCATAAAACTGCCCAGCTTACCTGGGTCTGCTGGGTAATCGGTGGCTCTGAGGACAGAGGGGAGATTAGAGCATCTGACCCGGAGCTGAGGCAAAGGGGAGGGTTGGGGACGCCTTCTCTCTCCCAGCCTGTGTCAAACTGGCCTTTCTGCTGTGCCTGAGTGAGTGGGAAGTGACACATGGCAGTTAGGAAGGAAAAGGAGGGGTCAAATGAGGGTTCCCGGCCTGGTTCAGCCCCGTCCAGAGGAATGAAGCCTGTGCAAGTGTCCCAACGACAGGTCCTTCCTCGGGGGAAGGAGGTGTGGGTGCGAAGGGGCACATGTCTGTGAGCAGCTGCCCTGAACCCTCGTTTCCCCGGAGCGACTTGTCCTAGCTCCTGTCCTGTGTCTCTGTGAAGCCAAGGCCGGTCTGTTGGGCTCCGTCCCCAGGCCACTCCCCCAAACCAGAGGCAGGAAGACCTCTGGCCAAATGGTGCTTGGTCATTTCTGAGTCATCTCGGACGACTGCCCATCCTGAGCCTCTGTTCCCTCACCCGAGAGTTGGGGGAAATAATGTCCATCTACCCACACTCCGAGGCTCAGAGAAGGTGGATGCAATGCCCCACCTGCAAAGCTCAAAGCATTTTATGTACAAATATTATTACACAGTTGTCATACACGGAATCCTTCATGATAGTGTTCGAGAAACTTCTCCTTCCCGAGATGCAGCTCTGAGGGTCATCAGAGCTGCAAATAAGGCAGGTGACTGCCCTCCAGGGCACACAATGAGCAGGTGAGACAAGAGAGGCAAACATCTGATTAGAATCAGTGCTTATCGTGCTGTGGGATGAATGTGCAGCTTTGGAAGCTCTCACCTCTCACGAGAAAACAGTATCTACCTAGGGGATAGAGGAGGTCAGCATATGACCTGGGTCTTGAAGAGAGAGCAGGGTTTTATTGGATGGGCAGTGATGGGTAGAGGATGGACATTTTAGGAAGAGGGGAGCGCATGGACAAAAAGTAGGGTGACTGGACATGACCCAGAATATTGGGAACACGATGAATGATCTGACAGGCTGGAGAGGGCAGCCCTGATGGAAGCAGCAAGAGGGAGAAGAGAAAGGTAAGCTGGTTAAGACTTAGAAGCGGCTAATAGAACTCAAAGGGATCCCATGGAACAACACAAGAGAACTTTTTGTGATGGGAACGTTCCATATTTGCACTGCCCAATATGGTAGCCACTGGCCACACGTAACTACTGAACATTTAACGTGTAGCTAGTATGACTAAGGGATGAAATTTTTAGCTTTATTTCATTTCAATATAAATTTAGATAGCCACGGATGACTGGCGGCTACCATACTGGAGAGCTCAGCCACTGTGCTTCTGACAGTAACTTTAAGTGTGTGGAGGGAGCCCCCAGCGCCCCACCTCGGGCAGTTCTGTCCTCAGCCGATAAAACAGATGCTCTCACACCGGCCATTGTTGTGGTTGTGCAGTCGGCTGGCCTAGAGGAAGAGGGGCAGCCTTTTCCAAGTCTTCCTAAGGCATCACGTGGGCTGGCAGCCCGGCTTCCTCCAAGGTTTCTGTCCTCCCCAATCCGTCCACAGGTCGAGTGAAGTTTCCTCTCTGCTCCTGCTTCCTGGGCCAGGTGAGCACACCTGGGGCATGGCTCGGCGGGGCCTGCTGAGCGCTGTCTGTTACTGATAGCATTGGTCAAAGTCGGCCTGCCGATTTGTGGTTTTTTTTCCTAAATTTTTTAATTTTTAAAAAAGGGGTTTTTTTTATTTAGAGAGAGAGAGAGAGAGCAAGAGAGAGAGAGAGAGCCTGAGCAAGGGGAGGGGAAGAGGGAGAAGCAGACTCCCTGCTGAGCTGGGAGCCTGATGCAAGACTCCATCCCAGGACCCTGGGATCATAATCTGAGCCGAAAGTAGATGCTTGACCAATTGAGTCACCCAAGCGCCATTTTTTTTTTTTTTTTTTTTTTAAGATACACGGTGTTGTTCCGAAGCCTCTGCCTTCGGCTCAGGTCATGATCTCAGGGTCCTGGAATCGAGCCCCACATCGGGCTCTCTGCTCAGCAGGGAGACTGCTTCTCCCTCTCTCTCTACCTGCCTCTCTGCCTGCTTGTGATCTCTCTCTCTCTGTGTCAAATAAATAAATCTTAAAGAAAAAGATACACGATGTTGGCCCAGGGTTTAAAAAATATTTTTGAATTATTAACCTATATTTAAAAACCAGATGAATTCTCTTAGAAGTCCAGAATTGCTATCTTTTCTGGGCCTGTAAATCCACCGGGCAGCAAGGACCTGAAGCCAAGTAGTGCCCGATCCGGCCGCCAAGAGCAATAAAGGGGAGGGATGAGGGAGGTAGAACGTCTCAGAAGCTTCTCGGCTAAAGCCATCAAACTGGATCCCGAAGTTCTAGAAGCTGCTTTTAAGACATCTGGTTCATAATTCATTATTGCTTATTTATAAGGACTTAAGAGTTTCAGTGTGTAGAGGGTTAAACAAAATAAAGATCTTTGAGATCATTTGGTTGAGACAATTTGTTTTGCAGATGAACATCGTGGTCCCAAACTACAGCAGCCTGCAAATAAAGGCTTGGAAGTAGGAACCCGGCGGGCTTTGGCCGGCTCCCTTGGTTCCTGCTTTGGGATGGCTCCAGACCTACCAACCCCTCCCCCCACAGCCCCAATAGTCGGGGGAGCAAATCGCCAGGAATGTTTTGTGGACTCACACATGCCGAGGGCACAAACATGTCGCTATCCACCTCAGCACGTAAAAGGCCTTCAAGGAATGCTTTCAATGAATGGATGTGTGAGAGAGTCCGTGAATGACTTTAACATTGGATCTGGCTTCCTTCTACATATTATTACTTTCAGTATATAATCTACCCCAATTTCTATGAATGAATCTTGACAAAATCCTAATGCCTCTATCGGTTAGAATCTGTTCTCTTAAAAATAGATACAAGACTGTTTTGATTCAGAGATCTTGTGGATTAGAGCAGCAGGCTTCTATTTTTTTCTGGATGTATCTTGTAGTCTCACAAAATACTAATATTTTTATTGCCCCAAAATAAAAACTACACAAAATTTAACTGTTACTCCATGGGAAACCAGGAAAAAAGAGATTGGGTAGTATTGTCTGAAACCAAGACAACCGAAACTGGCCCTTTGTGAAGCCATCAGGGCCATTTTGCTCACAGCCAAGCAGCCGGCCCCAGGACCTTGTGTTGTGCTGGCCAACAGATGTTTCAGGGAAAAGCCTCTGATTCGACTTTCATTCCCTTTTACTACAGCTCTCTTGTCCTAGGACCCCATTCGGGGAGCCATAATTATCCTCAGAAACACCTCCACCTCCCTCTGTCCACATTAGCCCTTCTCCTTGAATGAGATGAATGTCACTCAACTTTGCCTCTCCTTGGGAGACAGGCAGCTTGGTCCTGCAAGTATTTCAGGTCTGGGGGGGAGAGGGTGCCCCATGGGTCCTCCAGACTCGTTCGGATGTGTCTGCATGAGGTATAATCTACCTTGTCCGATACGGGGAGACGGTAAACACATCAGAAAGAAGGTGAGACCAGAGCTTCGCTGTGTGACGGAGCAGTGTGAGCTCTCTGGTTAGCATTTGCTGGGTTCCACTTCACGGGAGGGCGTCCCTGGTCTTGATCACCGTCCTAAAACGGGCTCAGACACTCTGATAGCCTTTGCCAATTGCAAGGGTTTTTTGTTTTTTTTGTGTTTTCCTTTTTCCTCCATAAACATCAACAGGCTGGAGAGAAAGCTCCACGGTGAAAACCTGTCTTTTAATATTTAAAAAATAAGTCTCCGGGTGCACTTTAGGACAGAGGGGCAATAAATTACAACTCACTATGTGCCAGCAGTTATATCAACAGTATATCTTATTAAAGCCTTACAACAGCCTGAAGAGGGTCTTAATCTCCCCCATTTAGAGATGAACAGGAGAAGCAGAGAGAGGAAGTGGCTTGCCCAAGTAAGGGGTACAGCCAGAATGCAAATCCAGGTTTTTCTAACCGCAACGCTTGCGTCCTTTTTCTTAGTGTTGCCCTTCCAGAGAGATCGTTTTATCTTTTTCTTTTGTTTTCTTATTTGCTTATTTAAAAGATTTTATTTATTTATTTGAGAAAGAGAGAGAGAGCGCGAGCGGGAGGGTGGGCGGGGGTGGGGTGGGGAGGGGCAGAGGGAGAGGGAGAAGCAGACTCCCTGCAGAGCAGGGAGCCCAACTGGGGGCTGGATCCCAGGACCCTGGGATCATGACCCGGGCCGAAAGCAAACGCTTAACCCACTGAGCCACTCGGGCGCCCCCGTTTTTTTCTTTAAAACACCTTAAATCACACAATGTAGTTGGCCTTCTCTGTGTGTTACCACTGGTTACCCTCTTCCCACCATAGTCAGAGGCTCTGCATATACGCACACCATTAACCCAGAAAACCTACTGTCTGAACCATCCTGGGGGAGAAAAACCCCTCAGAACCCCAAAGCAATTGTCAGCCAGAGACAAATGCCATCGGATCGCCCAGCCCAAGGCTCGGCCTCAAACCTTCTGCAGGGTGTCACTCTAAAGATAACCCAGAAGGTCTCATAGCTTCCTGGTTGTTAAAACAGCAACTACAGTAGCAGGAATTGAGACCTACAGATCAGTGGGGTAGAAATGAGGAAGGAAATGGCATGTTGAATGACTCTTTCCTCCCCAGCTTGCCCTGTTCTTTCTAGATAGAGCCCAGAACTTGCAGAGTTCCAGTGGGATAATCTGATCAAATGCCGAAAGTTTTCTCTCCATTTCAAGGCTGTTCAAATCTCTCTGTACTTTGAAGTCTGGGGTGCGGTGGAATTCCGGGACATTGTGCTTCTAACTCTGTTCAGCTCATTGGACACAGATACCCCCTCAGGAGGCCTTTCCTGAGGATTTGCTCCCTGGAGGGCAAAACAGGGGTGACTCCTTCCCGCCTCCTTTTCCAGGCACACAGGGTGCTCCTTAGCTGGGGACAGAGGGGATCTCCACACCCACACCCCCCGAGGCCCTTGCAGTTTCAGGCTTCTGAGCTGGAGCAGGAGGAAAGGTCTAGTTTGTGGTGGTCCCGTCTGCCATCACTGAATCCTCGTACTCTCTGCCCCAACCCCCCCCTCCCGCCCCGGGTACCACCACCCTCACTTTCCATGTGTCTGGATTATAGCTTTCCTCTCTCTACCACCCTTCAGAGGCTGAAGCAGCAGCCAGAAGGGCCGTGCATTTCCTTTCCTTGTTGAACTACTGAGTGCCGTGGCTAAGCCCTCCCAGGTCCTGCTCATGAGAGGGCACAAGAGAAAGAGAAAGCAAGAGTGAGTAGGGCTGCCAAGACTGTTGTTGCATGGTTTCCCTTCAGCCCCAGAAATAGAAAACCAGACTTCCGACTTGCAGAGCCGCCGCGCAAACCACCAGACCACACTGCCAGGTAAGAAAAATGCTGGATTGTGTCATAGCTCCAGCTCCAGTTTCTGCAAATGGCCCTGAATGTCAGACAGCTTCACCCCGATCCTAAGATTCAGAGACAGTGGAAGAGGGTGGACAAAAGGATCGGGCAGCTCTCTATTCTGGTATCAATTTATTTTCAAGCCCGGAAATAAAGCAGAGCAAACATTATGAAATATTAGTCGTGAGCCAGCTCTGAATTGCAGGCACAAGGCAGAATTGAACTGGGTATCAACAAGCATGGAGATAGGGAATCCACCAGTGAAGAGACGTCTCCTTGGCCTTTGCAGTTCGTGCACGTTCATATGTGGAGTACCGACTGTATACCAAGCACTGTGCTCGGTGCTGAGGATTCGAAGAGGCCGAGCCGTGGCAGAAGGAGGCTGGACTATGTTCATATTCACCCAGATTCCAACTTTTGTGCCTAGCACTACCTCCACAGTGGAAATAATTTTGCTTCGTTCTCCCAGAGCAGCCCCGGCGGGCGTCCGTGTTGTCAGCCGCCGCAGGAAGAGTGATGGCCAGGGTGTTGACAAGCTCCTAATTGGAAGGTAGGAGGTGCCGCCAGAGAGCAGCTATAAAAGATATCTTTGGGCCAGGGTGGGCTGCTAATGTGGAAGAGACTCGGGGTGAGGCCTGGTGAGCTGTCACTCTGGGATGGGGCCGGGCCCGAAGACAGACGGTGCCAGTGGTGGGAGGCAGCTGACAGACGAGGCCCGGGCCGGGAAGCAGCCATTTTGGGAACTGCAGCAGGCACGTGCCCACCAGGACTACAAGAGCCAGCGAGGGGATGGAGCCCCGAAAAAGGACAGCCTGGAGTGGCCCCAAAGCCGGGGATCCGAGAGGCAGGGCAGCAAAGCAGCTGATAAGAGCCTGGAGGGAAAGGCAAGGAAAGGAGCTACGGGAGTCGGCTTCGTCCAGCATGCAACTACTTACAAGTGACTTCTCTATGTCTGAAATTGTTCAGGGCCCTGAGGGGTTCGAAAGAAGAACCAGCTTAGAATTTAATATCTAATTAGGAGGTGATCGAATCCAGGCCCTGAAATTCTTGCTGGCTGAACCCATACGGCACGCATTATGCAATAGGGCAATTGTGCAAGCCGTTTCCTTGCATTTTCTCCTATAACCCACCCGGCAACCCGGCAAAGTGGGTACAGGGGTCCCTGTTTTAGAAATGAGGGTGCTGAGGATCAGAAAGACTGCATACCCATACCCAGACTGGCTGGTAAGTGGTGGATCCAGGATTCAAATCCAGGTCTGTGTGGATTTGCAGCGTCCCTTTACTGAAATAATAAATACACGGCGCCCTGAGCAAGAGGGAAAAGTAAGTATTGGCTGGTGGTGCGGGGCAGAGAGAGAGCCAGAGCGATGCATGACCAAGGTCGAAGAGGGCTTCTTGCACTTGGAGGGTCTGTTGGAGCCGGTTCCGGAGCATTCTCTACCTTCTGAACCAGAGGTTGGGGGTCTGTGGGCCATCCGGGGCTTGCCGTTTGGCGCAGCACAGAAGACCACCCCCGAAGACCTAGGGATTCTGCACAGAGCACGTCGGGCGTGAGCGCTCACGGCAAGAGTGCAAGAGCGAAGGCTCCACCCTGTCGGAGAGATGATCGGGCCAGGCCAGGGCTCCAAACTGGGGGCTTTCGACAGGCTCAGCTTGCAACCGGCCTCGAGCAGAAGTAGAAAGAAACACCCCCCAGCCCTGGGCTGTGGGGCAGGCTCTGCTGTGCGCAAGGGCGTGCGGGTATCCCGGCAGAGAGATGAGGTGGCACGGGCAGCGGGCACTAGGGCGCCAGGGCCTCCCGAGGAGGAGCAGGTGTGAGGCAGGGCCATTAGCTGAGAGGGCGTGGGGGGGGGGGCAGGCCGCCATTGATCCAGGAAGCCCCCAGGACTGCATCATCCGCTGGTGAGTAGGCTGGACCAACCCTCCGATGAGTGCAGTATGGCAAGGGAACTCTTCCCTCTTCAGAGGGCCAGAAGGGTCATTACATTTGTCTTTTAAAAGAAAACTATTCATGGGGCGCCATTCTTGGGTGGCTCAGTCGTTAAGTGTCTGCCTTTGGCTCGGATCATGATTCCAGGGTTCTGGGATCGAGCCCCACATCGGGCTCTCTGCTTCGTGGGGAGCCTGCTTCTCCCTCTCCCACTCCCTCTGCTTGTGTTCCCTCTCACTATCCCTCTCTCTCTCTCTCTCTCTCTCTCTCTGTCAAATAAATAAATAAATAAAATCTTTTTAAAAAGTAAATAAAACTATTCTGAAAGGGGCACTCCCTCAGGCTTCCCCCCCGGGGTGTTCTGGGCAGTCGGGCTTCTGTCTGAGGGAGGAAGAGCGTCTATTCATAGGCAGCGCTGTGGAGAGGCCCTGTCGTGACTCAGACCCTCGCTGAGTGAGCGGGTGCTTGCTAATGTCCTCGGGAACCACTAATTTACCATCTAATTTGTTCCTCTGCACGAGCCACAAAGGGAGACCACTCAGCCATCGCCATCCAAAAGAGAGGCTGAGGCTGGTGTTTACATGATCTCCCCAGCAACTCTGTGTGCGTGTGTGTGTGTCTGTGCGCGTGTGTGTGTGTTCGCACGACTTACGTGATGAAGGGGGGCTGGGGTGCTGCCCTCACTAGCATCTTCAAACACATTTGAATTCTGTAACAGAGTGCCTAGGAGAGAGACCTCAGCCTCCAAGAAGGTTATAACTTGAAGGATATCTTTCTTTCTTTCTTTCTTTCTTTCTTTCTTTCTTTCTTTCTTTCTTTTTAAGGATTTTATTTATTTATTTGACAGAGAGAGATCACAAGTAGACAGAGAGGCAGGCAGAGAGAGAGGGGGAAGCAGGCTCCCCGCTGAGCAGAGAGCCCGATTAGGGGCTTGATCCCAGGATCCTGAGACCATGACCCGAGCCGAAGGCAGAGGCTTTAACCCACTGAGCCACCCAGGCACCCCTGAAGGATATCTTTAAAAAACCAGGGTGTGAGGGGACAGCAGTCACACATTCTTACCACCGTGGGGACCAGCAAAGGGATGCACACACATGAGATCATCCGCTCTGGGCCAGTCACGGGGCTTGGGTTCCCCACATCTTTTCTTGCAGACATGTCTAAACTACCCTTTGAAGTGTGTACTAGGATTTCATCGTTCCAGGCTCCCGCCCCAGTGTTTCTGATGAGAGAAAACCCTTATTTCCTTAGATCCCACCTGAAAAACCCGATCTCCTGGAAGGCCTTTTCTGACCTTATCAGTACAATTAGTGATGCTGTCTTTTGCGCTCCCAGAAAAATCATTGATTTTAGGGAGACGGCAGGCTCAGTGTCGTCATAGGTAACAGGGGTGACCGCAGGGTCATCATGAGGCCTAAATGAAATAAATCGTGTCAGTGCGTGGACAGTGGCTGGCACTCAGGCTTTGTTAGTCACCATCGTTATTGTTCATAACAGTACTGGTCATATCACTTCATGACTTGCCATTAGCTCTCAGCCCTTGAGGATAGGGCCAGTGCCCCGTCCCCACCCCGTTCGTTGTCGTGCACCCAGAGCCTAGGGATGTTCGGCACATGGTGGGCACTCGTTTCCCAGCTGCTGAACGAATCAGTAAGAAGAGGTATTGGCCTCCTTGCTTCTGTGAGCTCCTGAGGGCAGGCCCTTCGCTGACCCATTTCTGCATCTCTAATGTCACCACTTTGTCTGGCATGCCCCAAGAGTTCGGTGACTGTTGAGCACATGAACAGGGTCGTGAGAAGCTGCCGCTCAGCCGGGCCTGGCGCACAGTTTGGCTGTGTGCCCAGCTCCGTGCTCTGGCCGGCTGGCAGTTAGCTCCCGCTCCATGAATTCAGTTAGTGTGCCCTTGGCACTGCACCCCTGCGTGATGAGCTCACGGTGGGGACTGTGTCTTGTTGATTTTTAAGTCCTTAGTGTCTAACATGGCACCTGGCATACACGAAATGCTCAAATGGCCACCCATGGACACTTAGGTCCAACGGGACTCAAAGGAAAGCAGAGTCCAGAGGGAATTTGTCATTTCCTCCCCATCAGCTTCCACAACTGCTCTTCCCCTAGAAATGCCCCACGTCTATTGATTAAGGCCCTGGCTTCTTGGGGGTGCCTGGCTGGCTCAGTTGGTAGAGCATGCGACTCTTGATCTCAGGGTGGTAAGTTCAAGCCCCCATGTTAGGTGTAGAGATGACTTAAAAAATAAAATCTTAAAACAACAACAACAACAAGAAAAGACATGGTTTCTTGGTTACGAAGGTCTAAAACTCCTCGGGAGTGCTGTGCCCTAATGGAGAAGAACAGTCTTTATGGTCAGACTTTTCTGGGCCTGAATCCTAGCTTTGGCCACCACTGGCTTCCCCTGGACGAATTGCTTACCCCTTCTGATCCTCAGTCTCCCCTTCCATTAAATCAGAATAATAACACTCACGATCCATCCACTCAGTAAATATTTACTGGGCACCTAATACATGGCTGGAACCATCCTAGGCTCTAGAAATACATAGATGTGAACCCAACGAACATTGCTTGTGTCTGAATGGCAAACTCTAACCTAGAGAGGGAGAGAGAGAGAGATGCTAGACAAATAAGCCAGCAAACAAACATAGTATGTCAGATGGTGGTGTGCGGTGTGAAGGGAAAGGCAGTGGAGTGGTCAGGCCCGGCAGTGTCTTATTCGGGTGGTAAAGGAAGGCCTTTCTAACAAGCACACCCAGCACCTGGAGAAGAATGTTCCAGGGAGAGGGAAGGAGCAAAGGCCCCAAAGCTAGAGGTTGAAGAATGACAAAGAGGGCCTGTGTGGCTGAAGCAGAGGGGTGGGGGTGGGGGAGAGGGGACATGCAGATGGTGGAACCAGGCATGGAGGCCCTGATAGGGCTCTGGCTCTTGCTCTGGGCAAGCAGGAGAGCTTCGCAGGCTCCAGGCACAAGAGGGAGGTGATGTGGCATGGGTTATAAAGGAATCCCTCTCGCAGCTGCGTGGAGAACGGCTTGTATGGTTGGGGCAGGAGCAAGAGGCCAGTCAGGTGTACCCCTTCTGCTTACTGGAAAATAAAGAATATATTATATACCAGCACCCGGATGGGTGTGGCAGGGCGTAAGTGCTCCATCCTTGGGGCTGCTCTAGATGATTCTGCAGCTGCCCGGGCTGCTCCTGCTTGTCTCCTGCAGACAAGTCTTGCCCAGACAGGCAGGGTCCCTCCTGCCCTTGCCCACCTGCTCTTTCCCTCTGCCCCACACCTCCTCTCTTCAACCCTTCCCTGACCTTGAATGTCCTCAAGTACAGCCCCACCTCCCGCCTCTCCCACCCCAACCCAACCCAAATGCAACTCTAGTCCCATCCTTCCCCTGCTCGAAAGTCCCCAAAGGATCAACAGCTCATGAAATGCACACTCTCAGAGGCTGACATTCAAGGCCTCCCCCAGCATGCACTTACCATTCCCACCCCTTCTCTGCTTCTCTCCCAGAAATATTGACTCCTTGTGCAGAAAGAGTTGGGTGCAGTACATCACTCCCAGCAGAGTGACCGAGGAGCCCTAACTGCACTCCCAGTGGCGAACTGATGATCATGGGCCCTTACCCCAGGTTTCCCGGGCCACCCGGGAGGCCCCAGTCATGGCAGACACGGATGCCCAGGACCGGCTCACCCCTCCCACCATGGTCCTGTGGCCTCCACAACCAAGCGTCTTCTCTTAGAGTTGCAAAATGGCCCGGGGTTTCCTAAATCAGTTTCCTTTTACTGCTCTTATCTCCCTTGATACCTGCCCTTAGGGACCCGTCACCTAGAACAAAATGCCCTCATTTGCCTTTACTGGTTCTGATGGGAGACCCAGGCTCCAGGTCTTGGGTTCCCATGTTCAGCTGCCTGCCACACACGGTTCCTGGGTCCTCCTTACTCTATCCTTCTCCTGTCCGAGCTCAGTCCACGGAGGATTGGTGCCTGGGCTGAAGGCAGAGAATCGCCCGGGACCTACCGGCCATAGACAGAATGGCAAAGTCCCAGATACTACTTTCCGACCAGCCCAAAGAGCAGGCACCACCCTCCCCTCAAACATCCCCCATGATGGGACTCAGGATAGCTTTAAAGACCGGCTAATTTCAGGCCCTTCTCACAGGGACATAGTGGCAGCCCCTGAACTAACACCTGTTACCATGTGGCTCTCGGAGAAAGGCAAAACGCCAAAGCATTATTTTGCATTATTCTAAAATAGCATACCTGAGGTTATCTACTCCCACGATAGGATGCCCACAGCTGGGGGTATGGATGCCCCACAGCCTTATAAAGGGCAGCCCTGGGGCGCCTGGGTGGCTCAATCAGTTACGTGTCTGCCTTCGGCTCAGGTCATGGTTCCAGGGTCCTGGGATCGAATCCCGCATCGGGCTCCCCGCTCAGCAGGAAGCCTGCTTCTCCCTCTCCCTCTGCTCCTCCCCCTGCTTGTGCTGGCTCTCCCCTGGCCCCCTCTCTCTGTGTCAAATAAATAAATAAAATCTTTAAAAGGAAAAAAAAATGGCAGCCCTGAATGCAGAGTCTAAACACTGGAAAATGTTCTCGCCGAACCTTTATTAGGTTATCACTAGCCGGCTGTGGCTGGTAGGGCTGCTGGCCGCAGTCTGGGCGGCTCCGCGCCGGGGCACCTGGGCAGCCCGGCACCCACGGTCTAATCTCTGTCTGTCTGCATCGCATAACTCTCCTTCCACAGCACCACGGGCCGGGCCCGTTACACTACCCCAAGCAGCCACCAGGAGAGACAGAATGGAGCGAGGTCCCACGCTCTTAGCACCCCCTGGCCCAGGCCGTCTTTGCCCCAGCTATCGTGCCCAGCTGGCTGCCTAGCACAGAGGTCAATGTCCCCGCAAGTGCTCCCATGTTGTGCAACTTTGTGGCAGGCTTCCCAATATCGACACATGCCTCCGTGACCTGGACGTGGCTCCGGAGTTGCGCTGGCCCAGGGAGCCAAGCGATGACCACGGCCCAGCCAACCAATAGTTCTCAGAGGGTAACGACCCCATTACCTGCATCGTCTTCCAGCACCTCCTGCCGGAGCATAGGCATCTCCGCCTTCAGGGATCCCTCACTCATCAGGTACCACACGTTGGAGAGAGGTGAACACCAGACACACCCCCAAAGTTATAACTCTTTCCTCCCCCCTTCTCCCCACAATGAACCCCACTTCCAGTAGGACTAAGCCTTCCCCTCCCAGACCTCCCCAAGCAAGTCTACTGCTTACCGCTAGCCCCAGGTTAATCTGTATGAATACACGGTCAAGGCCACATCCCGATGGCTCGACCTCATGCAATGTCAGGTATGCTCTGGCCCCAGGAGTAAGCCACCCTCTTATCTACATCCTGCTGAATGACCTCAGGCCCATGAAAAAGGCCCACAAAACCACCAGCAGGAATGCTACTGGTCGAGGCCCCTAGGTCTTCCCGGGTGCTGTCCCGTCCAGATGGTCGGGACATGGACTGAGGGTATCAAGTCTGGTCCCTGGCCCATGAGTCCGGATCATGCCAGTGTCCAAAGGCATATGGGTGTGTTTGTGTCTTCCTAGGGCTGTGTGGCGTGTCAAGACCCACGGCCCTATGCTGGTCCAGATACTAAAGAAACGTGAGTGATTAGAAGTCCCCCAGAGGGAAGCTGGTCCACCTGTGCCCCTCCCCGAGATAATGCCCTCCTGGGGGCCAAACTCCCTTGCACACTCTGCTAACTCTGACCCCCTGCTCGACATTTACCTACTGCCCCGTGATGGGACCCTGCTGGTCCCAGTCCCTAATCGGAGGTGATGAGCCATTTTCCTACCCAGTGCCCTGCAGATAATAGTGACATCTGGGGCTAGAGGACTGAGACTAAGGGCTCACAACTCGATTACACCAGGAAAATAGCAGAGGCAGCTGAGCAAATGTCCAAGGTTCTACGGGCCCATGTGACAAACAGAGGCGGCCCTTGAGGCTTTTGCTGAAAGGCAAAAATCCCTAAGAGCCCGCCTGGCAGGTAACGCACCAGCTCCAGGTAGTTGACTGGCTGCCCAGGAGCACGTGTCCCGGGGGACCTTTCTGCTCTCTGGATAAATAACGCCGGCAAAGTCATCCAAATAGCCCCCCAAATGCAACACCAAACCCAAACCAAATTTTGCACGAGGTACCCTGAACTCCCCAGGAACTGGATGTCCCCTGCAGGCTGGTGTGACCTTGTCCCAGGGGGCCCGTCTTCCAGCAAGGGGACGTGACATACTGAGCAGGCTATGTCAAACGGGTACAGCTTCCAGACAAGAAGGTTAACAAAAGCCGGCCTGAAATGAATCCGCCCCCTCCGCTCGTCACAGCCTCCCGGTATTTTTCAGTAGGTGGGTTCCTGTCCTATCTCTGTGTCCCCAGGATCAGGTTCTCTTTTCCCACAGGTGGCAAGGAGTCCTCTTGTCCCTGGGCCCCTCGCCCAGGGACTCCCCTGGCTTTGCCAATGCCAGAGTCAGTAACAAACCTTTGAGTTGCTTGCAATCATGGCTCAGGCGTGGGGCATTTGGCCAACAGGTAGCCGTGTTGGATCGTAACGATATCGAACGAAAACCTGAACCTGTCATTATTCCATCGCTACCCAGGAAGTGCAGCGCCAACTCCTGACCCCAGGCCGAGACCCTTCCTCGGCCTGTTTCTGCCGGACACACCTGCTCTGCTTACCGGCTTGGCGAGGGGAACCGGCTTTGGAATCCCTAGCTGTTAATCCCTAATCAGTCCTTACAGCTCTGTGACTGGGAACAAGTTTCTTAGCCTTTCTTTGACTCAGTTTGCTCATCCATAAAGTTGTGATCACACTACTTACTTCACTAGGGTGTTGTAAAGGAAAATCAGTTCCCCACTCGAGGTAAAGCTCAGAGTGTAAGTCTGACACAAAGGAAATTCCCAGATATACACTCAAGGGGTAATTAAATTTCTCCTTCCCTCAGAAAGCTTTCCATTCCTGTTCCCACTCCAATTTCTCTTTAATCCAATCAGACTGCATTTCTGGTCAGCCCCTCGCTGTTAATCATGCACTAGTTCTCCATCACATATGTGTTCATCTTGACTTCCCGAGGAAAAGATAAAGATCCGCGAAGGAAGGGACTATATCGTACCTGGCTCTCCCCCTGACTTGCTGTGTCATCTAGCACTTAATTATCTTGGGATTGAGTTGCTTTCTCTGGGATGGCAAATACATGGCCTGTGCCATGTATTTCCACAACATTTCCACATCCCATAGCCTTGGGGGACACTGATGTGTCATAATGATTCTCTTCCCCTAGAACCTGGCTCCAGACTCAGTATCCTTCTCAATATAACTTACTATTTATTAGTATGTTATGTTAGTGGACATATTATTATGTCAGCTAATTTATTCAACAAGTATGTATTGAGTATGCACAAGGTACTACCCTCTATTTAGCAGTCTAGAGATAAAACTTTGAGTACCTTGCCCCCGCACTCGGGGGAAAGAAAGACAATAAGCAAATACACAAACAAGAAAATATCAGGTGGTGGTAAGTACAATGATGAAACTAAAATAGTGGTGCACGGATGCCTGGGGAAAAGCCTACTTTAGATTGATGTCCAGAGACAGACTCTATGAAGCCCTTGAAGATTTTGATCTGGCAAATTTGGTGTGGGCCTGTGGACATGTGTAGCTAATTAGCAAACGCCGGAAATTCGGGAAACATTGACATGGTGGGTAAGAGTGAGAGTATGGAGTCAGGAGACCTAGGTTCAAATCCCATTTCCTGCCCTTATGTAGTTGTATGACCCTGAGCTATTTATTGAACTTCTCTGACCTTCAGTGTCCTTACCTATAAAATGGGATACTACTACCATTGATCTCAGAAGGTTGTTCTTAGGATTAAATACAATAAGACGTATAAAAAAATGCCTGGCACATAATATGTGCTCAATAAAAGGTAGCTATCATTTGGAGCAGCAGGCCCATTTATCCCTAACTGTAATCTTTTGTCGGAATTACTCAAAAGACAAATCCCACAAAAGCTACTTACTATGTAATTAATATGGCCTCTGAGTAGATTTTTGCCTAATGAAACACTTCCTCTTGAAAACCGAATTCCCAAAAGACCTTCTTCTGAGCAAGAATGCCAGGGTTCGGTGACTAAGTGTCCTAGGGCCCTCTCGTTTCAGCAGGATTAAGACTTGGAAGGGCTTTGGCCTCATTTCCTCCCCTATCAGATGGGAGCCTGGCTACTTGCCTTTTCTAATTCGGGCGTGGGGGGAGGATTTCTGTGACCCAAAGTGATGTGAGATTTGCAAAGTGTGAGACATGGGCAGAACCCTTGCTGTGTCCGACCGGCCGGAGCACCCAACTTGAAAGGCCTCAGTTCCAGAGGCACCAGCCGCCCCACCCCCACCCCGCGCGTTGGGAGAAGCTGGCCACTCCTTCCCATTTATAGGCTGAGCTGGTACATAACAGAGAAAAACAAAGTTGGGCAGGAAGCAGCCTTTTCAACCAGTGAAGAAACCGTTAGAATCCATCCCTTTGCCCTGATGCCCACCCAGCCTCGCTATCAAGGACACACAGCTATCAGAGGGCCCTGGGCTCACTTGTCCCTACTTTATCAAGGACCCGTGGAAACCCTTCTCTAACTGACGATAAAGACCTCTCTTCTCCACCCTCCCTCCCTCTGTTCTGCTTCTAGCTCCTTTCCAGAGGGTTCCTGTCGTTTTCTTTCAGTAACGACAGTTCTGAGAAGGAGATATTTTTCAACCAGGACATGAAGTAACTGGCGGAGAGGCAGGTAAGGTGAGTTTCATTCATTCACTTGTTCACGCGTTCATTCTTTCAGTACATGTTTATTGGGTACTTACTACGTGCTGGATACTAAGCAAGGCTCTTGGATTCAGTTCTGAGCAGAAGGCGCTTGCCATCTTTGGGGGAGCCGGACAGTACCTTAGCAATCAATCCCCAAATGTGGAATTACAAATTGCGATCCAGACTGGGAGCGAAATCAGACAACGGGGGGGGGGGGTCCTAATCTAGTCACGGAGGGTGGGGACAGGGGGTTCCTTGAAAAACTGAGAGCTGAGAGAGAATGTGTATAATCATTTTCTAGATTTTGCTCTTGCCCCCCGAGTGGGTGTTTTCAGGGTTAAAAAGATGCCTCTGGGCCTGAAAGACTTGCGGCTGTCCCATGCCAGTCCTGTTTCCAAGACCAAGTCATGATGACTCGGCCCTTGTGAAGGTTAGGATGGAAATGACTTATTGGAATAATAGAGAAGCCAGCATAAACCTTCCAGGACCTCCTTCAAGATTCAGTTCGCTTTGCAAAAGTTGCCAGATAAAAGATATTTCCAGATGGAGGGCCACGCAGGAAATACAAATGGAATATTTTTTTAATAGCTATTCCTTTGCAAGATACGACCCAAGGCAGCCTTCTGCAGCATGATGAGAAACATCGTAGCCTGAAAGCCTGAGGCGAGCTCAGCTGGCCCCCAAGCAGCCTTCCTTCAGGCCTTTGGAAGGGGCCGGAAGGAACATTAAAGATGCTCTACTTACATGAGACTCTCCCCCGCCTCCGCTCCTGCCACTGCCCCCCCCCAAATGGAGCCCGTGCCTATTGTGTTTTTAACTGATGGAACGGAGGCTCTGAGGAGAGGGCAGATAGATATCTATAGAAGCACTGAGTTCCTTTAAAGATGTGGTTTTACCAAACAACAGACTGCATCCTTTTCCCCCTTTCCTTGGAGCCAAGTGGGCTCCTGCAAAGAAAGTCTCTGGGAAGGCAGGGACCAACACCAGCGACGGAGACGTACGTGGGCAGGGATGGCAACCGGGGCACCTGGAGCCTGTCTCAGGATGCGCGGGACTGGCTTCTATATAACTTTGGGATTAAATGGGTCCACAGATGAGGCCAAGAAGGTTGTGAGCTTCCTGAAATAATTGGTAAAATCCCACGTGTTAACCCAGCTGGGTACTTAAGATGGCCTTGAACTTTGACCGGTGTTTTTGGTGGTAAAGTAGACATCCATAAAATTTAGCATTTTAACCATTCTCAAGGGCACAGTTCGGTGGCAGGAAGCACGTTTCCATTGTTGTCCAAGCATCCCCAGTGTTCACCTCTGGGGCTTTTTTTAAATCTTCCCAAACCAAAGCACTGTCCCTATTGAAAAATCATTCTTCCTCTCCCTCAGCCCCTGGCGACCACGATTCTTCCTTCCATGTCTATGAATCTGACGACTCTAGGTGCCTCGCGTGAGTGGGGGTCCATACACTCTTTGTCCTTTCATGACTGGCTTCTTTCTTTCTTTTTTTTTCCGTGACTGGTTTCTTATACTTAGCAGAATGTCTTCAAGGTTCATGGAGATTGTAGCCTATTGTCCGGATTTTCTTTTTTGAGTTGGACTATTATTTCCTTGGACGCCCATGCCGCTTGTTTAAAATCCGTTCATCTGTGGATGAACACTTGGGTTGCTTCCATCCTTTGGCTCTTGGGAATAACGCCACTATGAACGCAGACATACAAATATCTGTGTGAGTTTCTGATTTCAATTTTGGGGGGAGTATATACCCAAAAGTGGAATTGCTGAGTCATTTGGTAATTCTGTTTTTAATTTTTGAGGAGCCTATACATTGTGTTCGACACGACCTGCACCATTTTCCCTTCCCACCAGCAGTGTGCAGGGTTCCAATTTCTCCATGTCTTTACTGACACTTGGTCTTTTCTGGTTTGGGATGAGAGTCATCCTCGTGGGTGTGAGGTGGTATCTCGTTGTGATTTTGAGCCTTATTTCTCTAATGGTTAGTAAAGACACCCATGCATGTCTTTGCATGTGCTGATTGGCCATTCATCTGTCTTCTTTGGAGAAATGACTATTCAAGCCCTTTGCCTATTACTGGGTTATTTGGGTTTTTTGTTGTTGAATTATAGGACATCTTTCTATATTCTGAATATTAACCTCTTATCAGTTATAGGGTTTGCAAATATTTTCTCCCATTCCACGGGTTATCTTTTCACTCTCTTGGTAGTATACTTTGAGGTATGTAGGTTTTTAGCTTTGACCTAGCCCAACTCACCTATTTTTAATTTAACAATTAAATTAGTTGGAAATAAAATATGACACCTGGGCTTTTGGTGTCGTATTTAAAAACTCATTGCCAAATCCAATGTTATGTAGATTCTCCCCTAGGTTGTCTTCTAAGAGTTTCATAGCTTTAGTTACCGGGTTTTTAAGAGGTCATGACTGACAAAGCATGGGCCATCCTCAGTATTGATTCTGGGGAGACTTTCTTTTCTAATGTAAAGACCTTCATGCCTTCCTGAATGTTCACGTGAATCTAGGAATTGGGAAATTGAGTAACATGGATGTGGTTTTTGAAACATTTAATTCAAAAGGAATTATTGAGTATCTCCAAATGTCTATCAGTACCTTGGAAGCTGGTGAAAATGAAAATCATGGCTTCCCTACTCCCAAGGTGGCCAGATGCCACACACACATGAAGTCGTTGCTCTGAAAGGCCAGGTCTTGAAGAGCGCCTTCCCCAGGCCCCAGAGCCAAAAGCCATGAGAACTCAGGACCGGAGCGGCCCTCATGAGCTCCGGGGGACAGAGAGAACTCCAGGGTAAAGATGTAGCTTGAGCTGGGTCCGGGGTGATGGACCCAACTGGAAGAGGCAGAGAGGACCAGGGATGCAGCAATGACTGCCATTGACTGAACACCTAGTGTGTGCCAGGCACGGGGCTCTACCCGGTGGACCATCACCTCCATCACTCCTTCGAACTCTAGATTTATCATTGTCTTTATTTTATCATTGCAAGCGCTGAAGCTCAGAGATTTGCCTCAGATTAATTACCCAGGTAGTAAGTTGGGAAGCAGAGGCTGGAAACGAGGTTTATTTCTCTCCAAAGCCTCTATTCTCAACCACTCTACTATTCGAGCACTGAAGTTTGGAAACACAGACCAAGCAGACATCACAGAGAGGGAGAACAGGATAAGACAAGGCACAAAGATGGGCATGGGCAGGGTGTTTGAGATCAAGGAGGAGCAGCCTCCTTGGAGCAGCCTGGCTGGGGAGGAAATTTCAGGTGCTAGGGTTGTGGGATATAAAGTTGAACCGATGGAGTGGGTAGGATCACAGGTGCCTTCATGGAAACATGGAGACCTTGCTCTTGACCTGCAAGAAATACAGAATTGCAGCTCAACCTTCCAGTCCACCTATAACAATGAGAACATTGGGGTCCCCAAAGTTTAGGCCCCTTGTCGATGGTCACAGGCCATTGGCAGCCATTGCAGATTCTTGAGCAGCATGGTGGCAATGAAGAAAACAGGATTCCAGATGCGTTCATTTGAAAATCCAGTGGAAGGTCAGAATTGCCTTCCCCGGCCAGGCTTAGTGCTCTGGGCCAGCCGTGAGTGCCGGAAAGCACAGCTTCCCCAGAAGCAGCCTCACCCCTCCTTCCAGTGGAAAGCCTGTCTAGATGCGAGGCCTCAGACCAGAGATCCCCAACTCTGAAGAGCTAGTGCTCAAGACAGGCTCCTGATGTCTCTTCATGCTGTTTTCCTGAGCGTGAGGCTGCGCCGGGGGTCCGTGAGCCCCACCCATCTGTCCCCCAGGAGGGTCACAGAGCAAGTAAGATAAGGCAGGGGTTCCTGGGGCAAAGAGGCTGACCCCACCCTGCCTGAGCCCATTTCTACCTAATCTCATCTACCTATGTTCAGCCAAGAAAACCCTGCCCTGGTTGACTGTCCTCCTCTGAGGTTCTCTTTGCTTAATTAATTCTAATAATAGCTGCCATCCATTGAGCACTATGCTAAGCATTTGACATGCAAGATCTCATTTTATCCCTACAACCCCATGATGAAGATATAATTATCCCCATTTTATACGTGACGGAACTGAGGCTCAGAGCTGTCAAGTAATTTGCCTAAACCCACATAGCTAAAAAAGCCAGGACTAAAACATAAGCCTGTCTATCTCCAAAGTCTGTGTCTTTTCTTCTGTAATTGGCTGCTTTCTACACATTGGTTCACTGTAGCCACATCTCCTTTTGGGCAGGGGGGCCCTGCAGTAGAGAAGCCAGCTTCAAAGAGTGCCCTTGCTTCCTGACACTACCCCTATCTGAGGGTTCCTAGAAGCCAGGAGCCCGATCTCTTTCCCAAACCAACTTTGGGGCCCAAATCTGGACGGCATCCGAGACCTTATCTTCTCCAAAAAGTGATGCTCGGGGAAGACAAGATTTTCAAGTTCCTTCTCAACATTTCCCCAGAGAGCATGGTGCAAGCGTGCTTTGGCCAGGGGAGAAGCGGGGCGACCGTTTGTACATTCATTCACTCGGTGAATATTTATCAATGTGCTGGGCACATTCTAGGCGCTTGTCTAAGATACAATCAGGGGCAAGTCATAAAGAATTTCTATCTCCATGGAGTTTACATTCTAGCTGGAAAGAAAGACCAAAACAAAACACATAAAAACCTACAAATACATGTGTAGTAAAGTGGAAGTAATGATGATACCAGGAAGAAAAATAAAGCAGCATAGAGGATGAAGAATGACGAGAAGCGGAATTTTCAAAGGCTCTTAGGAGGATAAAACATTTGAACGGAGACCTGAATGAAGTACATGGGAGCCATGGGATAATCCAGAGGAAGAACATCACAGGCAGAGGAAAAAACAAGTGCAAAAGCCCTCCAAAAGCAATTGTCTTGGTTTGTTTTAAGGAATAGGAAAAAAACGTCAGTGTGGCTCGAGCCTGGAGTGGGAGGGAGTCGTGCGGTCACAGGAGAAGTGGGGATCAGACGGTATAAGGCTTTCTAGACCACAGGAAGGAGTTTGGATTTCAAATGTGCCGAGCGCCAGGCCCTGCAGTGTGTCACTCAGGTGGGGCAGCCTCCCCACAGCCACAGAGAGGAGAGAGCCTGTGTGGACAGAGAGCACAAGGATAGCTCAGTAAGTAACTCAGTTCACCCAGCTCTGACTCTCCACTTTCACTCGGAGCAGCAATTAAGGTCTGGGTCCAGGACCCAAGGTCAGGGAGGCTTTGTTGGTGGCAGAGGTGAAAGAAAGAGCCATTGACTCTAGGTCTCATTTGCCTTGCCCCCTCAAAGGACCCAAATTATCAATGGGGGTTCAAGTATTATACAGCCGGAATCTCTCTATATAAGGAAAATCTTCCTTGGAAACTTACTATGCGCCAGTCTCCTTGCCCAGCACCTTATGTGTTTCATTCCTCAGGATCATTACAACAGCACCATGAGATAGGGACTCTGACTACGCTCACTTCACAGATGCAGCAACCAAAGTCCAGAGACGTGAGCGGCACATCAAAAGTCAACAAATATGGCACTGCTGCGGTTGGCACGGGGGCAGGGGGAGCCCTCTAGGGAGGCACCTTTGGACCCCTACTGCTCCCAAGAGCAAGCCAGGGAATCACACTGTTGAGGTCCCTCCCTCTAGAACATGCTAGGAGCTTAAGTCTACCAAGACCTTGCTGTGGAATTGTGACATTTGGGGGCAATGATTTAGCACTTGATTGTGCCTCTCGTCTTAGCTCTAAAAGCGGATCTAGAAGTTGTTGGAAGGGGGAAAATTGGATAGATAAAACCAGGGGTGCAGCTCAGGCAGGCAATGTAGTAGAGAAACAACGAAGCTGTCAGCAGCTTGTCCAAAACCTAACTGGGCCCAGTCCTGCATTGCTGGCTGAAGGGCCAGGGTCCCCCAAGCCTGAGGCCGGTTCATGTCTTACACACACTTGAGCTCTTCCCGAAGCTTCTGGCCTCAGCATTCTTCGGCGGCTATCCTGCCGGGCTGGGAGGCCAGCTAGTTGTTCCCTGATCTAGTGCCTGTCACCTCTGAAAGATGGGGTAATGACAACAGCTATCATTTCTGAGTATTTACTATGCACCATCACCGTGCAAAGGATTCTCCCACACATGACGCTATGGAATCCTCTTGAAACTCCGGTGAGGTGAACAGACATGGCAGCCGCCTCACCCTAGCGCTGGTTCTGCTGAGCGTTACGACGGACGGATACTTGACATTCAACAGATATAGGAACCGAGGCTCAGAGAAGTGAAGTAACTTCCTTCACACCACACAGCTAACAAACAGGTGAGTAGTGTCTAACACCTATGCTCATTCTCCTGAGCCTCAGTTGAAATATTTTTTAAAGACTTTTTGAGGGTGTTTTCTACTACATAAGAAACCTGACTTATTTATCACTAAGATTACTAATCGGTCTAACATTCTATGAAAACATATCCACCAGCTGAAATGTCCTGAAATGAGTTTGGAAGCCAGGTGTCTGTGACAAAGGAGGAGTTTAAAGACTTTTGCATGGGAACAGAAGTCGTGTTAAGACAAATCTTTATTTTGGTTGCTATATGTGAATGTCACTGCTAACAGGCATGGGATACGACTTAGCTTGTAACGATTGGGGAAAAGAAATAAAAGAAGTAAATTGTCATTCTCGGCATTTTTCCAATGACATTTGCATTTTCATTTCTATTAGAAGTCCATTTGAGCAAAGAAATGTAGCCTGAGTCACTTGAAACTGCTCTTCCCTAGAAAACAATTGTAAATGTAATAAGCAAAAAGAATAGAAAATGCCAACAGGAAAAAAGTAATCCACCTGGGGTCAGATTCATCATGCAGACTGCTTCGGTCTTCCTGACATTCACATTCAGTTTTATTTAGAAATTAAAATTTCTAAATTTTAAGGTACTCAAGGTTTGCAAGGAGTAGGGGGTAGGGGTGCGGAGACAGAATTAAATTGCAATCCCGCCGGCTAGGGATCAAGTGTAGATTTCCTCAACTCTCAAGAACTATCGAATTGCCTCATCTGCAGAAGGCATAAGGTTTGCTATGGAAAGATACAATAAGGTCATGATTGCTTTAAAATTATTCATAATAAAAACACATTTTGAGACTTGATTTTAAATGTTAAGCTTAAATTTGAGCAATTTAATTGCCCGTTGAATAGAAATGAAATCCCACCGGTAGGCAGTTATTTCTTACAACCACTGTGTGTGAAATTGAAATCTTAAGATACCATTTCAAATATTCACTTTCTCTAAGGAAGTTCTCCCCAAAGAGTTGTGAAAGATAAGAAACTGACCCAAAGTCATAGGCAGTAATCTCTCTTTCTTTACGTACTGGGGTCAAAACAGAAGCATATTACTAAAAGGAAAACTTGATGCCCCAAAGTTGGTGGTTCAGAGGTTACCTCAAGGATATATTTATTTTAACAGCTAACTTGAGTCCTGTACAAAACTGTAACGAGGAGGCAACTTGTCAGATTTAATAGAAGCAAGCACGTGCAAACATAGCATCTACTCACCAAGGTAGTGAACACTGAAATGGAAAATGCTTGTATGTTTCAGAGCAATAGGAAGTGAGGTGAAGGGACCCTGCTCCTTTTGCCTTTTAAAAAACAAAGCAAAACAGGGAATTGTTTTTAAATTTGGGTGGAAGTTCTTGTTTTATTTATTTTACTTTTTTTATTTTTTTTAAAGATTTTATTTATATGACAGAGAGAGAGAACACAAGTAGGCAGAGGGGCAGGCAGAGAGAGAGGAGGAAGCAGGCTCCCTGCTGAACAGAGAGCCTGATGTGGGGCTCGATCCCATGACCCTGAGAGCATGACCTGAGCTGAAGGCAGAGGCTTTAACCCACTGAGCCACCCCGGCGCCCCGGAAGTTCTTATTTTAAACCCCCGTTTCACGTCCAAATTGAATTTCAAGCTCTTTGTATTTATTTTTTGAGTTTTTAATTTATCTTTTATTGAGGTATAATTAACATACATTATATTAGTTTGAGGTGTACAAGACGATTCAATATTTGCATGTATTGCAAAAGATCACAATACTTCTAGTTAATATCAATTACCACGGTCACACATTTTTTCCTTATAATGAAAACTTTTAAGATTTGCTCTCTTAGCAATTTTCAAATATGCAACATGGTATTATTAATTACAGTCTCCATGCTGTACATCATAACCCTAGGACTTATTTATTTTATAACTAGAAGTTTGTACCCTTTGACCACCTTTACCTATTTCGCCTACCCTTTTCCCTCCCCTCAGGCAACCACCAATCTGTTCTGTATCTAAGAGCTTGTTTTGTAGATTCCACATATAAGTGAGATCATTTGGAATTTGTCACTCTCTGACTTATTTCACTTAGCATAATGCCCTCAAGCCTCATCCATATTGTCGAAGATGGCAAGATTTCATTCTTCTTTATAGTTGAATAATATTCCAGTGTGCGTGTGTGTGTACATTCATCCGCTTTATCCACTCATCCATTTTTTTAAAGATTTTATTTATTTATTTGACACAGAGAGAGAGAGATCACAAGTAGGCAGAGAGGCAGGCAGAGAGAGAGGGGGAAGCAGGCTCCCTGCTGAGCAGAGAGTCCAATGCAGGGCTCGATCCCAGGACCCTGAGATCATGACTTTAGCTGAAGGCAGAGGCTTTAACCCACCGAGCCACCCAGGCGCCCCTCCACTCATCCATTGATAGGCATTCAGGTTGCTTCCGTATCCTACCTATTGTAAAGAAGACAGCAATGAACACAGAGGTGCATATAATCTTTTCAAGTTAGTGTTTTCATTTTCTTTGGATAAATACCCAGAGGAAATGCCGAATTCAAGGACTTTTTAAACTCTCCCAATGATGTCTTTTGCTATCACATAGCAGCTGCCTTTTATGTGCACTTAATATATGTTGAGTGCTTTCCACGCATTTAATCTCCTATCTGTTATCACTCCCACCACCTTATAAATTTATGTGCCACACTTTGCATGCATTGACTCATTTAATCCTCACGACAACTGATGCGCTAGGTTCTGGTAACCCCACTTTACAGATGAAGATTTGGGGAGTTTAAATCCTTGCTGTGAGCCCAGGTTCACACAGGTGGGAAATGGTGGGTTAGACTGTTGGCGGACTGACTTCAGACTAACTACCCAGGACTGACTCCTGCTACTAAGTAACTCTCCTAGGCCACGCAAGCTGATAAGGGCCCAAGTGAAACCCAGGTAGTCCTTGGCATTTAACCACTACACTGACTGGCTGTAAGTAGGCAAACTGCTAATCAGGACCTTTAGATTAATTTTCATTTCTGATTATAGAGGGGTAAGTTACATATCTATCACATAATTTAGGCTTGCCTAAAATGTCTAGGTTTTTTGTTTGTTTTGGTTAAAAATAAGGATCTGATCAGAAGACTATCTTTTTATATACTGAAGGCCTTGAACTTCCTTGGACACACACATGTGCACACACACACACACACTCACATACACACATTTTAAATATACCCATTAGGGATCCAACCTTGGACACAGGGAGACAAGAAAATGACAAAAGCATGCAGACAATGGTAAATTCTCCTTTACACTTGTGAAGAGTCCGTGAGGATTGGCTCTGAACAGGGAAAATGAAGTGATCAGGAATTCACTTCTGACTTCAACCACCAACCTTTCATGGTAAACTCAAAGCCCTTTAACGTCATCTTTAAAATGGGAATAAAATGTCTATGACCATGATCCAGACTATTTATATAAAACTATGGATTCTGAAAGTCCTTGGTTAATTTCCTCTTTACAAGACTTGTAACTGGCATCATGCACAAATAGACCTTTAGTAATAATTTCTGAAGAAAATAATTTCTGAACACAATAATTTTCAAGGAACTCTGATGAGACCCAAAGTTTTTCTGCACAGACAATTGGCCTCCTCCTCTTCCTAGACTTTGCCTTTATGGTTGGAGGGGAAACCCGAACTCCAAAATCAAGTCCGGCTTCTTTCTTTCCCAGACCCAGGGCAAAATAGTCTCCCAAGTATTGCTGCTGATCATTGGAAAGGCACTTTCTCTGTGCAGAGTATTACTGGCACTTTCTTTCCATGGGGGCACTTCCAACCAGGAGTCCGATTTTTGAAAGATGCTGAGGGATGGAATTCTGCAGCCAGCAGATGGAGAGGAGACTCAGGGCCGCGTGGTCCCTCCCAACCACCCTCCCCGCGGGATTAGCTGCCCCCGGCGCTGCTCAGGCGTACCCAGCCCGCGCGGTCCCCGCTCGCACAGCAGCAGTCGCCTCTCTGGAGCGCGGACGCAGTCACGAGCCCGCCGCCAGCAGAGCCGCGCTGTCCTGGGCATCCCCGCGCGCGGTGTCCGCGGACCAGGGACCTCGAACCCCGGACGGCCGCGAAAGCCACCCGGAACGCTTGCATTTCTGTATGTGCTTATTTCACGTTCTTGTCTTTCTTCCTTGAGCGGCCTGTCGGCTACTTTCAGTCTTAGTTAACCAAAAGGGAAACGCCGAAGAGGGGAAGCCCTAAAGAATGATTTAGAGGCAACCCAGCCGCCCCTCCGAGGAGAGGTGATCACTGAGCGACTCTCCCGGTCCCCGACGCTGGCCCCTTTAAGAAGCCAAGTCAGTCCTGATGCTGCTGCTGTTTGTATTGCTAATCCCCAGGAGCCCCGTTAAAAAAAAAAAAAAAGAGGGGGGACCGGGCAGCTGTCTCTTTAAATGTGATTTCCTTCTATTGTATTTGAATCGTGATCAGGAAAAAGGAAATGAAACCAGAGACAGAGGGAAGCTGAGCGAAAATAGACCTTCCCGAGAGAGGAGGGAGCTCGGGGAGAGAGGCACGGTCCCCTCCCCGCCCCCAGGCCGCCGCCCCCTCCCTGCCCTCGGCGGCGAGCTGCGCGCCGCGACCCGGGTCGAAGGTGCGAGGGACTCTGGGCGGCCGGGCGGGCGCGCACCATCCCCGCGGGCGGCGCGGAGCGGGTGACAGAGCGCGAGCCGAGCCGGACCTGGCCGCGGCGGCGGTGGCGGTGGCGGTGGCGGCGGCGGCGGCGGCGGCGGCGGCGGCGGCGGGACCGGGATGGAAGGTTAAGTCCTGAGCAGCAGCAGCTGCAGCCGCCGGGGCCAGGCTGCGCGCCCCGGTCCCCGCCTCGGCCGCGGCGCGCCGGCAGCCCGGTGATTCGCTCTCTCTCTTTGGCGTTTGAAGGGAGCGCGGTGACTGTCCTTGAGCGCGGAGGGGCGAGCTCGCCGCCGGAGCGCCGGAGCAAGAGGAGGCGCAGGAGCGGCGGCGCCCGAGCACCCGAGGGGGTCCGAGCCCCGGCAGCCGGCCAGTCCCGCGCCACAAAGGGAGCGCCCCCGCCTCCTGGCACGCCACCTCCCTCCCCAATGTCCTCGGCCATCGAGAGGAAGAGCCTGGACCCATCTGAGTAAGTGTGGCTCCCCTGCCCCTGCCACCCACGGTGACCACGGCCTCCCGCCCCGGGGCTGCAGGGCGGCGCGGGCGGCAGGCGACAAGGCTTCAGGTGTGCGCCCGCAGCGTGCCCTTGGCTCCCTTTGCCTTGAGCGGGGCTCCCCCATTCCTCGCGGGTGGCTCCGGGGGCAGTGGGAGAGAGACTGGGCGCCCGGCGGCAAGAAGATGGGATTGGCCTGGCACCTCTGCGGGCCCCTCCCGGCTACCTGGGACGCACTTGAAAGCCACCGCGGGCCGGAAAGTTTACACCGGAGCAGGCACAGGGGGAGCTCGGAGGCGCGCAGGTGCAGTCCCGAGAGCGTTCTGGGCTTGGTCCTGCTCCCTTCTCCCCTCTCGCTTTCTCGGTCCCCATTCTCTTTGTCCACTTGATCCTGGAAAGGGGGACATTGAAAGTGGAGGCCTCCCGAGTCCCCGACGGCGCCCTTTGCTGTGCGCAGGTGGAGCGGCTGCGGGCGGCGCCAGGGATGGGAGGGTGAGGGGGTCCGAGCTTCCACCTGGGAGCTCTCTCCGGCCTCCAAAGACTTTAGAGCCTCTAAATCCGGAGTTAATTTGGGTATATGTACTCCCTCCCTTGGGGTCCACTGATGGGGGCCTGTGAACCTCAAAAGTTAGTGCACCATTTCGTGTATAGGTGAATTCCGGGGCAGCGGTGGCTCACAGTCTCAAAAGGGTTTGGGGTCAGGGAATGAGAGCTCTAATGAGCATTTGCGGCATTTCTTTTCTGAGCCTCGGACTGGTTTGGAATGTTCCCTGGTCCCAACCTATACCTCCAACCCATTCTTTAGCCTTAACAAGGGCAGAAAGGGTTGTTTAAGATATCATTTTCCCGTCAGCGCAAATGCCCTTTTAAGATTCATTAGCTGTCTGATATTGAGAATTTTTATTCCTTTGAAGTCCCCATCTAATCCTTTGAAGGGATTTGTTACACAGACCAAAGGAGCTGGTTAATGACTTGTCCATTTGTGCTTTTAAGAGGCATTTGTTTTCTCTTCTTTTCTTTTCTTTTCCTGCTTTGAAGGAATTGTGCTTTCCTGATTGAAGTCTCTCCCTCCCCCAGTTCCAGCCATCTATGGTGTTTATATACCTGGGCTTTACCCTTAGTTACCAGCATAAACACTCAGCAGGCTCTTATAAAATACAGGAAGTACCATGATCCAGTGAGAACATAAACATCACTCTTCAACCTTGAAGGCTCAGACCCCAGTTCCATAAGAGGCCGGGTCTGTTCTAAGGAAAACACAGCTTCCTTCAATAAATGCTCAGGAGAAAAAGAACATTCATTTTTAAAACAATATATCTCCGCAGACACCGGGTTTAAAGGGTGGTTTGCACACTTTTTTATAAACCTAGAATTACAACTTAGCCCTGAGTTCTCAGAGCCTGGGCAAGACCAGAGTAATGCAAGAAGAGTGAATGGGATGAATTGGTGCCTAATGCCTTTTCGATCAGCAGAACTTAGTCACTAATCCTTTTATTAGGAGATAAATCTGAAGGTTTCAGTTCCCTGAAGGAGGTTTGCTCTTTTCAAAGTTTGTGCTTTTTCACTGAGATTAGAAAATGGAAACATCCTCGCCTCAGAGTACGGCAGGCACCTACCAAAGAATGCTCATCCTTCACTTCACCATTCGCCCCATACAGACGGGCTCTACCTCAAGACAGACGAGCTAGTTGGGAAATTACTGTAGCATGTCCTACGCCCTTCTTTAATTGGAAATTGTTGAGAAAGGAGCCCAGAAATCCAGGCCGAAGTGATATTCAGGTGTAAGATTCAGGATAGGCTCTGGGAGATTTATAAAATATTTATTTGAGGGAGAATCCCACCCATTCATTACGTTGGAACATCCATGAAAGATAATGTGATATTATCATTAATTACAGAAAGCTAGATAGACCCAATATCTTATCCTGTCCTTTCCTATCTCATCTTGGGCTATCACAATGGCTCTTTTGCTTAACAATTCTACTGCGGAACACTGTCCTACCAGAGGCTTCATTGTGTACCTACTTAAAGCCTTAAAGAAAATTGATTTTCTTCTTATTATTATTACTATTATTATTATTTTGCAAATGAAACATTTAGACAGAAAGTCAGCCAGAATTCTTGAACATAGAGATTTCCTCTACCACCTACCTGTGAATAACAAGAGCAGTTCATTTTAATTCCAGGCAATTTTGCACCAGCAAAGTGCAAATTCTCCTCTCTCACAGATGACTGGCAGCATTAGCATCGGGGCATTGAGTGTGGTCGAGGTTCCATGAGTTTTTCTGGAAGCCCGAAGTCAGACCGTGGGCCGTGGAAAGAGAAGACATGTGTTTCTGAGTTGATGCACGTGAAAATGCTAGGGCTATTATTTTTCAGAAGGGAAAATGGAAGGACTTAGGTGTGACCTGTGGAAACAAAGAAAAGCAAGTCAGGCTTCAGTGAATTCTTAAAACTATTTAAAGTCTTGAATTTTTAAAAGAAAACTGACTTGGGTTTCACGTTTTCTAATTCTAAGAAGGGATCATCTTATGAAGGACCCTGACCCTCAGTCTACAAAGTGTGGACTTGGCTTCAGTATTCCTAAATACTCAAGAAGGTGTGCGCTTTCTAGAAAGAGGCACCTGAAGTCAGTGTGTATGATCAACACTAATTACTGCGTCTCCTCCTCCCTCAGTATAATGGGTGCCAAGCTCGGTGGGCCCAGCCATTTGGGACTCAAGAGCACCTGGCAAGTCAGTGTCGGCTAGAAATGGGAGACAGATTTACACCCTCAAGATACAGAGAAGGAAACTCCCTTTGGGAATCCCATGGTTGGAACCAGGTCCATTTTTAAAAACATAATGGATTAAAAAAAAATCTGTGTTTGAGTGAGGTTCAAAAGAGCACTTACTCGTTAATTGTTACAAATTGTTGTTAGGTTTTTCCCGTGTCCCATTTGGTGCTGGAATAGTTTCTTTCCACTCTCTTTTATTTTCTTTTGGCAGATAAAATTATTTATTTTTAAAGGTAAAACAGTAGTATTCAGATTCCAGTGAAGCCAAGTGAACTGGAGATGCTGACTTTTTTTTTTTTTTTTAAAGATTATTTATTAGGAAAGAGAGAGAGTGAGAGAGAGCTTGAGAAGGGAGAAGGTCAGAGTGAGAAGTGGACCCCCATGGAGCTGGGAGCCCGATGTGGGACTCGATCTCCGGACTCCGGGATCATGACCTGAGCCGAAGGCAGTTGCTTAACCAACTGAGCCACCCAGGCGCCCGATGCTGACTTTTTAATGAAGGAACACATCTCACAGGCTCGCTACTAGCAATTGCCTGGACGGAGATTTCGGAGTCCGTTTAATTGCCTTACACTCTCTTGAAAATAATCATTACCCCTTCCTCATTTTCTTTCCTAAATCAGCTTTGTCCAAATCAGTTTTGCTGTTGTAAATATTTTCACATGCAGAAAGGTCTATGTAGTGTCCTATATAAGTCTGACAATGGCCTTACTGCCTGGGATTTTTCTTCAAGGATTCACAGTAATAAGGATGGGATGTGGAATTTCTTTTTTTTTTTTTTAAGATTTTATTTATTTCACAGAGAGAGACACAGCCAGAAAGGGAACACAAGCAGGGGGAGCAGGAGAGGGAGAAGCAGGCTTCCCGAGGAGCAAGGAGCCCGATGTCGGGCTCGATCCCAGGATCCTGGGATCATGACCTGAGCAGAAGGCAGACACAACAACTGAGTCACCAAGGTGCCCTAGGATGTGGAATTTCTGTTAAAAAAAAAAACAACATATATATACATACATACATATATATATACACACATATATGTATATATAATATTACATGTTATATATGTGCATGTATGTATATTATATATAATATTATTATATTTTATATATGTATATATAATTAAAAAAATAATACTGAGAATTCCTATTATAACCTGATGGAATTTTTATTGGGGAAACAACCTAAGATAATCTTTGATCACTTTCTTCTTTCCTCCTCACTTCTGCTTTTTGTGCAGTTGGGAAGGGCTTGGGGTAGGACGGCACAGAGATTCAACAGGGAATTTGCAGATTTTGAGCCCTCTGGGTAGTAGCCTGTCCCTGAAGCAAGCAACTCTTCTAGCCTGGAGTGCCTCCTATGGGGTTCAGCAGGGCCCTTGAGTCTAGGCCTGGGAGGAGGTAAAAGAAGGAGAAATGGCAAGAGACAGAAGAAGAGTAGGAAGGGAGGATGGAAAAAAAAAAAGAGGGGCGCCCGAGTGGCTCAGTGGGTTAAAGCCTCTGGCTTCCCCTCTGGTCACGATCTCAGGGTCCTGGGATGGGGGGGGGCATCGGACTCTCTGCTCAGCAGGGAGCCTGCTCCCCCCCCCCCCCGCCTCTCTGCCTACTTGTGATCTCTCTCTCTCAAATAAATAAATAAAATCTTAAAAAAAAAAAAAAAAAGAAGAAGAAGAGAGGGCAGAGGGGCCAAGAACGGTGCGGGGCTGTGGGCCAGGTGCAGAACCACTGGCATTTACTTCCATAGCATGGAGGGCAGAAGGCTTAGCTCTCTCCTGCCCAGACTCAAGCTAGCTGGGCCCCTCTGCCGTCTGGCCTCCGGATATGTAGCTCCGTCCTTTCTCCTGTCTCCGAATTGGAACTGTCCCCTTGGGCCCCGATAGATGCCTCACCCCCAGTGCTCGTCCAGAGGTTATCCCTAATGCAGGGTCTTCTTTCCAGGGAGCCAGTGGATGAGGTGCTGCAGATCCCCCCGTCCCTGCTGACATGCGGCGGCTGCCAGCAGAACATCGGGGACCGCTACTTCCTGAAGGCCATCGACCAGTACTGGCACGAGGACTGCCTCAGCTGTGACCTCTGCGGGTGCCGGCTGGGCGAGGTGGGGCGGCGCCTCTACTACAAGCTGGGCCGGAAGCTCTGTCGGAGGGACTATCTCAGGTACCCTCCCTCCACGCCCCCAGGGCCCCCCCCAACCCCCCAGCTCTCCCGGGAGGGGGAGGGCGAGAGGCCAGGGACCGCTGAATCTCCGGCTAGCTCTTCCGCTCCTGCCACCTGCCCAGATGTCGCGGTCAGAGGTTGGGTCTCAGCTGTCCGGTGCACAGAAGTCTTTGGCGTGTCTTCCTCTTTGAGAGGCAAAGTCTCAGGAACACATTCCTATGTCAAATACTAATTTTTTAGGTGTGAGAGAACGATGAACACAAAATTCCCTATAGTAGTTCCTTCAGGGCGGCGCACGAGGGGAGGGGTCTGGGGAGGGATACACAGCGCGCCCACAGGGACCAGGAGCGCTGGGGGCGACCAGTTGGACGGTGGGTTCTTAGGGGCACACTTAATGCTCCAAAATACATAAATAGGTTATAAAAGATTCTTTTGTAGGACTCTAATCTTATGTGATTTAAAAGCCCCAAGCCTTTGACTGTGACAGGGGAAAGGCTCTGAAGTCAGCTGTTGGTTGGAGTCCCAGCACTACAGCTTTCTGGCTCTGTGACCTGGGGCAAGTTCCTTAGCGTTCCTCAGCCTTGATTCCCCCCCCCCCCATAAGAATGGGGGTAATAACAGCATCTCCCCCCAAGGAGGAGGTGAGGATTAGATGGGGTAATACATGGAAACTACTTGGCTTGGTGCGTGAATATCAGACAGATAGATGTTAGCTGCCCTTGTAACTAACCCTCACGACATTAAGTCTTTCTTGCCTAACGAACAAAGAGATGGAAGAGTGGAAGGAAAAAATAGGAATGCTACACCGCCCCTGAGACAGGAGCTGAGGACATCTCTGATGCTCCGGGTCATTACTGTTGGCCAAGTGAATTTTCCAGCACTCAACAAATGCCTGTGCCTGGAATGTTCTAGCATTTCCAGTTTCATATTAGCTGCTGTGGAGGTAACTCTGTGCCCTCTACTGTCAGATCTGCTCAACTGTATCACTGTCAGTGTTTTGCCATCTTCCCGTGGCAAAGGGTCGGTGGAGCACGAAGCCCTAATGCATGAGGACCACCCAACCCAGGGAAGCTTGTTTAGACTCCGGTGCCCTTGGCCGCCAGGCTACCTCTTCCTCCCAAACCTGCCCTCAGAGCATTTTTACATTAAAAAAAAAAAAAAAAAATGCAGGCAATTCCACGGTGCAGGAAGCTTATCTATTTACCCAGAGACAGATAGAATATGCTTCCCCTCCCCCCAAATTCTCTGATAAAGCCCTTGCAAATTTGGTGGTTCAGAGAAAACAAGTAGAGTTTTCAATGATCGTGACTATAATTTTGGTCCATTTTCTATTAAGTTACAAGAAAATGGAACGGGGATAAATAGAGACCTGATTTTGCTGGCTACCAGTTTGCCAAGTCAGTGCAGAAAGCAGACGGGTAAATGATTCCCATTGGGCCCCCTGACTACATCCCTGTCAAATCATTTGAATCTTATTAAATGAAGTGCAGATAGAGTAAGGTCAAAAGGAGCCCCGGTTTCTCCCTATCTCTATGGTTTTCTATAACATTTGAGAATAAACCCGGTGCCGCCTGGGCTTGTTCATCTTTTGCATTTTTAAAAAGAAGAGAAAAAAATTGTCTGGGAGAACCCAGTGTTAATTAACTTGTGTCTTGGTGACATGAAATAATTCTTCTCCCTGCTACATTCCTAGGCAACATGGTAATTAACTCTGTGTTAGTGAAGGCCATCCTTTAATATTTATATTATTGTTATTAAAATGGGAAGAGAAAGCTTAAGACACTGACACCTCTTGACAGAGGAGAAAAACCTTTTTTTTTTTTTTTTTGCTTCAAGGATGGTCCTTTAGCCCTGGACTTGCTTACTTGCATTCTTAACATATCTGGCAGCATCTTTTAAAAAGGCAAGAATGATGGGGTTCAGTCCGTCCTCCCTCCCGGGAGAACTTCTCCTCCTGAGGATTGCCGGCAGCTGACCTGCCTGTTATAGTCTTTTTCAGACATTTAGCCTCAAATATTCATGAGATCCCGGTGCAGGATCTAAACCCAGCTTCTGCTTGCTGCTGCTGGATTGTGTTGCTGGGAACCTAACAGTAGCTGCTCGTGTCAGTGCAGAGCCCCCAGATTCCGTCAGAACCCTTTCTACCAACTTTTGTGTGCAGCGCACCCCACCCCCCAGTGGTTTTACTTGCGACAGCCAACACCTGCATCTGTTAGAGCTGAAGTGTGCCCACGGCCCCCACACTGCCAGCCGACCTTAACATTGACCGCTGACCAATGACTGGCATTGCAGGAGCACCAAAGCTTTGCAACCTTGCCTGGAGCCAGGCGGACTCGGAGATGTAACTTACACCCAGTGTCCCTGTGCCATCCTCCCAGCCCTCCCCTCTGGGGGCCTTCGCTGGAGACCACAACTTTGCTTACCTTCCTTCCCGTCTATCCAGCTTCCCTTGCCTCTCACCGGCTTCCCCTGAGAATAATTCCTTAATTCCTCTCTTCGGAGTCTGCTTCTGGGATCCCCAGCCTAAGGCACCAGTTCTTGGTGCCCGAGGTGAATGCTCAAATTAGATGTCAAGTCCTGGCTTACTTTTCCTATTAGTAGAATCTCAGGCTACTAGAGCTGGAAGAGGCTGCAGAGGCCTTTTCTTCAAGTCCCCGGGCTCCACAGCTAACAACAGGGAAGTCAGAAGAGAGGATGTCCTTTGCTCCGGGGCACCTGGCTAGTTAGAGGGACCTGAACTTGTCTCCCAAATCTTTTGTCCTTCCCCTCATTAACTGCCTGATGTGCATTGTAATTTACCCCAACTTCCCTTTAATAAAGGCTCTCCTTCCTGAAGGGTCACATACCCCACGTGTTGGCTTCAAGCCACGCACGCTGTTTTGTTGGGCCATTTATCCTCGCTCAGTCCCAAACTCAACTTACTGAACAGTCAGGAAACCAGAACTGGCTTTCCACTCTGTGACCCCCAAGGTGGCAGCTTCCTACAGCTCGGCCATCTGCTACGCTGGGAGAAAATGTTCTTCCCCCCGTAATGAGCTTGCTCCCGGGTGGTGCCTCGAAAACACTCAGAGATCCTCAAATGCAAAGCATGATTCCGATAGAAATTAACCGGCCCAGTCTCTCCCTATCGGCCTTTTACCCACAGACCACATCTTCTTGCTTCCATTAATTCTGCCCAAATGTTTCCAAATGTGTCAACTGCCCATCTTCCCTCCAGCCTCTCAGAATGTTCCCGTCAATTCTCTGCCATCCTGAGGTGACTGAGAATTCCACTAAGAAGAAGCATTAACCTAAGACTGTCCTAAAGGTTGGAGGTGGAAGGGACGGGTTATCAGGCACGTGTGAAAATGCTTTCCTGTAGCAGGACGGCACCCTTTTGAGTACCCGTGTCCTGGGCTAAAACAGTCATTGTGGGCTTAGCCTTTGATGGTCAGCCCTTCGACAGTGCTCTGTTTGATCCTTCTCATAGCCTGGTGAGGCAGATGATGGGTCACTGCCACCTTAGAAGCTCGGAGGGACCCGAGGTCCTCGGGGCTAGTCCTGGACGTGCGTGATTCCTCTCTTGTGGGCTGATTGCAAACTCACCCGGAAGCGCTCCTTACCACACTGGCCTCTCCCCCAGAGTGTCTCAACCGGGAGGCCTGAGAATGTGCATTTCTAGCAAGCCCCCAGGTGATGCAGATCTGCTGGTCCCGGGAACGCAGCTTGAGAACCACTGCCCTGAGTTCCACCGTGTCGCCTCTCCCACCTTGACAGTGAATATTGCTTGAAATAAGTGACTGACTGAGACTTAGGGAAGTCTTGATTTCAGTGTCAGAACAGAAGGTCCTCCAGAGATTCATGAAGCAAGCTCTTCTGTTCAATGTGGAAAGAGGCTGTTGGTCTCCCAGATCTCCGAGGCACAGTTAACTGCACCGAGTGTCTTCTGTTGAATTCTCCCTGTCTCCTAGAAGCTGGGGCCCCAGTGAACAGTCGTGTGGAGGCGGCCATTTTAGCTTAGGGAGGAGATGGAGACCAGCCCTCCCCATGGCTGGGATCAATGGCTGTTGCCATGAGGGAATCCGGGAACCCCAGAAAGATGCCCATTTCACTGCATTCCTGCTCAGTTCCTCCTCAGAGGGCCCCCAGAGATTTACTCCAGCTCTTCTTCTAAAATGAAAGTTCCCCTGAGAGGGGACACACAGTACATGCCTCACCTCTTAATTCAAATCACTTCAGCTAAGGCACTTCCCTACAGAGAAGGGGTCCCAGGGCAGCAAGGAGAGCTCAGAAAAGCGGAAGGTTATGCCAAACGCAGACGTCATGGGTTGCAGGTTCCTCCCTGAGCACCCCCTTCCCTCTGGGAAAGACCCCGCGAGCCTCCCTGGGCCCACCTCTTCCTAGTTTCCTGACAAGATGGAAGTGAGGCTCCCTCAAGCCCTTTCTGCCAGTTTTGCTTCTGCCAATGTCCTCTTAGCTTTTCTTTCCGTTTCCCCCCCAGGCTTTTTGGCCAAGATGGTCTCTGTGCATCCTGTGACAAGCGGATCCGTGCCTATGAGATGACAATGCGGGTGAAAGACAAAGTGTATCACCTGGAATGTTTCAAATGCGCCGCCTGTCAGAAGCATTTCTGTGTGGGCGACAGATACCTCCTCATCAACTCCGACATAGTGTGCGAGCAGGACATCTACGAGTGGACTAAGATCAACGGAATGATCTAGGCCAGAATCCCCCAGCCTCCCTGGGCGGCGTGTTTCACTGAAGTCACTGTCTCCGTGGGGTCTTCACTCTTGGGCACTCTGGGGATTTGAGGGTGGGATGAGGCATTTCTTAGGGGATGGTGGACCCTCCCTGGGCACCATGACACAGCATCCAAGGGACACATTACAAGGGACAAGGCTTAAATCTGACGAAATGAGCAGCCTTTAGGGAGAACTTATGGACAATGGCCACAGCCCCTCCATAGGAACTGACACAATTAGTGAAGGAAAGGAGCGTCGGGGGGGGCAGGCAGACACAAGTCATCCTCCTAGAACCTCACATCTACAGAAAGGGACTTGTGTAAAGACCCATTAGACCTTGACCCTTGAAAACTAGAGATGTGCAATTGGTTTCTTTTCTTCCTGGCTTCTGTGACAACCCTGCTCCCGTCACTGTCCTCCACACAAGGCAAGGACAGAGAAAGAGTAGCCGTCCTTTTCCCTTGACCACCTCCCCAAGCCCTTCAGCTTTGGACCCAAGGGAAACTGCATGGAGACACATTTCAGTTGAGAATGGGAACGGCAACTTTTAACCAAACAATTAATTAAAGCAATGCTAACGAATCACTGTTTTTAGACACCCTGGTTTGGAGGTGAGGAGTTCCACAGATTGTTTCTATACAAATGTAAATCTAAAAGCAAAAGTTGTTCAACTATTTTATTATCTTAGATTATATCAAAGTATTTGTTGTGTGTAGTTAAAAAAAAAAAAACCTCTACAGACAATAAAAATGACAGACTAAAATGAAGTGTTGTTTACTTGATTATGGGTCATAATTTGGGATGGCAGGAAAATAGCTTTTTATACTGTAAAGGGGAAGTAAATAAGCAATTCATTTTTAGGTCAAATAAAAACTTCCATTTATTGCTAGGGTTTAGACAAGGCAGGCACGTTTCTGTATTACTAGCAATTATGTAACGGGTTACCATGTAGCTCAGAGGGATGTAGAATAATTAAATTGTTTTTGTAAAATGTGCATTCCACTTCATTGTATAGAATGAACGGAAGGCAAGATCATTGCCTTTGGGAAACCTGTAACCTAGAAAGGACACAAATACATAAAACAGATTCCCTTTGGGAGAGAAGGTAATTACCTAGCTTGAAATGTGGCAAAGATGCTGAGCTTGACACTTCGATTTTCCAAGACGTGTGTCTCGGGGTATTTTATGACAAGTGGTTAAGAGGACCTTACTTTGAGGATTTAAAGCAGGCCATCTTGGTTTGTGCCTTCGCCTTCCACCCTGTTTAGCCCCCGATGAACTGACTCAGAGCGCCACCTGCTGGCCGATGCCTCTCCGCTCGCTAGTTCAAGACGATCCCAAAGATAAACCTAGATGGATATACTTCTTGTTTCATAAAAATGGTTTTTTTTCGAGCACCAAGAAGTCTTAGTGTGTTTTTTGAGCACCAAGAAGTCTTAGTGTGTCTAATTACCAAGACATCAGAAATATGTATCTAATGCTACAATTAGCTGTGGTATTCCTTTAAAACCTCCATCACTTAGGTTTGTATGGTTGTTGTTTTTTTTTTTCTTCTAGAGGTAAAATAATTAAGTGATGGCTCTTGGTCTATAAAATGCTAGAAGTGGTTGGGAAATCTGCTTATGGTGGCCTCTTTAAGAGAAATCTAATTATATTGCATTGCAACTTAGATAGTGGTAACTTGCTGCCAGTGAGGGGATGTTCGTTTTAAGTGACCAGAAGGAATGTGATTCTCGAATTGTGGTCTCTGAATCAGCAGTATCAGCATCAATTGAGATAAGTGATTTACTAAATTTTTTTTAATTAAAAGATTAAACTTTATTAAAAAGTTGATTAATTAAAAATGAAGATTCACGGGTTCTGCCCCATACAGAGCAGATCAGAAACTCTGGAAGACGGGATTCAGCAATCTGTGTTTTAACAAGCCGTAAAGCTGATTCTGACTCACGCTCATGTCTGAGAATGGCTATTCTCAAACATTCCACAGTCAGGCAGATCATGCGCTCTTAGGGTGTTAATCGTTAATATTTGACATAGAGGGTAACCAGTAACTTATCCGCATGTTGACAAGCACCGTCTACTCATGGAACTATACATAATTTTGTCACTTGGCTAACAACTGTCATCTACCAGATCAATTATAATGCAATCCACCATTTTTAACCATATTGGCATTATTATAATAATAGATATCAGCTATGTAACTATCGTGTGGGCAGTTTGTTTATGTATTTGACAGAAAGAGAGAGAGAGCACAAGGGGGGCGCAGAGCGAGGGGGGTAGGGGTAGGGGCAGAGCAAGA
>CM052815.1:21514338-21537726 GCA_028533885.1 Nasua narica
TGTGTGCTTCCAGATGTGATACTCGGTAAGGGACACAACCTCACTCATTTTAGTAGTCTGCTCGAGAATGCATAACCTGAATTTAATTACGAATCATGTTATCAGACAAACTCATAATGATGAATGCCGAATTTTTTAAAAAGAAGGGGAAGAAAGGAGTGCCTGGGTGGCTCTGTCAGTCAAGTGTCTTGACTCCTGATTTCAGCTCAGGTCGTGATCTTGGGGTCGTGAGATGGAGCCCTGGATCAGTCTCTACGCTGAGTGTGAAGCTTGCTTAAGATTCTCTCCCTCTGCCCCTCCCCCCTCGCTCATGCTTGCTCTCTCTCTTTCTAAAAAAAGGGGGTGGGGGCAGAAGTGACCTCTATCTTCAAAAATGCCAATGTCATAAAAGACAGAGAGGGTGTGGAAATGTCCCAGATTCAAGAAGGCTAAGGAAACCCAACAACTAAATACGGTACATGGCCCTTTACTGAATCCAGTCCTAGAGGGAAAAAAATGCTATGAAAGACATCATTCGTTCAATTGATAAAACTGGAATATGAAAGAGTAGTTTAGCTCAATGTATTGGACAGATATTAAATTTACTCAGGTGGTAACTATATTGTGGTTATATAAAATAATATCCCTACTGTTAGGAAATACACAGCGAAATATTTAGGGGTAAAGGGTAATGATGTAACTTATTCTCAAGTGACTGAGAAAAATACATATGTGCGTATGGGGGGGTGAATAAATGGTAAGCAAATGGGGTAAATATTAATAGATGAATTTACATAAAAGATATACAAGCGTAGTATTTTTTTCCTTACAACTTTTCTCTAAGTTTGATACTATTTACAAATAAAAAGTTTTTTTTAGAAAAAACTCAGGAGTTTAATCTTTATTTGTTTTGGGCTTTTGGTTCAATTACGGGAAGACTAGGAGGGCTAAAGAGGAAAAATGATTTAAAAGTCAGTGATAAGGGGTGCCTGGGTGGCTCAGTCAGTTAAGCATGTGCTTTATGCCCAGGTCGTGATCCCAGGGTCCTGGGATCGAGCCCCACATTGGGCTCTTGCTCAGTGGGGAGCCTGCTTCTCCCTCTCCTCTCTACTTGTGGTGTCTCTTGCTATCTCTGTCTCTCTCTCTCTCTCTCAGATAAAGAAATAAAATCTTTAAAATAAATAAATAAATAAACAAATAAATAAATAAAAGTCAATGATATACTACTATCCATTTGTCACAATTTTAATGTACTTTTGACCTTAGAAAAAAAGGTCATGTGTCTCAAGTAAGCAATGACCCCAAAAACACACATAAATGTGAATGACTTCTCCACTTAACGCCAATTTCTGAAACAGGCTATTTCTCAATCTTCTAAAATGAGCTTACTACAAATTCTGCAGTTCCTTTGTAATTAGGATCAAGATTTACTCATCTGGCTCTGAAATGTGTATATGATAGGACCAGGAATCTAAGCTATAATGTTTTGTACCTAGATCTAAGAATTGAGTTGAAAGAAGTTTCAAAGCAGTAAGGTCACTTCTGTTCTCTACCAGTAGCTATGCATTAATTCTCCCATAAAATCATCATTTCTCTGAGTTAATAGAATCTTTGAAGCTAAATCAAGTCAATTTTCATTGTCATATTATGGAGCTTTTGAACTGTGCTCACTGAATTATCCTATTTGATGGTTACCTTGAAGACGGCTTTGTGGTGATCCTAAGAAAACCCCCAGCAGCAGCTCCTGTGTGTCCCAGCCTTTCCACACTTCCCCATTCATTTCATTACTTAATGTCAGCTCAAGGCAAATAAATGCCCACTGCCTTAGTTACATAGTAGGTAAAACAGATATCAAGGTAATGTAATGTGATAGAAAGAACATAGAAATGGACATTAAAAACCTGATTGTGCCTCAAATTAAGGGTACATCTTTAAACAGACCTTAGTTTCCTCATTTGCACAATGAGGAACTTATTGTAGATTATCTCTAGGAAGCTGCTACTCAAACTGTGATTTACAGGCTGTTAAGTATGGACATTGGGATCAAGGGTTTGTAATAGCCAGTCTCCAAAATGCCCCCAGTGATTCTCGCTTATGTCGTCTCTTTCCACATCAAGTAGGGCTAACCTGTCTAACCAATAGGATATTGCAGAAATCACAGTGTGACTTTTGAAGTTAGGTCATTAAAGACTTTGTGGTTTCTACCGTGCAGTCTCTTGGTTCTCTTGCTGTGGAGCAAACCAGCTGCAGTGCCATGAAGACGTTCAAACAGCTCCATGGGGAGGTCCCGGTGGTCAAAGACTGAATAGTTTTAAGTTTGGCACAAGTCAAGGATGCCTACTATCATAACTTCTATTCAACATTGTACTGGAGCTTCTAACCAGTGATGTCAGGCAAGAGAAAAGAAATAGAAAGCATGTAGGTCAGAAAGGCAGTAAAACTGTCTTTCCATGAATGGAATGATTATTTATGTAGAAAATGTGAAGGAATCTCCAGGAAAAAAAAAGAAGAAGAAAGGAAGAAAAAACCCAACTAGAATTAATAAATTTAGCAAGTTAACAGAATACAAAAATCAACTGTATTTACATATACTAGCAAAGAGCAATGAGAAAGTGACAATAATTTTAAATAATTTAAGTAGCATATTTTAATAGCGTATTTAAATAGCATAATTTAAATAGCATTTAAAATAGTATAATAATTTTAAATACTTAAGGATAGATTTAACAAAATGTCCAAAACCTACACTCTGAAAACTGCCAGACATTGCTGAGAATAATTAAGGAAGACCTAGGTAGAGCAAGAGCAATACCATGTTCATGGATCTGAAGATTTAATATTGTTAAGGTGTCAAATCTCCCCAAATTGGTATATACATTCAACACAATCCCAGTCAAGATCCCAGGAAGCTTTTTAGAGGATAGAAATTCTAAAGTAATTCTAAAATTTGCATAAAATGCAAAGAAAAACTGGGGACTCATCTACTACCTAGTCAAAACATTGCGATATTGGTATGAGAATAGACAATGGAACAAAGTAGATAGTCCAGAAATAGACACATGTATATGGTCAATTGATTCGACAAAATGCCAAGGTGATTCAATAGGGTAATTCAAATGGTGTTGTAATAATTGGGAATCTATATGAAAAAAAAAAAAGAGAGAGAGAAAGAGAGGTCTCAATCTTTTATGCCATATAAACTCAAAAGGAATTGTAGACCTAAATGTAAGCCATAGAAATATACAACTTCTATAAGACAACAAAAGGGAAAATCTTGCAATCTTGGGGTGGGCAATGATTCCCTAGGTGTAATATAAACAGCATAAATTATAAAATTAAAAATTGACATGTTGAACTTTATTGACATTTTAAAATTTTGCTCTTCCGAAGATACCATTAAGAAAATGAAAAGGTAAGATACAGACTGGGAGAAAAATACTTGCAAAACATGTATCTGATAAAGGACTTGAATCCTGAATATATAAAGAGCTCTTACAATTCAAAAATACAGGACAACTCAACCCAAATGGGAAAAAGATTTGAATAGACACTCACTAAAGAAGGTATACAATGGAAGACGACTCACCAATAAATAGTTACTGATATATGCAATGTGAATGGATCTCAAAAGCATTGCTTTAAGTGAGAGAAGCCAAACATACCAATGTATTAATAAACTTTTATCCATTCATTGTCCCTTTGTGACTGTCCAGTGTAATTCTATAGCAGAAACAAGATAGGGACGCCTGGGTGGCTCAGCCTCCAACTCTTTTTTTTTTTTTTAAGAGTTTATTTATTTGACAGAGAGAGACACAGTGAAAGAGGGAACACAAGCAGGGGGAAGTGGGAGAGGGGGGAGCAGGCTCCCTGCCGAGCAGGGGGCCCAGGGCAGGGCTGGATCCCAGGACCCTGGGATCATGACCTGAGTCGAAGGTAGATGCTTAACGACTGAGCCACCCAGGCGCCCCTCAGCCTCCAACTCTTGATTTTCCACTCAAGCCATGATCTCAGAGTCTGAGATTGAGCCCCGCATTAGGCTCCGTGCTCAGCGTGGATCCTGTTTGGGATTCCCTCTCTCCTTCTCCTTCTCCTCCTCTCCTCCCTCCTCGCCCCCGCTCTCTCTCTCTCTCAATAAATAAATAAAATCCTTAAAGAAAAAAAAAGAAACTAGATATATTTTTAATTATTTCTTCCAATCATAAAACTGAAACAATAAAATTCCCACCTATCTACATCACAGGGTTGTTGTGAAAATAAAGAAAGCATTAGAACAGTACCTATCACATAGTAAATGTTACATAAATGGCTGCAATTAGTATTTACATGTTCACATTCTGAGCATTAATTATTAGATGAATAAAAAGTCAAAATGATAAATCTGCCAAATTCATCTTAAGGGAGTACGATTTTTGTAAGTGTAGGAAATGGGGAGTCAAGATACCTGGGAACTGTCCATCCTGCTATTAATAATAAGTGGTTAAATGAGATAACAGGATCAGGGAACTGGGCACCTGGACGGCAAGACCAACACTTTCCTTTTCTAGTTGGAGGAAAGGAAATCCAGAGACAGAAAGCCTACAGTGGCAAACCTGAAATCCCGACTAATAGCTCACAGTCCCTGTCCAGCGATCTTCTCCAGAATGCTCTGCCATAGGTAAAAGGGATTTTTTTAAAAAGTGCTTCAGAAAAGCCAAACACACGACACACAAGAGGTGGCGTGAGCACTCTATGGGGGCAAATGAAGTCCGAACCTGCGGATCGGTTCCCGGAAGGGACGTGACGACCGGCACCCGCAAGGTGCCTTATGATTTGAAAGGTGACGGGCCCCAGCTCACCAGATCTCCTGTGATTCCTGACGGAATCCTCCCAGCTGTTATGCCGGGGAAAGATGTGACTGTGTTCAGCCAACAAAGGCAAATTCAAAAGAGGCAGCAGCAAGTTCAACTGTGCGGCCTCAGCCACCGGTATTCAAATGTGCTGCTCGGAGCTGTGTCTAATGTCAGCAGCATTTTTTTAAAGAGACATATCCGTTTCAGTCAAGGCTTTTATTTCACTTTCCCCGTTCTTCAGTGCCCGGACTAGAGAAGGGGGTGGAGGGGGTGGGGGGAAGAATTGCTGGCTACATGACTTTTTAATTTAATGCCCTTGAGGAAAGGCCAAGGGGAAGGAGGCAGGATAGAGATTTCAGGGCGGCAGGCGGGTGGAGAACAGTTGTTAGCGCCACATCTTCCATGAATATGGGTTGCAGCAGCTGTCTCGCCCATCATTCTGTCAAGGTAATGCCTTGCTTCCCATTGTCATTGTATCTCAGAATCAAATTATTTGAATTCCAGACACATCGACAGCACACTGAAGGGCCCCTGCCAATTTTTGCAGCTCGCTTGGAAAAGAGCATCATGAAGCATTACTCATTTATACGACTCCCCGGCTCCTGTTGTAAATTCAGCGTGCAGGACTGCCTCCAGGTGCAGCCCTTCAGCTTAGCTCTCTAATCCTGTAACCCTTTACCGCCAGCTCCCTCCCATCGATGTGTGGGGGGAAAAATACCGAGGCCAGCTCTTCTACGTCTCTGAGCTTCTCTTCGTGCAGAGTCTGGACTGCGGGCGCTGGCCTAGACACGGAAGCCGCCTCTGTAGCCTGGGTCACCCCCAGGGGTGGAAACCCCAAAGCACAGCGCACTGGACTGTGCCCACAGCCACCTTTCCAGCATTTTCATACAGAGAAACTCTGGCAAAAATGAACAACTGTCCTAGAATAGTGAAGCGGCTGATGGTACCTCATCCCTTGTTGGAATACGAGGGAGCCATTAGCAAGGGTGGTTTTTTTTCTTAAAGATTTTATTTATTTGTCAGAGAGAGAAGAGAGAGCACAGGCGGGGGAGGGGAGTGGGGGGAGAGTTGGAGAAGCAGGCTTCCCGCTGAGCAAGGAGCCTGATGCGGACTGGGTCCCAGGACTCTGGGATCATGACCTGAGCCGAAGACAGACACTCAAAGTGTTTTTTAAACAAAAGGACTACTTCCAAAAGCTTCACTACACCAGTCCCACCAGAAGCCCCCTACATAGAAGAGCCGCCAAGAGGGGGCTCTCCAAGCACAAGTCTGGGATTGAGGTAAAAAGCAAGGTCCTGTAGGACCAGCAATGACCGCATTAGTCCAGTCAGATTCTCTCCCTTGAACTGACCCATACAGAGAAAGTAGCAAAAGCGGCAAAAGGGAAAGAGGAAGGAGAGAGACAAAAGATGAGTTACTCTCGTGGCTGGAGTGTGGTCTCCTGGAAAGAGAATGGAGAAACTTGATACCTTGATACCAGCCCCAGCCCTGGACTAGCTTTCCATTCTAGGTTTCTACGCCGTGGAGGCACACAATTCCTATTTCCCCCATGAGGTCTTGCTGGTTGGTCTTCCTGGGTATCTGGGAGACAGACTCGTGGCCAAGAAGCCTGTTTTCCTTAGTACCAGGAGTAGCCATCTAACCATCAAGTGGGGGCCAGATTATATTTTGATTCTTTTAATCGCACCAGACTGGAATCTCAGGCTACCAAAACCTTGAACTGGGCAAATGGGTTTTGCAGATGATTTTGTTCCTTATTAAGTACACTACCCAAAGCAAGGCCACCATCTGGCCCTACAGCATTTTGTACAAGTTTGGAAAAGCTACCCCTTCTTCAACTTAAAAAAAAATTCTATTAAGGAGCACCTGGCTGGCTTAGTTGGTAGAGCATGCCTCTCTTGATCTCAGGGTCGCAAGTTTGAGCCCCATGTTGGGGGTAGAGTTTACTTTTTTTTTAAAGTTATATTAATTATTTCTCAACAATAACAATTACTTAAGAGAAAGTTATTCTAGGGGTGCCTGGGTGGATCAGTGGGTTAAAGCCTCTGCCTTGGGCTCAGGTCGTGATCTCAGAGTCCTGGGATCGAGCCCCACATCAGGCTCTCTGCTCGGCGGGGAGCCTGCTTCCCCCTCTCTCTCTGCCTGCCTCTCTGCCTACCTGTGATCTCTCTCTCTGTCAAATAAATAAATAAAATCTTTAAAAAAGAGAGAGAGAGAAAGTTATTCTATATGAAATACATGAGTAAATGATTCATCTTAAAATAATGGAAAATTCAAATGTTTATAATATTAGAAGCTTAAAGCCACTTAGATCTAATACTCTGGCATAAAATAGACATCTAGCCATGGAAGAAATAACTGGATTTTTTTTTAAGATTTTATTTATTTATTTGACAGAGAGAGATCACAAGTAGGCAGAGAGGCAGACAGAGGGAGAGGGGAAAGCAGGCTCCCCATTGAGCAGAGAGCCCGATGCAGGGCTTGATTGCAGGACCCTGAGATCATGACCCGAGCCGAAGGCAGAGGCTTTAACCCACTGAGCCACCCAGGTGCCCCAAAATAACTGTTTTTGACAGTTCCAATGGTTACTTTTTTTTATAGCTCATATTTTATAGAAATGATCATCAGATGGATAGTCTTAGGGAATTGTGGACTTCACATTGGTTTTAACATATTTAATTTTGAGATGCCACATTCGTCACTGATAGTGATATTGGCAAAATTAATTATGCCTTGAAAATTTCAGTTATTTGGAAACGGCTGCAGTAAATTGTCACAAAAACACTGCAATTTATTTTAAGATTTTACTTATTTATTTGAGAGAGAGAGAGAAAGCCGGGGAGGGAGCAGAGGGAGAGGAAAGAGCAGGCTCCATGCAGAACATAGAACCCTACTCAGGGCTCCATCCCAGGACCCTGAGATCATGACCCAAGCTGAAATCAAGAGTCAGAGGCTTAACTGACTGAGCCTCCCAGGTGTCCTAACACGGCAATATTTTGATGGGAGATAGTACATTTTGAAAAGGTAATTTTAGATTGTTAGTTTTTTATACGATGATGAAGAATGTCTAAAATTATTTAATAGTGTTCATCAGTCCATTTCAACTATACATTTTCACCCAGCTTTGGTACTTCATATTGAGAGTAATTCTCCAAATCATAGAAGAAATCGAGACCCTTGCTACTCTAAGCACCTAGCATCAGGGCATCGCCAGGAGGTTGTTAGGAACACAGAATCTCAGGTTCTACCCGGAATTACTGAATCAGAATTTGCATGTTCGTAAGATCCCTGGATGGTTTGTTTGTATGCATTGAAAATTTGAGAAGTATTGATGTAGGATTCTGAAAGAAACATGATATTCTTTTAGCAACATAAGTCTTTTTTTAGCTAATGTTTTTGTTACCAATATAGAAAAAAAAAAGGAACAGATTTCAGATCATAGGTGGATTGGTTGTGGAAATAGCATTTGAAATGAATCTTCATCCCCTCTCTGATATTTTTACTTTGGAGAAGTTGGGGTCAATGTGAAGAAATCGCAATTTGTTTAGCATCAGTAATATCTTTCTGTAAATGAAGTTTTCTTGAATGATCTTCTTAGCCCATTATATGCTTTCAAGACAATGATATTGGTTGACTTTGGGTTCCTGTCTAATTTTGCTACTGTAGTAAGTAGTTCCCCTTTCCACAGGGAGATATGTTCCAAGACCTCCCAGTGGCTGCCTGAAACCATGGATAGTACTGAACCCTATATACGCTGTTTTTTCCTATACATACATGCTTATGATAAAATTTATTAATTGGGTGCAGTGAAGAGATTAATAATGATCATTAATAATAAGTTATAACAATATACTATAATAAAAGTTATGTGACTGTGGTCTCTCTTAAATGTCTTACTGTGCCGGACTTACCCTTCTCCTTGCGATGATGTGAGACTATAAAATGCCTAGTGAGGAGATGAAGTGAAGAGGACGACACAGAGTTAGGCTACTGCTGACCCGGCCCGGAGTCAGAAGGATCATTGGCTTCCAGATTGCACTTGACTGTGGGTAACTGAAACACAGAAAGTAAAGCCAGGGATAAGGAGGGACTACTGTAACATTGATCTCACCTTCACTCCGAATTAGTCCTGAGCAATGCATCTTAAAGAGGATATTTTCATAAGTACACTTTTGACTTGTATTTTTAGAATCTATTTTTTTATTCATATCATCAGTATGCACTGCATACTCCCCCTAATTAAGTTTTAGTAGCAAGATGGCATCTACTCAATTTTCTCATCTCATATTCAACAATGATTTTAAATTTCATGTTCTGTAAATGCATTTTCAATATCCTCCAACATTTGGTTGAAGCAAAAAGAGTAGTTATATAATTTCTTGGATGATATAAAAAATTCAGTGCTGTCAAAGTAGATTTTTGCTGCATCATTTAATACCAAATGTAAAGAAGATGCAAAACAAAAATCATAGGATGCCCTAGAAAATACCAGGGATCTTCGGGAGCGACCCACTGTGTTCTCTACACATACTTGTGGCATTGCTGTATCCAATCTCTCCTTGAGTCAGGTTTTATGAGTAGTCTTCTGAAAATACGTATGTGCTTTCTTTTGTCTTGTCATCTCATTAACTCCTTTGTCCAAATATTCATATATTTGCTTTTTGGAAGTCCACAAATCTAATCACATTATCTGTTCTACGTGGCTTATGCCAGGGGTTGTATCTAAAATAATCAAATAATATTTGCATTTCATACCTTTTTCAAAAGTAATTCATTCATTGCATCTATCATAATTCTAATTATTTGGTTTTATGTTTCATGTCCAAAAAATGTATAATACTATTTGTTAATCAGTGTGCTCTTATGTTACCAAATTTTGTATCATTTCTGCCAAAGGAAGACAATTCTCATCATTGTGTTTGTAGTTTCCTGGATAATCTTCTCCCTCTATGTTGACCTGCCAAGAGAATGTGCTCCCAACACTGAATAAATAAAATTAAATTAAATAAAAAAGAATGTGCTCTCAGTGTGGTTTCTTATTTGTGTGGTATCTTTGTTTGCCTCTCACTATACTATCTCAAACCACATTTCAACTTTGAATTTTTAACACTATTCTTGAAATGCATTTTACCTTCTGTTCATTAGTAATATGTGATATGTACCGCCAGTCCTTGCACACATTTTCACTCCTCAGTTGATCTCTTTCCCCATCTTTGAAGAATTTGCAATACAGATAAAACATAGAAATCACCAAGATAGAATCCTATGGAGTTTTTGATGATTAGTTAGAATTTATAAATAAATAATTCCTGAAAACTTTCTACCTTTGCTAATGGTAGTTAAATTTGACAAAGTGTGGCGAAAACTTGATGAAATTTAATGAAAATAAATTTAAATGAAAGATTCAGTTTCTTACATAAGACAGATTTCAACCAGATTGTTGTTAATATTCAAATTGTTAAAATATTCAAATTATGTAGCCAGATACCTGGATAGGCAATATCCAGCTTAATGTGTTTTTCTCCCCTTCCACTTTTCCTCGAAATTAACCAATTACGCTTGGCATAAATACTGACAGTAAATTCACATCCTAATCCAGCAGCCTTTGTCTCCACCTCATCCATCTTTTCCAAAAATGTATCCAATGCTCTAAATTATTGTTTGTCATTTTCTTCTGTTTCCTGATTCTGAAACTAATTTTAAAACTCTTCCATAGTGTCTGAGCAAAAAATCAATATTTTCTTTTAGAACTTACATGTATGTAACATACAAAATATATAAGTAACAAGCTGCTAAATACTGTCAAGTGTTAATATTCTTACTAACAGAATCTCATCAGAATATCATAACAATAGGCAATTCCTATTATGTAATTACCAGATCCTTAAATAGTAATCTCTCCAATTTATGTGCATATAATTTATTCTGTGGATTATTTGAGCATATGTAGTTTAATGGTGAGTCATAGAGTAATGAAAAGTCCTTGTAGATTTACACGGGGAACTCAGCAATACCCTTTGAGTACAGCAAACAAATAGCAGATATTGTGATGCAATGTAAAACATTAAATTAGCTGGTGTACTGATAATAATGGGATTTGTTTTTAAATACTTGCCTATCAGCATATCAATGAGAAAAGCGGTTTCTTGTTTAGAAGCAGAAATATTTTCAGATGACGTTAGATCTGTTGTTGGTTTTGATTACTGACTCGTTTTTCCTTTGTGCACGGAAGCAGAACAAAATATATTAATCCTCTTAAAATAGACACTTTACCGCCATCTGCCGGGAAGTTGTAATAAACATACCAGTCACCCATCTTGGCAATAAGCAATATTAATAAACGCACAAAAATGTTCAGAATAATAAAGACGTCTGATGTGACTGGTGTCCCCTTGGACGAGGAATACACGTGTGGTGCCCCACTGTAACAATCCTATGTGGCCGCCCCAATCCCTACTTCATCGAGATTTTATTCTTGTTGCTTTCAAACTTCTGCCAAAGGTGAAAAATTCCAATTGTAAAGCCATTCTTGAGCCCCAGCCTTGTGTTGCTTGTTTGTACCGTGGGCTGAAAAGCACAGGAGGGGGATACAACTTACAGTTTGACTTCTACGGAATGACCACTCACTCCAGCAAGTCACCCCAGGAGTTCAGGACTTTAGTCACTAGCCATGGGACAGAGGACAGAGTTGTGCTCGGTCTCCTTGTGGCTAAAACCACTGACCCTGCAGGGAGTGGGAGTAGAGGAGGGGCTGAGCCCAGACAAAAGATCAAAGGGAAAAAACCTCTTCCTAAAATTAGGGCTGAGCCACCAGGATCTCTGAACAAAAGAACTTTAGGTGGAGGTGAGGTGGGGGAGCTTTTCACATAAGTCATAAGTCTTCAGTGCAAAATCACAAGCATCTTGCTAGAAAAGCTTAACAGGACTTCTGGCATGCTTTGCTTAGAAACAGTGGTCATAAATCCACTAGTATTTTCTGTTCTCAGAAGAAGAAAAATTGCTAAATGACAAGGTAATAAGAAAACCCCATTACACAATCCTATGCTCTTAAAGTAAAATCCTGAGTTGAGTCTTTATGTTCCTTGCAACTAATAACAGTAAACTTTAATATTACCAATAACTAATACAGGGCAGCAAGTAGCCCCAGTACCTGGCCCATAAGGAGCATTTATTGGTTGAATGAATATGAAAGATTCTACTCCAAAATGGCCCAAAACGGGCCAGGTGAGTACAGAGCATACAGAACTGGGGAACATGGGGAAGGATTCCAGGAGGAGCTGTGAACTGAGTCAGGTCTTGACAAGGACGCAGAAGGTTAGCAGGCAGACATGACAGAAAAGGCATTCCAGGTAGAGATGAGAGTAGCAGAGGAGAAGCAGGAGCATCGGGAGGGCATCCGGGATGGGAGGGAAGGTCAGGAGAGCTGGTGACAGGGTCTGGTGAGGAAGCAGGGTCTGGCAGGGGCCACTGGATCTGGGGACCTCCGAGGGTGGGCGGATTTGCAAGGGAGGATAGTGAGTGAGTGGGAGAGGAGGGAGGGGGGGAAGAGAGGAGGAAGTTAATTAGGCTACCCTCCCTCTCTTGTTCTGTTAACTTTATTGTACATATATATATATATATACATATACACTATAGATATATATACACAATATATATAGTACAAGTATATACATACTTACTATAAGTTACTATGCTCTTTTATATGTAAATATTTATAATAAAACATTTCCTGCTGGGTTTTATATATATGATATGTATATCATATATATGCTATATACAGCAAAGTGTACATAGTATACAGGTTGGCAAAAGCAGTATACAGCTGCTTTCCTGACTCTTAACAGCATCGATGAGTTTTTAGAGTTACTTTTTTTTTTTTTTAAGAAGTAGAAGGAGATGGTAAAAGGAAAGAACTGGGATGGTAGCTTGAGTGGTAGGGTCAATGGAAAGGGTTTTGTTTTGTTTAGATTAAAGGAGCATTACCTTGACAGCAAGGGGAAACAGGTAGGAGGGAGGGATTCAACGTTTAAGAGAAAGAGGGTGCTTGTGGACATGAAGGACGTAGGCTCAAGGTAATGGAGGCAGTTGATATTGAAAGTAGACAAGAAACTTCACTCTGGGGCAGCAAGACTGAAGCAGAGGGGTCAGTGGCTGGGCGTGTGGCCCCGGGGGCCAGAGGGTGTCGTGGGTTCCATCTCAGATCCACCATGAACATAGACAGGTAACGGTTACTCTGGCTCCTTTTCTAAACTTGAATCATCAGGATAACAACTGTAACAAAAATAGCAGTGACCCCCCCCCCCCCCGCCGTTGGAGTCTGATATAACTAGGATCACCCTGAAATGGGACCTGATTTCAAGTTAGCCTCCGCCAAGCTCCCTAGGCGTCTATCCCGACCTTTACCCTGCTCGATAACCTTACCTGCCCCCTTCGCGTTACCCACAGAATCTCAGGAAGCATTGTGCCAGCCTCTGGAATTCCAAAAGATATTCCAAAGTCAAGTCAGTCTGATGTTCGAGGGATAGAAGCTAAAATCCCAACACTTAGGGATTTGGCCCAAGAGGCCTCTCTGAAGGTTACACTCACTAATGGGTGGCTCCGGAGGAAGAGGACAGCAGAACTCAGTTGGTCCAAAGACAGAACCTGTCATCCATGTTGAGATAACCAGAGCAGAATGTGGCCAGCCAAGGTGTGCTGCCAAACCTCCTTTCCAAAGCCCACACCAACTTCTTCCAGGGGTCCATGTTTCCCACAGAAATAGGATTGGGGTAAGAATGTCTTTGCCTTCATCCCATAGTCCCTGAACTCTGACCTCCTGTTGGCCCTGATCTTGCCGGAGAAGCTCTCTCCCTAAAGAAACTGATATTCTATGGCTAGGACAGACTCACAGACGAGGCTGGGCACATCTGGGCTCTAATCCACAGGAGTGAGAGAACACTGGATAAAAAATGAACATAAAGAGCTATCTCTGCAACAAAATCAAAGCCAGACTCTCTAAGGTGGGAAGTGAAGGACAAACCTGTAGAAAGAAGCCAGACCACCAGGAGACCCTGGGGGCCACAGATTCATCTTCTCTTTGGGTAACCAACCACTTACTGGTTTTCCTGCCTCTGACATTCTGGCTTCACAGGGGAACTGCTCAGACTTACTACTCTCTTAATTCTTTGTAAGGCATCTCAGACAAGACTGGAAAGTTCAAACAGGACCTTAGCAAATGCTGGAGTAAAATATAAACTGGAAGCAACATGGGTTATAAATAGGGCCACAAAGTTACAGAGATCACAGCATCCAGAGAGGAGGTGAAACTTGCTTCAAGATCTCTGGAATCCACATGAAGTTTCTGCTTTGGTTATATCCAAAAGTTAAAAAAGAAACAGCAGAATGTGGTGGTTAAGGGACCAGACCCCAGAGCCAGATGGCTGAGGTTCATGCTCCAGCTCTGACAGTCAGGTGATCTTTGGCAAAGATCTAATCCCTGGCTGCCTCAGTTTCCCCATCTTAAAAAGAAAGGTGTACTAGTGCCTACGGCATAGAGTTTTTACGGGGATTAAGTAAATTACGTGAAGCATTTAGACAATCTTTGTCTCACAGCAGGTAGTAAGTAAGCTTGGGATTTTATTATCGTTATGGACTCCCTCAGTGTGGCTAAGGGAAGAGAAGAAGTGGAGCCCGCCTGGAAGACAGGCAAGGAAGCAGGAATGAGATCCAGGAGATGGTGGCTACCAAGAAGGGTGGAGGAATGAGAGAAAAATGAAATCCAGGGTGCGATGGGGGCCGGGGAGGTAGAGGAGAGATTCACGTAAGTAATGCTGGAAACCCAGCAAGAGACCCACACTTTCCAGAGCCCGGCTGTCCTCTAGACTTACCATCCTTCCCACTGGGTAAGACCCCGGGGGCTAAGGGGTGAGCTCCCCCAGCCTGTGTCCTCCCTTCTGGCTGCTTGGACCCCGGAATTCCTGATCCAGACTGCAGCAACCTACTGCCAGGCTCTGCCTTCTAGCCATACCATCTCCGGATTACAGACGCCCCTCCCGACCCCCCCCCCCCCCGCCCCGTGAGCACACCCCGAAGCTCACAGGTGGCCAAGGGGCAGCTATTTGCAAGAGGGTATGGAAGAGCTTTAACGCGGGGGCTGAAGTGTCTGTTGTATGTGTGCTTGGGGGGCCCTCAGGGTGGGAGATGGAGCTGGGGCTGGGGGTGAGGTGTCCCTGAGGAAGGGAGGGGTCTCCCAGTACGGGGAGAATGTCCCTTCCCCTTCCTCTGACGTCCTTCTGAAAACCTTCGCGCCGACAGAGAGCTGGTGCTCCTTCCCTGCCAATGTTCCCGTCGGACCCGTCCGGAATCACTGAGCCCAGTGGCGCCGCGAAACCCGGCCGGGGTCTTTTGGTAGAGCTGGGAAACTAAGGGACACGACAGCGGGGAAACCAGTAGCCAAGTAACCTGATTTCCGGGACGCAGATTCTCGCCGCGGCTCGGGTTTGCGCGCAGGTGTCCGCGGGGCGGGGCTTCCCGGCCGCCCTCGGGGTCTCCACCGGCCCCCGCTGCGGCCCGCACCCCACCCGCGGCGCCAGGAGGCCAGTCGGCCCGCACCCCACCCCGTCTCACCTCGTCAAACTCCCGGCTTCTGGGTTTCCCGCGGTGAGCAGCGCCTGCCAGCGAAGACGCGCCGGAGGTAACGCAGCCTCAGCGCCGCGGTTACACCGATGCGCGATGGTCAGCGCCGGGCTCTTGGGGGGTGCGGGGTGGGGACCCCTGCCTGCGGCCCTGGCGCTGTAGGCTCCCACCCGGGAGGGCCCTGTGCCCCGGACTGAGGCCCCCCTCGTGGCACTGGGCGGACCGCCGGGCCCAGACCGGCCGAGACGGCGTCGGCTCTCCGAGCGCGGCCAGCGCCACCTGCCGGACGTCGTCCGTCCCTTAGTCCCGGCGTTGGGGGGAAAGAAACCGGGACCCCAGGGCGCAGGGCTGGCAGCGACCCGGGAGCCTGGCTTGATACCTGAGAGGGTTCCGGGAGAGCGGTGGTGATATCACTGGGCGCCCGGGAGCGAGGACTCAAGCCTGGGGGGCAGCTGCTCCCTTTTTCCCTGCCCTTGCCGACTGGGCGGCGCGCTCCGGGTGCTTCTCGGCGCATGTCCTCTACCTCGCCGGATCCTAGGGACCGGGGTTGGCTTGGTGGCTGCTTGGGGATCCCCCCCAACCGGAGGGGAGAGAACAAAATACAACAAGCTCCGCAGCGCAGCGGGGGAATGGCACTTCCAGGTCGAACGCAGAGAGGGATTCGTTCCTCTACAAGAGGCAGCGTTTGGGGACGGGGTAACCCCCACCCCCTGTCCCAGTCGGACCCGGAGGACCTAGAGAGGCTCTCGGGGCTCTTGGCGTTGCAGGGTGTCGCGGAGCAGGTGGGGTGTCTCCAGTGGGGGGCGCACTTCCTCTAGCGGCAGGCTCACGGCTTTCCCCGCCTCGGGGGCTAGGGTCTCAGTGTCGAGATTTTGGCTGAAGTCTCTGAGCCCTGGTTTGATAATGATGATGGAAAAGATGGTTAATAATAGTTATTAATAATAGTTTATAGCAGCTCCACTTTATGGGGGACTTAATGTTAGCAAAGCGTCATGGTAAGCCCTTACCAAATGCCAACACTAATCTTCTCGCTGAACCCTTAAAATATCCCTGTAAGATTTATTCTGAGACTTGGAGAATTTTTTATTACACATATAATATTACTTACTAATTGTTACATATCATATAATAGTGTGTGTATTTGGTTGGTTGGTATTTCATAATGGCTATGGAAACCCCCTCCTTAGAGGGGATTCAGCTTCCCTTGTCTCAGGTGGGGAGGCTATTTATGATCAGGCTAATACATCTGGAATACTTGGAGTCAGCTGGGGAAGAAGTCATCTGAGGAGAAAACTGAGAGGGAAACCGGATCCTCCAGTACAAGCTTCCTTCCTTTTGGGAGAGGAACCCCTGGGTCCACCTACTTGCCTCTTAATTACAGATGGGTCTCTTGGGTTAGTCCCAGATGGGACATACACAGAGGTCAATGGTGTTTGAAGTGTTCTCGAAGATTGGAAACTAGGAAGAAGAAACGTATATTTATCTTATCTTTTCTTACCTATGTCTACAAACCTCTAGCAGGATCAGCATTGACCCTCCCCAAGTCAGGCGCCATTGCAAGCTATTTCCATGGTTTTTTTTTTTTTAATCAAATATTAGAATAGACCTATGAGGGATGTGTTATGCAGAGGGGGAAACTAAAGCATTAGTTGGAAATACCTTGCCCAAGGTGGCCCAGCCATATGAGACAGAGTGAGCAATTAATCCTGGGCCTCAAGCTCCCACTTTGGCTGCGCATGCCCCCAGCTGAGTGGCACCCCTTCTCCGGCCCGGGGCATGCACGGTCTCACTTCTCTTGCTCTGGCAAGGACAGTGACAAGGGGAAAGCATTAGCTGGCCCTGGCAGAGACTGTGATAAATTATCACTTCTCTTTGATGCCACATGCTTTTTAATCAAAAGAGCTAGGTAAGACCAAGCTGGCCACCGGGGGTAGCTAGACGAGCCAGAAGTGCTCCTGGGGAAGCTGGAAGTTAAAATGAACCTCTTCGGGGTACCTGGGTGGTTCAGTCAGTTATGCATCTGCCTTCAGCTCAGGTCATGATCTCAGGGTCCTGGGACTAAGCATCGGGGTCCCTGGTCAGTGGGGAGCCTGCTTCTCCCTCTCCCTCTGCTGCTCCCCCTGCTTGTGCTCTCTCTCTCGCTCTCACTCTTGCTCTCTGTCTGTCAAATAAATGACATGACATGACATGACCTGACCTGACATGACATGACATAAGATGAGCCTCCTCAGGATTCAACCCCGGTTCCCTCACCTCTCCTACAGGGAAGCAGGCAGGCTGAGCACTCCAAGCCTCTGGAGTCTGTCATCACCTGCACCAAAGCAAACACACTTACGGAGGACCCAGCACCGATGACGTGTTTGTGGAGTGAGGTACGCAGCAAAAATGCCAGGCCGGGTGTGTTCATTTCCCACAACACCACACGCTCAGACGGTGACTAGTCATTCCTGCTCCCACCCGTCATGTTACCTCTCACAACACGAAGAAGTCCATATTTGTGAGTTGGCGAAGCCAGAGATGTGGCAGACCCTGGGTTTTCTGGCTTTTCCCCCTGCCCACCATTCCCAGAGACGGGTAGTGAGGGGGCTGATCTCAGGGGCTCACCTCCAAGTACTCATCTCCCAGGGGACAGGGGCCCACAAGGGAAGCACAGGAGCGGCCGCTGACCACGGGGCTCAGCCCTTCACCTCTGTGTCCTGAGGCTCTCCGACCCCGGATTTCACACTGGGACCTGGGGAGCATGTGCGGCTCCCTCCTCGTGGGGCCCTGGGCCTGCGCTCTCACGGGAGAGGCCGTAGGCTAACTTCTCTCTTGCAGTTGTTTAAAAAGCGTTTTCTCGAAATGATAACTTATGTCAAATAGAGAACGAACAAAAAACAAGAGTCAACTAGATTTAACCAATGTTGATATTTTGAAATAATTTGCTTCAGAATTCTTTCTCTCTCTCAGAAATAAAGAACCATAGACCTAGCTACAGCTATGTCTGTTCCTAAGAGCTGTATCATCTCCCGAGAGGAAACTTTAATGGAGTTGGTGACTGACTCCCACGTGTATTGTATTTTCCTTTTCTTTCTCTCTTTTTTTTTTTTAAATACTTTATTTGAAAGAGAGAGAGAGAGAGGTGAGCAGGGAGCCTGCTGTGGGGCCTGATCTCGGGACCCTGGGATCATGACCTGAGCCAAAGGCAGATGCCCAACTGACTGAGCCACCCAGGAGCCCCAATATATCCAGGATATTGTACATTCCTATACAGATGTGAAGCCAACAGAAATATGTCATATGACTTTCTGTGTTTTAATTTTCATAAGGGGCCTCATACCATACATATCCCTTTTAGAGTCTCTTCTTAATGAACCCCAGGCTCCTTTACTTGTCTGGATATCTATTCCTAAAATATTCAAAAATGGGCATGAGGGAAGGGTATGGTAAATGACCTGGTTAGTGACTTACCGTAGGCAGAAAAATCCGTTTTTCCAATGATTTTTGTCCCCCTAAGTACATTTTGTTTTTTTTGGTTTTCGTTTTTTGGTTGTTTTTTTTTTTTTTAAGATTTTATTTATTTATTTCTCAGAGAGAGAGAGGGAGGGAGCACAAGCAGAGGGAGAAGCAGATGCCCCGCTGAGCAGGGAGCCTGATGCGGGACTCAGTCCCAGGACCTTGAGACCATGACCTGAATCAAAGGCAGATGCTTAACCGACTGAACTGCCCAGGTGTCCCCCCAAGTACATTTTGAACAGCAGACATCTGGGACTGAGCTCTCATTGTCTGTGTCTTTCGTCCACAGTCCAGGTGGATTTTGTGGGATGCCATGCAACCCGAACAGCCTAGAAGGGACCAAGTTCATCCTTTTATCGAGAAGAAACAAACCTAGGGAGGAGACGTTTCTTGCTCAAGGTCACAAATCAGTCACTGGAGAGAGAGGAACACTCATCCAATCATTTATTAATTAACTTAACAAATATTTGTAGAGTGTCACCTTGTGCCAGGAACACAGGTACCTGGAGGGCCTCAGGGGGTCAAAAGAAGGGCATTCCTACCTTTTTGCACTTACATTCTAGTGGCCTGAAATACACAGCAAACTAAAAATATAAATCACTTAATATTCGCAGGGGTAAGTGCTATGGAGATAAGCGAAAGGCAATCACATTTAGGGGCAGTGGGCCTGTAGGTTGGGGGGGATAGGTTACAGAATTAAATAATATGGTCAAGGTAAACCTCATTGACGTGATGGGGTCTGAGCAAAGACTAAAGGAAGTAAGGAAGAGGGAAGCAAGGACACCAGAGTAAAGGCCCTAAGGCAGGAGTTTGTTGGCAAGTTGTAGGGACAGCAAAGAGGCCTTTGTGGCTGGAGTGGAATACTGGAGGGGACTGAGTGAGGGAGGGACTAGGAGGAGAGGGGGCCAAAATGTCAGTGACGGGCCACGTCGTGTCGGGCCTTATAGGCCATGAGGAAGATTTCAGTTTTTATTCTGAACGAAATGAGGAATCTTTTTACGGTTTACATAGAGCAGTGACTTGATCTCATTTAGGTTTTAGTATGATCACCTTGGCAGTTTGTTGGGAAGAGACCGTGGTAGGGTAAAGCACTAGCTAGACGTACTTGGGAGGCCGAGCTAGCAATTTAGGCCCGACATGAGGTAGCCTTTCCTGAGTGAGGACGAGCAAAGGGGTGGTAAGAAGTGAGTGGGTACTGAGCCATCCCCTCTACTGTTCCCTTTGCCTTCTGCGCTCTTCCCCGAATATCTGTTTTCTCATCTCATCAGGTCTCTGCTCAAATAGCCCTTGAGTAGAGAGGCCTCCTTTGACCAACCTGTGTAAAATATGAGTATCATGCCTATACACACCCTTCATCCCATCCTTATACTGGTTTTTCATCATAGCTTTTATCACCAGCTGGCATATCTCTTTTTTCCCCCTTGATTATTTCCCTCCTCTGACCAGAGGAAAAGCGCTATGATAATGAAGACTTGGTCTACTTCGTTCGCTGCCACATTCCCCGTGCTCAGGATAGTGCCTGACCCCTCGTGACAGCTCAAAAGTGACGTGTCAAATGACGAAGTCAATGAGTGGATCTCACTTTCTGTATTTGTTTTCTACTGCTGCATAACAAATTACCCACAAATCCCGGAGCTTACGATAACACGGTCTCTGGGGGCCCAAACCTGAGGAGCAGCCTAATGGGACACTGTGACTCAGAGGCCCTTGTAGGGCTGCAGTCACGCCAGCAGTCAGCCCTGCTGTCACTGAAGGCGTGACTGGAGCTGGAGGATCTGCTTTGAAGGTGGACGGCTCACAGGATATGACTTTTGGCAGAAGGCCTCGTTTCGGTCTGAGTGTCCTTCCTCCCCTCAGAGCAAGTTATGGGAGAGAGAGCGGTGCCCCATTGGCTTTTATAAACTTACTTCAGAGGTGACCTGTCATACTTCTGCTGTATTCTCCAGTCACATGGATTTGCCTTGAGACGGTGTGGAAGGAAACCGCACAGAGGCATCAACACCAGAAGGCAGTGACCGTGGGGCCCATCGTGGAGGCTGAACACAGCACTCCTTTTTATCAGGACCTTTCTCCTTCCAGCCCCAGCTCCTTGTAGGCGGTAAACTGGTGACCCACGGCTGTATTCAGGGCACGTGTGTGTGTGTACGTGCGTGTGTGTGTGTTAAAGATTTTATTTGTTTGGCAGAAAGAGAGAGAGCACAAGCAGGGGGAGTGGCAGAGGGAGAGGGGGCAAACAGACTCCCTGCTGAGCAGGGAGCCCGGCACGGGGCTCGATCCCAGGACCCATGACCTGAGCTGATGGCAGACACTTTTTTTTTTAAGATTTTATTTATTTGACAGAGAGAGACATAGCGAGAGAGGGAACACAAGCAGGGGAAGTGGGAGAGGGAGAAGCAGGCTTCCTGCTGAGCAGGGAGCCTGACAGGGGCTTGATCCCAGGAGTCTGGGATCATGACCTGAGCTGAAGGCAGAAGCTTAATGACTGAGCCACCCAGGCACCCCAGGGCACATATATATTTGTTTTTGTTTTTTTTTTTTAAAGCAAAAACCATTACCATGTTTTAGGTTATTAGGGGCAACATTTCAAAATAAGGGAAGGGCAAGGACGCCAGGGAGAAAACCCGGTAGTGAAGGGCTGGGGCTGGATGACAGTTGGGCGGTTGGAATAAGGAGGCCGGGGAGAATCTGAGACAGTTGGAAGGTGGCCCTGGCCAGGGCGGAGGGGTGTGCGAGACAGAGGAGGGGGGCAAGGCAAGCGAAAAATTCCGGAGGCCAGAAGAAGGGATAAAGAATAGTTCTCTGCGTGGAGAGAGGGAAGTCGGGACAGGATATGATCTGAGAGAGAGTTTCATCTGCCTTCACCATACTCGAGGCAGAGAGAGGCACCATGAGGACAGGGGCCTGCCTTCTGGGAGCTCACGGCCTGGTGAAGGAGGTAGGCATGCTCACAAGAAACTAGCCCGCAAGGCTAAATGAAAGAAATTTGTCCAGAATGCTGCAAAATCAGGTCAGTGGATAGCAGAGGAAGGGGTCTGAAGTAAGTCCGGGGCTCTCGGAGACGAAGGCGGGCCAACCAGAGGAGGTGCCCTGCAAGCTCAGACAGGGGGGCTGGGATAGGACTGAGACTGGGGGAAATAAACACACAAAGCTTCCTGAGTAAATGAATCAGGGAAAGGCAGAGTTGCTCAAGGAGGAACGAGGAGTCCATGACCCAGCCTGGAGCACTTGGAGAGCTGGACACAGAATGGTGGAGGGGTTTCAAGCAAAGGGCCTGGAGCCCGCCAGCTTGGATTCCAACCCTGGTTCTGCCCCTGGTTGGTTGTGTCTTCCTGGGTGGTCATTACCTACTCTGGGCTTTAACACGCCCATCTGTGACTGGCGACCTTGGGTGAAAGCAACATCTACCCATGAAGTAAGATGGGGAGAAGGTAGCTCTGTACCAGGTAAGGGCTCTGTCGATGCCAGGCAGCTCCGAGGGCGTCAGGGGGAGCAAGGGCAGCTGGAGAGGCTCCCAGCAGCACCGCGGTAGGGCAACGTCTCCGAGGTGCGGGGGAGGACAGGTCTGCAAGGAGCGTGGGGTCAGGACGCCAACCGCGAACATCTACCGAGCACCCGACTGCATGCATTAATTTTTGGGCAGCAACATGCGAGGAACTGTTATCCGCTCAAATTTACCGATGAGGAGACGGAGGCTCATAGACAGGGAGTGAGTGGCCCAGGGGCCCAGAGCAAGACAGACCTGGAGCTGGGATTTGACTGTACAGCCCTTCAGCCCAAGTGCCCTCCCTGCCCTCCAGGGGGGCGGGGAGATTGACGGTGTGGGCGGGGCCAGGGGAGTGGTGGGGGGGAGCTAGGTGTTCAGGCTGGACTATGTGAACCTGGGGAGAAGCTTCAGGGACTGGCAGCACCTTGCACTGTATTTAAACGAGGTTAATGGAGCCATTACTATTTTTTGGTTTTTGTTTTGTATTGATTTTTTTTTCTTTTTTGAGAGAGCGAGAGAGAATGAAAAAGCGGGGAAGAGGGTCAGAGAGAAAGGGAGAAACAGACTCTCTGCTGAGCAGGGAGCCCGCCCTGGGGCTGGATCCCAGGACCCTGAGATCAGAGCCCGGCTGAAGGCAGCCGCTTTACCGACTGAGCCACCCAGGCGCCCCATTAATGTCTTTTCAGGAGGGAGAGCCGTGATAGAATTTATTTTGCAAGCTGCCTCTACTTGCTCTGTGGGATGTGGGATGAATCGAGGGTGCACACGGCTGAAGGGGGGAAACCAGGAGACTGCAGTGGTCATTCAGGGGACAGATGACCTGGCAGGGTCCCGCAGCAGAACGGTGCCCTGAAGAAATCGTCGGGGGAGGGACCCAGAAGTCTTGGCCACTGTGAGGCCAGCGTGGATACCTCCATGCAAGGGTCGTGTTGGGGGGGGGGGTTGTGTGAGCAGGGAAGAGAGCACGTCTGAAGCTGGGCTCTGATG
>CM052815.1:21538226-21599167 GCA_028533885.1 Nasua narica
TAGCCATTCCATTGAAGAGCTGGACCCTACCCTACTTCCTAGTCAAGGACATCCCTCCTGCAATTGACCTCTATCCACCTGCACCATTAGTTCCCTCTCTGGAGGGTCCTTTTCAAGCAAGTAAAATCATGCCGGGAGAGTCAACGTTTATATGTCAGCCCTACTGAGGTATAATTTGTATATAAAGTGCACCCGTGATAAGCGTAAAGTTAGGTAAGTTTTGACAAATGTAGACCCCCACGTAACCACCCCCCACCACCACGGTCCAGTTCAAAACCATTGCCATCACCCCCAAAAGCTGCCCCATGGCTGGGCAGCGTCCCTGTGTCTGGATAGAGCACATGGGCCGTTTCCTGCAAATGGGCCGTTTCCACTTTGGGGCTATTATGAGTAAAAAAACGCAGTGAACATTCCTATAAAAGCCCTTGTGTGGAAACCCGAATTGCTGGGCCATATGATAAGGTGCGTTTAGTTATACTAGAAACGTCCAAGCTGTTTTCCACCATGGTTGGAACATTTGGCATTTCCATAGCAGCCCGTGAAAGTTCCGGATGCTGTACTTAGTACTGCCGCCCTCCCCCTCCGCCTAAATTTGTTCGCGCGTCGGCGCTCGCATGGGCCCGTGCCGGGGAACTTTTATTTCGTTTGCAAGTTGTTTTTCTCTGGCGATGACTGCTGTTGACCGTCTTTTCATGGACCTCCTGGCTGTTCACATGTCTTCTTTTGTGAAGTGTATGTTCATCATTCGCCTATTGTATTAGCTTTCTACGGATCACAAGTTTGTCAGGTTAAACCGAAAAAAGCTAGTCTGTTTATTGACTCACAGTTACTGTGGGTCAGGCCCAGTCGAGCTGCAGTGAAGGTGTTGGGCAGCACCGGGGTCCCACCTGGGGCCCAGGTCCCCTTCCAAGCACGGGTTGTTGGCAGAATGCCTTCGCTTGAGGCTGTGGACCTCTCCTGGTGCTTTGCTCCGACGCCAACGGGATAGATTTGCTGCTGCCTCCTGAGCCTTGTTTAAAGGTTCACCTGATTATCTCAGGCCCACCTGAGATAACTCTTCCTTTTGACTGGTCTTAATTACATCTGTCAAAATGCCTTTGTGTGATATGACGTAACCTAAAACGGGATCGACATCCTCAATATTCACAGATCCCACCTATTCTCAAGGAAGAGGTGATTATGCAAGGACATGGGTCGGTCTTTGGGGTCACCATAGAATCCACCTTACTACACCCATTTTTCATTGGTTGGTTTGTTTCCTTATTGAGTTATATGAGTACTTTATAAATTTTGGGTACAAGCCCCAGGCAGATCTGTGTATTGGAAATATTTTCTCGCAGTCCCTGAGTTTGTCTTCTCATTTTTTTAAGATGTATTTATTTATTGGGGTTGGGGGGCGCGAGGGAAAGGGAGAGAGAATCTCAAGCAGACTCCACACTGAGCACAGAGCCCAACACAGGGTTCGATCTCAGGACCCTGAGATCACGGCCTGAGCCAAAACCAAGAGCTGGGGTCCTAACTGACTGAGCCATCCGGGTGCCCTGCCTTCTCATTTGATGATTTTGGTAGAACAGATATTTTTAGTTTGATGAAGCCCAACTGTCAACTTTTATAGTTCATGCTTTTTATTCCTCCCCAAGAAATTTTTGCTTACCCAAAAGTATTTTCTCCTAGGTTTTCTTTTAGAAGTTTTGTGGTTTTAACTCTCACATTTAGTTCTATGACTCTAAATCCACTTTTGTGTGAAATGAGTTAAGAGCTGATATTCAGGGGGCGCCTGGGTGGCTCAGTGGGTTAAAGTCTCTGCCTTGGGCTCAGGTCATGGTCTCAGGGTTCTGGGATCGAGCCCGGCATCGGGCCCTCTGCACAGCAGGAAGCCTACATCCCACCCCACACCCCGCCTGCCTCTTTGCCTACTTGTGATCTCTCTCTCTCTCTGTCAAATAAATAAATAAAATAAAATAAATTCCCAAAATCTGGTGACTTAAACAGATTAAATGTTTAAAAAACAAACAAACAAACAAAAAGAGTTGAGATTCACAGAACACGTGGGTGGCGCAGTTAAGTGTCTTGACTGCTTGGTTTCTGCTCAGATCATGATCTTGGGGTTTGGGGACAGAGCCCAGAGTTGGGCTCTGTGCTCAGCATAGAGGCCGCTTGAGATTCTCTCTCTCCCCCCCCACCCCTCCTGCTCATACTCTGAATCTCTCAAAAATAAATCTTAAAAAAAAAAAAGAGTCAATTGAGATTCATTTATTTTTCCAAGCAGATATACCATTTTGCCAGCAGTATCTTCTGAAAACACCATTTCCTCCATTGAATTACTTTGGTACTTTAACTGTAAGTCAATTGTGTGTGTGTGTGTGTGTGTGTGTGTGCACACGCAGTATATTATATGTATAATATGTATTATATACCCAATACATTTCTAGACTATTCCATTGATTTCTGTTTCTATACTTAAATGTACAGGAATCTCTTAGATTACTATATTTTTACAATAAATCCTAAAATTGTGCAGATTACGCCCCTCAGCTTTGTTCTTTTCCACAATTTTTTGACTATTCTATGACCTCTGAATTTGAATATAAGTTTCAGCTTGCCAGCTTCTAAAAAAAAAAGAAAAAGACCAAAATAACCCTGCTGGGATTTTGATTGGGATCACATCAAATATGTAACTGAACTTGGGGAGGAATGCCCGCTAACAATATTGATTGCCCTCTGTCTTTGGGCCTCTACCCCTCCCCCCCAGTGGCATCTTTCTGAGGCTCGCTTACCTGTGACCCTCTCAGGCTCAAACACTGCCCCTGTTTCCTTGCTGTATCCTGACCAAGATCTAGAATATTTCATGGAAGGCCTTGGTTCCTTGGTTCCTCCATCTGGATGTTTCTCTCTCTAGGTCAGGCCTCCATGTCTCCCTGTGGTGGTAACTCCCACTTTCTGAAGGCCTCACCTTTGCCTCACTGATGCCAGCTCAGTGGCCCTAGCAGTGGCCATCATTTGTCCTGGGCCCCTAACATCCATGGGTCATTAAAAGCCAGCCAATCCTCTAGTCCTGCCTCATCTCCAGGAAGCCCTCCTTGACTGTAGCTGCCGTCACTCCCCCAGTTCCCAGGAACACATAGGCCTTGAACCTCAGCCCACACAGAGCTGGGGTTGCTGTCCCATTGGTTTCAATTGATGGGTTCTGAAGGCTTCCATTGACAGGAGCTCCTTGAGTGGGGGACCACACAGCCCTGAGATCAGAGAGGAGGGGAAGAGTGGTCTTTGGTGCCCCCTGATCCCAGTGCCTAACCAAAGCTTGGATGACCACGGGCTGTGGAGGATCCAGAATGTCAGGATCCTGGGTTCTGTTTTCCAGCGATTCCTAAGCCTGTTGTTTCTGGCCTCGGTCCCTGCAGCTGTGAAATGGGGCCATCAGGCCAGGCTAGGTGATTCCTAAAAGCCTTTACAGTTTTCAGGATTTGATGTTCTCCATTAGTGGTTGTCAACTCTCTTTGTAGATTGGAATCACTGGAGAAACTGAAAGGCTGTGCTCCTCTCCTAGGGATATAAGATGCAACTGGCTTAAGATGGAGCCCAGGCCCCTGGAATTTTATTAAAGTTCGTCAGACGATTCTAATGTGCAGACTTCATTGGAAACCCGAGATCCTCCTCTGCTGGTTGGGACTGGCTTCATCTTCGGGAAAAGCCATGGTCTCGTGCTGCCCCCTAGTGGCGACATATCTCACTACAGGCAGATTTCCGCAGCCTCTAAGTTTTTGATGCTGCGGCAGGAAAAGAGTAATTGAGAAGAGGAAGAGGAAGGAGGAGAAGACCTAGCTTCTCCATGACCCACGGACACACAGACTCACAGAGATTTCCCTCCCCACTTTTCCCCACGACAAAGTGCCTTTAAATACTGGGTTCTGGAGACAGTCATATCTGCATTAAATGTGAACCGTGTCCGTCTGGGTCCACAGGCTGGGTGTAAGGGGGATTCAGAAGGAGAAAGGTTTCAGGAGTTCCACCTGAGCCCCCCTCCCCAGGCTGGGCACATATATGAAAGTCCTGGGGGTCTTCACATCAGCAGTAATTACACCATCCCTGTGTCAAGCCTCAGATGGGGAGAGACCATGTATTGACACGTGGATAACCTCACACAGGGTCCAACCTCCTTCCCTCCTCTGGCGCCTTCCAACACCAACCCCTGGACCTAGATCGTTCCAACGCATCCTTCAGCTCTCAACTCAAACATCACCTTCTTGGGAAGCCTTCTTTCGCACGCCCATCAAGCCACGGGCCCCAGGCTCAGTGTTCCCAGAGCACGCTCGATTTCCCCTTCCAGGATCACAAATTTAATTCATTTTAAGATGAGCTGTTTGGGGTTCATATGCTCCCAATGAATGTGAGACTTTCACGGAGGAACTGGAGTCCCAGCACAGCACCTGGCCCATCACAAGGGCCTGAATATACTGTCATCGTTGAGTGAATGAATGATCCCATCCTGAAAAGAAACACTGTCTTTTCTCATTGTCCTCCCCAATTTTCCTATCATTAATTCAAGTTGAAGAAATTCACTTCAATGTGGTCAGCATAGCTATGTCTCATTTATATTAAAAAGAAATTATTGGGGTGCCTGGGTGGCTCAGTTGGTTGGGCAACTGCCTTCAGCTCAGGTCGTGATCCCGGAGTCCTGGGATCGAGTCCCACATCGGGCTCCCAGCTCCATGGGAGTCTGCTTCTCCCTCTGACCTTCTCCCCTCTCATGCTCTCTCTCACTGTCTCTATCTCAAATGAATAAATAAAATCTTTAAAAAAAAAAAGAAATTATTGACATCTGAGGCTACATTAATAACAGATTATCCTTACAATAGACACAGCAACAAAATTACTGCCTTGTCATATCATTGATTTCCACCTTTTTTCTAGAAACACTGGAGTCTAACATCCTTCTTGCTGCCCATGTGCCCATGGCTTTTCAGCTTTGTTTTTAAGAGAAAATACAAAATTTGCATTGCCCTTATTCTTCTGATGATACTCACTTTACTTTATCTGTTTTGTGTTTACCTCGGTTCAACAAAGAGACAGTGGGTGGGTCAGTATCCCTGAGCTGTGGCCCCGTTTAGAGGCTCATTCCTAGAAATAATAATTAACTTCCAATTAAAATTTAATTGTCACAGCAAAAGAGTACCTTTCAACCCTGATCCGTCTGGCTAATGCATTACACGAAGCCGTGGGACACTGGAGAGAGGACGAGCGAGCCCTGACGTAGTCGACAGGTAGAGGGGAGTGAGGGTAAGACACCACTGACCCCTTAAGTGGCAGGTGAGCTCACAGGAGCTTCTCACGTGATGACTGACTGGAATCAGTCCACTGTTGAAGGTCTGATGCCTTCCCCAGCAAGAAAACACACCGGTTTTTTTCTGGCCGCTGTTGATGGTTTCCTGTTCTAGAAAAAGCGATAAATGCCTCGGTTGGCTTTCTTACAATTAACATGTCCAGGGGCTCCTGGCTGGCCCGGTGGGTACAGCATACAACTCTTGATCTCAGGGTCGTAGTTTCGAGCCCCATGTTGGGTGTAGCGATTACTTAAGAAAATCTTTAAAAATTAAAAAAAATTATTTTAATTTTAACTAAAATTTTTAATTTAAATTTAAAAAATATTTAAAAATCTTTAAAACAAACAACAATAACAAAAAACAGATTCAGGGCGCCAGGGTGGCTCAGTGGGTGAAAGCCTCTGCCTTCAGCTCAGGTCATGGTCTCAGGGTCCTGGGATCAAGCCCCGCATTGGGCTCCCTGCTCAGCAGGGAGTCTGCTTCCCCCCTCTCTCTGCCTATTTGTGATCTTTTTCTCTCTGTCAAATAAATAAATAAAATCTTTAAAAAAAAACCAAACAGATTCAGATGAGTTTAGGTTTCAAAAGCCGGGTTTCTGAAGATTTGACCACCCTTAACGAAGGTGAAGAAGTCTGTAGACCAATCCTGGAATGCAGACTTGTAAGTCAGACGTGAAGGCCACCCTTTCATATCCAGTCAGTTTCACTGCCTCTCGGCACCAAGCCAAACTACAGTTGGCAGAGCTCTTTAAAGTATAAAAATCTAGGGGCGCCTGGGTGGCTCAGTCGGATGAGTGTCTGCCTTCCGCTAGGGTCATGATCCCAGGGTCCTGGATGGGCCCTGCGTGACGATGGGCTCCCTACTCAGCTGGAAGCTGGCTTCTCCCTCTTCCTCTGCCTGCCCCCCCAATCAAATAACAAATAAAATCTTTAAAAGTAAATAAGGTATAGAAATCGAGTTGAACTATCTTATTTGTTCAGACGATATTAAGACATTCAAGTGACTCATCAGAGATCATACGAAGATCTTGTTCTTAACAAAGCAAAAATTAGCATCTGGGTCTTCTGACTGGGACTCGAGTGCTGGGCTGTCTGTACCCCTCGGCAGGTGAAGCGTGAGCCTCTCCTTGTGGCCCGAGAACAGCGACAAGACAGAAAACAAAAACACATAAGGGCGGGGATGTCCACTTATTGCTTTATCCAGTATCTCATAAAATCACGTTATTCACTAGCAACAAATACTTGTTGAATGACTTGAAACAGATGACGATTTAATAAGTATTTACTAAGCGACCTACAATTAACTAGGCAGTATATGAGCACATCATCACCTTCATTTTGTGCTATTATCACCACTATGGCGATTATCAGAGTTGTAGACAGTTCACACATAAGGGAAAGAGAGAGAGAGGGTCATGATTTTCTCTCACTTGGGAGAGAAGAAAAGAAAGGTGCTAGAAATGGGTGAATAGGAGCGCCTGGGTGGCTTAGTTGTTAAGTGTCTGCCTTTGGCTCAGGTCATGATCCCAGGGTCCTGGGATTGAGCCCCACATCGGGCTCCCTGCTTGGCGGGAAGCCTGCTTCTCCCTCTCCCTCTCCTGCTCCCCTGCTTGTGTTCCCTCTCTCACTGTCAAATAAATAAATAAACAAACAAATAAATAAATAAAATGGGTGAATAGTATTTCTTGGAACCTGTAGAAAGCAGGGTTAGCCTTAGACATATTGAATATTGGCAATTTCTGAAGTTTATCAATGGTCATCGTGTTTCACCAAATATATTTTTAGAGGGAATGCTATCCCCGAATTTTGCCCCAGCTTACACAATTCCCAGAGAAATGTCGCTATCGTAGGCAAGAAGTGAAGGGACACGGCCCGTGAGTGCTTTGATGGCTAGCTTTTCAGTCCTCCCCAGGAGCTGTACTTAACAGTTCCTTTCCCACCCCTGCCTCCTTTTTTTCATTAAACAACCTAGAGATGTGTAAACATAGGAATACATGATTTGGAAGACGTAGAAAAGAATGGCAGTTAGGTCTAACATCCTTCAAAAATAGCCACTTGGGGAGAGGAAGGTCTTCCACTGTAGCTCAGGCCTGTCCTAAGGAAGAAATACAGAAAAGCAGAAAAGGAAGAAATACAGAAAATACAGAAAAGGTGTCTACCATAGACACCTCTTGAGTTCTTGTCAAATTTCACGTTTCCCGTTGAAGCCTTCTACCCACTAAAACTGTAAGTGAAAGACTGTGTAATACAGAGAGAGACAGAACTGCAGTGCAATGGGGCCCAGCCCCTACTGCTGGTTCTGGAGGCCCCTGGAGCGGGGTGAATAGTGGAGAAAGGCCAGCAGTTACCATCCCCACTGCCCTATCTCCACGTTACCGTCATGGTGATTGTCCCAAGCCTCCTGCCCCATTTTAGAGGATTTTCCTGCTATCCACATGGGCCCTCGTGGATCTACCATACCCATTGCTTCTTCTGAGGCACCAAAGAAATCGCTTCTGAACTTCTGCCCTCCAGCACTGAACTTCTTTTCTAGATGATAAAGTACCCGCTTGGTCTTTTCCCGTCTAGTCAGTTACCAAGAATAGTTTGCAAGTTTTTCCCCTAAGACAAACGTGAAATGCTAAAAAAAAAAAAAAAAAAGAAAGAAAGAAAAGAAAGAAAAAGAAAAAAAATCAGCAGCATATGAGACCCGATTCTAATACAATGCTAATAAGTACTACAGCTGATAATACAATGGTAATAAATCAACACGGATGTTGGCGGTAAGGACAAGAGACAGACATGCGGAGAGAGAATGGGTATATCTGAGCGTAGGTTGCAGAAGAGGGCTTCCCTGATATGGACTACAGGAGGGAACCTCAAAACCAGCAAAACCAACCTTTTCAGAGGAAGATCCCTCAGTTACTAAGTCTCAGCTCGTTGACCATTTTGAGGTCATCTTTGAAGGTTATCTACCCTCTCCACAAAGAAACATTTGCCCACACGCCACGTTTTGTTTTTTTTTTTAAAGATTTTATTTATTTATTTGACACACAGAGAGAGAGAGATCACAAGTAGGCAGAGAGGCAGGCAGAGAGAGAGGGGGAAGCAGGCTCCCTGCTGAGCAGAGAGCCCAATGCGGGGCTCGATCCCAGGACCCTGAGATCATGACCTGAGCCAAAGACAGAGGCTTTAACCCACTGAGCCACCCAGGCGCCCCACATGCTACGTTTTGAATAAACACTACTGTTTGACCCTTGAGGGTGATGATTGGACCTTCCTCGATTGCCTGAACCCCCCTCCCCCCCGTCTTAGATCAGCCCCCACCTTTGGAAATAAGACAACAAAAGTGGGCATTCAGTCTCCAAGGAGAGAAGAAGAAAACAAGGGGATCTCTGAGCTATCAAAAGATAAGGGCAAATCCCTATCTGGAGGTACGGACAGGTGTTCTGCAAAAAAATGGGAAGCCATATCTCCCATGGGAAAGGAAGTAGTTATAATGTCACTAAGAGAGGACAGAACTGCTTTGCGATGCAGAATGTCCCTAATGCAGGAGTCCTACAAACTGAGAGGGTTTTTTTTTCCTTTGTTCCATAAGAGGGGAAAAAAATTAATGATTCATCGTTGCCAAGTTTTAGGAGCACTGGTCATTCTTGGCGGTGCCCTGGGCCCACTTCTTTTAGAAGTCACCAATAGAGGTCACCATCAGGACATTCAAGGTCCCAAGATCACATACAAGTATAATCACAGACCAAAGAACTGAGGGCTACTAATACTAGCCACGTAAGCTCCAGGGTCTACAGAATTCAGAACATTTGGAGCCTGCTCTTGCGGGGGAGGGTGAGTTAGGGACTAAACCTCAGAGCCAGCCCTGGTTCCTGCAGTGCCGTCTCTGTCATTTTCCTGGAGCCCTGCCAGGTTTTCCCACTGGCCCACAAGCCTGTCACTCGTTTTGCCAAGGAGTCATGAACTCCACACCAGGTTTTTCTATCAGTCCATCTACCTGGCTGCAGGTCTGACTGCCCCCTGAGCCTCTCTCCCCTCCAACCCTGCTGTGTTTCCATTCTCTTCCCTGCAGCCACCCTCCTCTCCTTTCCCAGCTGCCTCCCTACTGGGTTTTTCCTTTTGTAGTCAATTTACTCTTTTTCAAACTGGCACCTTTGCTTTTGGACTTCAGGGGCTGGCGGAGTTCCTGCTACCCCCCCTTCCCTCCCAAACCGAGGAGCAGACCCCCAAGCAGCTAGATTCCTGCACTGTGGGGCCACTCCACCCACTGCTGGGTTTGCAGATACCTGAGGGGCTGGGACCTAGTCTTCAGCCCTCCCTGAGACCCAGCTCAACTCCTAAGGAGAAATGTCCCCCACCCCTGAGGTGGCCCAGCTTGGAATGACCTCTTCTAAAAACTGGAGACAAAATGGGTGTGTGCCTTTGCAGTCCGGAAGGTCATGCAAGAGGACGAGGGTACCCAGCTCACTGGGGCCACTCACAAGTGTGAATACGGTTCCCGGGACCCCTCGGAGTGGAGGTAGGACCTCCTCCCTCCCTCAGCTCCTGACCAAGCATGTGTCTAGGCTGGGCCTTACTGGCCTGGTCACTGCAGTGGGGACTTGGTGATGGGGTGTCTCTCCCGAAGGGACGAAGGGACGTTCTGGACTCCAGGAACAGCAGAGTTCCCTGCCTGGGGCATGGCCTTGTTAGAAAGGAGGGTCCTCTGGGGTCCAGCCTGTCCTTCAGCTGAGCGAACTCAGACCTGCTGAACCAGGGCCTTGAAAACCACTAAAAGGCAGAGGGAACCAATCTCCAGGGGAAACCGGCATTGCTCCCTCCTTAATTAAAGCGTTGCCTTTCTTACCTCCAGGGGTCTAGGAGCACAAACAAACTTGCGTCAATCCTTAGCACCACCTCAATACTGAGGAAGGAAAACCCAGCCCTGCCATTCACCAGGCTGGGAAAACAGACACAGAGAGAGACAGCCCAGAGTTCAGTAAACATGATTTCTCCCAAGGACACACTGCCGGCTGCAACGTACCATCGGGACCCCTTATTAGAGTGACTACTGCATTCTCGCTCACAGAGAAAACTTGTCCTCTAAAATCAGACTCCCAGTAACGTTGCCATTTGAAATGATTTCAGTAAGAGTAAAATATCTCAGTCTTGCCTGGAGGAACTAAGACAGAATGACACAGAGAAGCAAACTTGGGGTACAACCCAGGAGCAGAAGTTCCGATAAAGGTGTCTGGACACAAGTGTCACGTTTATCTTAACTTAGTGGTTTCCAAGAAAATAGGATCTGTGTCCATTTCACAGTCCAGACCTAATGAAGACCCTTTGACATTCACCTCTTGTTGCTTTAAGTTCCTTGAAATACTGTTTCATTTGAATTTCACCCAGATTTCCGTTCTTCCCCCCCCACACACACTCCAGAATAACTCTACTATGTGGTTTTTCTCATTGCAACGGGCCAATAAACCTGACTTTGTCCAACTACCCATTTGTCCCTGGTGGTCTTAGCCTGACTGGGCGGTGACAGCACCCAGCACGAGGACTCGAGTAGGTCGGGAGACCCCGCTAATGAGAGCCGCCGAACCATCCCTGTGGACTGTGACAGAGATGAAGATAGTGTGTAATGACCCAGGGGTAGGCAGTTCTCATTATACTGAGAGCTGCGTATTACCTCTCCAGCATTATCTGACTGTTTGCTGAGAAAATTGTGAGAGAAAATGATCACTTTGTTTTTTAAAGTGCACGGTTTGTGGTTTTTAGTATGGTTACAGGATTATGCAATTATAACTTAAATCCAAAATACTTTCATCACCCCCAAAGAAACCAGGTACCTGTTAGCGATCAGTCTCCACTCTCTCCCTCCCTGCTTTCTGGGGCCACCACTAATCCGCTTTCTGCCTCGGTGGATTTGCCTGTGCTGGACCCTTCAGGATGTAATTGATATCTTTCACTTAGCATATTGTTTTTCAAGGTTCATCCATTTTGTAGAACAGTCCTTCATTTCATTTTCTTTCTTTCCTTTCTTTTTCTTTTTCTCGCCAAGTAATATTCCATTGTATGGACGTACCACATTTTATTTATCAATCAGTTGATGGAAATTTGGGTTGTTTCTACCTTTTGGCTATCATGAATAATGCTGCTATGAGCTTTCATGTGTAAGTTTCGTGTGGACATATATTTTCAACTCTCTTGGGTATATACCTAGGTATGGGATCACTAGCTCATACCAAGATGGGAACTCTGTCTTTAACTTCTTGAGGAACTGCCAAACTGTTTAAGAGGTCTTACCATGGAAGTTGTATCCCCTATTTTGCAGGACCTCTTGTTATTATATTGTATAAACCAGTCATTATCTGCTTGGTCCTTAATACATTTTTAATTTGCAGAGATTTATTCTAGTTAAGCCTCAGGTGTCAACACGTAAACTCGTTTTAACTAAGGAATGTATTTTATTAAAAAAAATGACTGAAGAATTTTACATTCCCACCAGCAGTATATGGGGTTTCCAATTTCTTCACATCTTCATCAACACTTGTAATTATCTATATTTTTTTTATTATAGCCATCTTTGTGGATAGAAAGTGATATTATAGTTTTTTCTATTTAAGAAATCTCTAGGGCGCCTGGGTGGCTCAGCTGTTAAGCGTCTGCCTTCAGCTCAGGTCACGATCCCAGGGTCCTGGGATCAGGCCCACCATCGGGCTCCCTGCTCAGCGAGAAGCCTGCTTCTCCCTCTCCCACTCCCCCTCCTTGTGTTCCCGCTCTTGCTGTGTCTCTCTCTGTCAAATAAATAAATAAAATCTTAAAAAAAAGAGAAATATCTACACCCAACATGGGGCTTGAACTCATGACCCCAAGATCAAAAGTCCCATGCTCCACCCACGGAGCCAGGCAGGTGTCCCATGATATTGTTTTTGATTTGTGTTTTCTTGATGTCTAATGATGTTAAACATCTTTTTATGTGCTTATTGGCCACATAAGGTGTATATTCTTCGGAGAAATGTTTATTTACATATTTTACTCAGTTTTTAGTTGGGTTGTCTTTTTATTATCGAGTAGTTAAGATACAGATAGATAGATACATTCAAACATACATAATATATTTTGCAAATATTTTCTCCCCATTATATGGGTTGTCTTTTCACTTTCTGTATAGAACCCATTAAAACACAAAAGGATTTAGTTTGGATGAAGTCCAATTTATCTATATTTTCTTTTTTTTTAAAGATTTTATTTATTTTTTTGACAGGAGAGATGCAGTGAGAGAGGAAACACAAGCGGAGGGAGTGGGAGAGAGAGAACAGGTTTCATCCCAGGGCCCTGGGATCATGACCTGAGCCGAAGGCAGACACTTAACAACTGAGTCACCCAGGCGCCCCTCCGTAGTTCCTTTTGTTGCTCATAGGTTTGGTGTCATATCTGAGAATCCATTGCCAAGGTCATGAAGATTTACCTGTACACTTTCTTCTAAAAGTTTTAGGGTTTTAGTGCTAATATTTAAGTCATTGACCCATCTTGAATTAATTTTTTTAATTAAATTTTTTTAAAGATTTTATTTGTTTGACACACAGAGAGAGAGATCACAAATAGGCAGGGAGGCAGGCAGAGAGAGAGGGGGAAGCAGGCTCCCTGCTGAGCAGAGAGCCTGATGCGGGGCTTGATCCCAGGACCCTGAGATCATGACCTGAGCTGAAGGCAGAGGCTTTAACCCACTGAGCCACCCAGGCGCCCCTAAATTAATTTTTTATATGGCGTGAAGTAAAGATCCACCTTCATTTTTTTTTTTTTTTTGCATGGGACTATCCACTTGTCCCAGCAATATTTGCCCAATGTGGGACTCGATGCAGAACTCAATCCCAGGACCCCGGGATCATGACTTGAGCCAAAGGCAGACACTTAACTGACTGAGCCACTCAGGCATCCCTAAAAATTTTAAATTAATGAAAACATTTCCATATGGTCTTACAGACTCTCCTTTCCTTGAATACACTTAGATCCATGCAACATATCCTTTCGATAGAATAAAGTAGATTTTGAATATATCTTGCATGCTCACATCATAGCTAATTCCAGATAAAAAATAAAAAGACATTTAATTTCTGTGACGTTCATTTTCTGCTTAATTATTAATAATATAAAGCAGGATCTAAAAATAGGCTACCTGAATCAAAAGAATACCAGCTCTAAAAGAAAGCACGCAATTAGAAATGATAAGGCTGGATCATTAATCATCCCACCGATGTCAGGAACTAAGTAGGCATGGAAAAAAATTCTAGTGCCTTGGAAACAAGCCCCCACACCTAGTCCTCACTTTCTCTCTACAAGCATTTTACTTGGCAAAATCCTACCCAGCCCATGATTGTCGATTCATCTGTCACATTCTGTAAGATGCTTTCCTTCACTGACCTGCCCACCATTAAATTAGTCACTTCCATGTTTGTGCTTTCGTGGTTCTCTACTGAAACTGACATTATCCCAGTTAATCCTGCTGCGAGCGTCAGCTGGCTTGAGTTTGCCTTGCCTTCTAAACCTGTCAGCAAAATGTGGGAAGTTTCCATGTGGCCCCTGCTCCTCTGAGCACACATGAATACACACACCGGCACAAATGCCCGAACACACACAGATAGAGCAAGATAGGGAACTTATCAGTCAATTCCACTATTTCTATCCCTCATTCTTTCCATTATGTCTCTCCCCTAATGTATCTGTATCTGGCTTCCCCTACGTGTATTTGTTCTTTTATAACTTGAGCAGAATGTTGTGTAGGTCTATTTGTCTTCCTTGTTTAATAGAGAAAATACTTAAGGTTGTAAGTTTGCTTCTTGGTAACGTTTTGGTAAAAGAAAGCAAACATCTTATTGTAAGCCATTCCGGTTGGCATTACTGTCAGACCATTCTGTAATGGCAGTTTTAATTTCTTCTTTGACCAAAGAGGGTTTTAAAGAATATTTTTATTTATTTGCTTTTTGAGGTCAAAATGGTGGGGCTTTTGAGATTATTATTCGCTTGTGATTTTACTGTATTTGGGTCAGAGAATGTGGTCTGTACTATTTCTGCACCTAGAACTCAATGTTTTGTCTGTAGCCTATTTCCAGAGCCATTTAGAAATAGAGGACAAACGAAAAAAAGTCAGCAAACTTGACCCAGCATTTCCGTACCTAAAATTTATGCTATGAATGTAAGTGGAACAATTCACAAAAATGAATGTATGTGGGTATTTATCACAATGCTGTTTTTTAGGATGAAATTGGAAATTTTCTTAATATCTCCCAGTAGAAGCCTGATTACCTAAAATATGATGCATTCCTATTAAGGAACATAAATGCAGTCACTAATAATGATAATGTAGATGAATACTTGCTAAGAAGGAAAAAAGTTTACAATTTGTTTAAAAAGCACAAGTTATACAACAGTATAAGTGTAATCTTTTTAGATTGTATAGTATTTATTTTTATTATCTCATTTTATTTTTTTCACCTTTATTGAGATACAATTGACAAATAAAATTGTAATATATCTAAAATGTACAACATGATGATTTGATATACATATACATTGTAAAAGGATTCTCATAATTAAATTCATTAACATATCTGTCCCCTCACATATTTATCTTTTGGGGGGTGCCGAGAATACTTAAGTTCAGCTCTCTTAGTGAATTCCAAGTATATTGCACAGTATTATCAACTACTATTGTTATCATGGGGTTTTTTCCTTTTCCTTTTTTTTTTTTAGAGAGAGAGAATGCAGGTGCACAAACGAGGGGGAGAGGGGCTGAGGGAGAGGGAGAGAGAGAATCTTAAGCAGGCTCCACACCCAGTGCAGAGCCCAACCTGGAGCTCTGGGCTGGATCTTTCCACCCTGAGATCATGACCTGAGTGGAAATCAAGAATCAGTCCCTTAATGGACTGAGCCACCCAGGCGCCCCTAGTTATCATGTTACACGTTAGATCCTCCGACACATTCATTTTATAATTGAAAGCTTGAACTCTTTTGCCAACCTCTTCCCAGCCCCCAAGCTCCTGGAAGCTACTATGCTACTCTGTTTCTATGAATTCTTCTTTAAAAAGATTCCACATCTGAGTGATACCCTGCAGTACTTGTCTTTCTCTGTCTGGTTTACTTCATTTAGCACAATTCCCTCAAGGTGGATCCATGTGTGGGACATAATTATACTAAAAAATCATTCATTCTTTATCTGCAATAAATTATAACTACATAAATTACCTACCTTTTTCTTTAATTATATTTCCCTGGGGACTTGTCCCTCCCTAATGTCTTCTTGTTTTGCAGAATTTGCTGACAAAAGTCCTCACTTTTACAATCTCTGCTTCATCTACATTGTAACAGTTTCTACAGTGGTCCCATTCAACTCATTTTGTTCTTTTGTCCACTGAACATCATTAGTGAGAAGCTGCTGGACAACCACACTGCGAGCTAGTACACTGCTTTGTACTGGCTGTCACTGATCGGCTCAATTCCAGAAGCTTGGGGCTCATCGGACCACTCAGGACTCAGTACAAGGCAGGATGGTCAGGTGGCATTCACAAGGCAAAGTCATTCTCTTTCAGAGACATTCTCTTTTTCCGGAGTGGACTAGTCTCAGGCTTGGCAACAGAAGGAAGTCCTTATAGGCTTGGTTGACAAGACAGTGGGGTGTCTCGTTTCTAAATCCTCCAATCTGGAGCACCTGGGTGGCTTAGCCATTAAGCTTCTGCCTTCTGCTCGGGTCATGATCCTAGGGTCCTGGGATCGAGCCCTACATTGGGCTCCCTGCTTGGCGGGAAGCCTGTTTCCCCCTCTCCCACTTCCCCTGCTTGTGTTCCCTCTCTCTCTGGGTCTCTGTCAAATAAATAAAATCTTTAAATAAATAAAAATAAATCCTCCAATCTGCGGGGAGGTTGAACACCCAAACCTGTAATTCTGGGGGTCTGAAGGGGATAGGAAGCTCCAGGACACAGTTTGCTTTCCTCATGACTGGACCACTCCTTGCTTTAGAAGGTGGCCCCTTTTCAGATGTGGTGGCTTATCTGGTATATGAAGACTGTAGGAAAATTCGTAGCTATGAAGAGTCTTATTTCCAAAATAGGCCAACCAGAGGTTAGGCCTCCATTCCTATCACACAGGAAGCCCCCAAGAGGTCCCATGAACGGCAGAAGCATTTACTCTTTTTTCTCTCTCTTTTACAGCTTTATTGAGGTATAGTTGATACACAAAAATTGCATATATTCAATGTACACATTTTGATGAATTTGGATATATACATACTCCTGTGATACCATCACCACAATCAAGGTAAGCAAACATATCCAGCACCTCTGGAAGTTTCCAAGCCGGTTGATCTCTGGTCAGCTTCTCCAAGATGGGATGCAAAGGAATGCACGCAGTATAGTCAGTGCTGTGCCACGGACAGAGTGGAATGTTCGGCCCCAAGCAGCAGTGCTCACTGTTAGTTCAGCCTGATAATGCACTTCTGGGGGAGCCTATTACAGCAGGGTAGGTAGGGGAAGCTGTTTCCAGTCCTGAAAAAGCAACAAGAGAGAATAGGGCTCCTAGACGAGCTGAAGATCAGAAGGAGTGGTTCCCACAGAGAAACACAGGCATGGCTAAAACCCCAGCTGGTGGACATTAAATACCCCACTCTCTCATTTCTCTCCTTTTCCCCAATCTCCCATCAATGCTTCCCAGTGGCTGGATCCAACCAAAAGCCAGAAGAGGAGGGAGCCCAGGTGAAGAAGTTCATAGAGATCAGCCTCCAGGGACACAGAACAGAGCTTAGGTCAGAGACTGATTTTTCCCTTCTTTCTGGAGACTATCCCCTCCCCACCCCCCAAAAAAGTAAGCCTACAGATCAAGTGCATCCTGGATCAGCCACTCATACAATGTCTGTCAGGCACTTAGAGGAACAACAGTGAATAGACTGACCTGATTAAGTCTCAAAAGGACACTGTAAGACTCCAAATTCTAGAGGCTGCTAGCAGCTTCCCCAGACCTACAGGCTACCGAATAGGTGGATGGCATTAGTTAGCACCCCGTCTGTATTGTCTGAGAATTCTTCATTTCCTGCGCCCCAGGAAGAGACACTGTTTCACTAATAAGCTTTGGTTTTACAAACCATCCTTAACCACACCTTCCGCAGTCCCCCTTTACCAGTCCACCAATAGGGGACACTCTCAATGTACCCAATCTTCAGGTTCACCCACCCTGCACCCAGAATGTTCTCATCAATTATAGAGGCTGCAGGAAAACAAGAAGCAGGTACCTGACAAAACAAAAGACTTTGTTTCACAAATTCAGGAACCTTTAAAGTCTCACTTAAGGGAGGAGTGGGGGGACCAAGTCCCAGAGCTCCTTTATATGACTGCTGGAACTGTGCCTTTAAATCTCTCACATCCATTCCAGACTTCTCATTAGCTAAGGGATCTGTCCGTGGTTTTGCTGCACTGGAGCAGCGAATTCCATTCCGGATTTTGCATCCAGCCATCAGGCTGGGTTGCCTTTCCGAACCTGCAGTGGCAGCCCCTAATTTCCACATATCCCTGTAATTTTATCCTTCTCCCTGCTTTCAGCTGGAAACCCTAAGCATATACTTCTCAATTCTTCTGGGCCCTGCAGAGGCAGGCCTTCTTTTGACCAATCGCCAGCAGCCTTTGGGCCCGAGGTTTTTCTTTTGGAGGCCACATTTGTTTGGGTTAGTCGGAGTCTGGCGGGTTCCACTGGGTCCTCCTGCCTCCTCATCTCCTGGGCTCTCAGATGCCCGCAGGCTGCCTCACCACAGCTGGGAGAGCTGACGCCGGACTTCCGTGCTGTCCTCTCCCAGGCCCGCCCTGCGGCTGGACAGCGCCCCCTGAGAATCACCCGAGGAGATTCTTGCCCCTGGGAGGTCCAGTTGGACAAGGCCATTTCCAAAAACACTTAGCAAGAAACAAAGTGCAGTGTGACCCTCACGTGGCTATCTTTCAGAGGCCCAGGACCCATGCCCCCGATGCTCTGAAGTACGAATACAGAAGGCTGGGGGAAGGCGCTACAAGCGCACGAGTAGGAGCTAGCGCAGACCCCTCCGCCCATCTCACTCCCCATCTCTGCTCCCAGCTCAGGACACTCATAATCCCTGCTGAGCTGTGCACTAGGCTGGGCAGAAGAAGACTGGACACGGCCCAGAAAATGCTCAATGGAAAGGGCCCCTAAACTATGCTGTTTTATATATGAGGGGTGGGGCACAGCTAGGCCACCATTCAGCAGAAGCCTCTAGAACTCAGTATCTGGTGACCTCAGTCCAGCTCACTCACAGCTGCTGACGCAGCTACCAGCTAAACCCTGACAATGACAATGAGGGAGAAGATGAGCCTCCAAAGCCCCGGAATCGTCTCTCCCCCACGCCCAACAGTTAGGGGCTATATCTCTCACCTTGTAAGGAATAACGGCATCAAAGTTGGAGTGATGAAGTTTTAGAACATAAGTGAGCTTCAGTGGGGTGGAGTCGAGCCCACGACCAAGAAAGAATTCTTGAGACGTCTTTGGTGCAAAATGGTGGTTTATTAAAGCATGGGGACAGGACCCGTGGGCAGAGAGAGCTGCTACCCTCCCCCCCCCCGGGGGGGGCTGTGACCAGTGGTCCATTATATACTTGCAAGTTGGGGGGGGGGTGTCAGGGAGAGCGTCAGTCTCTAAGGAAGATTGGAAGCAAGGTTTCCAAGACCTTGAGGGGCTAGCTGTTATTGGGAAAAGGTCGTTTATTACCGTCTAATAAAACCTTAGTAATGAGACCCTTCAGATGTATATCGGTGGGCCTTATGCTTAGGGATGATTGCCAGCATGTATCTTGGAGGGTTTAGAGATAAAGGAAGTTTTCAAAGCAATTTTTATATGTTAAAGCAGACTTATAGGATCCTGGTTGGGGTGGGGGGTCAGTCAGGCTAGGTTTGCCTTTTGTCCTTAGCAAAGTATTAAGGGGGAGGCAGTTGAGTCCCTAGAGGAGCATCACTCTGCCTGTTTCAAGGACTTGTCAGTGGGCTCTAGATAGTAGGAAATTTTAGAACTTTTCTCCTGCTTCTGTTTCCCACATCAGGAGCAGCAAGCACTGTGTACTTGATCCCTTACAGGCCTGAGCCCGACCTTTGCCTGTGATAAGATATGAATGAGTGTCTGGGGGATGCAGCAGAATAGCAGATGGGAACCTGGAAGCCCAGGAAGCCACAGTGGGGTTGTCTTTGGGGCGGGCACTGTGCACTAAAAACTCTATGCCATAGACCCGAGCAACACTGGGGTTCTGAAGAAAACATGTAAGTGTATTTATTTCTCAAGCGTTATCTATTCCTGAGAGTAAAGAAAAGTTTTCTTAAAAAATGCCATGGATAGGGGCATCTGGGTGGTTCAGTGGGTTAAAGCCTCTGCCTTCAGCTCAGGTCATGATCTCAGGGTCCTGGGATGGAGCCCCGCATTAGGCTTTCTGCTCAGCAGGGAGCCTGCTCCCCCCTCTCTCTCTGCCTGCCTCTCTGCCTGGTTGTGATCTCTCTCTCTGTCAAACAAATAAATAAAATATTTTTTAAAAAATGCCATGGATGAACTCTTCTTTCAGAACCTTGTGCTTTCTTTTTTTAAATAAAATTTTATTTATTTATTTATTTATTTGTTTGTTTGTTTATTTATTTATTTATTTACTGGGAGGCGCAGAGCAGAGGGAGAGAAGCAGAGGGCAAGGGAGAGGGACAAGCAGACTCCCACTGAGTCCTGAGCTGGATGCAAGCTCGGCTCAACCTCGGACCCTGAAATCAACCTGAGCTGAAACCAAGAGTCAGACAGACCCTCCACTGACTGAGCCACCCAGGTCCCCCGACCCCTTGTGCTTTCTGATCTCCCATAGGAATATTAATAGCAAGCAAATACTATTTTAGTGAAATCCTTCTGTTTCATTTAAAGAGTAGCATCCAAAACAGCAGTCTGGGAAGGAGGAGCTACAGCGGACAGCCGCGGTTCTGAACCCCACTACCTGGGAGAAACATATCCTCCACGTGAGCACCCCTTCTGCCTTCTGGGGGGAAAAAAGAACCATTTAAAAAGACATAAAAACATGTATTTCGGCATACATTCTTTCCTTTCGCCTTAGTGAGTAAGGGACAGGAGGGGCTGGGTAGGGAGAGATAGATAGGGGGTTGGCTATATGATCAGCTTCCCAGAAATCCCCCAAACGTGGAGGTGTGGGGAAATCAGAGATAAGGAAACAAACCCGACCACCCTACCCTGGGCTTGTGGAGCGGGTGTCTTTTTTTGACAATCCCCTGTGACCAACAAAGAATAACCAGACCCTAAAAAGGAAGTAAGCCTTTGAAGGTGTTACCCCTAGTCCTTGCTCAATGGTGATATCAATGGAGACATTAAAAAGATTTAAGTTCCCGGGTTGGCTTTCTATAAAAGACCAACCCTAAAGCCCCTAAGTGGCAACCTTGTCAAGACCTCTCTTTTTTTTTCTTTTTTAAGATTTTTATTTATTTATTAGAGAGCTGAGAATGAGAGGGGAGAAGGTCAGAGGGAGAAGCAAGACTTCCCGCAGAGCCGGGAGTCCAATATGGGACTCGATCCCGGGACTCCGGGATCATGACCTGAGCCGAAGGCAGTTGCTCAAACAACTGAGCCACCCAGGCACCCAAGACCTCTCTTAATCTTGAGGATTTTTGCTGTGACTTTTATCACTTTACTCACTCCCATTTGTCTCAGAGACTCATTCTTTGGCTTGGTGAGAAAAGAACTAGCTCTCCCCAACCTTAGGCTCCGCTGTAGCTTGACCAGCACTGTGGAATCCTGTTTTTATTTAGAATTTTGGTATTTTGTTTATCGTGGATTTTTGCATTAATTTGGTTTAAAAAAATACGGCATTAAATGCCTTGATGATTGAGGGTTTTTGGGGGGTATTCCTGTGAATATGCCCCAGGTGAGTATCTCCGTCGTCTCCCTTTATCACGGCCACGCCAGTAGGGAAATGTACTTGTGGTCTTCTCACTAGGTCATAACCGGAGCAAGTCCCAAAGAAAAAAAGGAAAATACAATAGGGTAGCAGAAGCAAATGCAGTGTACTTAAAACTCCCTCCAATTTTTGAACTTAAAATAAGTTCAGTACCTGAGGGAGAAATAAAGACAAACATGAATTAGCATCAAGTCCCTTTATAAGCATTTACCTGTAGACACGGGTGTGGTTCCCTGGCAAACTGAAATGATCCTTCTGTCTCCATCAACTCAGTCGGCATTTAAACTTTCGACCTATTGAATGCCTTGCTAGGCCCCGGAGTTACAAGGATAAAAAAAAAAACTGAGAGCATAAGAATCTGGTGAGGGAGACAAATAGGGAGCAACTGACCCGAGTCCAACTCAATAAATGCTCTGTGGGCATAGTTTGGAATTACAAAGATGTGAGCAGAAATTCTTTTGTTTTAGTTTTTATGGTTTTTCCTAGGTGAGTGTCTCATTCCTATCGGTGAGATTTGAACTTACAGAAGTGAGTGAGTGATAAGCAGCCAATGCCATTGAAAAAATATGTTTACTACATTTCCTTAGAGAAGGGGGTGCTCTCCACCATGCAGGGCCACAGTGGAAGCATCAGGCTTTCTTCGGAGGTGGAAGAAGGAGAGAGGGGAAAATTTAGGCAAGGCGATGTGGGCAACAAAAACGGAAGACAAATTAAATTTCCTTACTACTGACAGTCTATTGGCAAGTCTTTGAAACAGGCAGAGTGACAATCCTCTAGGGACTCAATTGCCTTGATGTTAATACTTTTGCTAAGGGCAAAAGACATGCTAGCCTGAGAACCCCTGCACCCCTCCCCCCCCCAGGATCTGTAAGTCTACTTAAACATATAAAATTTCCTTTATCTCTAAACCCCCCAGATACGTGTTGGCAATCACCCCCAAGCATCTGGCCCACCGATATACATCTGAAGGGTCTCATGATTGACGTTTTATTAGACAGTAATAAATGACCTTTTCCCAACAATAGTCAGCCCCCTCAAGGTCCTGGAAACCTTGCTTCCAAAATTCCTTAGAAACTTACACCCTCCCAACTGGAAAGTATATAATGGGTCACTCCTCTTGACCCTGGTGCACCTTTTTCTGCCCAGGGGTCCTGTCCCTGTGTTTTAATAAAATCACCTTTTTGCACCAAAGATGTCTCAAGAATTCTTTCTTGGCCATCGACTTCAACGCCTAATGTTCTTTCCTTTATCCCAGGGACTTTACTAGGGTTTCCACTGGGAAGGCAGGGCAGAGAAGAGAGCTTAGGACTGGCTAGTTTGAACAACACATGGTGGGCTTTGGGCTCTCAGGATGCTCGTCACTAGCTGCCTGGTACCTGGCCCTGGGGTGATTTAGGGCGGAGGAAATACTGGCTTGGTGTGTGAGACATTGATAAAGGGAGCGGTTGGCTTGCACGTGAGAGGGTATCTCCCAACCAAGTTGTTTGCTGCTATCTTTAGGAATTAGGAGCCCAGTGATGAGGGAACAGAAGGCAAGCTGAGGACAAAGCATAGTCCCTCTCTCTCCTTTAATGATTGATTAAACTCCTAGACTGGAAAAGGATTTTTTGTCAATTATCAAAGGACTCTTTCTTGAGCTTTTTGTTATACTAACCATGTTTTGCTGTTTTCTCCCATGTTTCCCACCTGGTGTTGAGAATCTTTCACTCCCATAACTTCAGAGAGATGGTCCTTTCCACAAGGGAAGAGCCATTTCATCAGTCTCACCTGGACTCGGCTGCCTGTGCCTTTTGCAACTCTTACGTACATTAAGTCCCCAACTGACCAATATTGACCCAGAGGTAGGGATATCTCTCTGCCCCTATTCAGCAGGAAGAAGTTACAGAAGATGAGACCTTCCACCTTCAACCTTAAAATATTTAAGGGTCAAAATTGTTCAGGGGGGAATGATGAGGAAGGAGAAGGCAAGCTAGGGACAAAGCACAACCTAATACCCTTACAACCTCTGTCCCCCCCCTCCAATTCCTGGGTGCGACATGTGTGACATCCTTCCAGGAATCTCCCAACTATCTTAATGTTAATATCTTGCTAGAGGGGAAAACAACCTTAACTTGACAAGGGCAAGGCCTCTGGTATCTTGTAGGTCCTCTAGCATATGAAAATTCTTTTGAAACCTCCCTTTTTCCTGACCTCCCACAACCCCGATAGTATATAATCAGCTGCCCATCACACCTGTGGCTATTTTTGCCCATGGGTCTTGTGCACGTGCTTTATTTAATAAACCACCATTTTGCACCAAAGATGTTTCAAGAAGTCATTCTTTCTTGGCCTTCAGGCTCCGGACTCCACCCCACTGAACCGCACCTATATTCCAAAACCCTATCACTAGGAGGCCAGTCTTCACCCTGAGAGCAAGATTTTCAGGATCACAAAACAACCTACAGAAAAAAATTAGTACGTGTGTGTGGGAGGGAGAGGAGTTTTAAGTATTAGACAAAATCATAAAGTGTTAATGGTGTGGTGAATTGAGGAAATGGAGTGGGTGGGCGGTGAATTATTTCCATTTTTCTAAATAGTTGGGAGGAAACCCTCTCCAGGATATGGAAACATTTGGAAAACTTAGAAATGGTTTTATGCATAGGCTTGGGAAATTAATATTGATTGAATATCTAGCCAGGTACTTCACAGAAACAAGATTTTGTTACCATCCATAAACCAGTTTAGGGAAGGGAGGGCTTTTAGAGATGAGTCCATAGGCTCATAGAACTTAGGCATAGTTAGCCTACTCACTTCTACTACAAGAAATGGCCTATGTGACCTCCAGTTCTCACTGGGCTCACCAAAACCCCTTACACGAGACTCTCTTTGGAAAAGCAAGAGGAAAGATGACTTCAGGTAAGTGTATTCCTTAGCTCACGAACCATGACACTTCTCCCACCGGCAAAGCTAAGGATGGGCCATCACCGGGACTCAATGGTAGCCAAGGGCAGGCTAGGTTCCTCTCTTCACACCCTGGGTACTGAAACCCTCGGAGATTAAACCTTGGGGGTAAAAATTCATTTACTATACACTTTGCATTGCCCTAAAAGGCTGAAAAATCACCGTGAACACCAGGTTGAGAGCGGCTGGCCTTTAAGATTTAGTCCCTATACGCCTACCACTTAGGGAAGGGGTTAAAGTTATGACCTCTATGGTCATTTCCCCAATTTGGAAGTGGAGCCTTGCACCTCTGGCTGATTCCCAATTCTGCCCATACTGAGTGAGTGGACAAGCTCGGAGCCACATTGCTGTGCCCTAGGGACAGGCGGGGCGAGGGAGGCTGAGGGGGGAAAGGAGGAAAAGGGAAGGATCCGGAGGTCAAGGGCGGTAGAGATTTGGGGCCTGGCTTCGAGGATACCGGGTGTAGAATTTCGCATACGGGGCTAGACAGACCCAGGTAGAAGGTCTGGGAACAATGACTGAAAGGGTTACGGGCTAGGCAAGTTTTAAGGATGTGAATGGGAGGAGGGAGTGCGGAGGCAGCCAGCAGAGCTGGCGGAGCGCGGAGGAACAGGGCTTCCCAGCTGCAGCTGGCTCCCACCGCACTCGCGCTGGGCCCGAGGGGTGGGGGCGGAGCCTTGCCAGGGGCCGCCCCCTCGGCCCGCCCCATGGGCGGGGCTGTCCAGGCGGTTACATAACAAACCTGTACTAGCGGCCGGGAAGCGGCTCGGGCGGTGGCGGCGGGGGGCGGGGTCTGGGCGGGGCAGGGGCGGGGCCAGGCCTGCACCGGGCCAGGCAAGATGGCGGCCATGGAGACCCAGTCAGCGCCGCTGACCCTAGAATCGCTGCCCACCGATCCCCTGCTCCTCATCTTATCCTTCTTGGACTACCGGGACCTAATCAAGTAATGGGACGACGCGCATGGCAGGGGTGGGGTCACGGGGCGGGGGGAGACAGTGAGGCAGGAGGGACGGAGGCCCGGCTAGCCGACAGGACCCAGACTCCCGCGTCAGCCAGAAGGTGACGCCTGGGCCGCCCAGATCCTGCGGAGCCACCCCGGGGCCTGGGCTAGACGGGAGCGGAAAGGGCCCCGCCTTTAGGTCTTCCTCGGGTCCAGGGCCCGGGCCGGAGAAGCGACGAGAATCCTCCCTCCCAGGCCTCGGCGAGGCCCAGTTGTAAGGTGGGGAGGCACTGCTCCCCGCTGCCGCCCCGCCGACCCCCGTGCCCACCGCACGCCGTCCGGCTGGTCTCCGCCGGATCTGGCTCAGCCCTGGACGCTTTGGAAAAGCCCCTGTCCAGGCCAAGCGCTCTTTTCTGCCTGGGCCGGGGCCTGCGGAGTCGGGTGCCAGAGTGGGCAGGTGGGGCGCCCTAGAGAAGAAGCCAGGCGACCCCCTGACCCTCAGGTGCGACTTCCGTGGCCCCATAATATCTAGCAGGGCTCACTTTTGGACATCAATGCTTGATCATTGTTTTGCTGTCAGCCTTTCTCCTCACGGTTGCATGTTGTATTTTGTGTTTTGGTAGTGATTTCCGGTGGTGCGATACAGGTGACTCTCTTCTCGCCTGTACGCTTTGGGTTTCCCACATTACCAGCATCCGTTCCAAAAATAAACACCGGTTGCTCGTAAGGGTGGTTAAATGCTCAGTTCCTTCAGCACGGGACTGTATGTTGAAAGAAATGGCGCTGTTTACACCCTTGACAGCTGGTGGCATGGCTCTTTCTTGTGCCACCATGTATATTTGCAGAGGAGGCAAAATCGTCCTCTTAACGATTGGTAGGCAAGATTCAAGATTCCTTTCGTTCTGTTTTTTGGATTACCAATTGGATTTTAACCCTTTGATGGTTGTGCCCTGTGTTAATCAGAAATTCTTTTAGAAATACAGAATTCTTAGATTTATTGGTATTTGTTGGTTGGCCTAGCTAAGTGGTGGCAGAGGGAAAATCGCAGTTTCTGGCTGCTATCTATGTTAGTATCTATAACTCTTTTTTCAAGAAAATTCATTTTTCTCTCTTCAGGCTTGTACATAAAGCAGAGAAAGAACATTTGTCTTTTCTTTGGAAAAGCCTGTTCCAAAAGCAGACTTTTCATCTGAAATATTTTCTTGCTATGGCCTCTTAAGGATCTAACACACACATACACACACATACATTGGTGCCAGGGTGATTTTTCTAAGACAGATCTTGCTGTCAGTCCCCTTGAAAACCTATGATGCTCCTTGTTCATTACAAACCATAACCTAAACTTCTGGGAGCATTTAAGGTCCTTATCAATTTGGCAAAGTCCACTCTAGCCAAATCAGACCTCTGCCAGCATACCACACACTTAGTTTTTTTGTTCTATGGCTTAAGCTCTTGACCCTGTCTGGAATGCCTTGCCTGCCTTTTCTCACCCTGGCAAGATGGAATTTATTTAAGACCCCTTCTCCTGATTCTTCTATCTTCTTCCTTCCTCTGCAGAGTTTATTTGCCATGCTAGATAGATTGTGCACTTCTTAAAAGTAAAGACTGTCTTGTTTATCTTAGTATTCACCATTTATTCAACAGATTTTTTTTTTCAGTTGTGTGCTAGCTGGTTAAATGTTGGGAATATAATAGTCAACAAGACAGATAAGGCCGCTTTAGGAAGCTTACAGTCTTGTGGGCAAGATGGGAAAACAAAGTGCATAATTACAAGAGATGCTGTTTGCCATGAAGGAAATAAACCAATTGCTCTGTAAAGGCATGAGAGGGAGGGATGATCAATTCCAATTGGAAGGAGTTGCCATCTATGAAGGTTGGCATAGAGCAGTCCTGGCAGAGGGAACAGTGTGTTCAGAAGCTGATTGGACAGCTGTGTAGCCGGGACGGGTGCTAGAATGCTGTTGCAGGAGGATAGGGAGTGACTCACAGGGAGAGTGCCTTGAAAAGAGACTGGTGAGATCATGCAGGACCCTGTGAGCCAAGAGGAGAGAGATCAGATTTTATTTTAAATCCTTTGGATAGGAACCTTTTTGTTCTCTTCAGGCCCTCAGTGGATTGGATGAGGACCACCCATATTGTCCCCCATTTCAAATCCTGATCCTTTCCCGAAACACCTTCGCAGACCCGCAGAAGAAATAATGTTTAACCCTCTATCTGGGTATCCCTTGGCCCAGGCAAGTTGACACATAAAACTAACAGTCACAAACATCATCACATTTTATCTATAGAAAAGTTTCCAGTGGACTGTAACTTCTATCCTGCACTGTACAGCTGCTCCCCTTTGCCAAGTGTCCTGCCCATTGCTGAGCTCCAAAGTTTCTGATACATACTTACTGACCTGGATCAGGTTGGGTTCCAGTAGTCTGTTGGGTTCATTGTTTAATATCAGCTGCACAACAAGGATCTCCCCCATTCCAGGGTGACTTATTGTGTACTATTCATTCTTAACTCTTACTGTGTATCAGAATTACATGTGACACTTTTTTAAACATACACATGCTCTAGATACACATCTTAGCCCAAGCCAACTGAATCAGAATGTCTAGAACAGTTGTTCTCATCCTTCATGTGCATCAAAATCTCCTTTGGTGCTTATTCCAGATTTTTTGTTGTTGTTGTTTACATCTTGGGATAGTGGAGAGAGAGAGAAGGATCAAGAAAAGAGGGATTGGACTTCGAATTGACAAAACTGGAGGGATTCCTATGTTTGCAAGTATTTGTTTGGGCACATCCTAAGCTTGGCAGAAAAGGATGAGGATGATGTTTGTGAAATCTGGAACTCTAGCGAAGGCTATTTTGTTTACCATCAGTTGGTTTTTAACATGCCCCAATCATGGCATTGACAAATCCCATGTAATTTAAGATTCACGTAATTGACTACCTATTGCCCAACTGAGATCTTTGAGTATCCACTTTCTATAACTTGTGATTCCTCTTCTGAGAAGATAGAAATCCATTTTCCTAATCCTAAGTTCATTCTTTTTGCAAATTAATTAGGTAGGGTAGGCTTTACAGGACTGGAGCCATATTGTATTAGAAATCTCTGTATAAGAAGAAAATTATTTATTTCCAACAACCCATGATTTTGAGCAGCTGATACTAACTTGGATCGCTACAGGTATTGAATTAGAACTATTATGAATCTGATGTATTTTATAAATGGGCTCTCCAATAGTTGTACTGTAATTAAGATTGATTTTGGCTGCAATATTTCTTTCCTTTAAGAAAAAATTGGAATGAAACAGACAAAAGGCTTATGTATTTAATATCAATTGTGTCACAGATCGTAAAAAGAAAAACTTTTTGTTTACATTTGATTAACGTTCCTTCCTATATATAGAAATATCGTCCCAATAATAAGTGTAGGAAAACTCTTCAATTTGAAATGAACTCCAATGATTTATTTGTTTTATAGACTTTATATGAAAATTACAGTTGCACAGGTTTAGGAGTTTATTTGTGAACTCAAATAGTTAAGATTTCACCACTCACAAAATAATTATACTAGCTAATATGCTAAACAGGTTTTAGAAAATACTGTTTTACAATTATAAGGGTAGAAAGTGGGAAATAAGAAAAGCAAAAGGAATGAAAGAAAACACTGAATATTTTCATCTTTCTAAATTGTTTTCTTATTTTCTTTTATACTACCTGTGAATCTGGTTATTGCCAGTTGTTGCTATGTCAGTCGAAGACTTAGCCAGCTATCAAGTCATGATCCGCTGTGGAGAAGACATTGCAAAAAATACTGGCTGATATCTGAGTGAGTATTCAAGAAATAATGTAATTTTGAAATTCAGCCCTTGGCTTTCGTAACACTAGTCTGTCCCGATTCTCCTCTCTCACCCTTGTCTCTTTATCTCCTTTGATGGCTCTTCTTGTGCCTGCCAGTAAATGCTGGTGTTCTCCAAGCTTCTGTCCTTGGGCCACTGCTCTTCTCCCACTATGAATTCTGCATGCACTATTGCCGTTTATGGTGGCTGCTTGTGTGCTCCTAACTCCCAAACCTGAATGTCCGTCCCTGATATCCCCACAGCCGCCTTCTGGACCTTTCCATTGGATGACCCAAAAGGGATTTCTGAGTTCAGTAAATGTTAATAAATTTGACAGAATCAAAGTGTAGTTGACAAAAGGTGGCAGTTGGAAAGGATGAAAGGAATGGTAGGGTTGCCAGTATCTTTTTCTTAGATGGAGGAGAGACAAGTAGTAACAAGCTAGCAAGGGAAGAAGTAGAGGTCTAAGTATATTATTTAAAGCTGCAAGCTACCTAATAGAACTAAATGTAACAGGGCTGTCAAACACTGGGAGGAGGAAGAATGGGGAAGAAGACATTTTAAGTATTGCCATGAACTGATCTTTTACTTTGGGGTATCAGTAGGTAGATGTAGGAAATTGATAAATCAAGTCTAAAGGCAGGAACGTCTAGAATTACAGAGATAACTTCCAGTAATCACTAAAGTTTCCTTTGAGGTGTTGGGCTTAGACTTGGAGACTAGTTGTTCATCATAAGTTCTTTGGTACTTTTTGGTTTTGATAATATATATATATATACACACACATACATGTATATATATATAAAAATATATATTATTTTGATTAATAAAAAGATGCTTCCCTTCCAACTCCTGCCCCCCACCCCCACCTCCCAGGCAAAACAACACTCTGAATTGTTCTTTTCACCATTCCTAAACCTGATCCTCCTGCATTCCTAGTCTTCTTGGCAGTACCATCCACCTGGGCATTTAAGCCAGAAATAGGAATTATCCTAGATCTCCTCTTTCTGTCCCTACATTCATTCAGTTACCAAGCCTATCTGATTTTAGCCTCTATTTTTCTTGAATTTTCCTTCTCGTTTCATCTAGCTACCAATTTTAGTTCAGTTCATCATCTCTTACCTCGATTACTCAAAACCCTCTTGATTCATCTCTTGTGCCTCTAGTTTATACACCTTCCAAACCACAACCACAATTCTGCTCTTTCTATTCCCCTGTTAAAACCCTTTAGTAGCTCTCCATTCCCTAAGGATAAGGTCCAACCTCATTAGCAGATACCAGAAGGCCCTTTGTGGCTGCATTATCCTATACCACTTCCGACTCTTAAATTGACTCTTCATTCTTTTTCCCTGATTAGAATGTATGTATTTTTGAGGGAAAAAATGTGCCTCATTTTTAATGTCCTTAGTGGCTGAGTAGACAATAAATGTTTTTGGAATTGTACCAAATAGAGATATTAAATCATGTGATTACTTTGAATGCTATATGATTTCCTGGTTAATCAAATGTAGATAAATTAGATTAGTAGTATGATATCATTAAATTCTGAATAATTTCTAAAGTAGAACAACTACATATGTGTTTTAAACTTTATAATTGGTATGCTTTAATGAGTAAGATGATATTCATACCTCCTATACAATTCACATTATATTTTATTACGGATTTGAAAACTTAGGGAAAAGAATAAGTAGAAAGTAAGAAAATAGGTGATTCATAATCCACCATGCCATCAATAACTCCTGTTAAATTTTTTGATGTATGTATCACTTTTGCTATCTAGTCTTCATTTGTAGCTAAAATAAATGAAAAGGAAGGCAAAAGTAAGCACAAACTCCCAATAAAGTATGTTGGTAAGTGTTTAATTTCATTTCAAAAGATTTTTAATCTCATTTTTTAAAATCTATTTAGGGAAGAGAAAACACAGAAGAATCAGTGTTGGAAATCTCTCTTCATAGATACTTACTCCGATGTAGGAAGATACATTGACCATTACGCTGCTATTAAAAAGGCCTGGGATGATCTCAAGAAGTATTTGGAGCCCAGATGTCCTCGGATGGTTTTATCTCTGAAAGGTACTGGCAATGCAGGGTCTCCCTTCATTTTAGTAACTGTAGTATAAATAGGTTAAATAACTTGGGTTTCTATCATCTATGCTAATCTGTAACTCACCAGCATTAACTGTAAATCACCATTCACATTTGGCCAAGGAAATAGGATGCCTATATTGCTAAAAGGACCCTTGCTCTACTGCTTGTCCCATTTTGCCTGCCTTGGGACCCACATGATTATTTATTAGAAGGGAAAGCTGAACTCCTTGTGTCCTTACATTTGTTTTATAATAAACTTAGTAATACTAAGATTAATTGAGGATAACTATTGTGATTTCTTTCAAAGGAGTTTTTTTTTTTTTTAATTGAAAAACGGCCTGCTGTGTTAACCGTCTTTCTTATTTTTAGTGCAAGTAAAGTTTTGTTTGATAGTCTAATGATTTAGAAAGACTAAATAGGGGCGCCTGGGTGGCTCAGTGGGTTAAAGCCTCTGCCTTCGGCTCAGGTCATGATCTCGGGTTCCTGGGATCGAGCCCCGCATCAGGCTCTCTGCTCAGCAGGGAGCCTGCTTCCTCCTCTCTCTCTGCCTACTTGTGATCTCTCTCTCTCTCTCTGTCAAATAAATAAATAAAATCTTTAAAAAAAAAAAAAAAGAAGGGCTAAATATTAAGGACCTGGGTCTTTCAGAGCATAAGAGCAGCATAATGAAGTAAGGAAAACTTGCATTCCTATTTTGACATTTACAGAATAGTGGAAACTAAGATTTGAACTAAGTTCTATTTGACACCAGAATTTGTGGTCTTTCTACTGTACTGTTATTGTCCAACTCTGGCAAGACATATTAAGCTATTTCCCACTAACTTGATTTGTTAATTTATGCCCAAGAAAGTACATAAACATTGGGGGGCCTGGGTGGCTTAGTCGTCAAATGTCCGCCTTTGGCCTAGGTCATGATCCCAGGGTCCTGGGATGAACCCCACATCCCTGCTCAGCAGGGAGTCTGCTTCTCTCTCTGCTCTCTGTTCCTGCTCCCTCTCACTATCTGTATCTCTCAAAATAAATAAATAAAATCTTAAAAACAAAGTACGTAAACAGATTGCAGATATATTGCTGCTTACCCGCTTTAGCCTCCCAAGTTTTTTCAGATTTCTCCAAAGGAACTTAAAGCATGTTTTGGTTTTGCTGAACTGAGACTGAAATCGGTTCTCCCATGGATTCCTTTTGAACTCAGGTCCCTTTGGAAACAGTATTCCTTTTACATTTCATATTTCCACAGTAACTTCCCGTGCAAATATGAATTTCATACAAACCAGGATCACATGACTAGCTACTCCAAACCGAATTACTAGGAGGTAGAGGAAAGAGTGATTTGGCAGAGAGAGTAGAGCTTTGAAGGAAAGTATCCTTGATTAATATCTTTAATAGTTTTTTCTTTTTTTGGAAAAGAATAATATCCACTTGGTGTGTGTGGTTAAATAATTTCAAGAGGAAAGTAATTCCAAAAATAGGTATTCGGTGTTGATAAGTAAAACAGGTAAGGGTTTGTAATAGCTATTATTTTTATTATACACAAAGCAAGGCACTAAGCTAAGTACTTCGTATTATTCCATTTAATTCACCAAAATCTGATGAGGTGTAGACAATTACTATTCTCCTTATATAAGTGAACTACCTAAGACATAATAAGCTAAGTAAGTTATTTGCCATCACAAAATAAAAGGCAGAGACAGCATTTGAATAAAGACTGTGGTCTTTAACAATTGAAAGGAGAGAGGACCTATTCTATTTTGTCCAGAGTGCCTTAGGACTCTTAGAGAGCTAGTCCAATATTAGGACATTTAGAAAATGAAAATGCAGGCATGGTTTTCCTTTCAGGCACAGAGCTACCAAGAAAGGAAGAAGCTAAAGATACATAGCAGCCTCTTGTTCTTTTCTTTTTCTTTCTTCTTTTTTTTTCCCCCTCCTTTGGGCATTCCTAGGTTTGCGGCTCACTGTTCTGTACCTGGCGGTTGGAGACGAGGTTGTCAGAGGCTCCGATAGCCCGTTTTGCTACCAGGTGCCAGTTCTTTGGGGGGTTTTGCCGTGGGTTGGAATGGGGTAAAAGCTGTTCAATATCTAGAATGCTGGGGACTCTAGGGATGCCAGGCCTATGAGTTGTAGGACTGAGTCAGGAACTAGCCACTCACCTCACGGGCCACAGTCCCTGACTCAATCTCAAGGTGATGGAGATGGCAGAGATAGAAAGGAAACATGGGAAGCAAATAGGCACTGGTCTTGGGGAAAGTTTTACAGAGCACCTTGGAATTATCTAATGGTATATATCATGTGTCTTAGAATTTCATATTTACCGTACGTGTGGGCTTAGAACTTTAGAGTTGAAAGGGGCCTTTGAGACCATTTTAGACCAGGGTTTGGCAAACTTTTTCTTTAAATGTCCAGATAGTAAATATGTTAGTCTTTGAGAGAGAGAGCCTCTGCCACAACTATTCAACTCTGTTACTGTGGGGAAGCGGCCATAGACAATACCTAAACAAATGGGCATGGCAGTGTGCCAAGGCAACTTTATTTACAGAAACAGGTGGCAGGCTGGGATTTGATCTGCAGGCTGTCGTTCGCCAGTCCCTGATTTATACTGGTTCCCTTGTTTTACAGGTGAGGGAACAGGCTCACAGAGTTTTAGGTGATTTACACAAGGTCCCGTAACTAGTAAGTGACAGAGATAGAACTTTAATCTAGGTTTCTTGGCTCCTGGTAACCTCTACCCTGCTTTTTCATAGAAGTAGGGTAAGGGGCAAAAGAAAGTAAATGAACATTTATTAAGTGCCAGGAAAGCACTTTATTAAGCAGTGGGAGCTTATTTAATCCTCATGATAATTGTCTCAAGTAGGTAGGTATTATCCCCCATTTTGCAGATGAAACAGGGTTAAAGAGGTGAAATAACTTGCCAGAAATCGCAGCGCTAGTAAGTGGTAGGGTGAGATTTGGACCTGGTCTGGTTGGCTCTCAAATTCTCCTGCAACAGGATGCCCCTCTAAACCTTGATTTTTGCTGTATTGTAAACATGTATTTCCTTATATTTTCCTCCTGTTGTTTTACTTTTTTCTGTCCAGCTATCTCTTCCGGAAATTCTTAGTTTCTTACTGATCTATGTTGCATGTCCGACAGGTAGCACTAACCATACCAACGTTAGTTTCTTTCCTCATCGATTTCTGGCTCAGGCAGCTATTCAGCTTGTTTTCTTTTGCACTAAACTTCTTTATAGATAAACTTTTTATTTTGGAGTAATTTTAGATGACAGAAAAGTCACCAAGACGGTACAGAGAGTTCTTGAGTTCTTGTTCACCCCTCACCCAGTTTCAGTTTCCCCTAACATACCTCCCTGTGGGACGTTGGTCAAAGCCACAGTCTTTATTGGCACATTACTGTTAACTAAACTCCAGACTTTGTTTGGCTTTCACCACATTTTCCATTAATATCCTTTTTGGATTCCAGAATTCAATCCAGAATACCACATTGCATTTAATTGTCCTGTCTCCTTAGTGTCTTCTCATGTTTGGCAGTTTCTCAGTCTTTCCTTGTCTTTCATGATCTTGACAGTTTGAAGGAATACCGGTCAGGTATTTTGTAGAATATTCCTCAAATTGGCTTTGAAGTATTACTTACGATTAGATTGGGTTAATGGGTTTTTGGAAAGGTTACCATAGAGATGAAGTGCCCTTCTTATCACCATCCTACCTAGGGACGTATGATATCCACATGCCGTCACTAGTGATGTTAACTGACGTACAGAGGCGTGTGTGGGTTCTAAGTGTACAACTTGGTAAATTATCACAGCATGAACATGACCATTGTAACGCCCTCCAGGTCAAGAAGTAGAATGATTTTCTGTACCTGGAATCTTCCTTCTTTTTCAGAAATAACCACTATCCTGATTGCTAATGCCACTGAGTAGTTTTCTCTCTCTTTTTGAACTTTATGTAATTTGCATGATTAAGTATATATTTTGTGTGAATTTTTTCTATCTTGTTTTTGAGATTCAGCTGTGTTGTGTGAAACAGTAGCTTGTTCATTTTTGTCGCAAGTATAGTCTGCCATCATGTGGGTAGACTATAATTTATAGATTCATTCTACTGTTGATGGATATTGGGTTATTTCTAGTTTTTTTGGCTATTATAAATAATGTTGCAAATAATTTTTGATGTACATATGAGCATACTTCCATCAGGTAAATATCTTGGATTGATTTTCCTGGGTTGTAGACTATGCTTATGTTATGCTTCAAAAGATATGACTAATTTTCCAAAGTGGTTCTAAAACTTTACATTCCCACCTGCACTTTAATGTTGTCATTCTTTTTTTTTTTTTTAAGCCTTTCTAGTGGATATGTAGTGGTGATTTTAATTTGCATTTCCCTAAGGATATTGAATAATGACAGTTTTACTTCTAGCTTTCCAATCTTCATATTTTTTTTCCTGCTTTATTGCACTGGTTAGGGCCTTCAGTGTTTGATAGAAATGATGATAATGAGTATCCTTATCTTTCTGATCACAGAGGAAAAACTTTCAACATTTCTCCCATTTCTCCTTTAAAAATGATGTTTGCTGTAGGTTTTTTTTTTTTTAAGATTTTATTTATTTATTTGACACAGAGAGAGAGAGAGATCACAAGTAGGCAGAGAAGCAGGCTTCCCAGTGAGCAGAGAGCCTGATGTGGGGCTCGATCCCAGGACCCTGAGATCATGACCTGAGCCTAAGGTAGAGGCTTTAACCCACTGAGCCACCCAGGTGCCCCTCCTGTAGGTTTTTTAATAGATACCCTTTATCACATTGAAGAAAGTCTCTGCTGATCCTAGTTTGTGGAGACGGTTTTTGTTTCTGTGTTTTAAGTGGATACTTGAATTTTTGTCAAATAACTTTCCAACCTTGTGATTATCACATGATTTTCCTACTTCATTCTGTTAATGTACTGAATTGCATTAATTGATTTTCTGAATATTAAACAAACTTTGCATTTCTGGAATAAATTTACTTTGGCTGTAATATCCTTTTTGAATGTTGGATTTGATATGCTGGTATTTGATTGGGATTTTTACATCTATGTTCATGAGAAATTTTGGCCTGTAATTTTTCTTTCTTGGAAGGTTCCTGTCAGGTTTTGGTATCAAGATGATGCTGGCCTTAGAAAACAGGTCAGGAAGTGTTACTTCTTTTTCTGTTCTCTGGAACAGTTTATGTAAGCTTGGTATTATTTCTTGCTTAAATTGTTTGTAGAATGCACCAGTGAAGCCATTCAATCCTGGAGTTTTCATTGTGGGAAGGTTTTAAGTTAATGATGCGATTTCTTTATTAGATGTAGAACTACTCAGATTTTCTACTTATTCTTATGTCAGTCTTGACTAGTTTTCTAGGAAATTGTCCACTTCATTTACATATTCCAATTTATTACTATAAAGTTTTTTATAATATCCGTTTACCTTTGCAGTGCTTGTTGGATGTATAGTGATTTCATGTTTCCATTTCTGATATTGTTTGTGCTCTTTCTGTTTTTTTTTTTTTTTTTTTAAGATTTATTTATTTATTTATTTATTTGACAGAGAGGAGAGAGATCACAAGTAGGCAGAGAGGCAGGCAGAGAGAGAGGGGGAAGCAGGCTCCCTGCTGAGCAGAAAGCCCAATGCGGGGCTTGATCCCAGTACCCTGAGATCATGACCTGAGCCAAAGTCAAAGGCTTTAACCTACTGAGCCACCCAGGTGCCCCTCTTTCTGTTATTTTTTGATCAGTCTTACTAGGTAGGGTTTAATCTTAGCCTTTTTAAAGAACTGGCTTTAGCCTTTGTCAGTTCTGTGTTCATTTCTTATTATTTCATTAATTTCTCTGATTTCTTTCTGAGTTTACTGTGGCATTTTCCTTGAGTTGAGATGATTAGATCATAAATTTTCAGGCTTTCTTGTTTTCTTGAAATGCTTTTGCTATAAATTTCCCTCTAAGCATAGCTTTAGCTGCATCTCATAAGTTTTAATATGTTTTATTTTCATTAACATGAAGTTCAAAATATTTTCTGATTCCTTTGATTTCTCTCTTGACCCACAGGTCTATATGGAGATGTATTGCTTGATTTCTAGATATTTGGGGGTTTTTTTTAAGTAATTTTCTTAGTATAATTTATACTTTAGTTCTGCTGGGATCAGAGAATATACTCTATATGAGTTTAGTCGTTTGAAATTTGTTGTGATTTGTTCTTTGGTCTAGCATATAATCTATCTTGGTAAATGTTCCATGTACACTTGAAAAGAATGTATATTTTATAATTGTTGGATTCAATACTGTGTATATAATTAGGCAAAAAATGTTAATCTTTTTCAGATCTTTTGCAGTCTTACTGATTTTATTTTATCTTATTTAATCTATTTATTGTTGTCTGCTTGTTCTATTAGTTATTGAGAGAGGTATGGTAAAACTTATTAGTGTGATAGGTAGAATTCTGAGATAGCTCCAAAGATTCCTACCCCTCCACTGTACTTGCCTAGTATAATAATAGCCTCCCTTTGAGTGTGAGTGCTACTGTGGATAATAATTGATTTCAGTCCTGTTATTAGGTAATAGATGACAAAGGTGAGTGGCCTTTGCAGATGTAATTAAGGTCACAAATTAGTTGAATTTGAGTTAATTGTTAATCAAAAGGGAAATTATCCTAAATAGGCCTGACCTAATCAGGTGAGCTCTTAAAAACTGGGCCCTTCCAGAAGGCAGAGAGAGTTGAAGCATGGGTAGCTCCTGTTGGCTTTGAATAAGCAAGCTGGCATGTTATGATGAGGGCCAGGTGATAGAGAATGGCAGGTAGCTTCTAGGAGCTGAGGGCCCCAGGCCTTCTTCTGCAAGAAAATGAATTCTGACAATAAACAGTGAACTTGGATGAGGACCCAGAGTAGAAGATGCATAACCTGAGATAGTGGGCACAGTTGAGGTGGTGATTTCAGCCTGTGGGACCTGAGCAGAGGATCCAATTCAATGATGCCCAGACTTCTTACCTTCAGAAACTATGGGATAATGAATGCATGTTGTTTTAAGCTGCCAATAGCAATAAAAAACTAATAACTATGGTTGTAGATATATTCTTTTTTCCACTTTAGTTCTATTATTTTAAAATATATATTTTGAAGTTGGGTTATTAGGTATACCTTTTTGCCATTTCAAAAAGCCTTCCATTACCTCTGATAATGCTGTGTGCCTTAAGGTCTATTTTATATGATTTTAGTACAGCTATTTTAACTTTCTTTTGTGTGTCTACATCTCTAGGATGTGCCTCTTATACATGATTGTGTTTTTTGTCTGGTCTGTCAGTCCTTTCATTACTAGATTATTTCATTTATTTATATTTAATGTAATTACTCATATATTCGAGTTTAAATATACCATGTTCCTATTTGTTTTTTATTTGTGCTCCTGAGCAAGTGTTCCTTTTTTCTGTTCTTCTTAATTATCTTTTATTCTGTACCTCCCTTTCTTATTTATCATTTTTAGTGACTTACCCTGGAGATTAAAGGATGCATCTCTGACTTAATTAAAATCTATTGTAAATTAGTATTTTTACCACTTCCTGGTCAATAAAAGAACCTTAGGGGCGCCTGGGCACCTGGGAGGCTCAGTGGGTTAAAGCCTCTGTCTTCGACTCAGGTTGTCATCTCAGGGTCCTGGGATTGAGCCCCGCATCAGGCTCTCTGCTGCTCCTCCCCACCCCCACATCTCTGCCTACCTCTCTGCCTATTGTGATCTCTCTCTTTGTCAAATAAATAAATAAAATCTTTAAGAAAAAAAAAGAACCTTAGAATACTCTAACTCCAGTTTTCACCGTCTTGCCTTTTGATTATAGTTTTTGTGATTTTAATTTTGGACATGTTTTCTATCCCTGAAAACATTATTACTATTTTATGTGTGCAATTTTATTAAAGATTTACCTCCATTTTTACATTTTCTCATTGTTCTTTATTTCTTCCTGCATCTTCATGCTTTCATCTGGGGTCATTTTTCTTCTACCTGAAGAATTCATTTTAGTATTTTTTTTAAATGAGGGACTTCTATTGCTGAATTTTTTTCAGGTTTTTTTTTTTTTTTTGGTCCCAAAATGTATTTATTTCATATACGCTTTTGAAGTATATATTCAGTGGATATAGAATTCTAGTTAGCCGTTATTTTTTTCAGCACTTTGAAGCTATCATTCTTCTGGCTTCTATTGTTTCTGTTGAGAATGTAGCTGTTAGTCTTATCGTTGTTCCTTTCAAAGTGACTCTATGGCTTTTCCCCTTCTTTGGCTGCTGTTTAGATTTCTCTTTGTCTTTGATTTTCAGCAGTTCCCTTACAATGTGCCTACATATGCTTTTCTTTAAAACTATTCTCCACGGGGTTTATAGTGCTTCTTGAATTTGGAAAATTCTTCCCGTGCTGCTGCCGTATAAGTTTTGCTCAGCGTCTTAGCCACAGGTCTACTTTCAGAATTGGCACTTGCCTCCAAGATAGACTTGCTCCAAAGGCCCTTTGGCTAACCTTTCAGTTTCCCTGTTCTTCTGACTGCCTCTCTCCCCAGTTCTCACTGTCTTTCCGGTTTTCCAAAAGCCTTGAAACCAATTCTCTGTTGTTTTGTTTTTCTAGTTCTCAGCAAGAGGTCTGCTCTAACCACCTAGTGAACCATTACTGGAAGTGAATCTCTTCTTTGGTATTTGTCATCACTTCCTGCTTCTTAAAGCTGGAACAGATGGCAAGCTGACAAGTGTGCGTAATTGGATCTAAGTTAGTGGCTTCCCCGTAGAACGAACCCATACTTACCCATGTCCTGTATTTCTCATTAAGAGACTATGTCAGGACTCTTGTTGAACAACATCGGTTTAGAGAACTTCTGGAGAGTTTTGTTTTGTTTTGTTTAATAAAGAGTGTGTTTTAAATATGAATGTATTTGATTAAGAAAAATGAGGTCTACCCTAAAGTTTGCATTGTAATGTGAACTAATTAACAATGGATCTCCCTGCTGCATACCTTTCCATATTTCACTAAGTGCCAGTGTTTTCTCTGTTGAGAGGACACTGAAGAATTTCCTTCTCAGTGCTTCAGATGTCAGAGCCGAGCCAAACTGAAATAATGTTGCTCTGAATTTTCTATTTATTTCCCTATGTTTTCAGCAGTACAATTTGGACAGAATTCATTTGCTCTAAGTTTGTTTCACTGGCTAGCAGCAGATTGTATTTCTTCTTAGATATAAGGCTTATTGTTTCTTCAGAATTTGCTTTTTTGTTGCTTTGCAGAGGGTGCTCGAGAGGAAGACCTAGATGCTGTGGAAGCTCAGATTGGTTGCAAGCTTCCTGATGATTATCGATGTTCGTATCGTATCCACAATGGACAAAAGTTAGTGGTTCCCGGGTAAGAATGTTTGCCATTTGGGTTAATGACACACATCATTTCCCAGGATGAAAATAAACAAATACAATTTGTAGTTATCTTACCAGATTAAAGGAGTATAGGAATTCCCTCTTCTTCCTTATAAGTATCCAAAAGATAGAATCTGTTGCTTGAATTTGATTTTCCAAAATAAATATCTCATAAAAACAGCGTCAGTGCATCCTTATACTTAAAATGGAGTCTGGTTGGGGTTGGGGTGGGTGCTGTGGCGGATCGCGTGGATGTGTGTGCGCGTATATCTTAACTAAAACTGTTCAGAACCCTTGAGGTCTTTACCCTATTATAGGCCAGGTCAATAGTTTTGGAGAGCTTGATGTAAATTCTGTATACCATACGTGTAAAAAGCAATAATTTATGCAGACCTATATCACTAAAGAACATAGAGTTCTGTCCTATTCGGGCATAGCCTTTAATTGAGTAGCCTATTTTTAAGAGGAAGTATTCATTGTGGAACCTTTTGGTAAAAGCAGACATGCAGTAGCTGTCAGATTCATTCAGTGTTAAAAGCTATATACTTTGGGCCTACTCCTTTTGTTCTCTTATGAAATTAAGCTATTTCAGAGACATCGCACTTAGCAAATGTTTGTAAGAACTTAGGGAGGACTTTGTGTTGTTCTTAATGGAACATGGCGTCTCTTGGTTGTGAGGAATCATGAGCCCCTGTTACCATTTTAGGTCAGGGTTGAGGGAACACAGGGTGACCATACTGAGATTTTAAGGTCGTATGCAGAAATCAAATATTGGGCAGTTCGGACTAGATAAGCCTAAATTACTGGCTGTTTTTTCCCTAGTCTTTTTTCCCCTATTGAACTGAAACTTGATAAAAATTGAAAAATTTTCATATTTCAAGAGCAAATAAGAGAGAACTTTATTAAAATAGTCGCCCAGCATTAACATGACAAACAGGTCCTATATCTACACAGGGATATATGTCTGTCCACGGTCCAAACTGTGAGACTTTAGGATAGGAAGCCTATCATCAAGGATTCCTTCCATCAAGGAGCAATACCTCTGTGCTCATGTATACACAGTGAGATCAGTTTAGACCCCATGCATCCCAAGTTTATGGAAATTTGGGCAAAGTTTAGATGGATTTACATCGATACTGTCTGGGAGGATAGGGTAAGCTGGAAATTGTATCAAGATAAAGATATCAGAGTTTTACTCCTTTGAACTTTAAAATAATCACACGTGCATTTATAGCAAAACACTAGCAAATCAGTATATCACGGCAAGATAGTCTTGAAAGCAATAAAACTATTTTTCTTTTAAAAAGGCTTTTTTTTTTTTAAAGGCTTTTTAGACATTTTAGACATTTAGGCTTTTAATTTAAGTCAGAATCTTTCCACGCAAGAGTTTGAATGTAAAAAAAATTGTACTCTTTTTGGTGATTGCCATGGTAATCAGTTCTTATAAAGCTGTCGATAGGAAATTATCATTCACCAAAAAAGATGAAGCACAGCTGTTTGTTTGGCACTAAAATTGATTAAATTTTCGTCTGTGCTCTCAGGTTGTTGGGAAGCATGGCACTGTCTAATCACTATCGTTCGGAGGATTTGTTAGATGTCGATACGGCTGCCGGAGGCTTCCAGCAGAGACAGGGACTGAAATACTGTCTCCCTTTAACTTTTTGCATACATACTGGTTTGAGTCAGTACATAGCAGTGGAAGCTGCAGAGGGCCGAAACAAAAATGAAGTTTTCTACCAATGTCCAGTAAGTAGGAAGTGTGTTTAAATGGTCTGTAAGATGTTTGAATAAGTGTATATATGTGTGCAATTGGAGTTTTCAGGGCTGTAGTAGAGTAGGTATAGAGCATTATACAATTTGATTATAGACCCATCTAATTCGAGGGCTAATATTCAGCCATAATATTCTGACATTATGGAATGCCAAAGGAAAATTTTACCCGGGGACAAAAAGTGCAAACCATTAGGCACACAGAGGGATGGCTGCGATATGTGTTAAGGCAATTTAAGTTTAAGAAAAACTAATGTGATTTGTTGAAGTAATTATGATGTACATTTCTAATGTAATTTCTGACTTAAAAAATTTAGCTTTTGAACGTCATTTGACTCAAGTTCTGAGTGTAATAGAAACTTTTAAGCTCTTCATTAGATAGTTGAGTTGTGGAAAAATGTGGATTCTTTTTTTAGGAGGATTTGTTACAATTTAAATATGATCACAGAAAATGTATTTGGTTTCATTCTTATTTTTTCAGTCCTTTGTAGTTTCTCAGTTGTAGATCTTCTGGGTTCATTTTTGCTAAAATGTGAACTTTTAACTTAAAAGAGGAATTTGAAATAGAAAACCATAGATACCTGAGACATGTGATTCCATATAACATTGAAAATATTTAAAGAGCTTTCATAGTTTTATTTTTTTTCTAAATAATTTCGTGTATTTTATCTCATTTTTGACTTGATACCTCTGTAACGTTGTAGGATGATGGCTTGGTCCTTCCATTTACTGAGGGAAGTGACCAACCTAGAATTACTGAGATCTCTTGACTCTGAATCTAAAGCCCTTTCTTAATGCGCTATATATTTTGTTACCTTAACTTCCTAACTTAAAGGACAATCTTTTAGTTCGCTGTAATAGTAATGACAGTACATAAGTGTTTTAACTATTACTGAGAAGTTCCTGGCACTCTTCTACGGACTTTCTAGAAAGGACCTAAATATAGAAATCATAAGAGCAGGGACTGAAAAGTATGAGTAATGTCCAAGTGTTGGTTAGAGCACTTGTTATTTTTGTCTATTCTGCCTTGTCTCCAGGGATACAGACAGTGAACAATGAGAAATTAAGTAAAATGTCTTTTTCTCAATTATGATATTCTTTTCCTCACCTAGGACCAAATGGCTCGGAATCCAGCTGCTATTGACATGTTTATCATAGGTAGGAGAAAAAACAGTCTTCCTTGTTCTTTCTTCTTCCTGGTCAAAAAAATTAAATAGGTAAAAACTTTGCAGTTACTTGATCAGCTGGCAATTTAAACTGGTCTTTCTTTAAGCTTGCTGGTTTATAAAGTACCATATCTAGGCTCTGATTCGAATCGCCCTTGTACTTTGTGTGAATTTGTTTTCTACTTGGAAAAAAACCGTGCCCTATATAATCTTGTGCTCTTAGGACTCTGCTGTAGAACAGGGGAATGAATAGAATTACTATGAGTATGGATATAGTTACCTTACACATGTATGCAATTTCCATCAATCATGTTCATACATAATTGGAGACAGGTAGATAAACAACTTTATACCTGTAAAGTTTGTGGTGCCGATTATGGGAAGATCTGATAAATCACACTATGAGATCTCAGAACAGCAGTCTTCAGAGACCAGTATAAACTAGGCTCCATGAACTCTTTGGTGCAACTATTTTTTCTTGACCTTCAAAGGTATTTCTCACAGGAGTTTGAAAACAATCCAGTTTGTATGCAATTGCAGCTCACCCCTTTGCTGTTCATGCAGTCCTGTTTTGCTTAGATTTTGCTCAGGCGGTGCTTCCTGACTATCCATTCTGTTTTTCACACACATTAAACATCCTATATATTAATAATAAAAGGGCCTTGTAGGCCGCGGTGTCTGCATTTAATTGTATTTCCTAATTGGAACCTTGAACAGAATATTAGTCTCCATTTGTTCCATACTGTGACACATTCCAGATTTATGGTATATTTTACAATATCAGGAAGCTCTCCCTATGTATGTAGTAAGTTATAGAAAGCTGTTTTTTGTTTTTGTTTTGTTTTTAAGATTTTGTTTATTTATTTGAGAGAGAGAGAGCGCGTGAGAGGGTCAGAGGGAGAAGCAGACTCCCTGCTGAGCAGGGAGCCTGATGCGGAACTTGATCCCGGGACTCCGGGATCATGACCTGAGCCAAAGGCAGTTGCTTAACCACTGAGCCACCCAGGTGCCCTATAGAACGCTGTTTAACTTAGCCTCTAGCTTTTAGCTCCCCCTGATTCGTGTTGGTATATGGTTTCCAAGTTAAGTGCTCCCTGGGGGTTATGCGCCTGCTCACTGGCCTCTTTGGCATTTTTGCATAGCACATACCTTCAGAGATGATCACCACGGCTCTCGAACAGTGGTGCTACTAACATACAAACTAAAGGCTGCCTGAGCTCTAAGGTAGGTGCCAGCTAAGCTCTGCGAGTTTCTCACCCTTGGTTTGGTGCTAGTGTGAGATGGTGTCGAAGTCCCCACCACTACAGCAGGGTTCTAAGACCTGATGACTGCTATTCTGGTAGCTGGGATTTCTCCTGGAATAAGGGAGCAAAGCAAAAGATTTGGGATGCACTGAGGGAGGAGAGATGAGAGGGGATGGTAGTGCTGGGAGGAGAAACAAGAAAGCTTGAAGCTTCCTTTAAGCTGCCTTGATAAAACCCCAGCGCTACCAAAGACACACCAAGATATAGGCTTACTTTAAAAGGTAAACTGCCTTGAAATGTAGAAATTACATCTTGATTCAGCTAAGTTTGACACTCTTGGAATTTCTGGTCAAACACAAGATGGAATTCTGGTGTTCAGTGAATTATCAGTAGATAACTTGAAAAAACTAGAATCTGTGTTCAGGTAAGTTGAGTGGTGAAGACTGCGTAGAAAAGACTGTCCTCATTTTAAAGAACACACCTGGGGGTGTATTATACATGAAGGTACCTTAAAATACACCATGTCAATTTCGTTTTTATGTAAACCATGAAACATTTCCGGGTTTTTTTCTGTAACATTTTATTCCATGAAATAGACAAAATGATGTTTTAAACTTTACAGGGAAATCACTAGTTCTAAAAACAAAATTGTAGCTTCTGTGAATTTTAATGACATTATTCATATGCCTCCTTATATCTTATTCAGAGTGGATAGATGGTAGGTGATCATTTGAATAGCACATTCAATAATTAAAGGGTTAGGATTGGCCATTCATTAGTAGATGTTGAGAAAAGAGTCAGCTATTGGAGTTTACCTACTTTTGGTTGATGCCTTTAAAATTTTAAAGCTATAGGGGCACCTGGGTGGCTCAGTGGGTTAAGGCCTCTGCCTTCGGCTCAGGTCATGATCCCAGGGTCCTGGGATCGAGCCCCACATCGGGCTCTCTGCTCACCGGGGAGCCTGCTTCCCCCTTTCTCTCTGCCTGCCTCTCTGCCTACTTGTGATCTCTCTCTCTCTCTCTCTCTCTCTCTTTGTCAAATAAATAAAATCTTTTAAAAAATAAAATAAAATAAAAATTTAAAGCTATAAACCCTAAGACCGGAGCTTAAATCGTATCTTCTATTATTCCCTAAATAGAATACTAAGTAAATACTATAAATTTAGCTCCAATGTTCAGCCTGGCAGAGTATGAGAACTTTGTTAATAGAAACAAGATTACAGAGAAATTCACTGAATAACATTGATTCAGGGACTAATATTGCTGGCCACTGAGGTGTATTAATAATAGATGTGGGGGGTCTGAGAAAGTTACATCACATTACCTAGAAGGGACAGACGTAATTCACGTAAATACTTGTCATTGATCCACTCACTAGAGCACCGACGTGTGGTCGGGTCTGGACTGGACTCTGAGCTGGTCACTGAGAGTGCGGAGGACCACTGTGTATCTGAATCTGCAGTGGTGTGACTAGCTGACGCAGAGAACCGTACCGTGCCATAGCTCTGCTGGATGCCCGGACCGAGCCTGGCTTTTGCCAGAACTTTGTGCATGAGTTGGGAGGTACCTGGGCCAAGGGTGTCCCTTGATTGTCTGAGGACGGTGTTGGTATTTTTCCTGTAGTTTCTTCCTAGACATAGCTGTATCTGTGTCTCCTTTGTTCTGTATGTTCTAGAAATTATAGACAGAAGAAGACTTTTCATTCTTGTACCAGCACAAAATAAATTTTAAAAATCTATTATTTAATTATAAGTGTAAAAAGTAGTTTGAAGGTAGATGGAGGGTTCCCTAGCAAGGCAGTTGGGAGTGAAATGGATAGAATTGAGAATAGAAATTGACTGTAGAAATATAAGTGTTTCTAGTTTTGATCTTGTGTCTTAAGCATAGAGGAATTATCATTGTTTCCTTTATAGATTTTATAAAAATTATTTGTCCTTTTCTTCCTCCCCACCCCTTCCTGTTTTATAGGTGCTACTTTTACTGACTGGTTTACTTCTTATGTCAACAATGTTGTATCGGGTGGCTTCCCAATCATCAGAGACCAAATTTTCAGGTATTTCACTCAGGACTTTTTGAATTAAAATGATTGTAAATCAGAAAATACCATAAGTTACACATCTTGAGATGAAGTTTCAAAGAAGGTAAATAACAGAACCTCTTATTATCTGAAGTGCTACTGTGTTATTCCCACTTTAAAGCCACATTCAAATACTTGAATAGCCAATATTTTTCTTATCTTGAAAGATCCAGGGGAAAAACTGATTTTGATTTTGAAGCTATAGCTTTATGTCATAGTTTTTTGGGGGGGAGGTTCGAAACAGGCTGTTGGCCAGTTAATGGATTTATCATGAATAGCAAGTCAGTAACTGTTAACTCTGGGCAAATATTATTTATCATCTAGAAATGAAACATCCAGGTAATATAGATAGTACTAGAGGTAATATTGGTTCACAGTAGCCCGATTGGCAGAAACGATAGATTAATTATAAATTAGAGGTCTCTAGAATGACATACCAACACATCTTATTGTCAGAGCCACTGTGGATAGGGTTTTCAAATCTCCCAGAAGTTTCCCAGCTCTGAAAACTGAGTTAAGCTCTTTTGAATCTCCAGTGTAATCGCTGAATCATCGTTCAAACCACTGATTGTTGAGCCTGGATGCTATCATTACTGATCTGAAATCTTCAAGGTTTTCTAGTTTGCTTGTGGTTTATAATTTTCTTCTAAGCTTAATAGGACTTTACCTTTAGGTTCCCAAATATGTTTTAAATTTTTGATTGTAAGGGAAAATATAAGCTATTCTACATTGTATCTCGAAATCTTTTATCTTATAGACTTGACGTTAGTTGATTAAAAAATGTTTAATGTTTTAAAATTATCTAGGTATGTTCGTGATCCAGAGTGTGTGGCAACAACTGGGGACATTACTGTTTCAGTTTCTACGTCGTTTCTGCCAGAACTTAGTTCTGTCCACCCACCCCACTACTTCTTCACGTACCGCATCAGGTAAGAGGGGTAAATGGGGTGCAGCCTGGGGAGTGTTACTATTGCGCCTTTGACACGGTCCATCGACACATTCTGTAAGACAGCTTTTTGCTGAGGTGTGGGGCAAGGTGCATAACACACTTCTTTATAATCTAGTGTAATAATATATAATTTTATAAAGTAGTGTTTTATAATCTAGTGTAATCCAGCACCTTGAGTTTATAGTAACCTCCAAGTTACTTAAGTTATTTCATGCAAAAGTACTGTGTTTCAAGAATTGTGCCAGATACTTTGTGAGGCGGACACTAAGTTATGATCATCATGAAAGCTCACTCTGAGAGCTGTATTCAGAAGCTATCAAATTGCTTCTCGGCCTTTTGGCTAAGATCAAGTGGAAAAGCTAGCAAATTGTTCAAGATAAAACTATGCATTTTAAATTTCACTTAGGCTGCCTATATTGATTAAAACTCTAATAATAAATATCAGGTGCTGCCTGTATATCAGCCATGGTGTTAAGCATTGGATTTGGTTAAATTAAAAAAAAAAATATTAAATTCACTTTAATTAGACATACTCTGTGCTGTGACATAAAGATAATTCATTGCTTTAAAATATTAAGGATACTTTGTTTTTAGATGTATTTTTATATAATTTATGATATATTACAGATATTTAAAAAATCCATATATGTGCATATGACATACTGGAATTATTTTTGCCATGTATACTAACCAGGGAGCACTCTGGGACTTTGGTATTATATGCAGCCTTTGGTATGTCCGGTTATACATGTACAGATGCTTGTTATTTTAATTGTTTAACTCAGATCCTAAGATTGAAACATACTTAGAATAGTAACACCGACACTTGCTTATAGGGTACTCCAAATGAAAATAAGAAGCAGATTCCTAGAGAAAGGGGGGAAATAATAGTACTGAGAAAGAGTCAAGATGTAATCCTAGTAACTGGTTGGTGACATTTTTGTTTGAGCTTTCTAGAAGTTAATGGAAAAAAGGAAAATGTCTTCAGTCTCAGTTTTTAAATAACAAATTCTTAAAATCAGAATTTTTTATTGCACGTTTTTCTGGAAAGCATTTCGTACATTGATCTTTATTGAAGAGAAAAAATTATTATCACTAATGTGTTCATAAATTTTTCTGTTCCCATTCTATTGTTGATACTCTTGGCAAGTCAAGTGTGCAAATTGAGTAAAGGCATTTCTGTGGGAGAGTCAAGCTAATCAGGCCCATAGCTTTGAGAACTTACAGAGATAGATGGTTGACACAGACTTCAGTCCAAATATTATAGCTCTTAAGCAAAAGAAACCATATCCAGCCAGATTTGTGTTTCTACCACCCTATTCCCTTCTCCAGGATTGAAATGTCAAAGGATGCACTTCCTGAGAAGGCTTGTCAGTTGGACAGTCGCTATTGGAGAATAACAAATGCTAAAGGTGATGTAGAAGAAGTTCAAGGACCTGGAGTAGTTGGTATGTATGTAACTCAAGATTTGCTTCTATAGATCGGTTGCTCTAAGACATTTCGGAGAGCATATACGTGACATACAGCTTAAAAAAGGCACGACGTAGTTAGTGGATAAGATTATATGTATACTTTTAAGATCTATTTATTTATGTGAGAAAGAGTATGAGTGGAGGGAGGGGCAGAGGGAGAGGGAGAGAAAGAATCTCAAGCAGACACCTCGCTAAGCCTGGAGCCCGATACGGGGCTCGATTTCACCACCTGTGAGATCATGACCTGAGCTGACATCATGAGTTGGACACTTAACTGACTAAGCCACCCAGGCGCTCAAAGACTCTATCTTTTAATAGCTGTGTTTACAATGTGAAAGATACAGATTCTGGGCTTCTTGTAACTCCCATACTTTGCCTCATAAATATAATGTGTAAAGATCATTATCCTGTTAGTTTAGTACCTTAGACATGAACTTTTCTAAAATCATAGCAAACGAGTATTCAGGGATTGATTTTCCATCTGTGGATCGCTTGAGTTCCTTGTTTGCTTCTTAAGTTCATCATCCTTTTTAAGCTGGATAATTATTCACTGTCATGTTCCGTAGGGTTACCAGGCATAGGGCAGAAAGAGAAAATAAATTTCATATTGGTCATCTTTTTGAAATTTGGGGGAAACGTTAAAATCAGTAGCACAGATTCTTATTTGTGAATTTCAATCATCATTAGCTCCGATTGTCATTGACCGCCAGCTTTTTAAAAGATTTTGATTATGGGGGCACTTTAGATCTTTTTTTCTAATTGCGCTTTTACTTTAACATAGTTTACATAATCTCATAGAGGACACATCTTATTTGCTGTAATGAAGAACTGAATTTTATACTTTGGTTTCTTATTACTGTTTTCTCTGCAGGTGAATTTCCAATCATCAGCCCAGGTCGGGTATATGAATATACAAGTTGTACCACATTTTCTACAACATCAGGATATATGGAAGGATATTATACCTTCCATTTTCTTTACTTTAAAGACAAGATCTTTAATGTTGCTATTCCCCGATTCCATATGGCTTGTCCAACTTTCAGGGTGTCTATAGCCCGATTGGTGAGTTAAATTTTCCTCTGGGACTGATTTCCATGACTTTGTAGAATTAACTCCACAGAGGGATTTTGTTGATTAGCCAGACAAATGGTATATAAATGGTGATCCAGAGAACCCTAGAGATTCTGAGGAAATATCGTGGGGGGCCATGTGAATATGTGGGGGTGGTGGATAATAAGTAAGCTAGACTCCATACACTTCAGCCAGAGTAACTCTACTCTGTTTAGCTGTTTTTTGTTTGTTTTTTGTTTTTAATAGATGCCATTTTTTTTTTTTTTGAACAGTTTTAGATTCACGGAAAATTGAGCAGAAGGTACAGAAATTTTCCAAATACCCCCGCCCCCATGCATGCACAGACTTCCTTATCATCAATCTCCCACCAGAGTGGTGTTTTTGTTAAACCTACATTGGAACATCATAATCACCCCAAGTCCATAGTCCACATTAGGGTTCACTCTTGGTGTTGTACGTTTTTTGGGTATGGACAAGTGTATAATGACATGTATCCACCGTCATAGTATCATGTAGAGAGGTTCCTGGTTTTAAAGGTTCAACCTCTTTTCCACCATTTCCAAAAAATGTTCTGTGGCCTGATGAGAAACACCACACTAGACCAGTTAGAATAGGCTTTATTTCATTTCATTAAGATTAAAAAAGCAATTTCTTGCAGTGTTTTTGCTAAAAATCCCAATTTTGTAAAATAATACAAATATCCTAGGGAGAGACTACTAAAAGTGCAAGTCTACCCATTAAATTCTCTGTAGTCCTCTCTCTTTGGGATCATTTCCTGAGTCAACTCGGTATAATTTTAAAGTCTCACTTTTAGGATTATTTTATGATAGTGGCAGTATCCCAGTCTTACGGATTATAAAATGAAGAGAATCGTGAGGCTCCAGCTATCCAATAGGAATAAAATAGGACTTGAAAACCCAGGATATGGTGGAGTGGTAGGTGTTGAATGTTCAGAAAGGGCCCTCTGGCTCCTGGGAAGATGGCCATAGGATAAGTCTGACCCAGAACTGACACATTCCCAGCCCCAGTTTGGAAAGAGAAGGATGAGATGAGACTTGAGGCCATTTGCTTGCATGTCTGGTGACAAGGATCTACCATCTGGGTTTGGAAGTGAAGAGTAGCTTCCCTCCCAGTGCAGGAATGCTTTCTACTGTATATTTCCAGTACTAGGAATTTGTTACCTCCTGTAACAGTCTCTTGTTTTTGACTAGTTCAGTTTCTGTCTGAGATTGGTATCATCTGAGAATGTTTGATATAGCTCACGACTTATAGCTCATTAGAAGCCATCTGGGGCTAGAGTTCTCTGTGGAAAAGTTCGAAATAGGAGTTTTAATTTCTTTCATATATTTCCTACTTCTTCTTATTTCACTTTTGGTCATTGTGTCTTTCAAGGAATTTGTCCATTTTGTCTCAATGTTGAATTATTGACATAAAATTATAATATACCCTTGATATCCTTTTAGTGGTCATATTAATTAATTAATAGTCACATATCCTTTTTTGCTCCTAATAATGGTAATTTATATCTTCTGTTGATGAGTTTACCTAAGGGGTTATCTCTTTTGTTAGTCATTTGAAAGAACAATTTTGGGTTTTACTGGTTTTCTCTATTGTTTGCTCATTTTCTATATCATGGATTTCTGCGGTTTTCTTTATTTCTCTCCTTCTACTTACTTTGGGATTCATTCGCTTTTTTACCAGCTTCTTAAGGTAGAAGTTTAGATTATTGATTTTAGGCCTTTCTTTTCTCTAAAGCACTGTTATGGCCGTATTTCATAAATTTTGATGTGTTGTTTTCATTAACATTTAATTCAAGATATTCCAGGATTTCCCTTGTAATTTAATTTTGATCTGTAACTTTTCTAGAAATGTGTTAGAAAAATGTCTAGAAATTTTCAAACATTTGGAGGTTTTCCAGTTAACTTTTGTTTACTGATAACTAATTTTGTTATGGCTACAGAACTCACTGTGTGTAATTTCAATCCTTTTAAAGGTTTTATGGTCTACCTTGGTAACTAATTGCTGTGTATTTGAAAAGAATGTATATTCTACTAATTGTGGGAATATTAGCCTATAAATACTGAAATTCATTCAGATTGGTTGACTATTTTTCAAGTCTTCTATATATTAACTGAACTTTTTTTTTTGGTCCTTGTTCTCTGAAAGATGATTGTTGAAATCTCCAACCATAATTACAATTTTGTCTTTCTCTTTTTAATTTTATTGGCTATGCTTCATGTGTTTTGATGTTCTATAATTATATGCAAATATGCTTAGGATGATTATGTCTTTTTAATGATGTGCTTTCTTTTATTATTATGAAATCTCTCTCTTTGATAATATTCCTTGTCCTAAAATTGCTAACATTCCTGATCTAAAGTGTAAAGAATGTTGAGGTTTGTTTGGGCCGGCAGTTAAGTTACTATGGGGTCAGTTTGATCCTGTTGAGAATTGTTTTCAATGTTTGTTAGGGTGGGTATAAAGTAGTCTTTAATTTAGGACAGCATTTCTCAGACTTTTCAGTCTCAAGGCTCCCTTAAGCTTTTAAAAGTTATTGAGGACTCCAAAGAACTCTTGTTGATGTGGGTTATATCAATATTTATCATATTAGAAATTAAAACTGAGAAATTTTATAGTATTTACTTGCTCTTTTTTTAAAGTTTACGATTTTTAAATTTATAATTTTAAATTATAATAATAAACTCATTACATGTTCAACCCTCTTAACTATGTTCTTACTTATTTGGAGTTTTAATTTCCTCCCAACCACAAATAAGCATATAAAATCTTGACCTGTGTTGCGGAAAATGTTTCTCTCTCTCAAGGATGAGATATCAATACAAAGAAGTGAGAATTCTGGACTTACTTCTAATCAACATGAAAGAGGCAGTGGGGATTGTATTTGTATGGTGTTGTATTTGTATTGTAACTTTCCTGTGGAAATATTAGTTTTCTTGATATAGAAACTGAATTGTTCTCCTTTTTTGTACCCTAACCATATGATAATTATTGTACTTAAAACTTCCTTTTGCTTTATACTTTGAATGTCACTACAAAATATACTTTTGGTTGGTCTTAAGCCTTTTCTTGCTCTAGGTGGTTTGTTGTTTGCTTTTGGACACTTCAGAGGTTCCTGCTGCTTATTTATTTCCATTCTTATCTGTGTGTGCCTCTTTGCATCTGCTGCTTCTGTATGTACACTTTTGTCTGAGATCGTCAGCAGTCTCCCTCTTCAGCCACACTGACTTCTTTAACGTTTTTTTTCTGTGTTCTTCTTCGATAAGATGACTAATGACCATACTACCTGAATTTAATGTTTTAGGATTTCCTAAGCCTTCCTCCGTGCCCCTTTTGAGCCTTCTACTGAATTTTAAAGTCTTCATCCCCTAGATTAAAAAAAATCAAACAATTAAAAGAATGGAATATCATGTCATATTTATGTATATTTTCTCTGATTGTTGTTAATGTTGTTGTTATTAGTGTTATAATAAATCCTAAGTGACAATCCTTTGACAACTCCTAAAGAACAATTTTTTTCTCCCACATTAATTAATTTGCTTGCTCAGCAAATATTTATTGAATCCCTACGAGGTGCTGGGGGAAACGCAGTGAACAATACAGCCAGAGTCTGCCTTGGGCGATGTACTGTACGGCACGCTGACTCTAGTGAATACTGCATTGCATATTTGAAAGTTGCTAAGAGAATAAATCTTAAAAGTTCTCATCACGAAAAAACATTCTGTAACTATGTATGGTGATGGATGTTAACTGGACTTACTGTGGTGATCATTTTATAATATATATGAATATCAAATCATTATGTTGTACACCTGGAACAAATGAATGTAATACTGTATGTCAATTATACCTCAATAAAAAAAAAGAAAGTTGAGGAAATTAAAAAAAAAACAACAAAACAAAAAACCTCTGCCTTGGAATTTACATTCTAGTTGAAAGAGACAAAGGTAGCAAATAAACACTGTCTAGTTATACTAAGTAGTAATAAGTGCTTTGGAGAAAAATCAGAGTAAAGGATATATAAGGAGTGTCCTGTTGGGTTGTTCTAATATAGAGATGTGTCAGGAAAGGCCTCGGTGACATTTGAGTTGAGACTTGAAAGAAGTAGAGGGAGCCAGGGGGATATATGTGGCAGAAGGATGTTCTAAGCGAAAGAACAGCAAGTGCAAAGGTCCTGAGACACCGGTGTTACATAAACATACTAATACTTGGCATGTGTGAAGAACTGCAAGGAGGCCTGTATAGCTGGAGTGCAGTGGCCAGGGGAGAGAGTGGTTAGAAATGAGATCAGAGGGGTAGTGAGTGCTGGATATTTGATGCCATAAAGGCCTTGGGAAAAGGACTTCTGCTGACAACACATCCCTTGTTTCCCAATAGTTCCCACATACCGGCTAGGTGCTCCTTGCTGTTCAGAACTCTCCCCAATATAGCAACTCCTCTCATTGAGTCCTCAAATGTATGAGAGAGGACAATTGACAGCAGAGTAAGTCAAGACTTCGTTAGAGACACTGCTTAAGCAGAAATGAAGTTTCCATGAGATGTTCAGATACTGCATGTTCAGCCTCATTGTTGCCTGCCCTATTCTGAGAGCCTTCAGCCAGTTAATTTCAAAGTGCCCCTGGTGTTTGAATTGAAATGATGTGTCTTTATAGTAGGACTTCAACAGAAGTGTTAGACTTCCTGACAGTACATAAAAGTTACCAGCAGATGTCATACCTTATTAATATTTTCAAGTCCTCTTTTCTATCAGCATATAGATTAATAAAGAATTGTTACTTAATACACTAAAATAAATCCAGTAAAATTTTACCTAGGGCTATTAGAAGTGGTCTGTTGGCTGCCTTGTACAAAGTATCAACTGCCATGTAAAATAGAAGTACTGTATTAATGAAATAGATTTACCATTAAAACCGCATTGAGCCTTTTAAAACATGTGCTATATGTATGTACATTCTAGAATCTTGCATCAGCGTGTGCATTATGAAAATACACAGTTCGACTCTCAAAATTCCTGTTGGCGTGTCCAGCTTAGATTCTAGATAAATGAGAATTTGCATAAAATAAGTATAAAAAACTGATGGAAGTTCTTATCAAAAGATTGTTTTCTCTTTCAAGGAGATGGGTCCTGATGAATATGAAGAAATGGAAGAGGAGGAAGAGGAGGAGGAGGAAGAAGACGACGATGATGACTCTGCGGATATGGACGAGTCTGACGAAGAGGACGAGGAGGAGAGACGGAGGAGAGTCTTTGATGTTCCCATTCGCAGACGCCGCTGCTCTCGCCTTTTTTAGGGAGGCCGTGTGATGGAAGCACTGGCATGAATCCAGTTGTTAAATAGATTTCCCAATAATGTAAATAACTAAATTGTTCTCCGCATATAGCAGGAAAACTAGCATGAAATACTGTTCCAGGCCCTGGGTTCTATGCGCCACCACGTTAGCAATTGGATTGTTTTGGTTTGCTTTGTGTTTTGAGGTAAAGGAGGAAATGAGAATCTTTTTATTTCTCTCTCTTCTAACAGTCAGTGTTAGAATAGTTCTGTAGCTAAAGAACAGACATTTCTTTGTTTCAAAATATTTTCTACTTCTACAAATATGGAAATGGGAGGGAATTGTTTTGAATAAGGATTGAAAAAGGTAGCAGAAATACCTGCACAAGGAGAGAGAGAAACTATGTGACTGAATGATTCTGTGAAAAGACTTCTTGCAGTTGTGAATTACTTAGAAATGAACAGAATTTGTAATTAGGCTAATCCATTTAGTGATTCCTATATATTTTGTACTCACAGGGAACTAACTAAATAGCTTGAATGCTAGTTGTTTGTCCTTTCTTAGACAATCTATCCTTGAATTTACAGTTTTCATCACTACATCTTTGAACTTAAAATCTTCATCACTATGACCTTGGCCTTGCATTTAGTCTTCAACTCTACCAACCTTGAATTTAATTTAAAATCTTCAACGTGACAACCTTGAATTTAATTTAAAGTCTTTAACGCTATGACCTTTATCATATTGTTCACAGATGCATCATTTTTGAAATGTAGTGTGTAAAAGTATGTGTTGTGTTGTTTATTAACAAGAGTCTTCACAATGTCTCATGTAGTCTGAATTTGTAAATACTGCTTCTGTTTTATTTCTCCTTTATACACTTGACTGTCTAACTTTGTGATAAGTGACATGAATTTTATGTTAAGATTAAGTGTTTTCCTGAAACATGGATTTTTTTGTAATTATATAATTGAGAGTTTGGAATGAAATCCTCAAAGTGGCAAAAACTCACATTTTAAAAACGAATTTTGGTTCTGATCCTGTATTTTGTGTAATTGCCTATTTTCCATATACTAATATTAACCAGTCTTTGCTGTCAGGATGGAAGATGAAATTGAAATTCATTGTCCTGTTGCTAGAGGCCCATTCAAAGTTTGTTTCCTGGCTGTGGCTATATCCCGTCATATGCTCTACCTTCCATTTTCCTCAAGAGTACTTCTTTTTTTTTTTTTTTTCCTATGATTTTATTTATTTATTTAGGCTCCCTGCTCAGCAGGATGGGGCTCCATCCCTGGACCCTGGGATCACGACCTGGGCCCAAGGCAGACACCCGACTGACTGAGTCACTCAGGTGCCCTAAGAATACTTCTTTTGTAGGGAAAACTGTAGGAAGAGGGAAGTGTATATGTGGGTAAGCAGCTGCCAGGGACCATGAATACCCTTTCCTATTGGCACATGTCAGAATGTTCCGAAATGGAGTAAGTAGTTTTTCCTGCTTTTTTAAATTTTATTTTATCAGGCTACCAAATCCCTCTGTTATGCTTATCTCTCCTTAAAAAAAAAAAAAAAAAAAATCAACCTACTGATTTTTTAAAAAATAAACTTTCCCAATAAAACAACAATTTAAAACTAGTTAATATTGAAAGTTAAAGCTATTCCCAGGATTCCTTGCCATTTTTTGCTGCTTTTGTCTTTTCTGGTTGATCTCTCCTCTCAGTTCTGAGTACTCATGATGCCCCAAATCTTCTCTGCAACCTCATTCAGTTCTTGTTCCTCAGAATACTTCAGGCTTATTTAATCCTCTCATCTAAATTCACATTCTCTTATCTGTTGAATGGATAACCTGTCGTTCATACCAAGGTGTGACTGATTAGTTGATAACATGCTCAAGTGTTATTTCATCAGCAAGAATGTGTATTCACACAGAGAAGGGATCTAACAGTTGGCTAGTACGCTGTTGTAGAGTGAAGGCCATTTCTGGTTCTGAGGTCCTTTGAGACCACCGCCCATCTTTGACTCATTTGTCTAAAGCTTGATGTATCAATTAGGATGAGACCAATACCTAAATAGCAGCAAATAGCTAAGGGTTATTTTTTTCTTGTGAAAAGCCAGAGGTAACTAGTTGAGAACTGATGCCCAGTTGCCCAGTGGTGTCTTTATTCCAGATTCCTTCCAGATTTCTGTTTTGCCATCCTTAGCACAGGGCTTTAATCATAAAGTTTACCTCTTGGTTGCAATATGGCAGCTGCAGTTATATTCTATTCCAGAAATAGATGGATGAGGAAGGATGATGAGAAAAGGGACAAATCAAGGGAAAATAAAGTCAAGCATAGGGCTGGAGGGGTAAACCAACCATGTCTCTAGCAGTGATGTGGAGGATAGAGAGGGGGCGGGGGGATTTAACATGGGCAGCATAGAGACCTGGTGTGAAGGACTTGTAATTCCACAAGTAAGACACGGTTACAGACCTGAGTTAGGGTAGTAGCAATGGGAGTGGAGTGAAAAGAGGATGAAACAGTTATCTACAAGAGAAATTAAGTAGGAGTTGGTGATTAGATGTGAGAGAGAAAAAGAAATGAAAGGTGATTCCCAGGTTTCTGGCTTCATTTATGAAAAAGAAAATGCAAGAAACAAAGTCGGACACTGGAGATGAGATTTGGGTATATTTTGAATTCAAGATGCCTGTAGGACATACAGGTTCCAGCAATCAGTTGGATATGAATATGAAGATTGAGAGAGTGGTCTGGGATGGATAATAAAGATTTGAAAATTATCTGCAAATATTCATATCCCCAAGGCAAAACTAAGTGGATGCAGTATCCTCTCCCAGGCAGCACACAGCAATGGCCTCAGTCCAACCCTGGCAACACCGGATTTAGAAGAGGTAGTGAAAAAGACTCAAGACTGAATGAAGATCAAGAAGCTGGAAGCAAAACTAGGAGAGGATGGCATCTCAGAATCCAAGAGTTCCAAGGAGGGAACAGCTAATAGGATGTGTATGAGAAAATGCATGTGAAAGAGTTTTGTAAACAAGGAAATACACGTATTCACTGTTTTAAGCAGACACATTTTATTTTATTTTTTAAGCAGACACATTTTAAATATCAAAGCAAGTTCTGATTTGAGACTCGCATTCATTGAGAGGAAAACCAAGATTTGGGCACCACCAACTAAAAGTCATTCCCTGCAAAGCCACCAGAGGATCATGGTAGAGGGCACATGTCATAATTGGTTATCATATGATTTCCCTGCATAAAATGTATCTCACGCATTCATGCAAAAAAAGGAGACTAGGGGCTGCAAGCAGGATGGGATAACCTGACACCCCCGCCAAGGTGGGAGCTTAGCACCGGCACAAGAAAGTTTTTCTGGAAACATTTAATATATTTTTTTTAAACGAAGGGAACATTAGAATTCATGGACATATATTTTTGTTTCCTGTAACATCGGAGGAGGATACTATAAATTTTCTCTTTCGGGGATTTTAAAGGTCTTAATCTACTTGTGGTCACGGTCTTTTTTTTTTTTTTTTTAATATTTTATTTATTCATGAGAGACAGGCAAAGGCAGAGAGAGAAGCAGCAGGCAGCCACGTAGGGGACTCGATCTCGGGACTTGGGATTCATGATCCGAGCCAAAAAGCAGATGCTTAACGGACTGAGCCACCAAGACTTCTGTATTTTCCTGAACGTGGGCTGGGAACTTGACTGACTTGTGAGGAGTGGCTGCCCGGCTGCCCAGCCAGAACTGGTTGCCGGGTCGTCGCTCGGGTGTTCTGGGAGCGCGCGGCGCTAGGACTGGGGTGACCTCGCACTCCGGGACCGCGGCCCTCGGGTCCGGGCGGAGCCTCGGCGAGGGTGGGGCCTGCGGGAGGGGGCGGAGCCCGGCCCACCCAGGCTATAAAGACGGGCGGGGCGGGGCGCACTAGCCGCGTGGTGTTAGCTGCGGGACCCAGGTATTGGGCAGGTAAGGTCTGAGGCTGGGAGCGGGCCGAGCCGCACCCCGAGCCTGCCGCCCCAGCGAGCTTAAGCCGGCCCGTGCGCTCACTGGCGTCTGGGCCCCGGCGGGCGGAGACCCCGGACACAGGGAGGTGCCTCGGCCGTCCTCCCAGACCGCTCCGTGCCGCCCGCGGCCCGCAGCATCCCCGCACCGGAGGCCCTTGGTGGCCTTTCTGGACTCCCCAGAGAGCCCGGCGGAACGCTGGATTCCTTTGTTAACAAAAAGAGAAGCGCGGGGGGCGGGGGAGGAAGAGGGCGCTCTTCCCGAAACACCCCAGATTCCGCGCGCCGTGCCCTCCATTGCGTCGGGAGTATCTTCCCTGAACCCCACCGCCTGCCTTCGCGTTACTGTAGGGAAGCTCTTGGAACTTAGGGAAGAGAAATCGCGCCTTGAAAGGAGGTTAGCCCGCTCCCCAGTCTCCCCGCCGAGTGGTCACTGGCGTGGTCTAGACGTAATGGAATTGGGGGGAAAGGACAGGCCCGAAACGTAGAAATTTTAAGTCCGAATCTGGTGTGGCGTTTTGTTTGGCGGGGCTCCACTCCTCCCGGAGTCTCACAGCGGCATTTTAAAGAAACGTTAACCAGTGGTTTGTGTGGCTGTTTGGTGAGAAACAGGCTCTCCCCGGGTGCTGGAAAGGTGCCGAGTTAACGCGTCCCGTCTGCCCCCTAGCTGGCACATACGCCCGGTGTCCGGGAAATGGCCTCTCGGAGGTTGCCCACTGAGCGCGGGCATCTGTGACTCACGCTGGCGGCGGCTCCTGACGCTCTGCCCCGGGAGTCCCCGTTTGTGAAACTGTACACTCCTCCGCTAGCCCGATCAGTGTGTCCTTTTTGAGGGTGTTTTCCCTACTCTCCGTCGTCCGCTGTGTCCATTTTGAAGGCGCCGCCGCTGTGACCAGCTGATTCTTTTTTAAAAATCGTGTTCTCACCGGGTGGTGAGTTTCCTAAAGAGGTCGGGTGCCGGGGGGGGGGGGGGGGGGGGGCAGCGGTGACCTGGCTCCCCAGCCCTCTCACCTTCAATCCTTTTTCTTTCTAAACCAGCCCGTGCATTTTACCGATTTAGAGACACAGGGCCTCTGTCACGTTAGCTTGTGTTAGTAAATTTTTGAAAGGGAGGGAGAGACTTCAAACACGGTAGTTAACTCAGAGATTACTTGGTGTTCAGTTCTCAGGGAAACACTTCTTTTCGACCACTTTGCCCGCCCTTGTCTGGCTTAATCTATTGCCTCTGGAATCCACCGAAAATCAGGTACAATTTGAAGTCTGGTGTGCAGCGAGAAGTGGTGAATTTGCACTTCCCGACCAAGTTCATGTGTCAAGGGGTAGGGGTCGGGGTCCGGGTCGGGCAACACACCAGGTTTTGAACCTTGGCCCTGGTTTACTGGCTGGGTCATCCCGAGCAAGCTCTTTAGCCTCTCCTTCTTATCAGTAAAATAATAGGCCTATTCTTCGTAGGGTGTTAT
>CM052815.1:21599667-21616719 GCA_028533885.1 Nasua narica
ATGTGGCCACTGAGACTTGACATGTGGCTAGTACAACTGAGGAACTGAATTTTAAATTTTATTTCATTTTAATTATTATATTTCATTTTTTAAAAGATTTTATTTATTCATTTTTAACAGAGAGAGAACACAAGCAGGCAGAGAGGCAGGCAGAGGCAGAGAGAGGAGCAGGCTCCCCGCGGAGCAAGGAGCCCGATGCGGGACTCGATCCCAAGACGCCGGGATCATGACCTGAGCCAAAGGCAGTTGCTCAACCAACTGAGCCACCCAGGCGTCCCTATTATATTTCATTTTAAGCTGGGTTCGTGGCTCCTGTATTGGACAGTTCAGATGTACACAGAGGTCACATACCCAGCTTCCCCTTTCATTGATTGGATTGTGTTGATTTTGGAAAATCTGGGGTTTCATGCAGACTTCGTTTGCAGAGTTAACTGCCATGGGAGGGGGTGAAATGGTATCTCTTTATAAATGAGCCAGCCAAAGCTCAGAGCAGTGACACCTAAGGGGGCAGAGCGGCTTCCCACCGCCTCGAGGTGGCAGTTCCTTCCTCTGTGTCAGCCTCAGGGAATCCAGGTTCCCTTCTTGTCCCTCCTGGAGGTGATGTGGGAGGAGTCGCAGGACAATGAGGCCCACTTGACCCAGATACGCCGTGTGAGCAAGTACGCCGGCACCATGTATGTGTGTGTGTGTGTGTGTCCGTGTGTCCCCGCACAAGCGGTTGTGTGCACGAGCAGCCCTCTTGTAGAAGGAGGTTGTGTGAGCTGCACGGGAAGGAGGACGGTGAGGAAACCTGAATTGCTCACTGCACCCTTCCCCATCCACCCCAAAGAGACCGTTTATTTTCGGGGCCTTTCAAGGACTTGTGTAATTTATGGTCTGTTTTAGGAAGACAGCGAATATGCTCCGATGGGGCCAGGTCAGCAATGGAAAAGGTGTCTCGGGGTCTGAGCACAAGAGAGGCTGATGGGGTTTGAGACACTCTTAGGGCTTCTTCCCAGCCCCGCCGTAATGCCAGAATACCAACCACCAGCCACCAGTTACTGACGGGCTCCTCCGTGCCGGGCTCTGCGCTCAGCACTCTACACCCTGAGTCTCGCTAATATGTCCAGCCCCGACCCAGAGGAAGGATGTCCTTCCTGCCACCAAGAGTTGTACAACTAGGAGGTGGCCAAGCTGCTCTAGAACCCGATCACTTAAACCTTCAGCTCCTTTGTTGGTAACTGGTTTCAAACTCTGCTGTTTTCCTTCTTCCCCTTCAGCCCCTCCGCCAGCTGCTATCAAGAACCTTTGTGTGAGCAAGGAGCCTCACCACCCGAAGTCTGGACCCTCAAGCAGAGACAGGTGAGGTTTCTCCTGGTGTCAGTGCCGGAGAGCTTCACTGGAACAACACGGTGCCCGAGCAGTTACATGGCCAGTCTCATTTTCCACGGGCTTACTGTTTGGGTCTGGTAGTGAGTTCCCCGTCCTTCTTACAGAGCCAACTGTCCTTGCTGCGGGATCTTTAAGTACACCAAGTCCAGGTGTTTTGCAGGGACTTGCTTGATGGAACGAGTTGATGAGTTGAGTCTTCGGACTGTTCTGAAGACTGACTCCCAGGAGTGATGGGGCTGTCATCTGAAGAACACGCGGTATCTGTGGGAGCTCTCCGGCTTGGTCAGGCGGTGAAGGGCGTTTCCTTTCACAGCACTGCTTCCTGCCCGGGTGTCCTGAGCTTGCCTCTGTTCTGGGGACTTATGGGTGTCCCGGGCTTTTGGAAAGAGGGTTTGTCTACAGAGGGGTGGCTGGAAGGGGCTGAGCATAAGGGTCACCCCTTCTGGGTGATCAATGGGTAATGTGTTGGCTCTGGCAAGACAGTGAGTTCCCCGATGCTAGAAGTATTCAAGGAAGCAAATAGCAACAATCCATCACGCTCATAGAGTACCATGCAGGAGTAAGCCAGGCATTCTCTCCCAGCACTGCAGTCACGTCAGAGACTAGATCTTAGCTTCATTCACAGATAAGGCTCAGAGAGGGGACACGACTTGTCCAAAAACTAGAATGAGGTAAAAGTGAGGTTCAAAGCCAGGTCTGGATCATCGCAAGTCCTAAAATGGGGATCCCTTTACTTTACCTGTACTGTTAACTACATTACTTATTTTGTCCTAAATATCAAAACATATTCAACACGCTCCATCTCCCTCCCACCCCCTGTTCGTTCCCCTCCTGCTCATCTTGAATACCTGCCTTGCTGAAGCCCTAATTCTGCTTAATCTTATGACGGGGTAAGCCAATGTCATGCATACATGCATGAGGTTTATCATTTAAACCACACGCTGAGGTTTACCCTGTGTTGATCGCAGGGTACAAAACTGGATAATTTCCCCACTGAATTCTCTTCCAACTCAAAGGGGCTGGGATCCTATAATTTCCAAAAAAAAAAAAAAAACCAAAAACACCAAGATACATCCTTCCATCACACGGTGATTTCTAATATTCTGAGAATTTGTAAATGCTTGTTAAAATCTTTTCCTCATGGGAAATGGAGAAAGAAATATTAAGTAAGAGAAGAGACAAAATGTGAGCACAAATATCCACTAACACCTTAGAAAGAAAATTATAGTAAGACAACGTGCTTTATTTCATATGCAGATTTGCCAAGAAAAAAAACAAACAATTTCGACTAAGCTCAAACAGACATATGCAGCAAAGAAAGGGTGTCATTGCAAAGCTCTACCTGGCTCGCCTGTTTAGATTTGCTCCACAGAGCACTGTATTTCAGAGGTTGAACAAAAACCAAAACCCATTCATTAATAATCCAGGGCATTCTGAACAGTACTTTACTGATATGAGCGATGCAAAATGAGAGTGTTCGGCATACTGTGGTTTCATTTGTAAAATATATGGCTCCTGAAATTTTCATTTGGATTGCATAGTATAGTCCCCAAACTGGTTATTCCTTTTCTGACAATTTGGGTTCCTGATTTCATTTGATGGTGACAGCTCTGAAATTTGGGTTTATAACATTTGTTGATTCTTGGCAGTTAGCAATTCGCTCTCAGTCCCCATGGGGACATTGTGGGCACCTTACTAACTAGTTAAAGGTCATTGATAAGGAAAACTGTGTAGCATCATTAGAAGACAGCACTGCAGTCTGTCCTTTCTAATTGTAAATGTTTCCAGAAAGATGGGGACTTTGTGGTTGCGTTTGGATTTTAATTAGCCTACCTCTAATGAGGTAGAAAATCCACTGAATGAAGGGCAGTCCTTCATATGTTGGGCCCTATCTCAGGGGATCAATCTTCCTTGACCGTGAGCTCCATGAGGCGCAGGCGCTGTGTCCTGTTTCCAGGTGAATCCTCATCACTTAGCATGGAGTCAGGAAATATTTGCTCAGCCAATGAAAGACTGAATGGATGACTATGTGGAAGGTTCTATCAGTGCTTTCTGTACAGTTCCAGTTAAATGAAAGGTTAATGATCCACCGGATAAAACTGTGCCCATAAAGCATGCCCCTGGTGGAAAGGCAGCCCAGCGGCCCTCCTTAAGCCCTCGTTTCTGCTCACTTGTGGCCTCTGATTTCTGGTCTTGGTCTTTGGTTCCTTCACCTGGACTCATTCTGAAGAATTGTTCCCCCAAGCACCGAAGGCTAGTTTGGGACCTACCGGCTTTGGAGACATAATCTTAAATTTAAAAAAAAAGCCAACTTTTGGTTTCCAAAGCACCTGAATATCGATACATGAAGCAATTTGCGCAATTTGGCAGCCCTTTGTTTTCACAGTCTAAAGACTTTCCAGGCCCTTTCTCTTGATGCCACCCAACTTGACCTAGGAAATGGGCTTCTCCAGGAGGAGGCAAACAGCTTTTGGCTTTGCCATCACGAATCCTAGCAGAGTAGGGTGAAGCATGAATAATGTGATCCAATGTCTGGCTTACTCGTAGACCTTACTCGTAGTCTGAAATCCAACTGTTTCCAAATGTCCCATAGGCAAGACATCTGGGTGGTAGCCTGATTTTTCATTAAGTTGTGTTGGCATCACTGGAGATATGGCCTCAAGGGATGTGACTCCCATGGGCACTCTGGGTCTCCCGAAGGCCTTAGTTACCGGGACTGAGGCGCTGGGTGACGGAGTGGGCACCACGGGCGAAAGCAACCCAACCTCCACGTGTTCAGTGAAGGCCCGTGAGATCCAGAGCAAGCTCATATAGCTCATTTCAGAGACCAGGTAACCTGGAGCACCTTTACCTTCAAGAGTTTTCCAGAGTTCTTTGGTTTGGAGGAGGGTTTGGCGATGACACTGTTAATGAAACTTTATTTCAGTTCTGAGGAGTCAGATGGCCTCTCCTTAAATATGCGTTTGTCCATGTGCAAGTGTGAACACTGAAATGTTGTTAAAATGCAGTGCCCAACTGTGCAAACCAGTACTTGCCATCACCATACCTCCAAGAGATCATAGACTCAGAGAAATTATGTCTCCCACCAACCATCTGTGTACATTTCACAGGTAATTGACCACTGACGACTCCCTTGCTGACCTTACCATTACTTGGCTCCACACTCCTTCCTAGGTGCATTCTTTCTGGCTTCCGGGAGCCAGCAGAGCTCATGAGTTGGGTGCCATGACAGTGACTCAAAGAAGTGTGGAGAAGGTCCTTTGGAATTAGTTCGCTCTCCTTTTTCTGAAGGGACCACAGCAAGGAAAGGCTAGGGAAAGGCTGCCCTGTGTCTCTTCCAGCTCACGAGGGTCTGTGTCTGTCTGCCATTCCTGGGACTGAAGTAGGCACCACCACTTCCCTTTGCTTGATCATTTCATTTGTCCTGAAGGTTAAGAGCAGCCAGGATCCAGGAGGCAAGAAAAAGCAAAGGGCCACCCTGGTCCTACTCTCTGCCATGGGGAGCGCCCCAGAATTCCGTGAAGGCTCCAAGTCTATTCCTCATCACCGCAGCAAGGCAGTGGCTCTGGGGAGTGTGTTTTGTGTGTCTGTGAGTCCTCTTTACCGAGTGGCAGAGAGAGGAGTAAAAGTTGCTCCTTCCGTGTCTAAGTACAGCTGAATATGTGCAGAGAGCTTCGGCAGACCTGGCTCCCATAAGAAACAGCATGCTGACAGTCCAAGCCACCTGAATCTCAATGGAACCCAGAGGCCCAGGGTTGTGGCTCTTCATTAGGCTGCGGGGACTCCCCCAAAACTTTCAGAGTTGGTTTTCGTTTATATATTTTCTTTACAGGAGACAGGCTTTCTTACCTATACTCTAAGTCTCCTTGGCCTCGAGGCTACTTCTTCTTCTACATTCTGTTCTCTGAGACCTTTTCTTTGCATGCAGCCCATCATGGCCTCTGGGTCTTGACCATTTAGTTTCAACATCTCTTGCCAATAGATTCTGTGTCTTGGTGTTTCTTACAGAGAGAATCCAGTTGGCCTAGCCCCACAGGCTGGGCTACTTTTTTTTTGTGGCTGGTCAGCCTAGGAATTTTGGCTCCTGGGTCAGATGGCTCCCTGTGCAAGAGGCCTACATCAGAGGGCAGAGTGTGGATATAACATACAGATAGGGCTGAACGTGAGGCTGACGTCATGATCACTGCGACTAGCAAAGGCAGGGAAAGTAGGTGCTCTTGGAAGTTTGTGTCCATGACTGATGTCATCCTGGACCCTTTAGAAGCCAGTGACCTGGATGGGACTTTCTTATGCTCTGAGAAGGGCCTATGACCAGACATTGGCTTATCCTGCCCTGGGACACCATCTGCTCCAAGGACACAGTCATGAGTAGGCTGGAACTGCTCCCTTGGGGCCTGTGGGTGGCCAGGGAGAAGTTCTTGGTTCATGAGCTCATGCCTCAGGCTGGGATGACTTCTGAGACCATGAGGGGTCCCGCGGGACTTTGATAACACACAGCAGGTACTGCTGTGCGGTTGGGTTGTGAAGGGGACTCCACCTCACCATACGAGGGAGGCAGAATAAGAAGCAGGCAGGTTTGGGGGTATGAAAGCCTTTGCTTTTCATTTTATAATAAAAAATTCTAACAGCATAGAACACTCTGTTCCCGGCAGAGGCCACGGATGTAGGAAGCTAGTTAGGAAGACAAGCATCGAGTGTCGACAGCTACAGTCAGGGCTCCCGTGCAGTACTTGTCTTTGCCTCACACCTAATGTGTGTGTGATGCGGTTGGGGGGTGGGGTGGGGAGCGCGAGTCTGGGTTTCCCGCCCAGAGTGACAGCGCATGTGCACATGCTGGCAGGGCCCCGGTATCATTCAACAACAGCAACAACACAGTACGGCAACGATGAGGCTGGCTTCTGTGGGCAGTTCCAAACTTAGCAACGTCTTCATTTTTTTATTTTATGGAGGTTTTTAAAATTTTATAGAATGTATGACAAATTAGATCAGTGGATAGAAGGAGCTAAAATATTTCACTGGAAAAGACTGAATTACGAAGCTAGTACTGCAGTAAGGATACCTTCAAATATACTTTTCAAAGCCTTTCGTATACAGTCTGCCCCGTGTTCCTCGCGCCCACCATGGGTGGGTAGAAGTGCAGATGTCGTTGTACTCAATTCATAGATGAGGAGTCAGAGAACGGTGTAAAGGGAGTTGCCTAAGGCCTTGACTCTTTATGCCTTTTTCAGAATTTCCAGAGCAGAGAATGATACTCTGATTCTGTTTGGTACAGACTTTCTCTCAGTTTGTTTGCAGGCCGGGGTGAAGTTAGACTTAAGGAAAGATGTGGGGAAATAAGGTGAGGTCACAGTTAATTTATCCAAAACACGCGGCCTCCATCTGTAATTTACAAAAGTCTGGCCAAGGTCAGAGAATGAAAACAATCAATTTCTAGAATTCATTATATAATGGCTTTCACTGAAGTATTGCTTTGACCTATGGAGACAAATTCTGCCACTTCACAAATTTCCCTGTCTTTGAAATTGGCATAATCAAGCAACTTAACATTGTCTAAAAGAATTTTATTTCTGGCACTATTCATTCTATTTCCTAAATATTCCTTCCCAGAAGCCTCCTCCCTTTTAGCACTTCCCGCACGCTAGGATTCTATTCTTTAACCATTCACCTTAAGAAATCAAGAGACCTTTCAATTCTCAAGACACTCACTTCTTATATTGGGAAGGACAGAGCCACAGTAATATCAATTCAAAACTGATTTTGATTCAAAAGGCTCAATAGAGGGGCTCATCAGCTTCCTCATCCATGCAAGTGTGTGGCCGTGAGCTACATTCACAGCACCTGAGCTAAGATCATGCAATTCAATTTACAAGTATTTATTGTCTGCTGAGCAAGGTGTGGAGCTTCCTGGACCTTAGCCAGAAATTGCTCTCAGACCCAGAATCAGTATTATTGGTGCCGGGACGGCCCGTAGTTGGGGCAGCGCTGGCCCGTCCCCCAGGGTTTCAAATGGGCAGGTCAAGGATGAGCTCTCCTTTCTGTGGCAGTGTCCACGGGGACTGCTCACGAGCTGCGTGGTGTCCTAGGAGTGCCGGTCAGTTCCAATCCTGAGCACGTTCCTTCCTTCTGAAGGTTCTGTCCCCTTACGCTCCTCCTCTGGGTAACCAGCCCCCAACAAAGGCTCTTACCGAGTGGGTCAGTCCAGGGGGCCGTGCTGGTCTTACGTGACTCTGCCTCCTTGGTGACAGCAGATTGGAGAGGTACATGACCCCGAGGTGGGTTGTCCATGGGTAGATGAACTAGACCGACCAGACTCTCAAGTTTTGGGCACAGAGATGGTAGTCGGAGAGGGGCAGGCACAGGAAGGACAAATGGTGGGGAGCGGGTCCTGGGATGGATTTTCAGCTGCATATACAGTAATGAGAAGACAGAGAACGCTAGGAGGCCAAGGGAAGCAAGAGAATTGAGCACACATGCAGACAGAAACAGGAAAGTCCATATGGAGAGAGGATGCGAGAGAGAGCAAGAGTGAGCTGGCCATCTCCAGTCCTTTCCCGCATGGGCGCTGTGTTTAGTTTCTGTGAAATGACGCTGTATTCTCTCCATTACCCCCCACGCTTTTGAGCAAGTCTGAAGAGGCTTCTAGTCCTTGCAAAGGTCTTTGACTAGAATACCTTCAAGGCTGGACTACAGGGGAGAACTTAATCTCTACCAGTTGGACCCAAGTCAGTTACTGCTACAAGTTAAATTATTCTACTTTCCTAAGAGTGTTTGGCTGTATTTTGTAAGCAAGGTCTAAACTATTTTCTAGTGTCTGGTAGAAGGAAGAGATTAAGTTTAAATTATGTTCTCAGACTTCAGAAATAATATCTGTTTCTGTATTCATTAAACATTAAGTGCCTGAGTAGAAAAAGGTGCCTCATGTAGAAAAAAGCAGCTTATTTTTCTACAATAAATGTCTAAGTTTTTGATCCATTTCTCTAATTTCTGCCGGTTAGAGAAGTATTGCTTTTAGTGAGGTATTTAAATTCCTGTCTTCCTCCATCTGTACTCTGATATTTTTTTTTTAAGTCACAAACCTAACAATTTCCTATCCATTCTTCCATCAAGACTACTCAGAAAAGACATGCTTTTCTGCTGAATTCTTAAATTAGCAAATGAACAATATAACCTCCGGGACCAGAGAATTGATTATTAGCATAATTCAGCCTGTCTCAGTCGGCCCAGGCTGCCATAACAAAGTACCACAGACTGGGTGGCTTTTAAACAACAGAAATTTATTTCTCACACTTTTGGAGGCTGGACCTCCAAGATCAGGGTGCCAGTGGGATCGGCGTCTGGTGAGAACCCTCTTCAGAGCTGCAAGACTGCGGACTTCCTACTGTAGCCTCATGTAGCAAAAAAGAGGGTGAGTAGGCTCCCTGGGATCCTTTTACGAGGGCGCTAATCCCATTTGGGAGGGCTCCACCCTCATGACTGAACTACCACCCCCCCAAGGTCCCACCTCCTAATGCCCTCACGTTGGGGTTAGGATTTCAACATAAGAATGGGGGCGAGACACAACATTAGTCCATAGCACACCCTAAAGGAGAGCGCTTTGGCTCTGTAGGTAAGCACTGCCCTCTCAGATCCTAGGTGACAGGGCACACGGTAGACTTTCTGGCTTCTGCACGTGGAGCAGCCTTCCCCAAGGCAGAGCATAGAATCTGCTGCCCCAGCAGACACGTGGGCATGGCCTCCCTCCCTGCTCATTCGGATCCATGGCACTGAGGGAGGAATGCACCCCTGTGGTCTTGAACATCAGCAGTTGAGGAAAACACCATTTCCTTGATGACTCTCTGGAAAAAGCCAAAATGCATTTCTTTTCAGGAATGCAGAAAACTCACATCAAAACAAGTTCTGAAAAATGTTTATTATGCCACAAACGCATCGTCCTCTATACACTTTATCTGAAGTCCTTTACATATCCAGTCATCTTTTTTCTTCATGAGAATGTAGGGCGTCCCTCATCTGACCCGGGTCTACTGTTTAAACTTCCTAGCACAGTTCAAGAAACGCATCACAGACAAGCGTGCAGGCAGCGTGGTGAAATGGAAAGCAAGTTGAATCATGAATCAGCAGGCTTGGGCTGGAATCCTCAAGCAGGTCACTACGCTTTTCCGGACTTCCGGTTCATTCTCTGAGACTGCGCAGGTCCTTTGTGGCTTCTTCAACTGTCTGGAAGGTCAGGAGAAAAGTAGAGCCTCTGGGCTCTCATGGAACTCTATTTTCACTTCCATGAGGCACTTCTGCCCATTTGCCTTTGCTCAGAGACAGCTGTCCAGGCATCTGTCCCCTCCACAAGGTCAGGAGACTCTTCAGAGAAGAGACTACGTATTTACCAGTCACAGAAAATCTAAAAATGGCGGCTGTCTCCCTGGTGCTGGAAAAATCATGAACAGATTGATATCTGTTCAGCTTAAGGTTTTCCTCTCATATACTTTTCTTAAACCTGTGGCGTCTAGTTCATAAGTGTGTCTGATTTAGCATGCTATATTTTTAGTCATCTCAGTTGACTAACGAATGCTTCCTGGGGTTCTGCAAAGACCGCAGTGATTTGTTTCTCCATCCTCTTAGCAAGCTGAAGTCACACCACTGCAGGCCTGTAGGCTTATTCTCTGTAAGTCACTGGAACATCAGAGCTTGGACACCGTCTTTGAAGCGTCTAGTTTCAATACACTAAGGTCTTGAAACTTCATTTTCACCTACAGATTTCCAGGCATTTACCAAGTAGACAAAGTACTGGGTTGATATCATTGCACTGATGAAATATTAGTATTATTGATAAGGCGGGACAATGTGGCTGACTTTATCAGACTCATACCATTTGCATGAAAAGGCTGAGTTTCTTTGGCTCTTTGTTCATTCAAGTGCATTGAATACCTATTTGGATAGACTTAGGCATTGTGTTAATCTGTCAATAAGATCTTGCACCATCCACAGTGTTTTGCAAGCTGATTTAGATTTTGGGCTATAACAACTGGCCATTGGTAGAAATATACCATATATACACATGGAAATTACAAAAATACATTTTATTTAGAACTGATTTTTTTTTTAAGTAACAAAAAACTAACACTATGAAAGATCAACCAGCATACCAAAAGGACACTACCTAATATCATCTGAACAAGGGACTTGTCTGGGGGGATTCCATGACACATCATCTCCGGAACTTTCCAGAAAGGGCAATTTGCCATTGGGAAATAAAAACAGCTCCTTTGAAAAGTCTGTGCTTTGACAGTTTGAATCTCCCATTCTAATCAGTTCCACTCCTACTGTTCTCTCAACTTTTAAATTTCCATCTTCTCTCAGTAAAGACCAAAGAAACTCATGAGGAAAAATGGCAAGATGGGCTCAGAAGGCATGGACACAGCTGAAGCTAGATGGGTCATGGGTGAAGGCAGGACAGGACCTCGTTCTCTAACACACACCAAGGAAGCCTCCACCACAGCGGGTGAGGGAGCTGGAAGGTTCCCTCCTTGGGGCCACCTCAAGTCCGTGCTGTTTTGCGTAGGCATTGACAGTCAGCAGCTGGTGCCTCGGGGCTGCGAGGCAGTGCCCACCCAGAGCTCCGGAGACCGCCTCGCCGCGTCACGGAGCGCCATTTGCCACACGGCGGCCCTAAAGTCAGCCAGTGTCCTCCTGCATCCCTTGACTGTGGGGGCTGGGACGGAGGGAACTGGGAAACTCCATACACTTTTAAAAATGGTATTTACATCTAAACGTAAGTCAACAGATTTTCTACATTCAGAAGCTTCTATAAACAGAGGCTGCAGCCGGGGCGGGGGTCGGGGGGTGGGGAGACCGAGGATTCACTGTTTCTGCTGGGAACAGGCAGCAGTTACTCCGTCCTTCTCTGTCCCCCCGCAGCACACACTGGACGTCGCTGTTGAAGAGACAGAGGTTTTCCTGTAAATGTTGAGGTTTCTCTTATCTCAAAGGAGAGAGAAGCTTTGTTCTCAGGCCACCTTCCTTGCCGGGCAAAGAAAGACCTCTGATATAGGACTGTTTTTCTTTTGTAGGATCCTCGAAGCTCTTAGCACCCCTTCTCTTTCAGTTCGATACGACCTTGCAGGCAACTCTAGCTCTCAAATAACGACACCTTTCCAAAAACCTGTCCACCCAGACCCACCATTCCCCCTCAGTCTTCTCTCTTCCTCGGCCTTCGTTTAATGAACGGGAGGAAAAAGGGGTCAGGACTATTTATAGGTGTAGTCGTGGACAGTACCGACTTTCATCCAACTCATCTGACTTTGAATGTGAACCTTTAAAAGAAAAAGACTCGAGTTTCTTGGCTGGAGTCAATGCCTCCTTCACAGAGCGGAGGCGACTGTAACGATTACAGTCACGGCTGAACGAGAGAGAGAGAGAGAGAGAGAGAGAGAGAGAGAGCAGTCTGATGCTTGATCAGATGCCTGCATCGCCTTTAACACAGAAACGGGGTTAACATGCAGAACTCACCGAAGACAGAGCAATGTTCTCCCCCTTCCGGTGACTTATTAAAATGTGGCCTTGGACAGGGATCTGCAGATCAGTTAGTGTCTCTTGTGACTAAGGCTCCATAGGGAAATACACCCACAGGTCAAACATTTAACTTCATAGACTGTCAAACATAGGGTCCCACGCGGGGACTTCTTGACGGACAATCAGCGGAAGAAGCCAAGAATCCAGTTGTCCAAGAGTTGCCTCGGCTTCCCAGAAGCCCCACTGTTCACCTTTTCAGAGGCTGAGAACGACTCCCACGGGGTCTGTGCCTCAAGTCCCAGCAGGTCAGGCCGAGGCACCGGAAGACTGTTTCCTCGGAGTCTGGAAGTTCCACGGGGCTGAGGTGAGGGGCTAGACCTGGAACTCAAACATGTCTGTCTGTTTCTTGGCCAGCTTGGCCACCTCTTCCCGGATGGCCTTCACGAGGGCCGCGGTGGAGATGTTGGTCAGGGGCGCGTCCGACGGGTCGTTCTCGGCCAGGCTCTGCTGCGAGGCCGCCGTAGACGGGCCCGGGGCCTGCTCCAGGCTGGGGTGCATGCCTGCGGGCTGGCTGTACTGGCGAGGGAGTCTGGAGGGAGAGTTCTGCTGATAACGTGACCGGGGGTAAGCCTCGATGTACCCTGGGAGGGGGACCTGCAGAAGGGGTCGGGAGAGAAAGGAAGGGCCGGGGATTAGGAAGGGGCTCCAGTCACAGGACATGCTTGATACTGGACACGGGCGGGGGTGGGGGGCAGGCGATGGAAGCCAAGGGAAGAGATTCAGAAGAAAATGAAGACCATACACCATTGTACACATATAAAACCTAGAGTCTGTTTGTTCAGAAAACAGGTAATTTGGACTCACTGGATATGCTGGGTGGACAAATGACGGGGGGGTTTTGAGCCTTGCTACAAACAATTGGGATGTACCGGAATCTACATCTGAATCTACCTGCCTACCTTTCTAACATGAGCACAATCCAACAAACAGAAGTCTTCTTCTTCACGGACCTCAAAGAGCTCAGGGATTCATTCCCGACAGGTGACTGCTGACACCGAAGGAGCCCTGTGCTAAGGGCTTCCCTCACGTTATCCCGCTTGATTCTCAAAGCAACAACCTACGAGGCAGATACTGTCATCCTTATTTTACAGAAGAGGACACCGAGGCAGAGAGGGCCACAGTCGTGGGGGACGTGGTTAATGGGCCACCGAGACACACTTGGAGCGGGTCTGTCTGATGCCAGGGGCTGGGAGGTAGTCCCTGCCCTGACTCGGATCTGGGATGTGACCTGGGTTCCTTGGACATTTTGTCTCTTTTTAGTCAACGTGGAAGGCACATACTTCGATGCATACATATATGGACACTTCCGGTAATAAGGACACGTCAGTGATCTGGAATTCAGGATAAACCTTCCCACGGAAACAGTGCCACACGTGGGGATGCTGTTCCAGAACAACTCATAAAAGACCTTTATATCCCATAACGTTAGCTGGACGCCTGTGGGAACCGTGCCCGTGGACAACGGAGGCCCAGGGTGCTGTGGGGAAGGGACACGTGTGGGGAGTCAGGCGGCTTTTGGGGAGACGCAGCTTAGCTGGGTCTGGAAGATGAACAGGCCGTGGCCAGGAAGACAAGGGGGGGGGAGGGTTATTTCCAGAAGAGGAAAAGCAAAGGCAGAGGCACAGGGATATGTGGAGGATGGTGTGCCCAGGAAGCTTCCACGAGTTCCGTCTGACCAGAGAGGATGTGTGGGGTGTGGGAGAAGCTCAGGGAAGAAAGGCAGGCAGGGCTGGATCAGAAAGCCACCGAATGCCAGGCTACAGAGTTGAGTTTTCTATGGCACACTTCTCAGAAATACGGCATGTTCCCATTCTTTCAGAGACACTTGTCTCCCTGGTGAGGCGGGAGTAGGATGGGGTTGGGTGATGGGTCAGAAATTTTGGATGGGCGATGTATAGCAGGAAAGCAGCCCCCCTCCACTCCCCGCCCGAGATATTCTGACGGCCCCACCTCAGCTTTCTGAGATGCACGCCTGACGCCTGGCCTGGGGCCACCAGTGGGCGTCAGGCAGAGGAGGGGGCCTGTATTTTAGAAAGGACACACTAGAAGTAGACCCACTGGAGGTCGAGACAGTTCTGAGGCTACATCAATGGGTTAGGTGAGGGCCAGGGAGGACCCGAGTGAGGGAAGAAGGAACAGGATGGATGTCCCAAAGGCTGGGGCTTTAACTTCCCAAGATCTGGCAAAGAAAAACAAAGTGGCAAATGGGTGCTAATGGCGGGTGTTTCTATACAAGGGCTGTATGTATTTCCCTTGCATCTTAGGGGAGAACCTGGGTCCAACTGTCTGTGTCTTTGGGCCACAAGTGCTGGGAACGTACAAGTGATTGTGGGGAAACAGCCAAGACCAGGACAGGGGACCAACATCTCAGGTCTCAGCTCAAATGTCCTTTCTTCCAGGGCACCCTCCCCTGCCCTACGTTAGCTGGGGGTTCTCTGGAAGGTGCTTCCAGGCAGTTTCTCTAGTCAGTCATCACTCATGACGTCATCCCATTTCAGGCCATCACCTTCATAAAAGCAGAACGGTGTCCTGCTTATCACTGTGCACCAGTGCCCAGAATTATGCATAGTACACAGTAGGGAGTCTTTCAGAACTTGAGGTTCCAAGGAACATAGTTTGAAAATCGCTGAAGGATGACCACCACATGGTGCCCTATGTTTGTGAGGGAAGCTATCATATCCCCTTTCCCTGCATTTCGTGTTCAGCTGGAGCTGAGAGTTAGTGCCCGGCTCTCGAGACCCCTCAGCTCTCGGCGTCAAGCGTCTCGGTGCCAGTCAGGGATGCCTGACTCCACCCCAGGGGAGTGGAGAGGATGAGCAGATGAGAAACTCTTTTTCCCCTAATAGTAGATCCAGGCTGGAGCCATCACATCTTGCTGGCCAAAGTCTGGGGCTGGCAAACGCCACTCCTTCCCCAGGCAGTGCCCGAGGCAGGCATCACCTGCTGATCACAGCACACCCCCTCCCAACCCTTCTCCATTTAGCACCAAGGATGAAATCTATTAGTCAGGCCTAGGTTGAAGTGATTTTATCTGAGCTAGCTCCGGATGTCAGGATACCCGCGATCAGGAAGGTTAGACACCCAAATGATGGCTGAGAGGGGGAGGGTTTCTCCTTCTCACATGGATGTGGAAGCGGATGCCATCCCTGCCCCATTTCCTCAAGCTGACAACTCGTCCCTCCAAGCTTCCTGTACTTTCTTTCGTGTTCGAGAAATCCCCGTTGTGGTTCCTGGCTACTGTGCTCCACGTGTGGACCCTCCACCCTGCTTAACGGTAGATGGTAACTGGGCGCCAGGAAAGACCCATTTAAGCTGCGGCGATCATGTTCCTCTTAAAAACAAGTAATAGCAAACTAACTCTCCTTCCCACTGGGAGGATGGACCCAGGATGGTCGAATCATTCTGTTAGGGAGGCTGGGTTTTGATTTGTTGGGTTCCTCTTCCTTCATCTTTAAGGCACTATGAACCCCAAAGCCTCTGGAAGGTGCTGTAAACCTGGCTAAGCTATCATCTGAGTCTTGAGGGCAAGGGCCAAAGTTTTGGAGAATATTTCCATTGCCTCCTGCAGAGTACACAGTGGAACTTTCCATGCAGAGGGTGAACCGACAGAGCTGTAAGCTTACTGCCTAATTATCACAAGTTAAGTATCATCTATTTTCTGAAAAGCACACAGTATGTTTAGACTTTAAGTGGAATTACGGAGTTAAGCGAAGCTCTGAACTGATCAACTCATACCCAGTGATTTCAGCGGTTTAAAATAGCCGAGCACGACAAAGGAAGCAAAAAGAGGCCCACAAACCACCAAAACAGAAGCCATAAAGTCTCACATTAAGATTTGTAGACTTAACAACAGGGAATCCCTACAGTTACTCTTATTAAGGTTTATTTACTCCAACTTGACGAACAATTCCAGTGAGCTCAGATATGCCTCATTTGCCGATAACAGCCCATTAGGAAAAGCATATTTAAGGGTGAGTGTATCTGCGGAAGTGGGGACACTGACAGCAACAGAAGGTCTGGCTAGGAGCAAGGTCGAAAAATGAGAACATATTGAGTCTTGTAGTAACTCCAAAAATAGTAGTTGGGAGATGTGTGGTGTAGAGGCAATAATCCTACCATCAGAGCTCATCTTACAAATGTCATGTAAGTCTAGTAAGGCATAATGATGATTTCGAATCATTTGTTAGAGACAAATTCAATTGTGTTCCTTTTTTAAAGGAGGGAAGGATATAATTCATTCCAGAATTTTTTTTAATGCAAGATAGCATATACTTTAAGTGCTTCGAAAATTAAAAGGATAAGCTCTGATCATCAAAAAATATATCTAGGACAGCTTTACCCACTGATGCCGTTCGGATGTGGCATCGCTATGATAAGAAGAGACACCAACACCAAGGCTGAGTCGAACCTGTGGAGGTAAAAAGAATGGACCCCAAGGGTTGGGACAGAGAGAAAAATGACCTGGGCCTTGGGCCTCAACATGTTTGCTAAATCTAGGATATATTTCAAATGTTGAGACCAAACCCTAAAATGACACAGAGCACCAGGGAACCTAGGTTGAGCCTGGGAGGCCTCCTGCCTTTCAGACCGTGATGGCTGGTCTCCCAGAGGGAGGGGGGGCAACCCACACTAGAGGCCATCATTGTGCTATTTTTGTTTGCTTGATTTTTTTCTCCCTTAGCAGCCCCTGACCGGCGACTCAGAGGCAGGTTCAGGTGTGACTGTCCAGGTTCACTGGCTGCCGCCCTCTCTGGTGTCGGCCAGGCCTGTCCGCTGTGCTGTATACTCCTACTTACGACAGAGAATGGAACCAGGGGTCCTGATAAGACGGTCCTTTGCTGGAAGTCAAGCAGAATATCTTAGGATCTACTTGCAAAGTAATTCAATCTTGACTTCCTAAAACTATATTTTCTGGCATTTCATCTATAAATTTTTATAGAATTTTAAAACTAAAAGGAACACGAGGTGCCTGGGTGGCTCAGTCGGTTAAGCGTCTGCCTTTGGCTCAGGTCATGATCCCAGGGTCCCGGGATTGAGCCCCACATTGGGTTCCCTGCTCAAGGGGGAGCCTGCTTCCCCCTCTCCTTCTGCCCCTCCCCCTGGCTCATGCTCTCTCTC
>CM052815.1:21617219-21640412 GCA_028533885.1 Nasua narica
ATCATGACCTGAGCTGAAACCAAGAGTCAGAAGCTTAACTGGCTGCACCACCCAGGCGTCCCAACATGGGTGAATTCTGAGCAAAAGAAGTCAGACACAGAAGAGTACGTACCAAATAATGCCATTTATATGAAGTCCAGGAATAGATAAAACTATGAGGTTGGATGTCAGAAAAGTGGTTGCCAGTGGGGGCATGGTGCAAACGGAGTGACCTTCAGAAGGTGATAAAAATGTCCTGTGTTTCGACTGGACTGGTGGTTATAAGGGCACATCCATACAATGCTCATCTAGTTGTACACTAAAGACCTATACATCTTATCATATATAAAATTTGCCTTAATAAAACAAAACAAAATGGCTTGGGCAACATAGCTAGTTCTGTGGGGATGGTCAGGGAAGGCCTCTCTGAAGAGGGGACATGTTTGAAGACCTCAAGGAGAAGGGGTTAGCCATGTGAAGATCACAGGGGAGTTTAGGAAAAAGTCCTGAGATGGGAAAGAGCCTGTAGTGGTTGAGAAAGAGAAAGGTGGGCTGTTAGGGGCTAAACGATGAGCCCCTCAACGTCCAGCCTCTGGAACTGTGAGAAAATAAATTTCCGTTGTTTTAAGTCACTGGGTCCGCGGCACTTTGTAAGGGCAGCCCGAGCTGCCTGACGCCCGCCCTGCGTGGCTGGGGCCCCCGCTGGCAGGGGCTGGGAGTCTTGAAGGCCATGGTGAGAAGGCTGGAGTGTTTTCAAAGGGCAACGGGAAACTCCTGAAGAATTTTACGCATGGGAGAAATGTGATTGGAATTTACAGAAGGAGAGTTAGAAGGCTCTTGCAGTAATCCAGGTGAGGAGAACAGCAGGAGCTTGAATTAGGATGGTCGTGGACAAAGAAGGTAGGGACGAGCTCGGGAGATGTTTTGGAAGAGAGCTGACCAGACCTGCTGAGAGATGAGATATGGGGATGAAACAAAGGAAGGAGTCAAAGTCGAGACCTTTACCAAGAAGGGGCATCTTGCTACTTGGGTCTCCTTGATGTTCTCTAAGCTTCCCAGGCATGCTTTGTCCCCTGGGCCCTCCCACTTGCTGGTCCTTCTGCCCAAATGTTCTTCCCCCAAGGCTAGCCTGGCTAGCGTCCTCATCTCCTCAGTCTCCGGTCTCTGGTTGGAAGTCACCATCCCCCTCCCCCACCCCGCTCTTCAAGAGCCTTCCCCGGGGGGCAAGCTATGAAGAGTGCTTCCTGTTTTCCTCCATTGTCTCACTCTGCTTTATGCTCCCTCACAGCATTTCTGATGCGCTGAACATCTCTGTGCTCAGGTGTTTGTTACTTTTTTTCCCAACTGGAATATGAGCTCCATGAGGGCAGGGACTTTGTCATGTGTCCTGCTGCTTCCCAGAATGGCAAATAGTAGGACTTTCATACATAGTAGATGAATGAATATATGGAAATTCATCTTAAAAGAGCGCCTGGAGGATTTCTGCTCAAAAGTCTCTACCAGGAAAAGACATTGCCAAGTGCCTAAAATGAATTAGATGTAGAAGCTGTTTTCAGGCAAATAAGCTTGAGCGATGGAATGTAGAGAAGGCTCACAGCGACCCCCTGGCTGAATCCAGACAGGCCCAGAAGGCGACCCTCCTCAAAATACCCATCAGCTCTAACTGACCAATGGGCTACTTACAACTAGGCCCAGTTGCTAAAAACGAGAATATTCCATACGTCCATACATCGCCATACTCCCCATCTTCCCCCTTTAAAAATGTTCCCCATTTAAAAATGGCCCCCAACCCACTGCCTCGTGGCAGACAGCCTCTCCTCGCTGTCCTGCCCTCCACTCCCTTGCCTGCTCCCTTGCTGCATCTTCAATATTCTATCTCCTTTGTTCTGTCTCGGGTGAATTCTTCTACCGCCCAAGCCACTGGCCTCTACCCAGTTGTCGCCTCATCTTTGGGGGTCCCCGTCTCCTGAGAGATGCCACATTTAGATACTACGTTGGACAGCCTTATCTAGAATGGAGTTGAAGAGGAGGCATGAAGGGCTCTTGATGATGTGGGGAACACAGGCAAAAGAAAAATTAAATTTCCTTACAACTTACAGCCCACTGACAAGTCCTTGAGACAGGCAGAGTGACCTTTCTCTAGGAACTCAACTGCCTTGATGTTAATATTTTAACATTATCTTGATGTCCAAGATCTTAAATCCTGTAAGTCTCCACGTAAACATTCTTTTTGGAAACTTCCTTTATCTCTATCCCCCAAGATACATGTTAGCAATCATCGTCCAAGCATATGGCTCTCTGATACACATCTAAAGGGTCTCATGACTAAAGTTCTACCAGACAGTAATAAATGACCTTTCCCTAACAACAGCTAGCCCCCTACAGTCCTGGAAAACTTGCTTCTAATACCTTAGAGACTTAATGCTCTCCCTAAACCCCTTCCAACTAGAAAGTATCTAATGGGCCACTGCTCACGACCCCGATGCAGCTCTTTCTGCCCACAGGGTCCTGTCCCCGTGCTTTAATAAAACCACCTTTTTGCACTGAAGACATCTCAAGAATTCTTTCTTGACTGTTTGCTCCAAACCCTAACACTTTCACGTCATTGAGGCCATTTATTCCAGAATTTCTTGAGTTAGGAGCCCCAAAGCAGACAGTTGTCTTACAAGGGCCGTACTGTCCAGGACACACGCGTGCACCGCAGCGCATTGCCTCACCCAGGCTCTCTTTACTGGGCTCAAGAATTTGCCCCGAGGCCCTGATTTTCAGCTCCGTGCTCACCGCTCCATTCAGTCAGGGGGAATGGAATTTTTAAGTCTCAGCAAAATTGCACATTTCACTGAAACCTCCCATCCCCTAATCCCATTTGTGGTTGGCTCTGTGTCCAACCAGCCCCTCTCCCTAGGTGCTTTCCAAATCACCTCATTAATATAACAAAACACACTTTAATATGCTCGTTGCTTAGGAAATTCCAAGGGTTTTTGGAGCTCTGTGCCTGGAATAGTGGACGAAGGCCAAATATATATTTCTTATTCTAAATCACAATATCACAACGTGTGACAAAATTCCCAGCAGTCCTGAGATGTCTAAACTGCTGGGATGGAAAAGAAACGAAAAATAGCATCCCTCTCTCCCTCCTGGAATCTGTTGGCCACGGTTACCACAGCTGATGTCCACGGGGTGTTTTCTCCGTGCTTCACCCCCATTAACGCACTTAATTCTTACAACAACCCTATCAGGCAGGTGCCCTTTGTATCCCCATTGCGAGATGAGAAAACTAAAGCACGGAGAGGCGGAGTGAGCCAAATTCACGCTGCTAGTAAGTAGCTGAGCTGGAATTTGAGGGTAGCCAAGCTCCAGGGCCGGCGAGCCTGACCAGTGAGCCTGCTTATTAGCCCGGAGAACAAGGTGGGAGCCATAGCCAATGAATTACAAATATCTTTTAAAAAGGATTCAACTCGAAAGCAAGCACGTAAGGACGGCTTTCACTCATGGGAAGCCGTTTCATGGGGCGCTTCTAAGGGGAGCGATCCCTTGCCGTTTCTCATCTTCTCAGCTGAGTGGGCGCCGTGGGCAGCGAGGAGGCAGAAGGTCAGTTTTGCGACCCGACACCAATCCATAAGGAAACAGGATCTCCCCAGCGCCCACTCAGATCTGCTCTTTCTCCTTTCGGGTCTTGAAAAAGCCAGCCAGACTCATAAAATCCCTCTTTCTCCCTCCATCTGCCCCTAAAACACAGCCTCTCACGGTAGCCAGGCCTTCCCCGCCCACAAGGAACAGCAGTCTCTGGCTCTGCACCTCACTCACCTTCCCCTCTACAGAGGGCCAACCACTGATGAGAGGTGGAGGAGATCAGAGGAACGAGCGACGTGGAGAGTTATGCTGGTATTGCTCCTTAAAAGGCCCAACCACCACTGTTCCTGGAGTAGTGGATACTGCAATGGCCTCAGCACGCATCCTCTCCTGGCCTAGCTCCCTCGGTGAGGTCTGACAGGGTCAAACCAATCAGTGTAAGCCTCCCACTCCCATTGCTACAGTGATGGATACACGGGTTGGGCACTCGACCTTCAGAGGCTCCCAGCCATACACTGCTTCATGGCTGGGAAGGAGAAATTCTCTCTTTCATTGGTCCGGGTAGTATGTAGGCTCACGCAGCCATTTCCTAGTAGAGCCAACCTGAGGATGAAGCCGACGCCTAAGGACGGTGCCGTACATCGTGGAGGGGTGGAAGTGGAGCCCCAGGCTGACCATGCCTGGATTTACTGTACCCAGTACCTTCCCTCATGATTTCAGATAATTTGGTTCGGGTTGGGTTTTCTGTCACATCAGCCCAAACATCCTCACCGATAACCGCCATCGAGACGGAACTTCAAACAGAAACATACGTTTGTCTACGCCGATTTGATAAGCCAGTCCAATCAAATGCTTGTATGGCTCAGAGTTCTAAATCCACCCTCTCCGTTAGCGTCTCGGCTCAGGAATCCCGTCTGCTGGCTGACACACTTGTTTGCTCACTTGCTCAACAAACAGAGACACCGAATTTACTATGCGCCGGGTCCTGTTCCGAGTGCTGAGGTTTCCAGGATGAATAAAACATGATTCCTGTCCTTGAGGAGTCAGACAGGGAAAAGAACACGAGTAAGTCTACACAGGGGAGTCCGGGAGAAAGGGCTTTGATGGGAGGTGAGTCCCCCATGCGACGGGAGCACCGAGGACAGGTGCCTCAGTCAGCTCCACAGATACGGGGTCAAGGAAAAGATTCTGGGGGAGAAAATGTTGAGACTCAGTTCTGCAAACCTCGCCTGGATCACAGATCCTCAACGGAGAGCAGGCTTGCCCCCGGGGTAACGTCTGGAAACCTGTTGTCACCACTTCGGAGGTGCTACGGTAGCCGGCGAGAGAGGCCAGGGATGCTCTTAAGCATCGTACAAGACAGGGGACGAAGAATTATCCAGACCCCAAACCAAGGGTGCTGAGGCTGAGAAAGCCTGGCTGCATGAAGTAGGTGGGAAGGGAAGTCTCGAGCGGAGGGGAGAACGCAGAGATGGGAGTCCGCACGGCATGGGTGGGAAGGGCATGCGGGGCCAGAGCCAAGGGCGGGTGAGGGAGCGGTGAGCATGTGCGAGAAGGGCGCGCCCGGGGCCAGCCGGCGCCGACGCCTCCTGGGCCCGGGGCGGAGGGTTCACTCTCAGCTCGAGGGCTGTGACACCAGGGTGTGTGCCTTGGAAGGACTTGTCTGACAGCTGCAGGGCGGCTTCCCTAGTGGCGAGGACTGGGGACTGGACCGTCAGTCTTGCGGCACCGACAGTCACGGGCCTCCTGTCCAAGGTCACTGCCCCCGCTTGCTGCACGCGTTCCCAGCTGTCTCCTCTGCGAGAGTGCAGAAGTACTCGAGCCACTCCATCTTTCCCCTCCAGCCTCGCCACTGGGCTCGCCTGTGGGGCTTACCTGCTAACGCCAGCAGAGGAAGTAGAAATCAGAGAAATTTGCCCAAAAAAATCAGAGGAAGTAAAGCTTTGAAAGGCCCTGAGATTATCCCTGGGGCACAGCGGACGTGGCCCGTGTGTACAATCTTACGGAGTAGTGTGTGAAAAGCAATATACCATCTCTAACGTACAATACAAATGGAATATACGCAAAAGCTCATTTTGCGGCAACATTTAAATGTTTCCCTTTGTCTTTCAGGGCCCATGTTGCTGAACTCACGTATGCTAAAGTGGCTCCAGGACTCAGTAAATGTTCGCTAGAAGAAATGAAAGGGATGGCAGTTCCCAAGGAATTCTCGTTAGTCCGCTGGCCTCCGGCTCCTACAGGGCTTGGGGGCACAGGTGGGCTAGGGAGGGAGCACACAGGGCCGGGAGGGACCAGCGTGTCGGGCACAGCTCAGGACCAGAGAAGTTTCCCTCCAGCTGCGGGGCAACCTGCCAACGGCCGGGCCTCAGCTGTCAGCTGGGAATTGCCTTCGGCCTCTCTGGGCATTGGTGGGAATCGGCAATGCCAATTCTCTCAGTAACAATTGTCCTTGGCTAAAGAGAGCTGCCTTGCCCAAGGACACCCCGCGATGGTCAGTGCTAGGGCACAAAAGCCCAGACACTTCGCACACACTGCAGGGTCACATGCGCTTAGCCGAGACCTTGCAGTATCTGTATCACAGCCCAATTTCGAACTTAGCCTACTCCCGCTTCCTTCCCTCCCCCTCCAGGTGTCCCTACCCAGAGCAGCACACAGGGGACCCTGGCCCGCAAGAGCCCAGGAGGAGCAAAATGGGTAGGCGGGCAGCACGAGGAGAAGCAGGCAGGGTTCAGAGCCCAGGAATCCGAGAGCATAAGCAGGGAGATGGCACTTACGTGGTTCCCACCGAGAGGAAGTTGTGTGTCTCCTGCCCGGTGGGAAACGGCCCGCATGGGAGGGAAGTCCTGGGCCTGCAGGGGAGGCCTGGCTCCCAGGGAGGTCACAAGGACATTCTGGAGCCTGACCCACTCCCCCCCTAAACCTGCCGACTAGAATCCACCTCGAGCTCCCCACTTGCAAGCGGCACCTGTCTCTGTGGGGTTAGCAGGTATCTGGACGGCCACGGCCCGGTGAGATCTGGCTATACCACGAGGCCCCCTTCGCCACCGAACCCCTCCACCTCTTTGCCTTGGGCTCAACCAGGGAGGCTGACCTTAGAATCAGAAATTCCCTTAGGCTTAAAAAGCTCTAAATTAACTGGAGACGACGTATCAAGCCAGGCTTGTTAACAGCTGATGCTAGCTGGCAGAGGTAAGAGGAGATTAAAGGCTGGGCAGGGAGCACACATGCGAGCCAGTTCTGGGTGGGGTGCTGGGGGCGGGGGGGGGGTGATGGTGGTGAGGGCGGGGTCAACACGAGAGCACCCCCCAGGGCCACAGGCAGGTTGCCTCTGAGGTGAAGGACCAAGTCCTCACATCCAACCCCTTGCCTCCCGAAGAAACCACGAGCCGGTCGTGCCCTGAACTGGAGACCTCATGCAGCACGAGGGCGGCCTTGCCCTTTCCCAATGACAGTCTGACTTCCATGCCCAAGCCGTCGGATGCTGGGGAAGGGGTGGGGAGTGAGGAGGGGAAACTGCTGCTAGGAATATAGGATTGACACGTTGACTGGAAGGCCCCAGACTTTCCATAAGCTATCCCAGGCAGCCGGGGCTTTCTAGATCACATTGCAATCCTCGGTGGATGCGACCCATCAAAACAACCGCTCTGATTCTCTGGCCTCCTTCCCTTCTAGAGACCACCGCTCACCTGCAACAGAGGGGCTGGTTGCCTTGTGAGGCAAGGGAGGCCAGTAAACATGCCCCCGATGATGACACACCACTCGGCCTCGCAGGCCTCCAGCCAGTGGCTCGGGACGAGTTCCGAGTGATGCTTTCATCTTCCCCACAGCCATGGTTGCCTCCTCTAGCTCTCCCCCTTGCTTCCCAAATACTGCTCTGCCTGGTAATTCTCTGCTCATCTCTCTTGTACCTGTGGCGGGGATGGGGGGCTGGCCCTCGGCAACCTCCTTGCAGCGTGCATTCCTGCGGTGCCGGGGCTGATGGCCCACACTCCCTCGTGACCCTCTGTGAGGTGGGGCTTCTGTCAGAGAAGGCCCTGGTGTGCGGGCCTGATGGAGGAAATGAGGCAGGATCCATCTTTCTGCCCCCTGGTACTTCCTGGGCAGCCCCCTCCTTCCTCGCCATCCTGCTCAGGGCTGAGGCAGCCCTCCCTGTGCCCCCTCCTACCCCAGGTCACAGCCAACCCTGTGGTTTTGTTCTCAGTCTCTTCCAGAACATTCTGCCAGCCCTCCGATGATTTGGTGAACGCCTACCTCCTCACCGTCATGTTTGGCCTGTTCAAATGGCTTGAGGTTTTCTGTTTTCTGCAGCAGAACCTTGCTTGACCCAGTATCCCTTTTTGTAGGTTTTATGCCCACTTCTCAATTGCAAAACCATCTGGTTTTCCACTAACATTGCCCTGAAGAATGCTTCTGGAGTGACGGTGATTGCGGTCACTACTGTGGATCCTTCAGCATCCCCTCTTCTGAGAGGTGTGGAGCTTTGGCAAAGTGCTGGAGAGAAACCTAAGGGAAGGAGCCTATAGAGGTCTCTACTTCAGAGAGGGGGGCATTCTTTTTCAAAGGTATAACTCAGACATTCTGTTTCAGAGTCTCCCTCATGGCTAAGGCACTCAGCTGACCCTGTTTTCGTCACATTTGAAAACTCCAAACACAAATCGAGGTTGAGTAGGTACATTTTTATTTCTGGGAATGATTTGGTTATTCCTTATCCTTTGGAAGCAAAAGTTGATTCCTCAACAACATGAAGGGATTACTAATTTGCCTGATAGAGGAAAAGTCACTTGGGTCTTTATTCTGCCTGAGAATTCATATGTGGGGCATTTTCTTTTCCCTCCTCACCACCTCATTATTTTCTATATGACTTTTATTTAGAAAAGAACATTTTAAAAAATACTTTGAAAGAGAGGTATTTTTGCTTTTAAATATGAGGCTGACATTATCTTTTCTACGGCTTCATGCCCTGGGAGGAATTCATTTCAATGCCAAGGTTAGTTTAAAGATCTGGTCTGGCCATCTTTCTAAAATCATGCCTTTGTCTAAAGAGGGTGCTGCCTTCTAGAAAATCACTAGGCAGGTGAGCCAAAGGAATTGTCAGGAGTGTGTTGCATGCCTTAGCTGTTAGGGGGACCAAGAGGTTAAGAATTGTCGCTGCAAAACACAGTGACTCCCACACCCCTTGGAGCTAAGGGTCTGTCTTGGCCAGGTCCCAATGCATCCTGCTCTATGGAGACATTGTCAAACAATCCAGACTTCCATCAGTCCCGGGGCAGAGATTTGCCTGTGCTTTGTGTGTTTGTTGGCTTCTTTATTTATTTACTCATCTGTTTTTACATGCAGCCTCTCCTGTAGGGACTCTCACGCAGCCAGCTTTGGAGAAACTAAATCAGTCTCCCAGCGCTTCTGTTTCTACTGTGTCAAGGAGCAGGTCCCCCCCTGGTGCTCCCTAATCTGGCAGAAATGACTGGAAATCTGGGCCTGGCTTCAAGATCCCCAGACCCAGCAGGAAGAATGACATGCTTCCAACGGACTGATCCATTCACGGCAGGGCTAATGGATTCTTTTGTCAGAGGTGCCCTAGCATTTTTGGAAAATCAGGAGTTCAGAAAATGAACAGTTTAAAGCCACGACTCTCTTCTTTTCCTCCTTTATCTGCGGGTCCATTTTTTGCTTTTGTGAGTTAGCCAAGCAAGAATTCTTGTGCAACCTGCCATCCAGCCTCTGCGTGAGATCGGATGTATAGGATATAGAATCGTGTGAAGGCAGATATATAGTGTGATGGGTTTACACGGAAGCCCTACTGCACGGTGGTTAAGAGGAGAGGCTCTGGAGTTGGGTAGATAAATTATGTAACTGCTCTGTGCCTTGGTTTCCTCATCTGTACAATGGGTGTGAGGAGGGTACATACCCGACTGGTGACTGTGCAAATTCCATTAGATAATCCACCTAAGAAGACTAGAATAGAGGCTGTCTACCTGTGCAGTCAGTAAATGATAGCTACTTTTCATGTGATCAGCACAGAAGGCCTGGGGAAAAGAAGCAGGAAGCCGCTGCATTCTTATAAACAACAGTCTAAATTCTTAAAGGAGGTCCCTAGACAATCATTTTGTCTTAAGGAAACTTATCTTGATGCTTATGTTTTTGAGACCACATGCAATCCTCAAGACGCATATATTTCAGAAAAATCTATTAGAATGGAGTGGGCTTCTCTTAAAGCAATCTATAATTGGAATATTTATACATGTTTGTGAGGGGTGAGAAACCTCCTTTTAAAAATCATCCCTCTCCTTCTGTTGCCGTAAGTAATGTACTCACAGGGCATTCTAAGAGTATTAAGTCACTACTGCAAGTTATGGCATAGTCTATGGTTAAAAAAAATGGCACTGTTCTCTTTTTAAGACTAATAGAGAAACTGTCCTATTTCCTCAAACTGTAAAAATGTCTGTGCCTAGAATCTCACAAGAGACCCATTAATTCCAACCTTGAAATACATTAAGAATCCTATCATATACCTCAGCTACGTCTGAGCAAAAGAAGTCCCCCAAACTATGGGTACATAGGAAGAATATTCACTGTTGGTATGGAGAGATTAACTGGAAAATTAAAAATTTTAACAACAGGCTGATTACCAAATTGCTGACTGGGCTTAGCATAAAAGATTTTTATGAAGATAACAATTAATGTTGAGTAATTTCACCTGGAGGGGGAAAAAAAAAGATTTGCTTGAAGCATCTAGAATTTTATAAAACTAAACTACCAATTTGTTTTATATGAAAAAGGAAAACAAATAAAAGGTAAGGTTATCGCAACCAACACAAGCCTCAAGTTTAAAGTACCTAGAAATTCAAATTAGGTAGGACATCTGTTTTTAACGAAACAATTAAAATTCCCACTTCAAGCTTTTGTGGCAAACAATGACCAATCCTGGGGGTGGGGGGAATAAAACCTTCTTGCCTTCAAATTAGCATAGTTCATTTAAGAAACTGAGAAATCGAGTATCATTTTCAACTTACACCTCGCAGATTTTAACGAAACTTTATCCAGACATTTTTGAATCCTAATTCTTGATACAAAAAACTTTTATTTGTAACTAGAGAAACATTTTAGGAGACTGGGAGAGAAACCTTTTTCATAAAACCTAAGAGTAGACCTAAGGCTATCTGAAATTCGGGGGCGGAGTGAAGCATTATCGAATATCCCCGTGAGCTCACGGATGGAACTACATTAACGGAATGTGAACCACCGAATTCGAAACACCGCCTTGTAGCTCCTCATCTGGGGAAGTTTGATGGGATTAGAACAATTTTTGCTGTTTGGAGACATGACTGCACATAAGCATGGTTTTCATCCTATGAAATCACCAAATCTCTCTATTGGACATCTGATTGTTTCCATGGCATATTGGGGAGTTATGAAATCAGGAACAAATCCAACTTCTCCACACTGCTATGGCTTAAAAGAAGCCTGTGTTCAAATGAATTCTAACTACAGCCGTGGTTCCTGCTGAGTTTTAAGGATGGAGGGGGTGAAAATTAAAGACATTTGGAATCGCTGTTGACTTAAGATCAATACTGTACTATTCATAAAATAGTTGGATTTAGGAATTAAAATCATTTTAGCAATAATTTGTTACTCTGACCCATTCTAAGTCATCTTACTCTGCAAAATAGGTAACAAGGAATAATAAAATAGAAAACATTTTAGTGCACTTTTAAATTCCACAAATACACAGTAGAGTGAAACATTATGGGATGCTCTCTCTCCTTTGTTTTCAGGGGAAAGCAAACCCTAGAGTCACCTTTACCCAGCAGCGACTTACATCGTATCCGCTGTTACGGATCCCACGCCGGGGTCGCTCCCGAGTCACCAGAAGGTCCATCTCTGTTTCCCCCGGACTTGGGCTGTTCAGAGACTGCCGGCTTCGGTAGACGGAGTTCTTCATCTGTTGCCTGAAGAAAATCCAACGACTGTTACGATGCAGCAAATGTCCTGACAGATGGAATTCTCCACTGATCCAAACTACAGGCAACCAATGAAGGGTTTGGATTTGCCTTGCAGATCTCAGGATTCACCCGATTTGTTCTCTGGCCATCGGAGGCCGGAGGAACAGCGGAATCGAAGTTTGTTTTTGTTTTTTAGTTTTCCCAGATGCTGTAACCATTTGGCTTAATTGCAAATACTCTGCTTATGGGAACCAGGTAACTCACCAGCTGCAACACTACAACTTCATCTGAAATTCGAAATTCTGCCCCCGACAAAGCCAGAGGCTCTCCCTTGACCTCCGAACTTGCTTTTGTTGACTGTTGACTCAGCAGCCTGTTGTTCCTTTTAATCTTTCTGATTTCACAGGAGGGGGTTTCAATGACAAGTTGATAAACCCTTTGGCTAATGGGCCACTTAATACTGTGACTGTTGATAGATTTTCTTTTCTAACTCCCCAATGGGGTTTCTTTCTGGTAAAGGAGCCATGAACCAAGAGGCAGTTTGGAGTTCAGCCATCCATCCATCCATCCATCCAATATCTACCGAGTGCCTACCATGTGCCAGCTACTGTGGAAGATGGGGAGTCACCATGAACAAGACAGACAAGGCCCTGCTCTCTTGGACTTCCATTCTAATGAGGGAGACCGACAATTCGCATGATTATTTCAGAGGATGATAAGTGCTATTACGAAAAATAAGATGTGACCGAGGATGGCTAACGTGGGGGACCGCTTCAGACAGGATGGTTGGGGAAGGCCTTTCTAGAGAAGGGGACAGTTCAGCTGAGACCCAAGGAGAGCCAGCCACAGAACATTCCAAGCCCAGGGAGTAGCACGTTGAGAGGCTCCACTCAGCTCCCTTAGGAAAGACATACATTTGCCACTGTTTACACTTGCCGTTAGAAGAATCTTTTTGGAGAGGAAGAAAGAAACAGGAACACAGTGAGGGTTGGGGCTGCGCTTTCCTCCTTCCGCACAAGGCAACTCTTATAAGTGGGGAGTGAGGCGCAGTGGGGACGGGTGGTTTCACACGGTACCGTGGCGTGCCGAAGGGGGCTACTTCCCTTTCATGGAACAGTATGTTCCTCTCCGTGAATAACGGGCATTTCAGAACATCTGTCTTCCGAGAATCCCGCCCCCCCCTCCCCCCCCCCCCCGGCCCACGGCACCTGTTTTTTGTCTCCATCCTAAGATTCTATCCATTCATGGGTTGAAGGTGAAGAGGTTATGTTCTTTATTCCCAGTGACTGTAGGGGAAGCCAGAAACCTGGCGGGGAGACTCGCACACACCTCATGATCATACACCCGGTTAGTCCTGGCAGGATAGTCACACACCGTTGGCTTAGAACAGACAGTAGAATACCCAAGGCAATACACCACCCTTGCAATTAGTCTGAGGACTAAAATAGACACTATTAGACCTATCCCCTCACCACAAGAAGCTTACCCCTGTTTAGAGAGCCTCTGTGATCTCTGCTTGCCCGATACCCATGATGACCTTCTTTTGGTGGGAGCACCCTGATGTTCTTTAGAGGCGACCCTTCTGCAGGAGTTGGCCTGGAGAATCAAGCATCACGTCCCCATGGCCACAATGATTGGTCAGAGGATGGGCACATGAGTTGGTCCCAATGAGACTGAGTCTCAGGGCTTTTGCTAGAGCAGCCGGGAAAGAGGAATTCTCTTGGCCTTTAAGTTTCTGAGAAGATAGGATATAGGTGGGGAGTTGCTGGCAGCCAGTTTGCCACTATGAGGTAAGACTCTGAAGAGGAACCAGCAAAGAGTGATGAGAGAACAAGCTAAATAAGGGGGACATTTTATGAACCCTTGGATCTAGTCATGCCTGAAGCTTTGACCTTTCATGTTCAATGACAAATTCTCTTTTTATTTAACCAGTTTGTTCTGGATGGCCATCATTCACCACCCAAAGAATCCTGACTAACATAGTGGCTTAAACTTAATATTATAAACTGTGCCCTATGGTTATCTGCAATTAGAAGCTTCCTTTAGGAATGGAGCACAACCTTGTGAAACAGAATGATTCACACTTTAAGGAAGACCCCAAAGAATTCTCATCCTTGACCTAATTACAGATCACTTTTTGAAAAAGCAGACTTCACAACAGTCTTGAGATTGCCAATTAACCCATTTAGAAAAGATTTACTAATAAGGGTGGTGGGGGAGTAAACACTAGGATTAGCAAATGACATTTAAGTAGGCTATTTTGGAAGTATTAGAAATACAATAGCAAGATTGTGTGAGCCCTTTCAAGAACCATGAACGTGGGTGAGAACTTAGACATTGGGGTGCACGCCAGTCTCCTTTTACATCAAAGACAATGTTCCATTATGATACCCAGCTTAAAGGCTGCTATTTAACATGGAACTCAATGGACCAGACCACCCACATGTGCCTGGTGCATAAGCAACTGCTTAGAAATAGATTAGGCTCTTGGGTAAAGGAATTACTTATTTTAATCAAATAGAGTTCCATTAGGTCTATTCATTTCTTGTGGGCATTTAAATTCTTTTTTTTTTTTTAAGATCTTATTTATCTATTTGACAGATGGAGAGAGATCACAAGTAGGCAGAGAGGTAGGCGGAGAGAGACGAGAAAGCAGGCTCCCCGCTGAGCAGAGAGCCCGATGTGGGGCTCGATCCCAGGACCCTGAGACCATGACCTGAGCCGGAGGCAGAGGCTCCAACCCACTGAGCGCCCCCGGCACCCCGGCATTTTGCTATATTCTAATATATATATATATTCTAATAATATTCTAATATTTTTGCTAATAAATTTTGAAACTTGCAAACTTGAAAAGTTTTGTTTTGTTTTACCTCTGAAAATACTGCTGGGTGGACAGCAATAAATTTTATTTGTATTTTTAGGGGCTTTTTAGTTCTAGGATAGTTTAAGAAAATGGTTCCCAAACTGTTTTCTATGGAGACTTAGGGTTCCATAAAGACGAAATGTAGCCGCTGAGAAAGAGCAGCTCTGCTTCTATTAAAACAAGTCCATCTTTATTAGTTATGGCCTTAGTTTGGGTTGCCTGGAAGCAGGCTCTGGGATGATTTGAGTACAACTGGTTTACCGGGGGAAGGCTTCCAGGAAGCACAAGTTGGGTAGTGGAAAAATAGAGAAAGGAAGGAGGCCGACAGAGGCTATGAGATAGCATTTTGGGTAACTGGGGTCTCAAACATCCCGGAGAAGTGTGGAGAAATACTTGCGTTAAAATGGAGGTTTTACTTTATCTAGGTACGGCCAAGACCAACAGGTCAGGAGGCGGCTGCCATGAAAAAGATAGCGTGGCGTACTCACAATGCTAAGAGGAAGGGACCTGGCCTGGGCTGCCACAGAGGCAGTGAGGGGAAAATGAGGCTTTCTTGGGGTTTCTTGGGGGAAGGAACAGGCAAGGCAGGGTAAACAGGCTTCGGCTTGGATTGCTGGAATCATTTCAGCAGTCTCGGGGCAGAGGGGCCGTTCCCAGGTGTGGGGTACCCAGCCTGCGGGCGATCAGGGCGCAGGGACTGGAGCCCAGAGTGGGAGAGCCTTATGTGAAGGGGAAGGTTGGCGCATGGGCTCCGGCTTGTTGGGTTCACATAAAAAAGGTACATTGGCCGGCGAGCCCAGGACTGTCTCAGAATTGGCTGCACGGCCCTGGGAGGGGCAGTTTCTCCACAGTCGGCCAGGCCCCAGATGTCGAAGCTTCCAACAGGAGCTAGAAAATGTGGTTATTACATCAGCGCAGCTTACACCCCGGACTTCTCTTGCCAGGTGCTTCCCCATCAGCTCCCGTCTGTCCCTGACCGAAGCCGCTCCGGGGTACACTAACCACACCGCACTTCTGGGGGTGCTGCCGAGAAAAATCCCCCAGATGGCAGTCACAGATGCCTGCGGGAAGTAGGGCACTGCTGGACGCGGGTTGCACGGGAGCAGCGGGGCCAAGGGCATCCGTGGGGAGGGGGCTCTGCCAGCCTCTTCCTCAGTTACGGGACGAAGCCCTTTGTGCCTCTGGGTAAGAGTTTATAACATAAAAATGGGGGTGTTCTTCTGACTTTAAAGAAAAAGCTGTGAAGACTCTTTTAAAAGATGCTGGGTGAGCCAACATTTGGAACCTACACGTTGTCTTGATTTGATCTAATTTAGGCCTCAGGGTAAAGCCCGGGTTCCTGCCGCTGCTGCAGGGCTGGAGGACGAGTCCCTCAGGTGGGCCTGCTGTGGTGAGGTCACCGGGAGCACAAGCTCTCCAGAGCTGACCTGGGAGCACCAATTCACAGGTAACTCCAGCGTGGGAGGACGGAGCCCATGCGCTCGGCGGCTGCCCCTGGGGCCAATAGCAGAGTGTGTGACAGGAATGCCACCTCAGAGCTCACTAAGTCACCGTCATTCTCTTTTTCTATGTGAATCCTTCCCTCCCCAAACCCATCCCTTGCTGACCTCATCTCCATTCCTACCCCCACCTCACCCAATGTGTGGTCGTCTATATTTTTCCCTTCACTGGCTGAAAAAACTTCAATATTATTTTTAGAGTCATTCAATCATTTCTTCCACAGACATTCATGGAGAATGGACTACACACTCAGGACATCAGCAGGCCAGGGAAGGGCCTCGAGGAGCCAGCCTGAGCTTTTGCTGGGCAATGGGGACGCATCTCTATGGGGGAAAAAAAAGTTGTTTCTATTCTCCTTATAAAATGCTTCAACTGAAATTTCTTATGTATTTCCCAAATAACTCCCAAGCTCAGTTCCTCTTATTTGCATACGATCTTTGATTCATTTTCCAAGTGGTAGCAGGAAACCCGGGAAAAACCACCCATGCCCCAGTCTATAAAAGACCGCTGAACTAAAAAGTCCCCAAGTGTGATCTAAAAGTTAAAGAAGCCACCAGCCTTCCTATAAAACCCAAAGCCTTCTTCTCTTTGTTCTACACTTACCAACACAGGGACACACGCATTGTGAGCCCCGTCAAAGTGTGATTTTCTTACCACTAGCTTATCACACTCATCGAGTCTAATCAGAAGCGTGGTGAATGAGGCACTGGGTTCGAATTCCCTCTTTATTAGAAGTAAATTCTGTCAATTCGATCACTAAAATGCAGCCCCACCTCCTAACTTGATTTTGCGGCTTCCATCCAAGCCTGTCACATAGTCACTTTTGCTTTGAACAAATGGCCGCTCGGGCCAGGAGCTGTCTTGTCTCCCCCCGTTTGCGGAGGGCGCCTCTGCCAGTACGATGTACGGGGGCGGGGGCAGCAGAGAGCCGACATGCCCAAAGCCAGGCGGCCGTTACCAAGGAGAACGTGTGTTTGAAAGGGGTGGTCTCAAATCATAGAAATGCTTCCAAAGAGGGCTTTAAGGTGGGAAGGAAAAGAAGAAGGACGGTCATGTTTAGCCTTGTGAGCCTCTTCCCCGTTACCCAGGAGGTGAGGTCACTCTCTGCCTAGTTAGCAACAGAGCTTGGGATAATGCCGGAGTACCTGGGGACTCAGTCGTTTCGGAGTCCGACTCTGGATGTAGGCTCAGGCCATGATGTCAGGGTTGTGGGACTGCGCCCTGTATGAGGCCCCGTGTCGGTCGCCATACTCCGTGGGGAGTCTGCTGGAGACTCTCTCTCCCTCTCCCTCTGCACCTCCCCCTGCTCACTCTCTTTCTCTCAAATAAATAAATAAATCTTAAAAAAAAAAAAAAGCTTGGGGATGATGCTAATACAAATTGCCGGGCCTGCCCCTCCCTCTGAGGCCAGCTTGTGCCCCCCTCCCCCCATCTTAGAGACCATCACATCGCGAACACCCATTGCCCTTGTGAGTAACAGACTTCCAGGGTAGTTATCTTCTTTCTCCCATCAGACCTTAAGTCCCACAAGAGCATTGACTGGGCTGTCCTGCCCACCACAGAATGCTGAATGAATGAATGAATGAATGAACGAATGAATGAATAGGACAAAGCATACATGACCACGAGAGCATTCAGCAGCTTGCTCGGTGCCTCATACATTGTAGGTGACGATGAATGTCAAATAAATGAACTAATCTATGAATTACAGAGAGGAACCCAGCACAGAGCTCAGAGTAGCTGTGCAGCAAGTACTTACTGAGGCTGAATGAAAAGGTAAAGCATGAAATTGGCATTCCTTATGCAAGAGCCACTAGTTACTTGAAAAATACCATGTCCCCATGTCCCTTGATCTGGAAGTTGCATAACCAGGTAGGTGATAACTGTCTGTTCACCCAGCTCTGAAATGGCTACAGGTTTGGAAATGTAATTGAGTTAAAGGACAATTATGGTTGTTTGCCCAAGTATTTTTTTTTAATGGCTTCAATTTTTATTCTTTTCTAAACCCGTTATGGGGCACCAGCTTGCACAGACCAGCATGGTGCAGTTCGGCGGCCAGCAGAGATCACAGTCCCAAGGTAACAGATCGAGGGGCCAGGGCCGTGTGACCCAGGGCACCCTCCACCCTCAACCCACTCATGGTGCCGGGACCATCAGAAAATCCCTTAGACGCTGTACCTGTTTTTAGACTCAGCAAATGAGGCACAGAGTTCTGGGTCTGGATCCAAAACGTGCTCAATTTCCTTTTGGGTTTTCTCGTACATCTTTTTCCTTTCTGTCTGAGCCTTGCTCGTCTCCACTGGGGGGAAGTCATAATATCCCTTCCTCTTGGCTTTGAGGCGCAACTTGTTCCGATAGTGCTCGATGTCTGACTTCTGCTTCAGGGCTTTGTTCACCTGGGGAGAGAGAGAGAGTCTCAGGCCCATGTCCAACCAGGCACGGCCAGCATGTGGGAGGTTTTCATCAGGTCACAACTCCTGCAAAAGCTGTCCTAGGCTTCACCTCTGGTCTTTTGAGCCAGCCAGACCCACCTGGGTCCCATGGGTCCCATGGGACACCCACGGTGTCCCATTCCAAGACCAGCCCACAACAAACAATATGGAGCCTGACATTCATGTCAGCCACTCGGACCTTCCATCAGGGGCTCCTTCTCCCTAGTCTACCCAAGTCCACTCAGGCCTTTGTAGTATTGGGCTAATCTCCCCTAAACCCTTTTGGTTCCCCTGTCTGGGAGCTTCTGACTTGGAAGCTCGCCTTGATCCTGGTAACCCACTTCTAGCTCCATCCCTGAGGAACCCAATGGCCACCAGGGGAGGCCATTTAGCTTATGTCCAGTTGGATAAGATAGCCAGTTCCCGAAGAGGCTCAGTTGGGATGAATGGAGGGAGAAGGCGGAGTAGACAGCCTGTCCCCAAGTTCTCTGCACTCTACCAACCTGCATTTAAGAGCTTATTTTTGTCAATCTGTATCTGTCTTGAGAGATAGGTAATTTTGAAGCCTTGTATGGCCACTCGTGTCAGTTAGTTCCTACTGGATAAGGCAAAGCCAGTCCGGTCATATAGAAAGGAACATGGCCAACACCCTTCCGACCTGTCAAAGATACAAGCAGATGGCTATTCTAAATAAATAAGCGGCAGTCAGGATGTTATACCCACGGAGGGAGCTGAACAATGAAATCAGCCTGACACCTACTGGATGATAGGGAGGACCATTCATGCTGTTTGTAATCAGACTGGACTCTATTAACATAACCTTGTATAGTGTTGTTATTATACTCTCTTTAAAATAACCCTTAAAAGAGTTTTTTGTAATTCATAAACAGAAAATTCATCTAGTGATAAGACAGAGATCAATCTATAGGATGAGGCCCAAGGTTCACTAACACAAGGCTCTACCTTAGATGCTTTATGTTTACAGCCTATTTTTTCTGACTTTTGCCAAGGTCTTCCCACCCTGGGCCCTAATAATATTTTTAGGCTGGTAGCATTTCACAGGTCTTCATTGTTCCCTCGTTCTGCTGGCCACCAAGAAAACTAGGCAAAGAGAAGAAGCGAGGATGACATTCTCTGAGCCAGGAATCCCATTTCTGGAATTTCTCCTTAAGCAACATTCCAAGGGAGCTTCAAAGTCAGAGATGAAAGTTAACATCACCAGTAATCAGACGTATCAGATGTATCAGCATTTGTGGGCCCTTGATGCCCACAAAAGGGCCCGTCGGCCCCGTGGTTCTGCCAAGAATGCATGACTGCAATCCAACCACGAGAAAACATCAGACAAACCGAGACTGAGGGACACGGTCTGTGATAACTGGCCCGTACTCTTCAAAAGAATAGTGGTCATGAAAGACAAAGAATGGTCACAGAGAAGGACTGAGGATCTGTCCCGGACTGGAGGAGACATGACTAAATCCCATGTGGGACCCTGGACCAGTTCCTGGGACAGGAAAGGGACATTGGTGGGAAAACCGATGAAATTCAAATGAGGTCTGTAGATTAGTCAACCACAGAGTACAAATGTTAATTTCCTGGGTTTGATAATTATTCTATGGTTATGGAAGATGTTCACACTCGAGGTAGCTAGGTAAAGAGCCGATGGGGTTCTCTGTACTGCATTACTTACCACAACTCTTGGGTAAATCCAAAATTATTTCAGAATAAAAAGATTTTAAAAGTCCAAGAATGAAATTACTAGATATAAGAACCAGAACCAAATCTAAACCAAAAATTACCTAGAAGATTTGAACGACGGGAGATCAGTTTTCCAGTCAATGGTATACCTACTCAACAAAGTCATGAACAATGATCATCCCAAAGACAATAGCAACAACTGCAAATGTTTAGATATAGGGATGCCTGGGTGGTTCAGTCAGTTAAAAGCAACTGCCTTGGGGCCCCTGGGTGGCGCAGTTGGTTGAGCGACTGCCTTCAGCTCAGGTCATGATCCCGGAGTCCCGGGATCGAGTCCCACATCGGGCTCCCGGCTCCATGGGGAGTCCGCTTCTCACTCTGACTTCTCCCTTCTCATGCTCTCTCTCACTCTCTCTCTTCCCTAATAAATAAATAAATAAAATCTTTAAAAAAATAAATAAATAAAAGCATCTGCCTTTGGCTCAGGTCATGATCCCGGGTCCTGGGATCGAGCCCCACGTCAGGCTCCCTACTCAACAGGGAGCCTGCTTTTCCCTCTCCCTCTGGCACTCTTTCTCTCTCAAATACATAAATAAAATCTTAAAAAAAGATATAAGATATAAAATTGTCTGTATGAGATTCTAAAATATGCATGAGTTTGATAAAAAGTCTGGGGAAGAGGTAGAGAAAATGAAAACAGGGTATGTTAGGGTAGCGAGATTATAGTGATTTTTCTTTTTTGTTCTAAACATTCTATGTGGTCATTATGTTTTCTTTAAAATAATCTTTAAAAGAATTACCTACAATTCATAAAAGGAAAATTTATGGCTTTGGGGTTGTGGTTTCTTTGCTGAAACAAGCCAACTGTAAGAGAAGAAGGAAGAAAATTCTAAGACAATCTGCCTTGAATACTACAAAGCAGCAAATGACAGAGAACACTTCAGCGCTCTCTTCTGATCCAAATGCCAGCAAGGTCTGTTCCTTTAACTACCAAAATGTAACAGCTATTTATTTCTGGACAGGCAAGATGCTCATCCGTTTCCCTTCTGGGACAGGGTGACGGGCCTGGCAGAAAAAGGGAGTTGTATGTTGAATTTCGCTGCGATCTAGAACGTGTCCCCATGACAGTCATGCCATGAAGCTGGGGTGAAAAGATCCAGGCATGGCAGCCATTATCCAGGTCCACACTGGGCAGACGTCCTGATCAAGAGCGGCTGCCAGTTGATTAGTGACTACCTCAGAGTGGCCGCGGACCGGCCTCCTCACTGGGCTTGTGTATCGGGTGGGAGAACTGTGCCCTAGGAAAGATTCAGAGGGCACGATTAGCTTTGAGAAGACACAAAGGTGCCCAGATTATACAACCAAGGGACATAAGATGATAAATGATCAATAAATCCTCGCTCGTTGGCTAACTAATAACAATAATAGTAATAATAATAATGTACTGACTGTGTGCTACGCCCTGCTCTCAGTGTTTTATCTACGTCAATTCATGTGTTCCTCCCAAGAGCCCCACTTTACACATGGAAGTACTGAAGCATCAAGAAATGAACTAAACTGCCCAAGGCCACATAAATACTAAGTAGAAGAACTTGGCTTCAAATCCTTGCAGCACAGCTTGAGAGTTTGTACTACTGTAAGCTTGTTTAACTCTTATTTTCCACTGACATGCTGCAGTAAGTCAAAGAGAGGGAAGGAGCACTGGACAGGGAGCCAGGGGGCCCGAACACCATATCGGGCTTTCACAACATCCACGGTGGGCTTCTGACAAAGCCACTTGACCCTCTGGTCTCGGTTTCTTTGTCTAAAATACGAGGAAGTTGAAAAAAAAAATAATAAACTATGAGGAACCTGGTATAGAAGTGCTCTGTAGGTCCATAACCAGTGAAATTCTTTTTAAAGATTGATGACCCTTGGGTCTCGCCTGCCTCGCCGCACGGCCTCGCTGCCCTGCGCCCTCCACAGGGCCAGGCCCCAGCCCACACTGCTGGCCCCCTCTGCGTGGGGCTTCCCAGGTCGGAGTTGTCTTCCCAGGCTTGCAAGAGGAGGAGGAAGGGATATCTGTGGCATAACAAGGCCCCCTGCACCTACTTGGCCATCACTGCCTCGGTGATCCAGGCCGCACCCCGATCTGCCCCCACAGGCTGAAGTGGGCCTGGATCATCCGTCAGGTCAAGGCCAGGCCACACCCCCTTCTTCGGGGAGGACCAGAAGCGCTGGGAGGACTCCATCCCCCACAACCTCTCCTCCAACTGACGCTTCTGCAAGGTGCCTAAAGACCCTGCGAAGCCCTAGCCCAAGGGCAACATCTGGGTGGTCACCTGATCCCAGCCCAGATGCCGGCAGAGTAGGGGCGTGCGGGGAGCTTCTGCCAAGGACCTGGGCCCCTGCGTGCGGCACTGCTGGCCCTCCCGGCCACCCAGAGCCCAGCCACCCCTCGGCGAGGGCTCCAGCATCAAGTTTCTGCTGGGGGACCCCTGGGAGGGGGTGCCATGGAGCAGATCAGGTCCAGTCGGCTCTGGGCACAGTGGGGACGAGGTGGTGCCCACCCCACCCCTGCCCTCTGAGAGACCTCTGGGGCCCCTTGCTCCGTCCCTGGGCCCAGAAGAGCAGAGGGGGAGACTTCCTAGGGGGATACCACCCCTCTCCCCTGAGCCCAAAGCCTGGCCCCCGCCATTTACTGCAGGGTACCCCAGAGCCCAGGGACTCTCTGGTGGGAGTCACAGGGCCTCACTTTGGGCAGCTGCCTACCTTCACCCGCAGTGTGCTCATGCCCTCGGCTCCACTGCTGCCCCATAGTCTGCCTCCAGTGCTCACCCCTTCAACCAGCCCAGTCTACTGTGTGGGGGGTGCCTGAAGCCCATGGCCCCCCTGGGTTGCTCTAGGACCGAGATGCTCTCCTCCAGGGGGCGCCACTGCACAGGGGCATCTGTGATGTGTGGGTCAGCCGCTCCCAGGCTGCCTCCATCCCAGGCTGGCTACTCTCCTGGCCCAGCCTGCGAGGCTCCCAGGGCAGGGCTGCTCTCCTCTCCTGCCCCCTCCTGCCACCGTTGGCTTGCTGGGAAACCAAGGCCAAGAGGACCAGGAAATGTCTGTGGCCACTGCAGCCTTGAAACATGAGGCTTCAGCGGTGCTGAGAGCCCCCGATGTTCATTGGTCTACCGCACAAAGGGCTGGGGTCCACTCAGGCGCTGCCCTGGCCCTGATGGGA
>CM052815.1:21640912-21687750 GCA_028533885.1 Nasua narica
CCTGGAGAAAGGATGGCTTTTTAATCGAACAAACACATTAGAACCTCAACCTTGTACTGTAATTGGATTTTATTCATGCACCTGGCTCCTGTTATTTCTGATATTTAAATAATCAAAGTGACCTAAACAATAAGGAGGCAAGCAGAGCTGTGGAAAAACAAGAACAGAAGGTCGGCGGGAACATTTTGGGCAGGACAGTGTCTCACCAGCCAGGGTGGGGAGTGATGGGGTTGGAAACAGGCCTTGCTCCCTCCTTTCCTATGGATTAGATGCAAGGGAGGGGGAAAGGCATCATCTCGTAAATGTGATTTACTGACAGAGGAGGGAGTGCATTGTTCATTACTAAGCAAGAAAAAGGCATAGAACAGTAGGTACATGGATTCGTTTTATAAAAGAACAAAGTAATACAACAAAACAGATATGTCTGTGTTGTCATATGCATAGTAAGAAGGTCTGAGAAAGACACAGGGTAAATTATTCAAGGTCATCTGAGGACTGGGGTGCGTGATGGGGCATGTGTAGGAGGACAGACTTTGACCTGACTTCGTAGGTCTCTGGGAAGCCTTCCGTGAGCTGGCTTGGCAGGGAGCTGGTAGGTAGGATTTCTGGTGGTCCTGGCTAGGGTAGATATTCCAAGAAAGCCCCGCATGCTGTGCCTTGATCTGGGTGTAGAAAGCACAGTCTCTGTGACAGGATATGAAGGAGAAGAAGGAATTCAAGAATCAAATCGGGGCACCTGGGTGGCTCAGGCATTAAGCACCTGCCTTCGGCTTCGGTCATGATTCCAGGGTCCTGGGATCGAGTCCCACATCAGGTTCCTGCTCAGCGGGAAGCCCGCTTCTCCCTCTCCCAATCCCCCTGCTTGTGTTCCCTCTCTCTTTCTCTCTGTCAAATAAATAAATAAAAATCTTTAAGAAATAAATAAAAAAATAAAGTAAAAGAATCAAATCGGTAGGACAATTTAAACCAGTGCTTTACATAATGGCTGGAAATGGGAACGAGACCACATTTGCCCTGCAGAAGATACATCCGTTGTGTCATTATCCCTTTGCTTTCTTTCTTTTTTGGGTCAGAAGAAAGAAATCAGTGACATTTGGAAACAAAGGAATATTCTGGCACTAGCTCCAAGAATCTTAGTCCATCAAATTCCTGTCCACCTCAGTGCCAGGTTATTGGCTTCTCACATGGCATTTCTACAGGATCCCACCTTACAACCCCTTGAAATATGAAGGGAATTTCTTTGGATCTGAGTGGCAGCCCGGGGTACTTGAGCCTGGGCTCCAGCCAGCCAGCACCGCACGTGGAAGGAGCCCATGGAATGACGGTCAGAACAAAGGTAGGACGAGGAGGAGGGGACACACAGTCATGCCTGACGGATGTCACATAGAGATGTTGTCCTAACACAATAAGGCAGCTCCAACGACTTATAGATAAACCCTAACCCCCATCCCTTAGAGGGAAGGAGAAGATCTGTGTGAGGGAGAATCCAGCCAGTTATGTTTCCCTGGAGAGAAAGGCAGAAGCACGGGCTGATTTTTGTGATGACAGGTTGATCACCGTGTTGTCGTTCCTGGGAGAGGTGGCTTGGTCATACCTAGACTCCCTGGCAGAGACTGAACCTCTGAAACTTAACAAGGGAGTCGGGGCAAGGAAACGGGGGGAATCTCCAAGACAAGCAGCCAGTCAGAGATCGGCCCCCCTTGTGGACCCAGTGCTAGGGATCCTGTCGATTCAGCCAAGGATCAGAAAATTTGCAAAGCAAACATCAGTGCATTCTGCAGAGGGTTTTTCTAAAGCATGAGGCAATTCCATAAGGTCAGGGACCAGAGGGCGTGACACAGGATAATTCAGATAAGGGGGACAGGCAATATCCCAAGAGGCAGGTAGCAGCCTCCTGGACTTTCCTGGGGGCACGCACCGGACAGGAGAACCTAGGGTGCGTGTGAGCGTGGGCACCCGTGTGTGTGTGCAAGTGTGTGTGGGAAGGGCTCAGGGCTGGTGTTGGCAAGGAAGGCTTCTCACCATTTCTCTTCCGTGCCTCCTCCTTTGTCACTTTCTGCTGTGCCATGACATTCTGGGGCGAGCGCCTCCCTGAGCTGGGCTTCCCTGATTCGTTGCTGATGACAGAGCCGTTCTCACTGGGCGACCTGCTGGAAGTAACCATAGCAACAGGAAGACGGTAAGTTCTGACTCCAGCAGCCTCCTCTCAAGGTTATTTTATTTGCAGTTTATGTCTGTCGCCTTTCATTCTGGTTTTATCCACAAGGAAGAAATGATACAGGAAAAGGAAAAAAAAAAATGCCAAAAAACAAAACAAAACTAGCCCCGCGCCCCCGCATGGGTTAAGCATCTGGCCAGGGTGAAGTCTGTTGTTTACAGGGACAGCTCCGTGAGTGCGGCCCTCAGTCCCCTCTCTGTTCCATTAACGCGCAGCGCCTATGGAAATGGTGGTGACGGCATTTGTGAGCATGCCCTCTGTTTAAAACACAGCGCTCTGAAGAGGGTGGGAGAGCGCTGCGTTCACGCGGCATCGGCAGGGACATGCATAAGACATAATGTCCTCTTTACGGAATAGACCTCAACCACTAAAGTTGAAGTCACCCCACCACCGAGTTCGTCACTCAGCCTCCCACACCGGTGTGTGTCACGGCACACACATGTCCTGGAACTGTGCTACGTGGCGAACCGTCCAAGCAGTTCGTGCCTTCAGGACATGCTTCCCGGGCAGCAGCTCTGCGCTGGGCATCGCGCCAGGTCTCCTGGGCTACAGACACACGAAGGCACCCCCAGGTTCTTCAAGAGCTTCCCATCAGAAGCACTAACTAGGTGCCCAGGACGACGCAAATGCTTTCAGAACTCTTGGTGCGTCGTCAGGACAATCCCCTGGTCTGGTGATTGTCACCCTTGTTTCGCAAGTGAAGGATGTGACGCTCGCGGAGGTGGACGGTTTCGTCTGGGGCCAAGTTAGGAAGCCGCGGAGCCGTCCTTAAACCAGGGCTCTTCCCACCTGCCAGGGCACCTCTCCTTTCCAGTCTCCTGAACCATCTTGGATGACACAGCCCTGGGGCAAGCCACAGGGGCCGTCTCCCCTTCCCTTGGGACTGATTCTGGTCTTCTGGGACTCTCTGGGAAATGGGCTCTTGGAGCCCCTGCTGCGGTTCGTGCTTCCTCAGGCCTCAGGTCATCATAAAGACCGAATGCCCTCCCTTCCGTGGAGACAGTCAGGAGGCAGGTACCCAGAGGCCTCATTGAACCTCTTGTTCTTCTACTGCCGACTGTCCGAATTCAGAACCTGAAGGCATCCTGCCCTACAATGGAAGATTGCCTAGAATGACATGTAGCCCTTAACCAGTGAGGAAGCAGCTTCTAAAGTGGATGCTCCTTTCTTCCCCTGCCTTCTCTCTCCCCATCCTCTGGGAACTTCAACACCCCCAAAACCACCACCAGTGAAAAGGCCGGCTCCCGTCCACGGGAAGAGCCACATCTGCCCAGAGGGTTCCACAGGATAACGGAGCCAAATGATATGTTCCCGGCCAACGTGCCTCAGACCAGTGTAAGTCCGTGAAGTCTTGTTTATTATCTTCCTTCTTTGGATCGTCCTAATGCACTTTAACATAGCAAAGGCCCTGATCAGTCCTGTCTTAAAGAGACTCCTCTCCTTTGGTTTAATCCAGCATTTCCGGGTTTATTTGGCCTCCGATCTCTTTCACCATAAGACAGTAATACAAAGAATGCAGCTTGGGAAAATATGGATAAGGTATTAACTTATTAAATATATGTTATTTACCCAACAGCTACTGGATCACTGAGTCCTGGCTGAACACAGACACGTCCACAGAGAACACATAAGCCCTTGAATTGTTTCCAGAACCTCACGGTCAATGGCACCTCCTCTTCCAACTGGCTTTATTGGGACAGCAAGACTCTCATTGAGGTCCAGAGAGCAAGGAAGGGGAAAGGCTTCTTATAACCTATTTTATGTTCACAAAATACTTAATAGTATTTGTAGCATTTGCATATTCTTTCCTTCATTTGATCCTGAAACAATTTTCTGGCTGTTCCTCTCACTCCAGGGAAAGGCGTGAATGAGCACATTTCTGGAGAGGACTCCACCTCTGCTTTACTCTTTCAGCTGCTTATAGTCTTATGTCTACACGGGGCCATCAACTCCAACATCTGGTCAAAAACAGAAAGTGAGATTTGTACGCGTGCGTGTCCACTCACAGGACAGTGACAAAGACGTCTCTGAAAGCAAGAAAGGGCCACCTGTGAGGCTATTGTTCTAGGCTCAAGAACTCAGGAGCCCCCTTCTGGAGATATGGGTGTAACATGGAGTCTGGATGAAGGCGGGGCAGGATTGATCAGTTGCTCAACAGTTATGGCCTATCACCAAATTGAACGGCTGGCTGTCCCTAAGAGGTTGATTCTCTATCATCGCCCATTAATCCCAGTCACAGACCAACAAAAGAGCATCACCAAGAGCCTTGGCTAGAGGAACAGGGCCTGCAACACCTGTCCGTCGTCTACAAGCAGCCGAATCCTCAGATTTCAGTTTTAAAACAGTTTTAAAAATAGATTTAAAAATCGAGATATCTTCATGACCCATCAAACCCCTGGTTTCTCCTGTTTTTCACTTGCAAAACTTTCTGGATCACCGAATGGACCCATTCTGAGAGGTCACGTGGTCCTCAACCAGCAGGAACGAGGGAACTAATGTCGCAAGATGGAAAAATAAATGCATGATGGGTTTGCTGTTGGTTTTGGCATTTTAGTGTCTTCCCCAGTGACTCCCATGGTCAGCTGAACTTGAACAGAGGTGAGCTTTCTCGCATAGCTTTGGCAAGGACCGAGCCAGCCCTTAGTAAAATTCTCTTTTTACGGTAACATTATGAAGCAAATGTAGAAATCATCCAGCTGTAAAGACTTTGTTTTCTTTATCTATATTTCTTTCATAAGCTATTATTTCTTAATAAAATTCTCAGGGTAAGTAATTGAATTTGATTACCAAAAGTAGACTCCTTGCTAATTCAAGAAGAAATACTTGTTCTAAAAAAGAATTTTTTTTTAAATAAATCTTTATACAACTTAAATCACTCAGCTAGAATGGGTAGAAAGGAATTTTATTCTTCCCAGCAGTGCTGTGTTAATATCCTAACTTCAGTAATTCTGTTTCTTTTGGGAGTCCTCTAGTAGGTGATAAATACATTGTTGCCACGCCTTTATTGTATTTGGCAAAGATCATAAATTGAATAATTACTGTAGGCAATTCTATTTGCCAGTCAATTCAGATAATTCATCTACTGCTTTGTCATATGTTTCAACTCTTCATGCTGGGGCAGACCGTTGTAGTTGTGATCCCAATTTAGTCCCGCCTCCCCATAACCAAGCTTTGGTGGCCTCCGCCCATATCGACTCTGGACTAGACCACGTGTCTTGCTTTGGCCAATGGGACAGTAGCAAACAAGAGGCCGCCAAAGATTTGAGAAGTCCTGCATCTGGGGGCTTGTTTTCTTGCTGCTCTTGGCATCCTATAACCAGCCTGTGAGAAAGCCGGAGCTAGCCTGCTAGAGGATGGGAGAGCATGTGGCAGGGGGCCCCAGTTACTGGGCCAACTTGGCCAGCCTACCGCCTGACTACAGATGCAGGAGGGAGCCCAGCTGAGATCGGCCAAGCCTGGCTCAGCCCAGAACCACCACCTACCTGAGCTCAGCCCAAACTGCCAACCCATGAAAAATCACGAGCTAAAGAAATGGTGGTTGTTTTAAGCTGCTAAGCTTTGGAGGAATTTGTGGCAGAGCAATAGAGAACTAATCCATATCTCCTCAACCTTCTTTCCTACCCAAGCTGGAATCCAACCCGCTGTTTCTCTGTACCACTTTCTGAGGTACCAAGACCTCTTGGGGGGAAAAACACAGATCCTTGTTGCATGACTCCAGTGCAAAACTCATGTATTGGACACAGGCAATCCTTCCTTCCCCCCTCAAATTACTCCCTTCTCTTGGCTTCCTGGATTCTATTCTTGCTTTGTTTTCCCCATGCCTTATTTTCCCAAAGCTTTTCGATCTCCTATGCTGATTCTCCTTCATCATCTGGACCTCTAATCATTGCAGTGTTCCAGGTGTCAGGTCTTGGATCTCTTCTCTACCTATACTCTCCTAGGTGACCTCGTCCAGTGTCATAGCTTGAAATAACTAAATGCTGACCATTTATATTTCTACTCTGGACCTCTCCTCTGAACCTCACACTCAAACAGCTAGTTGAGATCTGAACACTTCTACTTTGGCGTCTAAGATACATCGCAAACTTAATGTGTCCACATCCAAACTCGTGCTTGTCCCCTACAGATTTCTTCTCTTCTGGTCCTCTCCAACACAACCAGTGGCAAATGCGTCCCTCTATTTCCATTCCTCACAACAATGTATTGGCTAAGCAAGGCTTGTGAGCTCTTTCTTCAAAACATGTCTCGAATCCCAGCACTTCTCATAGCACCAGGCCTTGGCCCACACTGCCATGTCTCACCTGGACTACCGTAATGGCCTCCTGACTGTCTCTCTGCTTCCGCTCCGTCTCTCTACCATCTGTTTTCCACACGGCAGCCAGTGTGAGCCTTTACAACTGCAAGTCACAGCATGTCACCGTTCTTCTCAAAACCCTCCAGTGGCTTCTGATCTTTACTCACAATACAATTCCAAGTCCTGACTTTGGTCTACAGAGCCCGACATGCTCAACTTCAGGCAACTTCTCTGACCCATCTGCCACTGAAGGCTTCCTCCCTAGTACACATTGGCCTTCTTGCTCTTCTTCAAGTAGGTGAAGAGATTTCTTCTCTGGGCCTTTGCATATACTGTTCCATCTGCTTGAAACGTCTTTGTCCAAGACAGCCTTGAAGCTTACACATCATTTCATTCAGGTCTTTCTCAAGTGTCACTTTCTCAGAAAGGCTTTCCCTGACTTCCTAGCTAAAATGGCATCATGTCCCTTCGCCCATTACTCTATCCTCTTAAAATACTTCGGTTTTCTTCTTCATACCCATCACCACCCAACTTACTGTGCATCTACTTCACTGTTTATTGCCTAGCTCTCCCCACCAGATTGTAAGCACCACAAGAGTAGGAACAGTGTCTTGTTCACTGCAGTATCCCCAGTGCCTGGTGAATAGCATTCAACAAATATCTGTTAGATGAAGGGAGGGAGAGTAGAAAGGAGGCAGGGGTGATGTAGCTCTCCAGCCTCCACTGTGGTCTCAGGCAAAGGAGAGAAGGGACTTGGCAACAGCAGTTGGTTTGGCCAGCCAACAGGGCTTGCCATAGAGTTTATTACCTCTTTATAAGACTATTGTAAAGTCCTTACAACAAGTCTCCTGGCCTCTAGCCTAACCTCTCCCATCTATCATCCACACTGCCACTGGAATAGTCTTTCTAAAATACGGGCTGGATGTCACTGTCTTGCAGAAGAACTTTCAGTGGCTTCCCACTGCCCAGAGAATATAGGCCAGACTCCCTGGCCTGGAAGTGGAGCCCCTCCACAATTTTCATCCATCTGGTTTCATCCTTCACTGTACCCCAACCACTATGAGCTATAAACCCTAGGGATGTTCACCAGTGCATGAACGTGTGCTGGTCCCTCTTTTCTCCCAGCTCCTTTAGACTGGACACCTTCATCTCTCCCCAATACTGACACTCCACTCACCCTTTGAGGCCCAGTTAAAACATAAGCTCCTCCACCACCCTTTCCCTTTTCAAAATTAAGCCTTTTCTCCTCTCTTTTCCATAGCACTCTGTTTAGACTCCCCTATGAGCACTTGCACATCATGCTTACTTTCCAGATATTACTCTCTCTCTCCCTCCATCATGAGATCCTTGGGGTCAGGACTCAATTACAAACCTTTCTGTAGCCTTTCCAATGCATATCAAAGTGTTCTGTTAATGGTAAAAACTCCTAAAAATTTTTAAAAAAATATTTATTTATTTTAGGGGGGAGGGGCAGAGGGAGAAGGAGAGAGAGAATCTCAAGCAGATTCTCCACCGTGTGTGGAGCCTGATGCAGGGCCCAATCCCATGACCTCAACTCCATGACCCCGCAATCATGACTTAAGCTGAAACGGAGAGTCAGATGCTTAACCAACTAAGCCACCCAGGTGCCCCCTCCCAAAATGGTTTTCAAACTCAAACCATGAACTCTTAAAAACCGGCCAGATACAAATCCAACTCTCTTGAATCAAAGGCACTGTTTCTAAGATAAGTTCAAAAGCACAAGTGTGACACCAGTGTGCAATTTGTTGTGACACATATGAAAGCTCCAGCTCTGCGGTTGTGGCTGGTCAGTGACAGAAAACCTCACAAAGCGTGGCCCATGAGAAGCCAGTGTTAGGATTCTCGTCATCGCTCTTAGTCCCCTCAAACATTCAAAGCGAGCATGAAGGGGAATTTCTGAAGCGAAACGTGGTATTAACTCGAGGGCTTCAGCTGCTCTCACCATCAATCATTCCCCTTGCTGAGGCGGAGAGGCAGAAGTTGGCCCCGTGCCTACCTCTTTCTGGTTTCGGTGGACTTGGTGGTCTTGATGGTGCTTCCGTCCGGGGCGATGTCTCTTTCCTGGGAGGTAGGAGCATCTCTAACAGGGAGTGGGAGGACCACCGTTTCCTGAGTCACAGGGACGACCTCCTCATCCGCCCCTTGCTGGCCCAGGTGCTGCTTGGCATAATCAAAGCCTTGCACAGGCTGCAAAGAGGAAATGGATCTGCGGTCAGACTTCTGACGGAGTGTGCCTCGAATGGTGGCTTCACGAGAAGATGGGCAGGAGCGTGCAGGGGACAGGCCCACGCTTAGCTTAGCTTTCTGATGAACAAGCCTTAACTCAAATCTCCCCTGTAATGCCTGTCCGCAAATCAGGATCCGTGCTCATTCCGCCCAGCTACAGAATCTCTCCGGACAAGACTTACTTGGAAAAGCGAAGAGTATAAACAAGATGCAAGTACGTGTGTGAGAATAAACTTCTCTCAAGAATTTTATACCAACTTGAAGTCACTAGATACTGCTAATAGAGACTCTTAACTGATATGTGAAATAGATTCTGTATCGTCTTCTGCCTCGGAACGTCCTGTCATCCCTGAACCCCGCTTTCACATGGCTTTATGTGGAGCAAGAGGTGTGTGAATTTGCCAGGTCGCTTGAATTCTGAACCTCAATTTTCTCATCTGAGAAACGAAGACAATCAGCTCTGCTTTACCTGCACTACCCCTGAGTATTAAAGGGGAACAGCAGCTCTGAAAACAGAGAGAAAGAAACGTGCTTCCACACGTGAGGTAGTGCCGTCGTTAATAATAAAATGGGATTTATGGAATCGCTCAAATCCAGGCCTACGGCTCTCCTATGATTCATCACTGGGTAATTAGCAAGGCTTTTATTGCACAATGTCTGAAACCCCAAGTGAATAGGGCAGCTGTGAGCAAAGCCCAACAGACATCTATTAGTGGGGTAATAAAAAACCGAGAGACGTGTTTAAACAATTCCTGGGAGCGTGTCTGTTCTGCTTTCCACCCGAGAGCAGCACAACTGTGGTTCGAGGCGGGACAGTGGGGCGGTGGAGAGCACCAGCTCCGAGGCAGACTGCCCGGCTTCCGCTCCCGACTCTACCCCGCATTAGCTAGGTGACCTCGCGTAAGACACGGCAAGTCTCGGCACGCTGGTTTCCTCACCTGTAAAATGGAGATCCTAGTAGGGTAACAGGATCAAATGTGTAAGTATGTCAAGTGATTTAACCTCCCTCAAAGACATGCTGCGTGGATTAAGGAGTAAATGCGCATTCAGCATTGAATGAAATGCCCGGCACGTGGTAAAGTGCTCAGTCATTATTAGTTAATATTGTTCGCCTTCCTATTAAATCGCAGAACAGGTGAAATAGAAATCAGTGATTCTCTTCAAGAAAATCTGGGGATGAAACTCAACCTCCACCACACGGGTTCCCTCAGAACCTGACGTGGTGAGGAGATCTGCCTTCAGCAGTGAATTTGGCTAAGAAATGTAGCAGGGAGCATCCAGCTAGGTGGAAAGGTCTAGGGCTGTGGCCCAACCTGTCGAATCTTCCTACCAAATCTCAGGGCAGGAGGGAGTTTTATTGCTAAATCCAGCAAAGCTTCCTCATGTCAGGCTGTCTGTAGTTCAGCCGTGGACAGGTCCTCCAATTCCCAGGGAAACTCCCTGTGGGAAGTATGCGCAGCCCTCCTTCTGCACTGAGACACACACTCTGACCCAGATGGTGACCCTGGACGTTTTGTGCCAGGATCTGGCAACATGCTTCCCAAATAGTGTTCATTTCCCTCCTTCCTGTGGGGCCGCATGAAACAGAATGAGCCTTTGAACCACCTGGCCATGTTCCTAGATGACCGGACTGCCTGCTCCTCCAACTGATAGTCACCGAGTGGATTCAACTGAAATGTTTCTAGAAGCTGACCTTTCCCCCTCTGGTCCACTGTTTTATTGTCTCCTGGCTCGGTCTTGTTGCTTCCACTTAGGTCCTTTCTAGGCTCATCCTTGACAAGCTTCCAAAGCTATCTCCCTGAAAACCACTCAGGCCATGTCACTCCCCCATTAAAAATGTGTCATGGCACTCAAATCCTTCAACAAGGCATCCGGACCCCACACAGCCTGGCGGGACCCACCTGCTCGGCCACACTTCCTGTTGGCCCCTTTTCCGTAGTACCCCCACGCCCCCATGATCCTATTTAGTGTAGTGCTATAGTTCTTGGGCACTGGCATGTGCCAGGGACTCTGCCCGGTGCTGGAGATATGAGGATGAATAATAGCGGGCCGCTGCCCTCAGGGACCATTTGATACTACTGGTAGAGTGCCGAGTGTGTGACATCAATTATGACACTTCAGCCCCACTGTCGTTCAAGGAGGTGGGTCTTATTATTATGATTCCCCACTTAAAAGATAAAGAAACTGAGGTTTGGAGAGGTTAAGCCACTTCCCCAGGCTCACGCAGATGGTCTGTGGTGAGGTCGAGATTTGCACCCAGTTCTGCATGATGCAGAACCAGAACATCTAACCACGGCCTGATGATTCTTCCCATGGCCTCTCCTCTCCTTCTGCAGGCCGCCATCTTGGTCGGGCATCTGCTAGTGTACTTGGCCTGGCTCCTGTGCTGAGACTTCTGGCCTGTCGTCAGGGAATTGAGAGTCTCTAATGGCAGCTAAGGTTTCCCAGGAACCTAGTGAGGACAACAAGCTGGCTCTGGCCTTCTCCCTCTTGCCCTGATTCTCCCTGTATTTGGCCCCTCACCCTTCACCTTGGGTTGAAGTTATCGGCTACATAAGTCAGGGGACTGGGTTGACGATGAGTGAGCAGAAAGAGAGACATTAAGGAATGACAAGTTCAAGGGTGGCCCACTGTTATTAGGTTAATAATAACAGTTCTCGCATATGTACTTACAGCTTGCAAAACACTGACACCTCATTTCTTGCTCACAACCGCCCCCTGGGGGAAGCAGGGCAAACTTTACAGCCTTCATTTTACAGGTAAGAACACAAAGGCTCAGAGAGGTTCAGTGACTTGCCAAAGGTCACACAGCTAAGTGGTGAAAGACTCAAGACTAGTCCCTTACTCTTCTTTCGACCTTCAATTTGAAAATCACCTGTGATTTGTTAATTGCCCTCGGACACACACTAGTGACCTCCGACACCGCTGAGACATCATGAAGTATTTATAGTTGCTTCAAGGAGTTTTGTAAAATTATCAGATCAAAATAATCTCCAACAATTACAAAGGCAGACATGTTATCCAGACCTTTTAAGAAAAAAGCATGTATAATAATAAAGGCCAACCAACAGATGAATGGATGAAGAAGATGTGGTACCTATGTATAATGGAATATTACTCAGCCACCAAAAAGAATGAAATCTTGCCATTTGCAATGAGATGGATGGAACTAGAGGGTATTATGCTAAGCAAAATAGGTCAGCCAGAGAAAGACAAATATCATATGATTTCACTCATAGGTGGAATTTAAGAAACAAAACAGATGAACAAGAGGGAAGGAAAGGAAAAATAAAATAAGATGAAACCAGAGAGAGAGAGAGAGACAAACTATAAGAGTCTCTTAATCATAGGAAAAAACAGAGTTGCTGGAGGGGAGGTGGGTGGGGGGATGGGGTAACTGGGTGATGGGCATTAAGGAGGGCACTTGACGGAATGAGCACTGGGTGTTACATCCAACTGATGAATCACTGACCTCTACTTCTGAGACTGATAATACACTATATGTTAGCTGATTTCAAATTAAAGAAAACAAAGGCCAACTTGTAGGTAATATTTATGTGTCAGGCACAGCTCAAAGTAACTTTCATAGCTCACAAAACCTCTAAATAAATGCTGTTATCATCCCCATTTCACAGATGGGAAAACTGAGGCACAAAGAGGTTAAGGACAGGTCATACAGATAGTATGTGAAAGAGAGGAAACAGCCGGGCATCTTTAGGGGGTGACTGACCTGTCCCGAGCAGATGGTCATGCCAACCATTGCGGGCCCTCCGAGCTCCATCCTGCATCTGGGTGTGGCCCTAACTACTTTCCCGTAAGGCTGCCTGTTCCAGGGAGCCATGCTCTCATCAATTATGTGAAGGGAACCACTGGGCAAAGGCTGTGAATCCAATGAACAAAGAGTAAAGAGAAATGAACCAGGAAGAAAGAAGGTCACAAAAGCCCTGATGCCTGGCCCTCTGGCACTTATCACCTTCTCATCATTCTACCTGCAGAAGCCCTGCTGACCAGCATGGTTAACAGGGTTCCGTCTATGGTACCTTGTTTCTGTGGAAGGGAGGGGGCGCGCATGCCCTGGCCTCGGCTGCCAGGCCCGCGTGCGCACTCACTCACCTCCGCTTCGCCTGTCAAGTCTATTACTGAGTCTCAGCAGGGATCCCTGGGAATGTCGACGGACACTGCAGCCTGCATTCTAAAGATGCAGGGATGTCCCTGGAGACTAGGAGACCATCCTCCCGCTCTCTGGATTGGTCACAAAGGCTAACTTTTTCATTCGGCCCCGTCCCTTGGCATTAAATGAATTCTGCTCACACACACGGGGCGCGAGAAGTGATGCAGGAGGCTCAGTCCTCTGAAACACTGCAGTATCCCTGGGTTGCAAGAGCAGAAGGACTGCCGTAAGAAGGAGGCAGTTCCACCCCATTGGCTTCCTGTGATAAAAGGGCTTTGCAAGTCAGAGTACGCAGCCCAGCCTCATTGAGGGAGAAAACAACCAGCACTGCCACACGCAAGTGAAGCCAGTCTTCTCTTGGCACGTAAATTGCCTTGATTGTCAACATCGGCCAGGTATCTCTTCAAGCACGATGCCCCAGGTAGGAACATAAAAGGGGCGATGAAAACCCACAAACATGGATCTCTTCCAGCTTCAAACAGCTTTCCAGCCAGAAGGTATGCTGAAATCGTGGGCTGCCCACCTCGTCTTGGCAAATTAATAAAATTCTGGCTTAATCTGTAACACAAAGTTGGCATTTACGACCTCCGTGTGGCAGGTTTTACATTCCTGGACTCGGCTGCAATTAGATTCTGGTAATTACTGTTATGTCTGAAAGGCTCAGTTTGTAACTAAGCTAAGATGGGAATGAAATACCCCCTTTCTTGGAACAGTTTTGTGTCTCACTGCTCGGACCGCTGCCAACACGGCGCTGCTTCTGGAAAGTGGGTGCCTTTGGGTCGATGGAAACAGAACAGTTTTCTTTGGAGTTCGGCTCTTTCATGGACAGAATGTCTGATCCAACTGCAGCTTTGCAACAGGTGAATTAGTTTAATAAATGATAAAATCCATTTGCCTTCCTTCGCCAAAGCGAGATGCGACCATCCAGAAAGGACTAGGCAGGCATGACTCCTGGCAAGGACCATCTCCGTGACATTCATTCCAACGGAATGGAATTCCCTTTGCCATTTCATTCCTGCACAGGTGGAGAGAGCTCAGAAGTTCTGTGCTGGAAGAGGAGTCTACCCGCCAAGTCTCGGGGTTCAGGAAGGTATATAATGGGGAGAGAGACCAAACATACAGGTCTGGGCCAGTGTCACTCCTCTACCGCTAGTTAGGTGACTTTGGACAAGTTCCCACAGTCGCTCTCTTTGAGTTTCTCAACAGCAATGTGAATCTTATAAAACCTGACCTGACCATGACCTACCTTATGGGGCTGCCGTGATGAGCCAACGAGGTAACAGACCCAGAAGCCGGCACATGGTGTAGCATTATTGAAACATCAGGTATTAGAGGTTATCACATCTCCCTCGGGGACTGTCACGAAGGGAGCTATGTGACGGGAACAGTAGCCTTCAGAATGCCCAGCGTCCACTCCGCTCCCGGTCACCAGAGGTGTGTGCGGGGCGGATGGGCTCCCCGCCGGGCTTCGGTGGAGCCGCTGAACCAGTGTTTGATGGCTGCTGGGCCAAGGCGCCTCAGCTTGCTGGTCATGGCAGCCTTTGGCGATAAGCCACTCCAGCCAATGGAAGAAGGACCATTTTGACAGAATGTGTCCCAAAGAGCCCTGCATTAGGAGCTAAAAGACCTGGTTCTACCATCAGTTCTGCTACTTACTGTGTGATCTTAGGTCGCCTCTCTATAAAAGGAGGCTGTCAGATTAGACGATCTTTCAGGTCTATCTAGCTCCTAATTTTCTGTGCCTCAGTTTCCTCACCTGCAAAATAATGGCCCTTCCTTAAAGCATTGCTGGGAGGATTGAGTTGCTGCCTGTAAAGCCATCAGAAGCACTTACGGCAAAGAGAGAATGTTAGACAAGCATTTGCTATCATGTCCTGATTATAAACGTAAACGGTGTACAACGATGTGAATAAACTTAACACTGAATTATATACTTGAAAAGGGTTAAGATGGTAAATTTTATATTATGTATAACTTACTATAATTTTTTAAAGAGCCAAAGAAATAAAAGGTCTCTTTCAAAATGAGGGCTTACTAGAACGTTTCTGAAGGTATTCGCAATGGCCTCAGAAGCCAAGAGAGAAAAGGCAGGCAGAGTCCCTCCTCACCACCTCACGCACCTTTGCTCTTTGAGGCAGGTTCATCATGGTGTCTGGCTTGAAGTCGTTCTTGTTCTTCCGGCAGAGAACAGCAGTGATGATGATGATGATGACCGTGACCACGGCGATGGGCGCCAGCACCGCGGCGATGATCCACAGGTTGTTGGGTGGGTTCTTCACCACGGCTGTGGGGAAAGCAGAGGGAAGCATGTGACAAGGGGCCCTGGGGGAAGGAAAGTAGCCCCCACAAGTCATGAGATGGTGACATGAGGGTCTGGGATCAGAAAGGCTCTTGTCTTGGGCAAGTTACTCAAGATCTCTGAGTCTCTGTTTCCTCATCTGTAAAATGGGGCTACCACTTTGTTAGGGATCTGAGAGATGAGGTACATGTGGAGCTCGGTGTGGTCCCTAGTAAATGCTCAATAAATACTAGCCTTCACTATTTTTAAAAAAAGGTTTTATTTATTTATTTGATAGAGAGAGAGAGAGAACACAAACAGAGGTAGCAGCGGAGAGAGAAGCAGGCTCCCTGCTGAGCGGGGAGCCCTATGCAGGACTCAATCTGAGCCGAAGGCAGACCCTTAACTGACTGAGCCACCCAGGCACCCTAGCCTTCACTATTATTAAGAGAAAGAGGAAGATGGATTGTATGAATTTGCCCTATAGGTGATGTCCCTGAATCCAGAAGAGAGAAGACATCAGAGGGTCAGAGTTGCACTGGAGGCAGGAAGCAAAGGCCACAGAGAGATGTCTCTAAATACTGTAGTGAAGTCACCTCTGAGCGAGTGATTAAAAAACACAGTCAAGTAGTTGGATTGACCCCCACTGAGGGTTGGTTGGGGAAGCCTGGAAATGCCTTAGTCTAATCATAAAGGTCAGGTTGCTCTCAAACCCAGAGTAAAGAGTAACCAAAGATATTTTCAGTAGGAAGAATGTGTTATTAGAACAGGAGGCGCTTCTTTGGAGGTGGGATTGGAATTAATTAATCTGTAAAGGGCAATCAGGGTACTGGTCATGCTCTATATCAGGATGGGGTTAGGGTCACACAGGTGTATACACCCATAAAAACTCATCAAATGGTATACTTAAGTAAAAGGGTATACATTTTACTCTATGTAAATTTTACCTAAACATCATAAACAAGTATTGAATTCTAGGCAACGATATGCATGCACTCAAGTGATTAGGGTTGAAGTCTGCTGATGTTTGTAACTTACTCTGAAATGCATCAAGAAAAAATGAGATGGATTAATGACTGGATGGAAGGACAGATAAATAAATATGTGATAACGAAAGAATAATAAAATGCGAATTGTGAATCTAGGTGGTGGGAACATGGGTGTTCACTGTATGGTTCTTTCAACTTTTTTATAAGTTGGGTCAGGAAAATGTAAAAAAAAAAAGTCCTTGACATAAGATGGATGAGTCTCCCCCATGATCACTGGTGGGGAAGCTTGGAAGATACTTTCGTCCAACAAAAAGACCAATATATTCTTAGAACTGGAGTAAAGAAAACAGTAACCAAACAATCATCTAGAAAAAGAAAGAATTATTGGAAGGGTGTGGGTCTACAGGAAATCTAGAAAAGAGAGCCAAAGGATAGGCAAGAACTTGTCCATATCATAGGAATGTGCCCTGACTGGCAGATGTGGGGAATCCAGCTGGGGTAGGTCTATCCTGGTGGACAAGATGGCTGCAACTGACTATTTCAGCTTGGTGATACTGTCCCCTAATCCCATCCAAGTTCTCTGCTCTCCTGCACCCTAGATGATCTTAGAGAGTCATGGCTTTAAATACCATGTATGCTGATGATGTTCAGGGATAGATCTCCAACCAGGACCACTATCCTGAACTCTAGATTCTTACATCCAGCTGCTAAATCAATCTCTAATTGGATACTTAAGAGATATCTCAAATTTATTATGTCTAGAACCCAACTCTCAGTTTCTCCTCCAAACCCCTTCTTCCTGTGATTGTCTCCAACCCAATAAATTGCAGTGCCTTCCTCCCAGTTGCTCTGGTCAATACCTTTGCCATCAATGTTGAGCCTTCCCTTTTATTCTCACCCAACATCCTATTCTTTGACAAACTTTGTCATCTCCGTCTTCTAAAAAAATTCACAATCTGTTCACTTCTTTCTATCGATGTTCCCACTGTGGTCCAAGCTACCATCAGCTCTACTGAATTACTGCAATGGCCTCCTACCTTGTCCCCTGTCCTCTATAGCCTATTTGCAATGCAGTAGTGGAGGAATCCTTTAGAAACTCAGATCACAAAACTCCTCTGCTCAAAACCTTCCAGAGGCTACCACTCCCCTCAGAGTAAGGGCCAGAGTCCTTATAATTTCTAGAAGACCCTAAGTGATCTGCTTTTCCAACTGCCCAGGTTACTTCTCTGGCCTTAAAGCCCACTGCTCTTCCCTTAACTCACTTTGCTCCAGCCTACCATCCTCCTCCTGTTCCTCAAATGCGCCGGACATGCTCCTGTCTCAGGACCTTTGCATCAGCTTATTCTTCCACCTAGAGTGGCTCTTCACCTAGACATCCATCCATGGCTCCCTCCCTCACTTCTTTCAGGGCTCTAAACAAGCGTCAATACATCTACTCTCTACCAGATAGCAATCCCTGCCCCCAGCATTCTCCGTCCCCCTCATTCTACTTAATTTTTCTCTTAAGCAGTGCCTCTCAAACTTGTGCATGACAATCACCTGGGAATCTTGTTCAAATGTACAATTCTGATTCTGCGAATTGGAGTGAGGCTTGAGATTCTGCCTTTCTAACAAGGTCCCAAGTGGTGTCCATGCAACAGGCCCCCAGGCCACACATGGAATGGGAGGGCTTTAAAACACGCATTACCGGGGCGCCTGGGTGGCTCAGTGGGTTAAAGCCTCTGCCTTCGGCTCAGGTCATGATCTCAGGGTCCTGGGATCGAGCCCCACGTAGGGCTCTCTGCTTGGCAGGGAGCCTGCTTCCCACTCTCTATCTGCCTGCCTCTCTGCCTACTTGTAATCTCTCTCTCTCTGTCAAATAAATAAAATAAAATCTTTAAAAAAAAAAAACACGCATTACCGTCTGACATGATACGTATGTATTTGCTCATCCTCTGTCTCTGCCTCTCCATTAAAGTGTACACTCCAAGAGAGCAGGGAGTTTTTTTTCTCTTGTTCACTGCTACACTCCCAGGGCTTAGAACAGGTCCTTGCACATAGTAGGTACTCAATTAAAAGTTGAATGAATGTATAAATGAACTACCAGTGTCCCTGTTGCAATTTGGCTCCCCATGTAGGTTTTCATATGGCAAAGACTAAGGTTAAAGTTAAAGAAGTCCCATCTCTTTGGTAGTTCTAGTCTTTATTTTGAATTAATATACTACCAATCTGGTTTATATACCAGTCTTTTATAAGTCTGCTTAGCATAAGTTGGTCCGTATGATCCTGCTGAACTCTGAGGGCTACTGGACCCACAAAGCTGAGGATAAGACTCTGGAATACTTTAGAGACCCCACTGGTAAGTGACACATGATGAGTCAGCTGGTCTTTCTCTCTGACTTCAACCACCCTCTCCGACTTCAACTGGTACCTCCTTAGCTAAGATCTGCCTCTCATCCAGCAGCACTTGGATCTGGAGTTCTTTAGTATAAAAAGACTTCTTTTCCATAGTTTTTATCAATCAGTGATTAATGACATTATTAACTTCTGAAAACAGCTCATTAGATGATACGCTTCTGTTGACATCAAACATTTAATTGCTACTACTTTTAGTAATTTGGTATTTACAAGTGAGTTTGATGCCATTAACATTTTTTAAAGCTTAGGGTTTCCATGAAAAATAACCATATATCTCTTTTGGCTATGTTATTCTATCCTGATGAAGAAAAATGTATAGTGTATCAGAACATGATACCCTAAATGTGTATTTCATTAGCAAGAGTTAATATTTACATGTGTCCTGCTTTTACTTGGCCTTATCATTTTGGTGTCATATTCCTTCTTGGTGCAGTACATAAAATCCTTTCACCTCTATTTAAATGGAAAGAGACTACATTTATCTTATGTACATTAGCAAATTCATTTAACAGTCAAAGAGATAGTAAAGTTAGGTCAACTGAAATCGTTCAAACCCAATGCATTCATTGGCACAGTGATCTAAAACTGCAAAGTCATGTACAGAAGTGAAGAGGCAAGAACGGCTATATAATTTGCAAGAACTTGGGTAGATAAAGGATAATAAAGGGCAACAACACGTTCTGAGCCTCTGTTGTGCGTGAGGCTCTGTGATAGGCTCTTTGCTCAGGCGCTATTCTTATCCTCAATTTGCAGATGAGGAAACTGAGCCCCAGGAAGGTTGAGATGGTTTTATGAAAAGTCATCTCTCTGAAATACATGGTTTGCCAGTTTTAAGTTGGAATGCATGCAGGGGAAGGTCTGGCCCAGGGCCCAGTCACAAGCGAGCACTCAATCCATGTCACTTCCCTGCCCAAACACTCCCATGGCTCTCATGCCACTTGGGGTGTGGCCTTTGGGGCTCTAGTAATTGGGTCCCTTACGTGCACCCTGACTTCATGGCTGCTACTCTCCTCCATCACCGACATCCTTGCTGGGTCTCAAACCCTCTCCCTCTGCCTTGTCTCTTGGTAGTCCCAGGTGGTTGCTCACGGATCTTCTTAATGCTCCAACCATTTAAAATCATGACCCTTATCTCCTTGACACCCCCTGGCCTCCCCTGCTTCATTTTTCTCCAATGCACTTATGAGCATCTAACATTTTTCTTACTTATTTTCCTTATTTTATCTGCCCGCTCAGGAATGGAAGCTCTGGAGGGCAGGGGTTTTGTCTTCTTCATTCACCACTACCTCTCCAGTGGCAGGAGAGTGCCAGGAACAAAACAGAGTCTCAAAAATATTTGTTGAATGAACACAAATCCCCTTCACCAAGGGATCATTCTATCGGTTTCTTAAAATGACATTTTTTGCAGCAATGTCTGATGGCCAGGTAAGGTAAACCAGTCCCCGCTCTGGTCAGCCTCATTGTGGGGAGAATTTTCCCTTCTCCAGCAGCTGGGTCACTGCTGTGAAGGGCACCTCACTCCAGATCCCGCAAATGGAGCAGGCGAAAACCTCCATCGGAAACATGGCCGATTCAGTAATGTCCATCGCTGTCCATTATTCAGGGGTGATGGGGGGCGAGGGGGCATCACATGCTCCATCACAGGGCACTGTACTCAGGGTGCTACACCTTGGCCATAGTGATTTAGAAGACACTAGAATGCACAGAACATTAACACTCTTCCTTCAGAGGGACAAAGTGTTCATTCAACACCACAATTCTCCATTTAAGGTGTTGATCTCAGGTTCACACTGTAGGCTGATTTCAAAACTATTAAGACAAAATGAGATTTAAAACATCTCCACTCCTCTTCTTCTTCATTGGCCATAGCTTCTTCCTCATCTGATCCTGAGTATGGAGGCATTTCCCAGGGTCTGTCCTCCAGCTCTACACCACCCCAGAGCCTCAAATTTTCTTTGGGAATTTATTTCTAGCCCATTATCTACAAAATTCTCAAAACATATAGTGTTAACTTTAACCTCTCTCCTGAGATTTAGCCTGGAATTCCCACAACTTTCCTAACCTCAGACCTCAATATCCCAATAGCACCCCCCCATATTCCAACAATACCCTCCTTGATGTCCCAATAGCACCAACTCAATATTCCATAACATATCCTTGATATATCAGCAGCCTTGTTGACAACAAGGTCATGTTTGATGGTTTGATATCAACATCAAACCCTTGATGTCCCAACAGCATCCCCTCAATAGTCAAAGATGAATGAGATGCGGTATGCACTTTCAGAGAGCTCACAGTCCATCTGCCACATGTGATAAGGTCAGTGATAGAGTCTGGAACTAAGGAAGACAGGGTCAGGGATGGCTTCAGAGGACCAGGGGACATGAAGAATGGATCCTCTGGTGTGGCTGAAGCACAAGGTAGGAAGGAGAGAAAAAGAGGCTGGATGGCTGTAACAGGCGGTATGGGGCCAGGTCGTGAAAGGATCTGAACTTTTGTTAAGTATCTGTGGTGAAGGGCTTGGAAGGCCCACTTAAGAAGTTCATTCTACGTTAAGAAGTTTTATTCTGTGGACAATGGAGAGCCACCAAATATTTTTTGAATGAAGTAGAGGTGAGATCAGAATTGTGTATTATGATGACTTTAGGCACAGTATGGACAGAAAACGAATTGCAGAGTGATTGAGGTTGAGTCACTTGGGAAAGACCCATGAAGTCCAAGAAGAGACAAAGATGAAGTGGAGAGAAGGAAACACACATGTGAGTTAGTATAGAAGGGAATGGGGAGGACAAAGGGGTCATGAAGGCAACAAAGAGCCACAGAGGGATAGCAGCTTTGCAAGCAGGTGTGGTCAAGCCTCTGCATCATCCCCAGATGATCCCCAGACTCATTTCCAAAACTCTCTGTGCATGTCCTAATCTGATTCATTGTCTCTCTCCTGCGCATGCTCTCCAACTAACCACTATTCCCCATCAACCACCATCGGTAAAGTCCCCACAGTCTCAATCTCTCCTCCTGACAGTGCATTCACTTCTTGCTCTAAATAAAGGCAGCTCCCCTTTCCCATCCCTTCCAAAGTACCACAAGGCCTGGAAGTGAGGAGGTCCGGGGACCGACTGATTGGTCAGCATCGAGGCTGGACTGCTGACAGGAGAAGCGATGGAGGGGAAGAGACAATGAACTGAGTTTAAATCTCCACTGAATTATAGGGGGATATATCTGGGGGCCTAGAGGAGACAGCTTCAGAGGCTCCAGGATTTTGAGAGTGGAAGATACAGTTTGGACAGAGCAGTAAAGTCTGAAGAGGACGGAAGCCCTGCCAGTCTTGCCGCAGTGCTCTCGTCGGTTTGCAGTCTCGGTGTGTCGCACCCTGGCTCAGACTCCCCACATATATTCTCAGCCTCAGCTGCCAACCTCACCTCATTCTGTCCCAAGAGAGCTAAAACAATCACAGAAAATGTCCTCAGGCGTCCATGACCAAAGGAACCGCGTGACCAGCACCCACAGCCCTGGATTTTGCTTCCCCTCCTAGTGCACAGGAGGGCTGTTGCTGCTCCTCTTGGAGTCTGACCACTTTCCCTTGGGCCATCTTGTCCCCTTAAGGACTTCACTCCAAGACAGTCTTGTCTCTCTTCTTCACTGTCTAGTTCTCCCTCTCCATTACAGTAATTTATCAATACTCAACCATACCCCATTATCTCCCATGTTCCTCTCCAGCAAGTGCACCCAATCTTCTCCCCTTTGCTGTCACTGTGTCCTCACCTCCATCCTCTCCTCGATCCACTCTAGCCAAGCCAGGAAGCCACTCCTGCCAAGGTGGTTCCAACGATCACCAATTTTACCAAATCCTTATAGTATTTGTCTGTCCTTATAGTACCTTGCCTCTCAAGATAGAAGTTGACACTATAGCTCACTTCCTTCCAGGACATTCCTTTCCTTGCTTGTTTCTTGACCCTATGCTCTCCTGGGCTTTTTCCCATTTCCCTGGCTCCTACTTCTCAGTGTCCTCTGCTGGCTCTAGCTCTTCCCTCTTGTGGCTTCCCCAGCTACCCATGGCTACTCTGGCTAATCTCACCTGTTCCCTTAGCTCTATCTGTCACCTGTGTTGATGACTCCACGGTTCTAGCTCCTGAGCTCTGCGTGGATGTCTGATAGACATCTCAACCTCAACATGTCCAAACCAAACTCTCAATTCCATCTCCTCACTCTTGCTCCAACTCCAATAAGCCTCTTTCTCTCCTGCTTCTCAAAAATGACATCATAAGCAGTACTCAAGCAAACACCTGGCAGTCATGCTTGATTCCTCTGACCCTGACCTCCCGCCACACACAGAATCCATTGTCTTGCCCCATCAGCTCTATCCCCACAAAAGATCCCAAATCCATCCACTTCTCTGATCTCAACCTCTAATACCTTTACCTCTCTCCTGGGCACCTGCCACGGTTTTCACTCCTGTCCTCTACCATTCAGTCTCTAGCTGGAGAGGGAGAAAGTGCTGAGGATAGAACTCTGGGGAACTCACATAAAGAGGATGCAGCAAAACCGAAGAAGCAAGTTGCTGACCTGACCAGATGTTGGGACGGAGCCCACAGGGAGGGAAGGAGAAAGGCACAGAAGAAGAGACTCTAGGTTAAAAACGTCATTTCGAAGCCGAGACTGCATATGGTGGCCATCAATTCTAGGCAAAGGTGTGTCTGTGAGCATGTGCAGGCCAACAAGTGACTCTGCATCAACATGGAAGCCAGACTCACCCCGGATGACGGCACGAGATGAGCACGAGAGGCAAACCATGAGCCAAGAATCAGGTTCTTGAGGAGTGTGGACACCAGCTGGGAAACCAAGGGGAGATGACGACCTTCTATGCCCAATGCTCGGCAGGCTGCCACATCAACAATGTCTACCACGGGGCTTTCTCACCCGTCACCACCATCCACCTCGCTTTCTTTATAGGCCTTGTTTGGGTCCCCAACACCTGGGTCACCACAGAGCCTCCTCACTAGTCCTACTCCTCTCATCTGGGACACTGCTGACAGGTTAACCTCTCCAAATACTGGGTAGTTCTAATGACACTACTCCCCTGCCCAGAAGTCCTCAATAGCTCCCCACAGCCCATCGTTTTATGCTTGATCTCCTCCCACCATCCAAGGCCCCGGTCTCCCAAGAAATACCCTTTTCTGAGCTCAGCAGCTCTTCCTTGCATTTGTGCTCTCCTTGTTTTCCAAGCACGCCTGGCACGTCTCACCTCCCTTCCTTTGCTCCTGTTGCTCCCTCTTTCTGGAATACACACCCTTCCTCTCCTGCTGCTGAAATCTTAGCATGTAACATAGTTGAAAACACACATTTGAGGTCAGATAGATCCAGATTCATATCCCGGCGACCCAAGTGCCAGTTCTCTTGGTGTTGAGCCAGTTAGCTAACTTTTCTGAGCCTACGTTTCCACATCTGGAATGTGGAGCTGAAGAAAGTTGCCCCAGTGAGAGGAGAAAGTGAGGAAAGCTATGTAAGACAGCAAGAGTTACATAGATGCTTGTATATAATATCTAACGTATGTAACATCTAGACATTACGTTACAGATGTAACGTACTAAGTACCTGCCACAGAGAAGGCAACTATTGTTTTTCATACCCTTTCTATGTTCATTCTTTCTGGGTGGCCCTTCAGAGCCGACTGTCGACCCCTGAGCCCTGGATCACTCTGCCTCCTTCCTGCACTTTCCCGAATTCTGCTCCTTTATATCTGTATTAACTCCTTCTCCTCCTTCTCCTGTATTAACACCTTCTCCGCTCCTTAAAGACAGTGACCAGGTCTTGCCCACTTCTGTATGTCCGCCAGCACCAAGCACAGTTCATACAGGACTCTGTAAATCTTATTGAACCAAATTATCTTTAACTTCCCAGCAGACAATACAATCTCAGCCATGGTGATTTTTCTAGAAGAAAGAGTGGGTAGGACTTGGGGCAAAGCAATATCATCGTCATCATCCTAATATCCAAAACATATCCCTTACCCAAAATCTATAGGTTCAAACAACACAGGAAATAGCTGACTGATTTAAGAACCCTCTAGAACACATGTTCTATATTTAGGTCCAAGTCCATTAACGTCAGTTTGGGGCATCACTTTAATTTGCAGGAAATACTTAATGGCGTTAAAAATAATGAATGGAAAGACTATTCCCTTACGGTCAGCTTGCAGGAGGACAACATGATGCAGGGTCAAGGCCATCCTTTGGGAGTCAATGGTGCTCAGGATCTTGGCAGCTGCAGTCCCCAGCAAAGGCTTCCCGTTGTACAGGGTGTAGTAAGTCAGCTCCGCTGGGTCCTTGGGTCCCGGCACCCGCTGCATCTTTACCATCTTTCGGAAAAAGAGAGGCCATGTTTACAGGGCATCCTGAACCAACCTACAATCATCTGGGTGATCTGCAGGCTCTCTCCCGATTGCCGAAGCCTTCTGTGGCTACCAGGACCCACAATGTATATTTTAGACATCAAGCTTTGTGTACCTCCCTGTCACCAGCCTCTCAAGAAACCCTGCTATGGCTGGAGGGAGAGACAGGGAGGAGAAAAAGGGTTTGAAAATATGAACATCTGGAAAGAACAGCTTGAGACTGGAGGAGAAAATGCTGAAATGGTGATGTCTTCCAGCCTCCAGAGATCTCTGGCCTCATTTGGAAATAGGCCTGCACATTAATTCAGGGCATGTTAGGTTATTCTCAAACAAGATTTCTAATTTCAAACTCCTGCAATTGCCAGAAAGAAAAAAAAATTGAACTTATATGTCTGTAATTCAAAAGATCTCGGATAAAAGCAGGACTCGGAGACTCAAAGTTCCTTTTCTAAAATAACCTTTGTTGCCTTTTCTCCCTGTACAAGTGATACAAGTGACTACAGAAAATTTGAAAACACAGAAAGCATCAAGAAATGAAATAAGAACCATTTGTAATCCCTCCACCTCAAGCTAATTACATTATTTTGGAGCATTTGCCTCTATTCTTTGTTTTTTCCACACAAACCTTTTATTTATTATTTTACAAAATTATTTATCGTATTCTCTATGTAGAATCACACATTGCTATTTTTACCTGCATCCTTACATGACCTTAAATATAACAAAAGCATAAGTGGTTACTTCTATACAGCTTTTCAATGCACAACTCATAAACTTACTTAACAAATCACTTTTTGTCAAACACTTGAATTGTAACTCATTTTTTTAGTATTGTAGCTAATTGATCATCATTATAAGTACATAAAACATAAATTTTTATATCTACATAATGTTCTAGTATATGCATGCCTCATAAACTCAACTAATACTTCATTTTTGAATGATTTATTATCAAGTTTTCACTACTATAATTAACAACTGATAAACATTATAGTATAGCATTTTCCAAAGTGTATATTACAGATTGTGAGCTTCATAGGATGTTAAAAAGATATTACAGAAATGTTTACAGCAATGTTGGTCACAACAACAAAAACAAAACAAAACAAAACAAACAACCCTGAAAATTCGAAAGTCACTAACAGTAGAAGGGATTAATAAGCTATGGTATAGTCACACAATGAAATATTATAGAGTAATATAAATACTATGGCTACTTGTATCAATACAGGTGAATACAAAAGTCTGATAATGAGCAAAAGGAACAAATCACAGAATATAAAATTCAAACACAGGCAAAACCAAATGATGTAGTATTTAGGGATATACACGTGGATGGCAAAACCTATGCAGAAAACACAGGCATGACTTAAAATTCAGAAGCACACTCAACTCTGATAGAAAGGAAGGGAGTATGTATAATCAGAGAAGACACATAAAAGTCTTCTAGGGTAAGGTAAGGGGAACGTTTTTATGCTTTGGGTTGCAGCTTCCTTTTATTAGTGTTCTTTGAAGTCCACATGACTTTATACTCCTGTGTATGTCTGCTATCCATAACAAAAAAAGATACTAATACAACCCAATAAAATATGAGTTTAAAAAAAGCTGACCAGACGCTTCCCAAAGGACAGTATCTGAATAGTCAAGAAGCATATACAAAATGCTCAATGGGGAAATTAAAAGTAAAACCACAGACACCACTATCACCCAGCAGAATGACTGAAATAAGGGCCGACAACACCAAGTGTTGATGAGCATGAGGAGTGACTGGAGCTCTACATCTGGTCTGTGGGAGTGAAAATGGTAAACTTCGGGAAAAGGTCTAGCAGTTTGTCACTGACCTAACATTCGGCAACCCTAGGAACCAGCAATTCTACTCCTACACACGCAAGAGAAATGAAAATATATGGCCATAGAAAGATTTATAGAAGAATGTGCATAGCAGCTTTGTTTATAATAGTTGAAAAATAGAAGAGGTCTAGGGGTCTCTCAACAGAAAAATGGGTATGCAAACTGTAGTATATGCATGTAAGGGGAGATTACTCAGTGATAAAAAGGAACAAACTCTTGAATAATACAACATCATGAACCTAAAAAACACTACATTGAGTCAAAAAAGCTTTATACGAAAGAGAATTTATTTATGTATATGAAGTTCTAGATTAGTCCAAATCTAGATTAGTCTGATCCATGGTATGGAAATGAGTATGTTACCGAATATAAAAAGGTAACATAGTACACTGTTAATTGTAGAACCTAGATGGTGAGTTTATTAGTATTCAGTATATAATTTTTTCACTTTTGTGTGAGTTTAAAAATGTTCATAATAAAATGTTAGAAAAATATAGGTATTACTAAAAATAAGGTTCTTATTGGCACTTAAATTTATGAACCAGTGTGCTGAGCAAAATTAAGGAATTTCTTTACTGCAGGTCTTTTTATGGTCTTTGGTATGCCAATAGGCCTTGGGAATCTTCAAGAAGGGGCTATAGGATGAAGCCTTGCCCAGACTGATGGGGCCACAGAGCCCCTTTGCCCCAGGGCACCTTATAGGACCATTTTTCTGGACACTCTCTGAGAAACACTGCTCCACTCTCTTGTCTTTGTGTTCACCTCCATCTCCTCAGAATGAATTTCCAGGACTAAATTTGTGGCCATCTATGAAGTTCTCGTCTAAATCGCCCACTTGCCCTCCACAGAGGTCATACCATTTACTGTTTTTGAAAGTGCCCATTTCATTGCAACCTGACCAACACAGGATAGTACCATTATAAATCTTTGGTAAGTGAAAATGATAACTTGTGGTGCTTAAAATTTGCATTACTTTGATGGCAAATGGAGTTAAACATTTAAAAAATGTTTACTGGTCATATGTATTTCTTTTTCAGACTCAATTTTTCAGATAGATTCACTAGAGAAATATCTTTACATTCTAGACATATACATTTCCATAGTCATGAAAGTGGCCCATCTTTTAAAATTATCTGAGCCCAGCAAAAAGTCCTCTGGGTGGAAGGATGATGTAAGCTATGTAGAGTGAATTTTATTTGGGAAATTCAGGCATGTCATTCCTGTACCTCCTGGGAGAGGAGGTAAGGACAGTGTTTGTACAGAAAGGTAGAAGGTAATGGGCATTCAAATATTTAATAACTTCACTCAATTTCAATGTCATAGCAAATTCTTCTCACCAAGATTTCTCCAAAGTGATGTGAGAAGGTGATCTACAGCCTCTGTAAACTAAGGATTTGCAGAAATAAATCCCTACTTACTTCACTCAGACTTTCCAGGCAGCTATGGGGCCACACACATCGAGCTCTCAGAAGAAATGAGGAAAGACTACCTCACTGGGCTCTTTTAGACACGTAGAATGTGTTAGGTTTCCTAGGTTTACAAATAACACCAGGATTATAGGTTTGTTCTTTCTCCCCCTTCAGCTGAGGCAAATCCCATTTCACTGTCTGAGTCCCAACGGTTTCCTTTCTGTTATTTGGAGAAGTGTGAATTACAGGGCTCACATGGACCCCACCGAGGGTAAATCATACCCTGGCAAGAAAACTTAACCCTGACTTTACATGGTCCCGAGCTGTCACAGACTGCAGAGGCCCAGACCGAAAGCAAGATCTAATGGGTCAAGGGGCCAGATTCACCAACCATGAGCAGAGGACCTTGGGTCTCCCTCAGGGGCATGAGGCTTGATTCAGGAAGGGAAGTGTGTTCCAGAAAATGAGTTTTTTGTACTTTCAAAATTGCCTGGGGACACGGTCGGCAGACAGACTGGAAAAACGACTGTAATTTCCTTTAAACCGCTTCCTCTTAGACACTGTGATATCCAGCGTGCGTATCTAGGTTAAGTTACACCCTCCACGTAGCAATCACCAGTCCTGAGTTCACACCCCAGGGGCAGTCTGCTAGATTCCAATTAGGAAGCCCACACTCCGGAGGCAGCCACCAGCCCTGCTTCTGGACGCTGACCCCTTGCTCCACAGAGCCTTGATAACTAGCATAACGAACATTAGCCATCTGTTCTCATCCTCGGTGAAATCAGTGGTATTCAAGATACATGCGTTGGCTAGACTATGCCAGAAACGCTCCCACTCTGGCTTGAACCGAATCAAGAATCTAAAGAAGCTTGGGGCCTCTACCTTGGGATGGCCATGGGGTCTGCCGGGTTCCCTCAGAAACAGACTCTGTGTCGAGTGCTTATAGATCATCTGGGAGGCACAAGGAATGGACTGACGGGAGGTGATGGGAGTGGAAGGGAACTAGTGAGAGGTCCATTATTAATCCAGTTACCACAGTGGGTAGCTAACGCTTAACTCCACAGGAGAGCTCTGGCAATCCTTGAACACACACATTTCGGAACTTCCCTAGGCAGGAAGCAAGAAGACTGCTGTATTCACACCCCCACGGCTCATGAATTCCCAGGCACTTCCGGCCACTTGCGGGTTCTGGCATCTCAAGAGCGGCCCTTCCGTAAAGGTGCAGCAGCGGCAGTAAGAAGGCTCGTGGCATTCGGTAGAAATGGGACAGCGATTCGGGGAGCAGTGTCTGCTCCGGCTCCCTCACCTAAGTCCCTGCGTGGTCCCCCGTCCGTTAGGAGTGTGGAGGGCTCTGTTGGCTGAAACTGGCTAATTCAGGATCTCAGAATCCTGCCCCTGGAAAATTGGTTGGTGTGTCTGCCGCCCATAGGAGTGGATGGCCCCGAGCTCTGGGACTCCAGCCCGTCTCCCGAACAGGATGGGGAGCAATGCTTGCTTACTGATAACTTTTGCTTAATAAATACGTGCCTGTGTGCAGAATTTGTTCTGAAACCTTACAGTCTAGGAGGGAGACAGTCAGGGGAGTAGCTCACACTTCCCCTCCCCCACAATTCCGATGGTCGTGACCATGACCCCCCCCAGACCTAAGAGCCGTGTTGATGACGTGCTCATCTGCACGCAGCATGGTTTCCTCAGCCTCAGGAGGCTCCCGCACATTGATTAGAAGAGCCCAGTGGCCCACACCCACCTGCACGGTGTAGCTTCCCAGGGTGGTGGCCCGTTTGAAACGCCGGCCTTGTTGTTGGGACATCATGAAGAGCTGGGCCAGGCGCTGCTCCATGACCCGGGCGAAGCTCTGGTTGTGCAGGCCCACCAGCGAATTGTCCACGCCCTGGAGCACTGTGGAGGCAGAAGGCAGGGGGCAGCTCAGAGGACAGACTCCCCACTGACGCAGGGACCCACAGCCAGCCCCGGGCTTGCACCAGCCACGAAGGGCTGTGGGCCCCATCTCGTGTTGGGGCTTGGCCATCCTTACCCCGTTTTACCCTCACAACAGCCCCGGCAGGTAGGAATCACTGTCCTCGTGTTACGGATGCTGGAAGGTCACGGGACTTGTCGAAGGTCATGCAGCTAGTGACCGGCGCCGTCAGGCTTCGAACCCAGGCTTATGTAATCGCAAAACCCGCACTCTCTCCTCCGCAAGCTGGGACACGCCGAATGCTGTTGCATTGAACCCAAACCTTATTTAAGATGCTCTGTGTTGTTACAGACCGTATGGGGACACAGGCTAGCTGCAGGTATGACTAGTTGCGTCTTTCACTGGTTCCCGCTCGGAGGGGCTGGCTCAGGGGCAGCCCTACTGCATTTTCCCTTCTCAGCAGCTCTGCAAATGAATTGGAGCTCCCATCTGCAGCTCGGCTCCGCATACCTCCACAAGCCACCCTGTTCCATGTCCTCATCTCTTCCTGCTCTAGGGGGTCCTTTGGGGACGCACCCCGAAAGTGACCCACAGCCTCTCAGGTATAAAGCAGCTTAGCACAATGCCTGGTGCACAGAAGGTAAATGAAACTACTCTTTCCAGCCCTCCTGCGTGGCTGGGTTTCCTCTACACCCTGGGCTCTCCGGGTAGGTAAGGTTTAATGATGGACCTCTAGGCAACAGCTACACCAGGAACTTCCCAGGACTGAAAGGTCACGTACTGTGGGAGTGACTTCCCTTTGCCGTCTACCCACCAAGCCCAGTCCTTCCTCTAAGTCCCGTGGGAAACCCACGGCACCCCAAAACACACAGACACTGCCTCCACACACAGTCAGTGAAGTCAAAAATGCTAAAAAAAAATTTTCTCATCTTTTTCAAGAGACAACAAACTTACAACGGGCTGGGGATGTAATACAAGATTTTTCATTCAACGGAATTTATTCTACCACAGTCCAGCCAACGGCCGTTCATACCAGCCATCTCCAGGGATATGGAAATAGCCCCAATAGAAAGCATGAGTTGTTATTGTGAGCGCGTTCTCAATAGGCCCAGGACAAGCAACGGACGAGAGGGCGAGCCAGAAGATGACGCTGAAACCAATCAAGAGAAAAACAAAACCCACAGCTCAGTCTCTGAAATTACTTCTTTGAAGCCACAATTGCCCAATAATCCCCATGGAGGGCATAAAGCAACTCTCTTTCTAGGGCCCTTGTGAGGGACTCCTAGCTCATCTGTCAGCAAAACCCCTGCAAACAGAGAGAGGACATGTCGGTACCGTCCCCTCTGTGGCCGGTCCCAGAGGGGCCCCTCAGAATCCCGCCTGACGCAGCTGTCGGGCCGGGGAAGGGCCAGCCTACCTCCTGGGCCCAGAGAGGAGAGCCACGTTCCTGTGGAGTCAGAGATGTGCCTCTAGTAACATTAGAAAAACGCTGCTGAAAGATTATCTCTTTTTTTTTTTTCCTTTTAAAAATTGGCTTGCATGGAGCCCAACACAAGGCTTGAACTCACAACCCTGAGATCAAGACCTGAGCTGAGGGGCGCCTGGGTGGCTCAGTGGGTTAAAGCCTCTGCCTTCGGCTCAGGTCATGATCTCAGGGTCCTGGGATCGAGCCCTGCATTGGCCTCTCTGCTTAGCAGGGAGCCTGCTTCTCCCTCTCCCTCTGCCTGCCTCTCTGCCTACTTGTGATCTCTCTCTCTGTCAAATAAATAAAATATTAAAAAAAAAAAAAAAGACCTGAGCTGAGATCAAGGTCAGATGCTTAACCAACTGCGTCACCCAGATGCCCCCCAAAAGATGACTTCTAAATTGGCCTCTCCTGACTACCAGAGTGGGGACATGGGACAGTCAAAGCTCAGCATCACGGGTTACTCTAAGGAAATCCCAGTGATGACTCAAGGGCAGACATTAAAGAAAGGGACAGTCAAAGCCCCCAGGTGATGAAAAAGTTCCAGAAATAGGGAGTAGTAACAGCTACACGGCACTGTGAATGTACTTAATATCAGTGATTCGTACACTTACACATGGTTAAAATAGTAAACTGCGTGTTACGTGTATTTTACCCCAATTTTTTAAATTGAGGGAAAACAAAACGCAAACCAAACCTCAGCCTTCAGGGAGGTGCAGGGGCCGTGGGAATCTCCCGCAGAGTTACATGGAACCTACAGCCTGGCATTTCCCACATGCCTCACCGCGCTGTCTGCAAAGAGAACGTGCCCTCCCCAGGAGGCAGCTGGAGAAGAGCTGGGGGTTGGAGCCAGGGGTCTGGCTTCGCGTCCTGGCTCCCCCTGGCTGAGTACTCCCAGGCAGGTCGCTTAGTTTCTCTGGAGCCCAGGTCGTCCTCTGAAAACACAGGGATCATAATCTACTCCTGATTGTCATTGTGGGGAACAGATACTTTTATTAAAAAAAAAAATATGCTTTGAGCAGAGAGCTACAAGGCACTTGAGAGGATGCCCGTAAATGCTAGCTGTTGCTGTTTGCTCGAATGTGCCCCTTCTTGGTTAGACACGTTTTTCCCAGAGGAAGACATAACTGTGTTCCAGGACGGTGGCTCCTTTCCTTTCCCCTAAGAAGTACAGCGGGCCTCGGGCTCCCAGCCCTCTCTGCCCGCCTGGAAGGGATTAAAAAAGGGCGTGTGTCTCTCAGGAGGCGCCCTAACTAAGCCTAACTAAGCCGCTGCTTTTCCACCTGCGAGGGACCCATGCTCAGGAAGGGGAGAAGTGTACGGAGGGCAAAAACATATTTTTTAAAGATTTTATTTGTTTGAGAGAGAGAGAGAGAGAGAAAGAGAGAGAGAGAGCGTGCGTGCGCATGAGCGGGGGAAGGGGCAGAGGGAGAGGCAGAGAATCCCGATCAAACTCTGCGCTGAGCACGGAGCCAGACGTGGGGCTTGATCTTAGGACCCTGAGGTTACAACCTGAGCCCAAACCAAGAGTCGGATGCTGACCCGACTGAGCCACTCAGGCACCTCAAAACATCCTTAATATAAGTTTAGTGGGAAAGCAGGTGAAAACTTGTCAGGATTTCCTAATACCAACAACGGAAAGGAAAGTGGCTCCCCGTCCGCCGAGCTGTCGGCAGTGAGCAGAAGAAGACAGAGTGCCCGCGTCCGACATCTGGGAGGCGAGGCTAGAGCGGACGCAAGGAGCTGCGCCTCCGAGCCGGCTGAACGACGCCGTCTTCTTCTCAGATCCCGATCTCCTACCCCTTCCGTAAATGACGGTCAAAGGCCAGACGTGGCTGCCATGAGTGTAGCAAGTGGGTCCTGAGCCAACGGGAACGAAGGAGGGTCACGCTGAGACTGCTTCTAGCCCCTCCCGCCGGCACTGACGCAACCAGCCCCAAACTCGGCGTCAGGGGCCCCCGTTGACTCTGATCACCAGCAGCAGTAACAGCAACAACATAAGCAAATGAGGGCTACGTCGGCGGGTGGGCACGACGTCCCAGCATGACTTGGTGAAGGTCATGTCATTAAAACAGAGGCAGGGTGAGACCCAGGGACACAGGGGTTGTCAAGGATAGCCTGTGTTTAAGGGCAGGTGCGTTACCGTTTAATGGAAACCTCACAGTTCATAGAAGCAGAGACGTCTGCAGAGTTAATAAGCAGCGTTCCTGGTGGAGGAAACATGATTCTGGAAATGTTACACAACCTGCTGATTCAAAAATGCATTTCCTTCTTGGGTATGAACTCTAGGGTTTTCCCTTCCTTCCTTCCTTCCTCCCTCCTTCCCTCCCTCCCTTTCTTTCTAGTTTTTTTTTTTTTTTTTTAGAGAGAGAGAGCACCAGCGGGGCTGGGGGTGGCAGAGGGACATGCATAGAGGGAGAGAAAGAATCTCAAGCAGACTCCACGGTCAGGCCTGAGCCCGATGCAGGGCTTGATCTCACGACCCTGCGATCATGACCTGAACCAAAACCAAGAGTTGGATGGACACTTAACCGACTGGGCCATCCAGGTGCCCCTTTTTTCCTTCTAAAACACATTTCTTTAGTTTACCTTCTTAGCAGGTAACATAATCTCTGCATAGCCATAGCTCTGTGGGGGAGAAAGAAATGCAATTTTCTGCAGTTTCAGAGAGGTCTTGAGCAGGCCTCCCTGAGCAGGGGGTGGGCTCCTTTGGTAGGACTCTAGGCAGCAGCGGTGTTCGGGACAGCACGTGAGGGAGGGGATGGGGCAGGGACGAAGGGAGGGAGGCTGCAGACCGGCTTGCCCAGGCAAACCCTCCATGACTTGTAGGATCTTCCTTCCTCTTTGTTATGGGCTGAATTGTGTCCTCCCAAAATTCACATGTTCAAGTCCTAACCTCCCATATCTCAGAATGGGACTGTATTTGGAGACAAAGCCCTAAAAGAGGTGATTAGGGTAAAATAAGGTCATATGGGGGGCCCTAATCCAGTATGCTGGTGTCCTTTTTAGAAGAGGAGGTTAGGACACAGACACACACAGAGGGAAGACGCAAAGGAAAGACAGCCATCTACAAGCCAAGGAGAGAGGTTTCAGAAGAAATCAACCTTGCTGACACTTTGATGTCAGATTTCCTGCCTCTACAATTATGAGAAAATAAATTCCTGCCGCTGAAGCCCCAAAAGTCTGTTGTACTTTGTTATGGGAGCCCCACCAAGCTAATATCCTCCCCGCCACCCTCCAACACCATGGACAGCTGGGCTGGTCCCTTCTCCTGCAAACATCTCTGTTCCCAACCCTTGTTTCTGTGTGTGAGATTTCCGGAGCGACTGTCTGGCTTTGGAAAAACACAAACAAGAACTTTTTTTTGCTGTTTCATCGGCTGGGAAATGTCAAGGAAAAATAGAAAATGTCACCCAAACACTCTTCTACTTCCATCCGCCCTCACTGTCAGGACACGCCTGGGCTCCACCAGAATTAGTGTAGGTGTGGGGCGTGTGCCAGGGGAGAGAGGAAAGTGCGTGCCCAGCATTCCTCTGCCTTTCACCGGGGTTTTGTAGGGCAGTGCGGACAGGCCTACCATCTTTAAAGAAACAACCATTCCCACGGACATACCCTAGACATCCACAGGTTACTGTCATACCTTCTGATTGGTCTACGTTTTGCAGAGAGGAGGCCAGTGGATTTTACAGGTCATTGTATTGAATGATTATCTAATAAGATTCACCTTCAGTGGTATCTTTGCTTTCTTTACCCTTTCTGGTCCTATGGAAGCAACTCCTGGACTTACAAGACAGGACCAAAGAAAAGCTGCTGATCCTATCAATGAACGGCACGGTTTTAATTATTATAACTATAAATAATTACTATTTTTTTAAATTTTTATGTCCTTTTCTGACAAGCAGTTTTAAAAAAAACAAACCAACCTGATATGGGGGAAAGGGAACAAAATAAGAGATTACCTGTAATTACCCAATAGTCCCTGGTTGTTTCTGATATATCAAGGTTAGGATATTCCAGCGCTAAAACAAGTAAGAAACACACCAAGTTACTTTCACGGGTTTTATATGCAAATATTATTAAGGAATATGGACATAGGTGACAAAATATCAAACAGCTAAATTCGGCTTTAACATTCTTGGGGAACTCCAGGACATATGGGCCAAAACTATCTTGCAGTTCTGGAAAGTAAAACACTCAGTAAAGGGTGAATTTTCAGGGGAAGAGTTTTCTAGGGTTTGTGGATTTCTGCTTTTTCTATTTTTTCCATCAAAAGCTTCTTAACTGGAACATCTTCATTATCAAGACTCACAGCTAGAAATAACTCTAGCTTTCTTCGTGAAAATTACCCAACTATCACTTTGTTTTTAGGAATGATCATCTCTTGAATGGATTTTTCCAATGTCAAGGACTAAGTGTATTATTAGCTAAATGTTTGTGACGAACAGTCCCCATATCTTTTTGCAGGTATGGTGACCATAAGAGTTAATTCATGGAAGGGTTTAGTGCAGTGCCTGTCACCTAGTAAGTGCTCAATAAATCTTAGTTGTTGTAATTATCAGAATATCAAGAGGAAAGAAAATAAATTCTTCACGGCCGCCATGTGGCATAATGAATGCCATCGTTCATGAGATCATCTTTTCCATAAAATCCAGAGACATCTTTCCTTACTACATGGAAATTCACAAAAGCCTGCCATTAAACATTCAAAACAAATTTCTTAGTAGCTACTCTGTGCTAGGTATATCCACACATATCCTTTTATTTATTCATAGTATCAAATGTAACCACAGAAGGAAAGAGAAGCAGTCTTGCTAATATGTGTTTAAAAAAAAAACCCCGTGACCAGTGACCTTGAGAAATGTATTAACAATTAAATTTAACAGCACCAATCTTGACTTCCATTGGCTACCAAGTAAGTGTTTGGGTACAAAATGTAGGCTGCGTTGTCTTTGGAGTCTATGCCTGCTGCATGGCAATGAGGATTATGTAACTATGTAACTAAAGCACGGGAGGAAGACAGGAGAGGACTGACTATGGAGACTTCATCCAGCAAAGTCACGATGCTGATTGCAAATGAGCTGCACTGTGATACCTAGAGCGAGGGCAAGGGCCGAAGGCTGGGCAACATTTGCTGATGGCAGAAGTGGGGGAAACCATCGGAACCCAGATCGCCACAGGGACAGATGCTCTGTGGGGCAGTTACTGTAAGTTCAAAGGCAGACTGCTTGGGTTCAAACCCCAGGTTCCGTGTCTCGTTAGCTATGTGAGAGTAAGCATCTCGTGAACCTCTTGGAACTTCAGTCTTCTCCTTTGCAAAGTGGGGTTCATCTAGGGTGCTCGGTGGGGATTCGATGACGGAAGATAAATGAAGGCTAATGGTGCCTAGCGAGTGCTTACTTCCAATGTGCAATAAACGTGTCATCAACTCAATCCCGGTTTATCACCAACTCCAGTTATTTTATGATAAAAGAGTTAGTATGCGCCCAGCACAATAGGTGTTCGTTGAATGGAGAAAGGGCCCCAGGGGTCTTGGAAAAAGGCATGCCCGTGTGGCACGGACATACTTACGTTCAGCAATGGTGAGCGGCGGGTAGGTGAGGTAGAACCCAACCAGCTCAGCCGAGAGCTGGCGGAGAAGGCTGCTGGCGACCGTGCCATTGAGGAAGGAGCTCCGATTGCCCACCACGTACACCAAGGTGACTGTCTGCGAGGCATTGGACGTGCTCACCATCTGAATGGACACAGGAGGGAAGGGGAGGGAGACATGCCACATAAGACGAGGGTCTGTTTCATGGAGGCCGTGGGAGAAGTTTAAGCAGAAGTTGAGGGGAGAAATAAAAGGGAGGTGAAAAAAAGCAAGGAAGAGACAAGAATAACAACACTCATCGTTTATGGATACTCGCCGGGCATTGTGCTCAGGACATGTGGTCTCATTCAAGCCTCACCACAGCCCTGTGAGGAGTGTCCACTTAGGATTCTGTTTTACAAAGGAGGAAACTGAGTCCCAGAATCATCGAGAGACTAGCCCATGATAACACAGTTAATAAGTGATGTAGGTAGGATTCAAACACAGGCAGTCTGACTTCAGGTTTTTAATGGGCGTGTGTATCTTTTCCAGGGGCTAAAGAGCCTCAGGTTACTTTTATGGCTCTGAAAACACAAAACAGAGCCAGAAATGTTACATCTAAGAGGGCTCAACTGCTCAGAGAAAGCCCCAGTTAAATTCCGGAGGAATCTTTAAGTTCCTACACAGCTGATAACCATACTTAGGGAACAGACAGAGTGATTAAATCTAATTCCAAAAGGAATTCAGAAATATAAAGTAGCCTCTTTAGAGAGTGATTACATTCCCTGTGACCTATTAAATTCAATATAGAATATGTAAATATTACTATGAGATGGTGTGGTTTTCTTCTCGAATTTTATTGAAGTCAGTTTTTTAGTTACTGGAAAATGCTGTTTTCTGGGTCAATGTATGGACAAAAATATCCCACAGATGAGATTCGAAAAACAGAAGCAGTAGGAAGTCATTCGACTGGGTGAGACAGTGTGGGCTTCGGTCCTGGCGTCTGCACCTCCCCCTTCCAGATTCACCCGCCACCCACCCACCCTCGTTTTGTTCTGCACCCCCAGAGGCTGACCCTTATGGACCCCCTCAGTGGGCTCCTTTTCCTCAGGCTTCAGCTAAAAGGAGCTCGGGAGGATGTGGGAAAGTGGGAGGCAAGTGATGTCTGAGAACCGGTGTCGGGGACTCCCTGCCCACAGCATGGCTCCTGGAGGACAACTCTGGCCTCCAGCTTCCCATAACTGCTCCCTCTCCTCACCCCATCTGGCCCCAACACTTACAGCCTCGGGTAGTGCACTCGCCCTGTGGTTTCCCTAGAGCCTGCCTACACTTCTGCAAAGGGTGCCTTTAGTTGGACTTTCTTGGGGCCCCTGAGCAGCTCAGTTGTTAAGCGTCTGCCTTCAGCTCAGGTCATGATCCCAGGATTCTGGGATTGAGCCCCACATTGACCTCCCTGCTCAGCAGGAAGCCTGCTTCTCCCTCTTCTACTCCCTCTGCCTGTGTTCCCTCTCTTGCCGTGTCTCTCCCTGTCAAATGGATAGGTAGGATCTTTAAAAAAAAAAAAAGACTTTCTTCAAATTACCTTCATCTGAGTGTGCCCTCTCTTCCTATAGGGAGCTGAGTGAAATCTTGTCTTTCCCAGACCCTTATACATTCAGACATAACTATCCCTGCAACTTTCCTTTTAAATGTTATTTTTATGAAGATTGTCAAGAATAGCCTCTTCACATTATTTCCCACTTCTCCCCGTAAGTGGAAGTTGCTATTTAATTCTCTCCCACAGAGCCTATAGTCCCATGAGTCATGCATGATACACAGAGTCAACACTTTTGGTCAACTCTTCTCTCTGAAAGTATTTTGGGGAAGTGGTTGAGCCACAGGTATTCATGCCTCTTTCCCTGGTACCAAAAAGAAAGGTGCTGCCTTCTGAACAATTCAAAAGACCTCTCAGTCCTGCCACCTACAAAAATAATAACTAAAACAACTTTTCAACCATTATCTCTAGCGTGAACATTCTATTTTTTGCTTTTCAACACAACTAAGTCTCACTGGATCCCAAAGAAGCCCATAGAACTTGCAGTTGGGATACCTATCCACACATTACACTCAATCAGGTAAATTGTAACTTTAAAAAAAATTGTGGCAAAATACATATACATTTCATCCCATTGACCATTTTAAGTGCACAGCTCAGTGACACTAAGCACATTGACGGGGTTGGGCCACCATCATCCTCCTCCAGCACCAGAACTTGTTCATCTTCCCAAACTGAAACTCTGCACTTATTTTTTTTTTTAAGATTTTATTTATTTATTTGACAGAGAGAGAAATCACAAGTAGGCAGAGAGGCAGGTGGGGGGTGGGGGGGTGGGAAGGGAAGCAGGCTCCCCGCTGAGCAGAGAGCCCAATGTGGGGCTCGATCCCAGGACCCTGAGATCATGACCATAGCCAAAGGCAGAGGCTTTAACCCACTGAGCCACCCAGGCGCCCCGAAACTCTGTACCTATTAAACTACTCTCCATTTCTTCCTCTTCCCAGACCCTGAAAGCCACCATTCCACTTTGTGTCTCTATTAATTTGACAGAATTAAACACCTCTCATAAGTGGAATCCTGCAGTATTTGTCCCTTGCAACTGGCTTATTTCACTCCACATGATGTCCCCCAGGTTCGTCCATGCTGTAGCACAGGTCAGCATCTCCTTCCTTTGTAGAGAGGAAGAACATCCCATCCTATGGATATAACACATTTCTTACCCATTCATCTGTGGATGGACGCTGGGGTTGCTTCCACCTTTCGGCTAACGTGAATAAGGCCGCTATGAACGTGGGCGTACAAATATGGTCAAGTCCCTGCTTTCGATTCTTTTGGGGATATACCCAGAAGAAGCAGAATTGCTAGGTCATGTTTAATTTTTTAAGCAACCGCAACACCGTTTTCCACAGGGCTACACCATTTGAGATGCTCACCAGCAGTGTCCAGGGTTCCAGTCTGTCCACATTCTTACCAACACTTGCTTTTCTCTTTTTTTATAATAGCCATCCTAACAGATGCGAAGTGGTACCTCGTGGTTTTGATTTGCATTTCCCTCACGGTAAGTCATGGAGAACATTTCCATGTGCTCATTGATCATCTACAGATCCTTGGAGAAATGTCTATTCAAGCTCTTTGTTCATTTCTTTATGGGGTTGTTTTTAAGTTGTATGGGTTTTTTATATATTCTAGATATTAACCCCTATCCAACACATGACCAGTAAATATTTTTTCCTGTTCTCTGGGTTGTTTTTTGATCATCAGTTGTGTCCTTTAATCCACAGAGGTGTTTAATTTTGGTGAAGTCCACTTTATCTATGTGTTCTACTTTTGGTGTCCTATCCAGGAAATCTTCGCCAAATTCAGTATCATTAAGTTTTCTCCTCTATTTTCTTCTAAGAGTCCTATAGTTCTGGCTCTCGTGTTTAGGTCTTTGACCCACTTGGAAGTTAATTTTTGTATATGGTGTTAGATAAGGGTCCAATTTCCTTCTTTTATTTGTGGCTATCCAGTTTTCCAATACCATTGGTTGAAAAGACTGTCTTTTCCCCATTGAGTGGTTCTGACACCCTTGTCAAAAATCATTTGACCATATATGCAAAGGTCTATTCTTGCATTCTCTCTTTTGTTCCATTTGTCTATATGTCTGTCTTTATGCCACCACCATGTGGTTCTGATTATGCTAGCTTTGTAGTAAGTTTTGAAATCAGAAAGCATGAAACCTCTGATTATGCTTTTCTTTTTCAAGATTATTTTGGCTATTCTTGGTTCCTTGAGATTCCATATGAATTCTAGGATGGATTTTTCTAACTCTGTAAAAAAAAAAAATCACTGAGATTTTGGTAGGGATTGCACAGAATCTGTAGATCGTTCTTGGCAGTACTGACATCTTAACGAAATCAAGTCTTCCAATCCATGAACACAGGTTGTCCTTTTTTTTGGGGGGGGGGGTCTTAATAGTCTCATTTTTTTACAGCCAAGAAAAGTGTGACCAATCTTGGTGGCTACTGAACACTAGTTTCATCAGTAAGACGTTCAAAGGCCTGAGACCTAGGTCATCTCAGTGTTCCCTGAAAGTCATGCCCAGTCCCCAGTAGAAGCAGCCCCTACAGAGGGCACTGTCCCACTACCCCTTTGCTCTTAGGCTCCTGTGGCTTCTGATCTTATCTCTTAATTTCCCACTCATTCATGCCACAATTCACTTAGCTAATTAGACCTAAAGAAGGCTGGCACAATGGAAGGCTGTTGTTTTGCCTTCTGGTCCAGAATCCATTCTCCTTTCTTCTTTGAAGGAGATTTCCTCAGGGAAACATCTCTTCTCTCCAACTGGGTTCTGTGCTTTGTTTGCGTGGGGCGGCCCCAGCCAGGTTCTAGGAGTGGGAATAGTCAGGCCTGGTTGATTGGGACATTTTACCTCCTTGACCACAGTTACTGCTCCAGAAATGGGCACGCAGTCCAAGTGGGTCCAATGAGAACTAATCCCAGGATTTTTACTGGAATGCCACCAAAAAAGGCACTTTGGTTCCAGAAGACTGTGAAGAATAAGGATGAGACAAACCCGAAGGTGCCAGGGGCCACCCCAGCAGGCCTAAACACGATGCCAGCCCAGGGCAAGGCCAAGTGACAAAGAGAGGATTTCTGGAAGAAATCATATAAGCACCTGAATCAAATTGGGCCTGGGGGAGCCTGGGTGGCTCAGTGGGTTAAAGTCTGCCTTTGGCTCAGGTCATGATCCTAGGGTCCCGAGATCGAGCCCCACATCAGGCTCTCTGCTCAGCAGGGAGCCTGCTTCTCCCTCTCTCTCTGCCTGCTTGTGATCTCTCCCTCTCTGGCAAATTAAAAAAAAATCAAATTGGGCCTGAAGGAAATATCCTGTGAACCTTTTAGTTACAGGAGTCAATTACTTCTTTTTGCTTAAGTCTCATGCTTGGATTCTCTCATCCACAACGAAAAAGGTCCTAATTGAGTCTACTGCCATCTAGCCACTTATACCGATGCCATACAAGCTTTTTTTTTTTTTTTTAAAGATTTTATTTATTTATCTGAGAGAGTAACACACAGCAAGAGAGCGAACACAAGCAGGGGGAGTGAGAGAATGAGGAGCAGGCTTCCCACGGAGCAGGGAGCCCGACGTGGGGCTCGATCCCAGGACCCCAGGATCATGACCCGAGCCGAAGGCAGGCGCTTAACGACTGAGCCACCCAGGCGCCCCAAGCTTTTTTTTTTTAAGTTACTTTTTCTACGACTCTCTGAACAAATGAAATATTCATATGATCCAGAAAGAATCCAACGTGTCCTCCAAACTATACCTAATACAATAAAACGGAAAGTTATTAATTATTCTAACAGGTTCTGGAACAAGCCCAGGGGGATGGTTAGCATGTGGCTACATATATGCATGATGTAGAGCCCTAGAAGGTTCCAAAACCCAGAAACAAATTCGTTCTGAGCTTCTTGTCAGCCATAGCAAAAAGCAAAACAAGGTTAATGAAGTAATTCACCCAATTATCCATTCATTTCAAGAGCTGCTGAAATGTTCAAGAGTCTTTAAATCTATTTTCAAATTGTGTTTTATAGTCTTTTTCAAAGAAACTTTGTTACTCCCTTTACAAAGTTTCATCTCATGGCCCATGACTATCACAAAACTTTAAGAGTGTTCTTAAAGCCAAAGGCAGCTTATTTATCTTGGTGTCTCTCCCAGTGCCTGATGAATAGCAGGTGCTCAATGGGTCCGTGCTTCCTAAAAATGATCAGAGTATGCCCTGCTGCCAAGCCTGAACTGGAATCATGCACCTGTGAGGATCACAAATCCAATCAGAAAGAAGAAGATCTCTCACAAGGGAGCTGAGTCATACTTCTTACATAAATCTTATGTTTGTGACACGTTTTTTAGATCTTAATCTAATATGAACCGAATTATAATGAGATACTTCCACACAGACTTTGGATAAATCTAGAAAAGGAAAGCTGCTTCTTCAAATTAAATTGTATGCTTTCTACATTATATTGGCTTTGCTGATAATTCGCTTATGCTAAATGTCAATTTCAAAACCACTGGGTTTAATCGCAAAGGATTTAGTTCAGTAAAAACAGAGACATTGGGTTGTACAGTTAATCAGAGAAATTTGGGGTTGATGAATATCATTAAACAGCATCTCTCTTGGGGCACCTGGGTGGCTCAGTCTATTGAGTGTCCAACTCTTAATCTCAGCTCAGGTATTGATCTCAGAGTTCAAGCCCTACACTGGGCTCCATGTTGGGTGTGGAGTTTAGTTTTTTTTTTAAAAAAAGTATCTGTCTTTAGTGGGTTGTTTGTTACATAATTGCAAAAAAGTGAGAAAAGCTTTTGGTGGCATGTCCACTGTAAGTCCAGGAAACTGAAATATAGTATACCAGGAGTGGGATTTTCCCGGGAAAAATTCACGTGTTTGCCAAAAGTTCCATAGTACAGCATACTGGATAAGATTATGGGCTTTGACTCAAGTCCTTGTTTCCTTCCTTACCAACCATAACTTTCTGGAAGTTTCTTAGACTCTCAGTTCCGTCTTCCGTGAAATGGTGATAATAATACTTCAGAGGGATGTCTTGAGTTTTATGTAGCAAAATATTTCTAAAACACCTAGCACAGTCCTGGTATATGGTGAGCCCCAAATATAAAATGTGTATATGTGTGTATGTGTGTGTGTGTGTGTATTTGTTTAAATTAAGGTGATTGTTCATATTGACGTCTAGAAAATAACTCAAAGCAAATCACAGGATAGGCAAATCTTGATGCATTAGATTTTTAGAATCAACTCATTTTATGAAACATTTGATTCATTTTATGAGACTATATCTTATGTGGTATACATAGTTAAATTTTTAAAACAGTAAATATATTGGAGTGTCTGGGTGGCTCAGTCAGTTAAACGTCTGACTCTTGATTTTGGCTCAGGTCATGATCTCAGGGTCATGAGACTGAGCCCCACATCCAGCTCTGCAATGGAAATGGCACCTGCTTAGGATTCTCTCTCCCACTCCCTCTCCTTCTCCCCCTGACTCATGTAGGCCCACACTCTCTGTCTGAACAAACAAACAAGCAATACAAAATAAAACAAAATAGCAAATGTATTGGGAAGGCCTGAGGAAGCTTCACCTGGGAAAATAAATATAAAATCCCAAATCATAGCAAGTGTAGAGCAAAACGGCATCCCTCCTGTCATGGCCATCCTGCAGACATCCTTATCAGTGCTGGGGCTGACTCGACTCAGGGGGCCCAGAGTGGCGCCTCCTCCTGTCTACACCACCTGCCCTAGGTACAAAGTTACATTCACACCAGGCGGCTTTGAAACAGGAGACTAAGTCACCTCTTGCCAACATTCGCATTACACTTGGCCTCTGTCCACTGCACGGTTGAAGTGCCCACCTCCTTACCTGAATCGTCAGGTTGCTTTTGGTATTCAGGACTTTCCTCTCAGCATCCTGGAAGGCCTTCTGCAGCCTCTGTTCCATTGTCTGAGCAAACTTGCAGGACTGGATGTTGTCGGACTGGCTCACGAATTGCAGCACTAGAATGAGAGTAATGGATCAGCACTCACTAGAGTTGTGGGTCTTAGTCCCTTGGACTTCACAGCAGTCATCATGTAAAATAGCCCGATTTTACATCCGAGAAGTCAGGCAAATAAGGACTGACAAAGTTTGGTTGTAGTGTTGGAAGCGGGCCTTAGAATGACTTCTGACAGAGAAGAATCAAAAGCACGATCAAACCTAAGGTTCCCCCTGATGGAAAAGATTTTGTGATCATTTGGTTGGACTTATGCAGACATCTGCTCCAAGAACGATAAAAAAACAATCAAAGAGAGATCATGCCTTCTATTTCTTTGGAGGGGGGGAGAAAAGGCAGTTGACCTGTATCACTACGTTGGTCAAGTCTTTCAGTTTCAACTTCCCCACTCTTGTGGTTTACCAACCATCTGATCAGAATCATGAGGGAGCTTGAGAGAAAGATTCTAAGGCCTAAGCTCAGAGATTCTGATTTGGGGGCATCTAGAACGTGTTGCTCCAAAGCATAGATTTTATAGATGGTCAGCTCTTATCAGTATCCACAGGTAATACAGAAAAGGATTAAAAATACAGTGCTTGCCGCTCATAAAGTACTAATTATATAAATTGAGAAGGAAGGCCCCCACAAAGGACTATTTCTAATAAATCCTAGGTTGGGAAGTTTAGGGTTATGTGCCGGGAACTTGGACAGATCATTAGCAGGGCCTTCTGAGGAAGGTATACAGGACTGTCGGAAATGACAGAGCAGTTCGTACTATTCAAACAGGTGCCCCCTGATACTGCCCCCAATCCTCCAATGGACAGGAACCCTTTCTTTCTGAGGTACTTGCCTGTTCTCAGCTGGAAGTAGCCTGCAGGCTGGGGATTCCACGGGGAGGCAAGGACTGCCACGGACTGCAAGTTTGGGGTATGTTGCTTCAGATCAGCAGTGACGTTGCTGACCCCATAAACACCCAGCATTTCAATCACTACAGCAGGCAAGTACACCAGCCTCCCTCTGGTAGCATAATAACCAATGGTGACGTTATGAGAATGTTCCAGAATGTCCACCTACAAAACAAACAGACCCATAGGAATCAGCGTTAATTTCCATAGTACTTTAAGGTTTTTTTTTCCAAAGATTTTATTTATTTATTTGACAGAGGGAGAGAGATCACAAGTAGGCAGAGGGGCAGGCAGAGGGGGTGGGGGAAGCAGGCTCCCCGCTGAGCAGAGAGCCCGATGTGGGGCTCAATCCCAGGACCCTGAGATCATGACCTGAGCCGAAGGCAGAGGCTTTAACCTACTGAGCCACCCAGGCGCCCCAACAGTACTTTAAGTTCTAATTGATATTTCTTAGAACCACAACTGTTATTTAGCATGTCTGGGGAATAAGTTGTCCTCATTCAACAAATATTCTAATAATCCTATAAAGCATATGTGGACTGGCAAGTCTCAAAATTTCAGAAAGTCAGAAAGGCAAGTCTCAAAATATCAGAATACAACAAAATGCAATTTATTTCCAACATACATAGAATCGAATTAAATCTGTGGGGGTTTTCTTGATTCCTTAAATGCCTCAATGTAATCCTGGGAGCACCGACGGTCACCCAAGAAGGCACAGAGGAGATGGAGGGCAAAAGAGATTTCCAGAGATGAAATGCTGGGGAAAACAGCTTTCTTAGAGTTCTCATCATTTATGAAAATTAAAACACAGAAATGATAGATGAAGCGGGGGTTTCTTCAGGACAGGGATTAGGTAGTAAATGAAGTGAATTCCTCTTTCTAAAAGCTAAGAGAAGAACTGTTCACACTTCACTCCATTCCTGGCTTGTAAGTTGGGTTCAGGACGTGGGTGAGGACAGGGGTGGGCTAAGGAGAGTCTCTTAAAACTGAGTCCTAAAAGACACTGATGCAAAATAGAGCTACCCTATGACCCTGCAATTGCACACTGGGTATTTACCACAAAGATACAGATGTAGTGAAAAGAAGGGCCACAAGTACCCCAATGTTCATAGCCACAATGGCCATAATAGCCAAACTGTGGAAAGAACCAAAATGCCCTTCAACAGACGAATGGATAAGGAAGATGTGG
>CM052815.1:21687850-21713748 GCA_028533885.1 Nasua narica
GGACTCTGAGCAACAAACTGAGGGTTTTGGAGGGGAGGGGGTGGGAGGGTGGGTGAGCCTGGTGGTGGGTATTGAGAAGGGCACGTATTGCATGGAGCACTGGGTGTGGTGCATGAAAAATCAATCTTGTAGCACTGAAAAATTATAATAAACATATATGGGGACAAAAAAAAAAGATTTATTTCTTTATGTGAGAGAAAGTGACTAAGAAAGTGACTCCCACTCCAATCCTAATGACCTTCAGGAGCAAGTCTCAGTTTGGGGATTATTCATTTTTAGTGCCTCTCTAATGCTGGCTAATCATATGTTTAAACAAAAAGACACCAGGGACACCAGCCTTAGAGCCTTCCTCAAGCAACAACATCTAGTTTGCATTTACCAAGTCATTACCATTATTCTCATTTTTATGATTACCTTTTATTTGTGGCAAAGGATCCCAATTTCCACTCATGGCAGTAATATCAAACATCCTTCCAAAAGTTTTTTTAAAAACGGGCTGATTTTTAAAAAAATGAATTCATAACTGCCACGGTGGTCTGAGATGAGATGCAGAAAAGGTAAACACTGAAGGCAGTTTGCAAACGACTTTAGTTTGAAAATTACATGTCAGGTGACCAAATAGAAATACACTTTCAACTTTCAAGTAGTTTCTGGTGCAGAAACCACAGATGCTTTTCATGAAATGCATTTCTTTCTTTCTTTTTTTGTTTTTCTCTCAGAATTATATAAAAGGGATTGACAGGGGCGTCTGGGTGACTCAGTTGGTTGAGCATCTGACTCTTGGTTTCAGCTCAGGTCATGATCTCAGGGTTGTGGGATCGAGCCCCGTGTCAGGCTCCATGCTCAGCACGGAGTATGCTTGAGGTTCTCTCCCTCTGCCTCTGCTCCTCCCCATCCCCCGCCCCAAAAAGAGATTGACAATGACCAATAAACTATGTAGCAAACCTCATTCCTAGTCCTTGGTGTGATCATGGAGACCACGGAGCTGAACACAGCTGCAAGACAAGCCTCAAAGGAAAAAAAGCCAATATCTTTAAGTGGTAGAAAGGGCCATCCACCAACTGCCAGTCACATTTAGGGCTTTAAAACTTGGCACCAATCCCAAAGAGCGCAAAGCACGCTTCCATTGCTTGGATATGCCATGGAAATCAGCTGACAGTTGTTAAATAGTACTTGGCATTAAAGTGTTTGGGGGAAAAATGTTTTCTTTCCCTCTCTGCTGCTGGCTATTGAAGCAAAGTCAGACTCAATTTACAATAATTTCTAAATGTCCAGAAATAAATCACTATTTACAATGCTGAGGAAGATAAAGGGAAAAGCAATGAACAGTTTCTTGAGAATTAGACTAACAATATTAAATACTTTCCCTAAACAATGGGACAATGGGATGATTTAAAACAGTATATCTGGGCTTGAAAAAAAAATAGACATAAGGCAATTAACCTCCATTTTCCATTTCAAAATTTGACCTTTTTCTCTCCAGTCACCACACATTAGCTATTGGCCAAAATAAAGAAAGATGTTACTTCTGACAAGTATGGTTATGGTACCCAGAGAGGAGGAAAACAATCTAAATGTACTCTGGGTCCAAGAGGAGGATGTAGAGGGTTAGTCTAATTACAAAAGTGAGGAGCTTACGTGAGCCGAGACGTCATTCTGGTGGAAAGCCTTCCGTAATGCCTGTGTGAGCCCTTTGGCTAAACCAAACTTCAAGGTTTCACTGATCTGCACTCTCCTCTGGGTCAGAAAGAGAACTGTAGGACCAAACAGAAGCATGGTAGTCAGGGTAAGGCAGCAGACCCCCGCATTACGGAGCTCCCCTCTCCTCTCCACCCTCCACCTCCTGCAAGTTCTGAATAAAGCTGGTGAGCACAGGTCCAACCAACGAGAGCAGCGGGCTGGGCTAGTGGCTCTCTCAGTCCCACTCAAGTCCCAAGAAGGGAGGCCCTCGTATTTGTGTGATCCTAGAGGAGAGAGAGTTAATATGCTGGCTGTACTTCATTTCTGGCCAACGCTGCCTTTGACTTTGGAAACTGGGTTCAGCGGTGCGTGGCCCTGAGTGGGGCCACGAGTGGGTCTGCAAGAAATGCATGCAAGAAAAATCCTGCAACAGTGTTCCCTGACAGTCCGCTGATGTGCCGGCCCTGAGTGAGGTCCTGCAGCCCAAGACAGCCCTGAATCGGGCAGGTGCAGCCCTGCACCCCATAAGTGGGGCGGAGAGTGGGACAGAGACCCGGGGGGGACAATAGCACCTGTGACTGAATGTGACAGGTGCTATTTGAAGGGAAGCCTCCAATGCTGTTGGAGGCCTCAGGAGGAACATCCAGCCCAGCCTTGGGCAAGGGGGTGAGGTTCAGGGAGTGTTTCCTGAAGCTTCCTCTGAGTCCCGAAGGATAAGGAGGAATGAGCTAGGCCAAGGGGAGAGGGACCGCCCGCACCTGTTCCCAGCAGAGAGAAGACCAAGGGCAAAGGCACAGTGGTGAGAAGCGAAGCCTCTCGGTATACACATTCAGGTTTGGTCCTGTGGGCTCCGGAAGCGAGCGGTTTTAAGCAAAGGCGTTCATTTTAGAGAGTTCTGTTGCCTGCAGACTGGAGAACAGATTGGAGGGGGGCTAGTCTAAGGCAGAGAGATAAATCTGGTTGTTGTTGCAGAAACTGACGATAGGGTGAACCAGGGAAGGGGCAGTGGGGGTGGGGAGCAGGGGTAGTCAACGAGTTAGAACCGAAGGGCCCCTGTGGTTGGCCAGGTGTGGCTGGGGTGACGGGGGTGGGGGGTGACACAGAATGGAGGGAGAATGTTCCAGACTGCTGCATCTAGGTGGCTGGGGTGGCCTGCCTCTCAGAGGAGGGGGAGTGGAAAACCAGATGGTATAATTTCTTGAGAAGCAGAAAGCGATACTGTACTTTCTGCTATAAGCCTAGTTTCACAATTTCCCATTTTAGAATAGGGTACGTCTCAAGATATAATTTCACTTAATCCTTCGTGGGGTGAAGAGGAAGGCGGGACTCGAGCATTCAGCATCGGCATGCTCTTTCAAATAACGCGTCTGATGCTCTTTATAGCAAATACCACCACTGTCGAAAGCACCCTGGGCCTTCCTGCCCCGCTTGGCTGCGGGGGGAGGGGGCTCGAGATAGCACACACCACTCAGCTTTCTCGAGGCCTCCTTTCCAACATCAAGAGAAGTCCTGGGCACCCGAATCACGCAGCTGTGCATTTACTATCTGCCGCCTGAGAAAATACCTAACAAAAGCCTTTCTGAATTCTGTAGTGCTTCCAAGATTTGCTATTTTACTAACCCGTTCATTTATTTATGTGAGACACCCTTGATCTGTTCTGCAGGCAAAACTTGCTATATGTTCATTTTCTCAGACCCCCCCGCCCCCCGGCAGAAGTGGTTTCCCCAGGGGCCTCTGACATCAGGACTGATCCCGGGACTAGACTCCGAGTCCCATAAAGCTCCCCCTCTCCTCTGTCACTTATGATAAGGACCAGAGGCTCTCAGCCTCAGCGCTGTGACATTTGGGGCTGGATTATCCTTTTTACAGGTCTGTGGGGACCTACATGCCAGGAGCACCCTCCCTCCCCTCCACGTCACAGACACCCTAAAACGTCTCCAGACATGGCCAAATGCCTTCTGGGGGAGAAGGAGCCAAATGGTCCCTGGCTGAGAACCACTCATCTCCAAGAACTCAAATAATTCGGCTACATCTCTGAGACCAGGACGTGCTTGCTGCTTTCAAGTAAAATCAGGACAGTGGACTCTCACCTGTCTTCACCAGGAGCTTACTGGACATGTGACACTCCAGGTTGGATGCCATTTTGCCAGTGGTGACCACGGCAGTCGACGCGGCGGGGAGAGCGGCATCTGTGTTTCCCGCCGGCGCGGGGGGCGGGCGGGTGGCCCTCACTGGTGCAGTGACAGACGTCAAGGCTGCTGTGATGGTCAGCGGGCGGGCGGTGGCCGCCCGGGGTACGTCTGCGTTGGTGGGGTTCGGGAGGCCCGTGTGCATGGCTTGTGGCTTCCTGGGCAGGTGTGTGGCGGACAGCAAGCCCGAGGCGGTGCCCGTGCTCCCTTGCATGGCTGTGTGAGCACTCACGGTGAGGGCTGTTCTGGAAAACATGTAGCTTGGCGTGAAGGAGAAGGCGGGATGCACCGCCCCCGCGGTCGTCTTTGGGCCAGACGCTGTGTTGGTGGTGGCGTTTTTAGCTAGAGCAGAGGTCCAGCCGCTCTTGACTAACCCTGAGGCCACGGCTGAAGGGCTGCTGCCGGGGCCCTTGGCGACCAGGGCTGCAGACAGTGCCCGTGGACTTGATTTCCCCAGGAACAACGGGGCTGCGGCAGCTGTTGTTGGTTCCGCCCCGGATGACATCGAGGGGTCCACTGCAAAGAGGACAAAAAGGAAAGTCTGTCATTGGTCCGCGGGGCGTGTGTCACTTGTGGTGGTGACAAATGGATGGAACTTGCGGGTTTGCTGGTGAGAGAAGTCCCTGTGCTCTGGAATTCGGGCAAAATGGCTCTAGGTTCATTTACTCAATTACCCACAGTGAAAATGTCCCCTACAGAAACCTGTGGTTGGCAATAAGGACGCTTAAATTCTGAATAGAGATCTTCCTCACCTTATGATGGGGTTCTGGCCTAATAAACCCATCATAAGTTGAAAATACCATAAATCAGAAACGCATGTAATGCATTTAAGCTACCAAGCACCATGGCTTAGCCCGGCTCACCCTAACCGTGCTCCTAATACTTGCCTTAGCCTACACTCGCTCAAAATCATCTGACACGAGCCTCTCTTATAATAAAGTGCTGAATAGCTCCTGTAATTTGTTGAATACTGTATCGAAAATGAAGGAAGAGTGGTGTGGGTACAAGATGGTCGTAACCGTATCATCGCAGACCTTCGTGGTCGCGTGGCCCGCTGGGAGCTGTGCCTCCCTGCCCTGCCCGGCACCACCAGAGAGGGCCATACCCACTTATTGCTACCCGGGAAAGGGTCCGAATTCAAAATTCAAAGTGTGATTTCTCCTGAAGGCCTGTGACTTTTGCACCACTGTAAGCGGAAAAATTGTAAGTCAAACCCTTGTAAGTTGGAGACTGACTGTACTTTCCAAAAACTCAAGTCAGCAGAGGATCGAGGACAGGACTTTTGGGGGCTGCTGACTTGTTGATCACCCTCGAAGTGTGTGAGCAAAGCCGGGGGTCTGTGTTGAACTTGAAGGTCCTTTGTCCACAGAAGCAGTCCTAACTATTTTGGGGGGACCGGGAAACCAACTACCTGCACCAGTGGCTGCACCTGTCCGTTTGTCGGGGCCCCGAGAAGCCAGCAGCACTTTGGACGGGGTCCTGAGTCTGGCCTTGGTTGACAGAGGAGGAGATTCAGCCATCGTGCGGTACCGTGAGAGACTCTGCGATGGTGGAGAAGCGCTCATCACAGGAGTCGGAGAGATGTCACCGGAAGTGGAGAGACTCGCATCCACTCCATCTGAAAGCGCTTCATGGAAGCGGGCTGCGGAAGTCAGCCGTGGAGAGGCTGGCCAAACAGCACGCGTTGGAGGCCCAGGCAGCTGGAGATGGGGATGAGATGCAGCGTGTGGGCTTGTGGGTGGATCCTCTTCAACCTCAGCTATTTGGAAGTCTCTGGAAGAGTTACTGGTTATGGACATGACATCCGTATGGTTTCCAACCACGGTGACCTCTGACTGTGGAATGGGATGGTTGGTGCTTATACGAAGGGCTGGATGCTGAATGTTGAAACCTTCTGCTGTCACCAACGGCCCAGCAGTAGCTCTGAAATCTGAAGATTTTATTGTTCTGGCAGCTGAAGTTGAACCACTGGGAGAAGTTGAAGCTGAATGAGTTTCCCAACTGGTGGAGTGAATCGTGTGCCCACTTAAATCGTAATCTGTCTGCTGCTGGAAGCCAGATCTCATTGGCTGTATGGAGAGGGATCCAGTGTCTGGGGGACGAGAACTCCAGAAAACCTCTGTGGTTGCCGGCTTTTTCACACGTCTCATTGTTGAGAAATCATAGATCTCAGCGGAGTAGGGAAATGTTACCTGTTGGGAAGTTGGGAGTGGCGACTCAGAGCGGCCTTCCGCAGCTGCATGAGCCTCTGGGTTGATGCTGGACGAGCTGGGGGATGGGGAAATAGGCTGGGGGCCTCGTCCGGACGGCGGGGAAGGGAGCGCTAACTCTGAAGGGAGGTCTGTTCTCTGTGTTGTAATGAAAAAAGATGAAATATGATCCGCGCTGGATTCGGAGGGGAACCCATCTACAGTGGGAAGACTCGGAATGCCTCTGCTTGGAAGGGTCTGGAGAGCAGCTGTCAAATTTGCCTTTTCGTTTTTCTTTAAAACAGCTGTCACGCTCTCTTCTTCCCGCAGGGGAAAGGTCCAAGTTGTAGTAAGATCGGGAGATTTGCTTGAGTGGGGGAACTCTGTCGCTGCGGTAGGAGGGGACCCGTCGGTGCCTTCTTCTGGAGCTGGCATTTGGGGCGCCGTGGATGGGGAAGCCTGATTCTGAGCCAGCTGGGGGAAAGTGGGTGCAGGGGGAAAGTCGGCTGCTGTGCGGTTCCGTGCCCTGGAAAGGACGGCTTGCCCTCTGCTGGCAGTGGGAAGAGGCAGAGGAGAAGGCACCACGGAGGAAGCCGTGTGTTCTGCCGAGAGGACGGGCCCTTCGGAATTCTCTAGAGCTGCTGGCAAACCCAGTGGGTGAGTGCGGTCATTTACAGTAGCAGAGGCTGGCTTTCTGCCGGTCATTTCCACCGCCCCCGATCGTGCAGTCTGGGAAGGTGAAGACACAGCCTCCTGGGTCATTGCTGAGACTGCTGCCCTCTTAGAAGTCGGCAAAGACCCCCCACTGTGCACGGCCTCGGCTAGCCCAGCTTCCACGGGCTGGGTGGATGTAGGACTTGAAGCCTCTTCCACCGCTGACCATGAGGGCGGTCCATCTCCAAGCCAAGGAAGACTTCCAGGAGCTAGGGAAGGGGGAGGCAGGTGGGCCACTTCTGCCACGGAGCTCAAAAACTCAGGCGTGGGGGAGCCTGTGGAGTGAGGACCTGCTGTGGGGGGCAGCTGGGGCCGCTGCCCTGTCGAGGATCCAGAAAAACCTCGATGAGGGGTGCCTATCAAATCGCGGGCATTTTTGGATGGAGTGTGGTTTGTTTCACCAGCAAATGGGTTTGGGGGATTAGCTACGCTCTCACTTGAAAAGGAGCCAGGCGGAGCTGTTTGGGGGAAGAAAGGCACTTGGGTGGGTCGTTCGGCTGGTTTAGAAAAGATGACAGAATGAGGTGAGTCAGGAGCCAATGGAGAGGATGAAGGTGGAGGGAGAAGCGGGAACATGTCTGATCTTGGGGAATGGTGTGTTGAAACGGAAGGAGTCCCTGCCCATACTGGCCGAGATGGGATCGTGGACAATGAGGGAAGCATGCTGGTGTGAGGCAAACCTGACACGGAGGCTGCGTCTTTTCCCCCTTGAGGTCTCGGCTGGACCACAGACTCCGTGGAATCCTTGGAAGGCTCGAGGAAGGCGCTATGGCCACTTCCTTGGTAAGGGGAGGAGAAGTCCCCGTGAGCCCTAGCTCTGCGGTGTGTCTTGGGCGGAGGTGTTCGGGGGAACTGCAGCGTGCTCGTGTTGTCGGGGGACGGTCCCGGCACATTCTGGATTCTGGCCGCTGCCGAGGAAGACTGGACTTCTGAGAAAGGCCATGTTGGTGAAATCGGTAACGCTCTCCCATGAGGAAATGACTCTGGGGTCGGGCTGACTGTTATCTGCAGACTGTCTATTCCTGAGAAACAAAATATCACATGGTCAGGCATCAGCAGATGACCAAGTGTCTGCTTTGGGAGGTCCTGGAGAGAAGGGGTGGGCACAGCAGGCACCGCTCCCATCTCACAGAGCTGCGTCCCAGCACAGAAGACTCATTAAACGTATTCAGACAATGACGTAATTACACAGATGCAAATGCAGCGCTGCCCTATGGGGCAGGGATGGTGAGCGGCAGTCTCTGAAGGAGTCATATTTGAGCAAAGATGCAGAAGACATCTGTGTATCTTAAATCTTTTTTTCTACACCACCTACAAGGGTTGGACTGTGAAACTCACAACCTAGAAAATCGAAGATCAACGTGACCACCTGCTGTGGCCAGTGACACCAAAATGAGTCTCATGCAAGAACCCAAAACCCAAAATGAGAGGACTGTGTATCTGGATGCAAATGTGTTCTCAGGACCCTAAGTCTTTCTCTCTGAAAGATAAGCTATTCACATCCAACCAAGGACTAGAGACACCTCACAAGACTCAGGGTCACTACAAGCACCTACAGAGAATTCTGTCGGCACCAGTACTTCCTGTGGAAAGCTGCAGACATAAAGGCAAGGAGAGAGGGGCTCAAAATGGTGAGCTCCACAGGAAAGGAGGCAAGGACATAACTGAGCAGAAAGCTGGAAATTTCATGCTCGGGTAGAGAAACAATCCTGCTGGATGATTCTCTGGTCCCTCTTTCCATGGTTCTGCAGTGTTGATGGTGTTCACGACCCCAGAGGTGGCCAAGTGCCCTTATGTCATATTTTAAATTAGGAATAAAAAAGAAAAGCTACTTCTAGAGCTTTCTCCGTTATTACCTAAAAACCTTAGAACTGCCTGACAGAAACAAACCAGGGGAAGCTGAGGTTAGGAAATCTGGTTTGAAGTTGGGGGGGGTGGGCAGGTGAAGATGGGTGGTATAACAGAGCAAATTGTGTTTTAGAACAAGCATTCTGGCTATGGGGTGAAGGACAGAACAGCCTGGAAAGGGTTGGGCGTGGATGACAGGAGAGAACAGAAGGAACCCTTCTGTCCCCACAGTGGTCCAGGCATGGGATGGCTGGAAAGTTGTGAAAAGGAGTTGAGCCATGGTAGAGGACTGAAATAGATCATCCTTGATGATTTCTTTCAATTTTCAGATAATCTAGTCTCTTTAATATGTTTAAAAAGATGACGTTTGTGTTTGTATATGTTTGTGTTTGTGTGTGTGTGTGTGTGTTTTAATGGCTGCAATTTCTCCTGTGTGCCTCCTATTAAGAGGTGAGGTCTATGTCTCCTCATCCTGGAGCTCAGTGGGCTTGAGACCATTCACCCAATTAAAGTATGGCGGAAGCAATGCCATATGACTTCCAAGGCTACCATCACAAAAGGCCAGGCAGCTTCCACTTGGCCTCTTGGAAGGCTTGTTCTCCATATACTCCCTCACTCTCCCTCCTGGAATCAACCACAACTCTGTGAGCAACCCAAGTCAGATGGAGAGGCCATGTATAAGTACTCCGGTCAAGTATTCCCCGTCTTCCCTGCCCAGGTGCCAGCCATGTGAATCAAGAAGCCTCCAGGTAATTCTAGTCCCTAACCATTTAAGTCACCCTGGTTGTTTCAGTCTTCCCTACTGAGTCCCCAAGTATCATGAACTAGAGATAAGCCATCCTCACTGGGCTCCTCCTAGATTCCTGAAACCATGGGCATTATAAAATGGTAGCTATTTTACCACACTAAGCTAGGGGTGGTTTGCTATGCAGCAATAATAACTGAAATGATACAGGATTGTGTCACTCACTTCCGGGAAATGAACTTCTATAGCTTTAATGAGATTCTCAAAAAGATTCAGAAGCCAAAACAGCTAAGAACTCTTCATTTCAATGAAAATTACTTTGGCTTTATACACAAGATTTTAAAATTATGTCTATGCTAATAAATAAAACATATTTGTATTAATTAACGTATCATGGAAGGGGTAGAAAAGAAAAAATTTTGAGGGGGAAAGGAGAGGTGATTTATTAAGAAGGGAAAAGTAAATTAGGAGGAGGAGGGCAAAACCAAATTATAGAAGGCTTAAAACACTCAAAAAAGGCAGTGAAGTAGAAGTGTGATATAGGATAGATATAGGAGTACATTGGACACATGCTACAGTATTCCCATGATTCCTGTCTCTTAGTGGTCATGCCTTTGTGTGACCCCTCTTCTTGAGTATGAGCAGGACCTGTGACTTGCTTCTAACCAACAGAATATGGCAAAGTGATGGGATATCACACTTGTGTTTATATTATCAAAGACTCAGTCTTGCTAGTAGACTTGCTGTCCTTGATGGCCTGATGAATTAAGAGGCCCTACTGGGAAAGCCCATGTGGCAAAGGGTTATGGGTAACCCCGAGAACTACAGGCAGTCTCCAGGAATTATGAGTAGCCTCTCATAGCTGAGGGTGGCCTCCCATTGGCAGCCAGCAAGAAGCTGGGGCTTTCAATATGGAAGCCACAAGGAAATAAATTCTGCCAACAACCTGAGTGAACCTGGAAGTAGATCCTTCCCCAGCCAAGCCTCCAGATAAGAACACAGCCCAGATGACAAAACAACTGCAGCCTTATGAGACCTCTTGCAGAGAAGCCAAGAAACTACACCCACGGAAACTGGGAAATCATAAATCCATGTTATTTTGAGCCAGAAGTTTGTGGTGATGTGTTATACAGCAATAGAAACAGCCACAGACACGTTGGAATGTTGCTATGAAACAGGTTGTATTCTTCTGTTTAAGTCGTATTTTTCAATGAGAAAAAGAAGCCACGCCATTCTAATCAAATTACTGAATTCTTTTTTTCTCAATGAAACCTGACTCTCCAATCCACCCCCTTCTCCTATCCCAAACCCCTAACTTTCTTCTACTTACAATGACATGAACTATTCTTTGCAGAAAAATATGGTAACAGTCTTTTTAAAAATGCACAGAAAGCAATGATATATCCCACATACTAGAGGGGGAGATGACAGACAATCGTGTTTTCTTGCATGAGCCCCTAACTGTCGATTCTTTCTGAACATTAAAAATATCACTCATTCTAGGGACGCCTGGGTGGCTCAGTGGGTTAAAGCCTCTGCCTTCGGCTCAGGTCATGATCTCAGGGTCCTGGGATCGAGCCCCGCATCAGGCTCTCTGCTCAGCGGGGAGCCTGCTTTCCCCTCTCTCTCTGCCTACCTCTCTTCCTACTTGTGATCTTTCTCCTCTCTGTCAAATAAATAAATTAAATCTTCAAAAAAAAAAAATCACTCATTCTAAAGAAACCCCGCAAACACACAAAAACAAAAAACAATTATCACTCATTCTAGGGACAAGCCAACAATTACCCGTGTTTGGACAGTGTGTCTCACCAAGGGACAGGTAATCTAAGGAATTTTAAAAGGAAGTAGCTTAAAAGGCAAGAGATTTAAGGAGGCTCTGGCTAAAGAAAGATGGGGACCAGAGATGGATTTATGTTGGAAATAACTTGCTTATCAAGTTTGCATGGAGTCCCACCAGGGGTAAACTTATCCTCGAACTGAAGTTCATTAACTAATGAAACGGAAAAGGCTTTAGGAAGTGCTTGGCCAGGTTGGGAAGCGGGATGTCAGAAACAGTGAGAAGTGCCTCCCTAGTCTCCCCAGACCTCGAGCCCCTGCGGGTAATACCCAGATGCATAACAGTGAATCTTTCCAGCCTCTGTCCTCCCGAAGCCCTTCATGCTGCTAGCGCATTGTTCCAGATACTTGCACAGAACGCCAGACCTGGTCTCCAGGGCCGTGTGCTCAAAGTATTCCCGCTGCCTCGCCTACAAACCTGAGCCTCGCAAGAGCTCACACATACGTCGGGCTCCCCTGCTGCTTTTTCTCTGCTCTGAACTTCTCTCTTCAGTCCCTACAACTGTGTCAGCCCTCTGTTCATGGCTGTTTTTGTTCCAGACCCCAGCAGAGACCCTCCTTTCCAAAGTCATCAGAGTCTCCTACTCACTGGGTGCGGTGCATGAACAATTAATCTTGTAACACTGAAAAAATAAAATAAAAGTATTTGGGGGAAAAAATAAATTAATTAAATAAAAAGTGAAAAAAAAAAAAAAAAAGGAAATATTCTCTGCTCAAGACCAAAGGGCCTCCCAGCACTGCCCTGGATGGCTTCCTTGTTTCCACAAACCACTGGAAGGCGGCCCTTGTCATAGTCCTTTCCCACTCAGCGCTTCCTTTCTTTGCCTGCTGGAGACACTGAGGAGAAGGAGGCCTTCCCGCAGGCATCCCAGGACCCATTGCCAACCACGGTCGTGAAGCCATCCACTTCGTCCCGTCCCACCAGCAGGTTTTCTTAATCGCCACACTTAAAGAAAAGCAAAGCTGATCAACAGCAGCTCTTGAATATAAGAAACTAAGACAACCAGTTAATAGCATCCTAAACCCCTCTTCCTTGTATGTCAGAGAAAAATATCGGCAGCTTTCTATCAGGCCTCAGAATCAAACTGCCTGAATTCAAATCCCACTCCTCCATTTGCTAGCTGTGTGACCCTGAACAAGTTACTTAACCTCTCTGTGCCTCTCCCTCGTTTGTAAAATGGGGACTATTCCAGTACCTACCTCATGGTACCTACATTACCATGAAATTGTTTTAAGTATTAAAATAGGTGATACAGGGGCACGTGGAAGGCTCAGTCAGTTGAGCATCCGACTCTTGATTTCGGCTCAGATCATGACCTCAGAATCGTGATATCGAGCCCTGTGTTGGGCTCCAGGCTCAGCAAGAAGTCTGCTAAAGTTTCTCCCCCCCCCCCGCCCCTCCCTGTGCTCCCTCACTCTCTCTCTCTCTAAAATAAATACATCTTTAAAATGACGTCATACATGTAAAGTCCTTAGAAAAGTACCTGGTACATTGTGTCCCCAAAACACTAGCTATTGCTGATATTTTTCTTGTTATCGTTACTTAGTTAGCCCAGCGTAGTCAAGGACCGGCTTCCTCGGAGGGCTCAGATGCTAGTCAAAACTCAGAAATGCCTTGCAGATCGTGCACTGTCACAATCCCACTCGTCTGTGGATGCCCTTACGGTGTGCAGAATCATCTCAGACCCTCATCCCACCCTGTTCCTCACGGTACCTCGGAGGTAGAGGATAAAGGTTCTCACCCTATTTTACAGGTGAGCAAACCAAGCCCAGGGAGGTTAAACGCTGGCTCGGCCAAGGACACACGGATAGCTATCCTACAGACAAGTACGACTCAGCCCCTCTGACTTCAGAGCCAGAGCTCTCTGCTCCGTGTGGGAAGGAGCGGGTCCTCCTGCATTGCCAGGTCCAGAGTGGGCTCCATCCTCCCAGAGGGACCCCGACAGACTGGAGCCCCCGTGGCAGCTGCCCCGTCTGCCGAGTGCGAGGCTGAGTCTCCCTTCGGTGCCGCTTTGGCAAACATTACTGAGCGTAGCTCTAAATCGCTGAGACCTCGGTTCCCAGGTCACAGAGACAAATCCAGCAGCACGTTCTGTGGGAGCACCCATCCCGGCCCCCCGGTTCTGAAGCGTGGCATCTGGAATATTCTTCCTGACATGGTTTTTCTTGGGGCTTTTTCGATGTGCCAGTTAAACACAATCAGATTGCCATTCCTTGAAGTGATGCCAGCAAATAGAAGGCTGTGTTTATTGCTTCCACAGAAGCTTTTTAACTATCAAAGCTCTTTCATAGCGATTTTCTTTAAAAAAAAAAAGTTTATTGCTTTCAAATCCTTTGTGAACAGGTTTAAAAATAAAATCGATTCCCCCCATTATGACAGGAATACATTTACTCTTTCATTTTTTAAAGCCTTACTTGATGTGATCATTACGGAAACTTTAGAAACAATGGAAAAGTTGAAAGAAAAGAGTCTCGCGCGTCCCTCAGCCCCCACCACAGGCATGTCCCGCCACATCGAGAAAAACCACAGTTCACTGTGCTTCTAGATTTCACCCTTGGAAGAGCTTTGGTTTATGTGATTTTCAGACCCGTGATCACACTGCACATTCAACTTCGCACCTGGTTTGGGTTTTTTTTTTTTACATTATTTTAAGGCATTTTTTTTTTATATTGGATAAGGCTGTGTGTTGTTCCCAGTAAGACAAGGTATTATAATTTGCTTAGCGGCCTCCCGACTATTAAGATACAAGTTATCGGGGAGACTGGGCGGCTCAGTCATTAAGCGTCTGCCTTCAGCTCAGGTCATGATCCCAGGGTCCTGGGACTGAGCCCCGCCTAGGGCTCCCTGATCAACGGGAAGCCTGCTTCTCCCTCTCCCTCTCCCCCTGCTTGTGTTCCTGCTCTTGCTATCTCTCTTGTCACATAAAATCTTCTGCAAAAAATAAGATACAGGTTATTTATACATTTTCAGTTTTATAAACAATAGCCTCATCTCCTCCCAATTCTGTCATCATAATCACTGTGCGGCAGATGGAACAGATGTAATGACACCCTCTTATGGACAAGGTCACCACACACATCTAACTCGAACGCCATCTGCATCAGAAGTAAATCAGTGCGACTTGGGGTCTCTCTCCTTCCCCTCCACTCTGCCATCATCCTGATCTTTCTGATAGGGTCATTCATAAGTTTAAAAACTTCACCCCACACCAGGGCGCCTGGGTGGCTCAGTCCGTTAAGGATCCAACTGTTGATTTCAGCTCAGGTCATGATCTCAGGGTTGTGAGATCGAGCCTCAGGTCAAGCACTTTGTCAGGCTGAGCGTGGAGCCTGCTTCAGATTCTCTTTCTTCTCCCTCTGCCGCTCCTCACTCTCATACTCTCTCTTTGCAAAAAAAAAAAATAAAATAAAACGAAACAAAACAGAACCAAAACCTCACCTCACTGTTTAGACAGCCTAACCCCAACCACGGACAACGTGATTAACCACCAATAACTGATCCTCCAAAACAGGATAATCCTATCAGCAAACTTCCGAACCCTCCTATTCATTTTTGCTATTTCATTCGAACAGCCCTAAGGGGAGTTGAGACCATTTTAATCCATTAGGCAAGAAAGACTGGAGATGTAGGAAACTCTGAGCCAACTGAAAAGCAGTAATAGGGCCTTAGAAAGTTGGGCAAAAGGCATATTACTGGACGTCATCCCATGTTGAAAAGCGTAAATGTAAACTGCTTCTAAGTGATAGTCTCATAATTAAGATGCCACTGTTTCCACAACTCGCCATTTTTAGCTCTAGTAGAGTACTTTTCCCTTTCTGTTTAGAATTATAGCCAATCATCTCTCTTATTTGCTCAATCACTTAGGCATTTATCCCCCCAAATCCTTTCTCAGATAGTCCCTCCCTTATACAGAAGAACACGCTGCAATCCTCACCGGGAAGGTGGTCAAGTGTCCCAGTGAAGCCTATGGGATCTGGAATCAGAGCAGCTGGGTTCACAGCCCACCTGCCTTTTTCCAGCTGTGTCAACTTAGGCAGGTTACAGACCTCTCTGTGCCCGTCTGCTCCTCACACGATGCGGGTAGGAATAATCTCTCTCTCACAGGTCGTCTTGAGGACGAACGGCATTAGCCCACGTAGAATATTTGGAACACAGCCTGGTGCATGGTCAGCAGTCAATATAATGTTACTTAACATGATGGTCATCAAGGAGCACCAAATCTAATTAAGAGGTTTCAGAGTCTTGCCTTTTTTCTAAATTATGGTAACAGGAAATGATTACACTCCCACTTGGTGATAAACTTATTCAAACTTCTCAGGCACAGTTCACATTTCTTACAATGAATCCCTTGTCTCCAGCAATTCTGCAATGAGTGCTGGTGATCCACCTGGCTTTCTTGGCATTAGTAAAGCCTTGCAGAGCCTCTGCATTGGGTTCCTCCCCTGAAGTCGGCTTATTCCCACAATCAAGCATGTGATTTTCCAAATGACTTACTCAGCATAGTTGCAAAGTAAACACTCTCCCACTAAGATTGTTTACAAACCGGACACGTGACTCTCACGACAGCTAGGGTTGAGATGCTGACAGGAGAAGGCAGAGACAGAACAAGAGGCTTTTGCGTGCAGGTTCTCGGAATAAAGAAATACACATATATAAGTAGATAACTTTCATAACCCAAATTAATCCAGAAATGAGCAACTGAAACAAATTAACATAGGAAAAAGGAGGTACTATTGAAAAAGGCACCAGGACCAGATTTATTCAGCTGAGTTCTACCTATCTTTTAAAAAAACAAGACGATACTAACATTAAACTAATTCAGGCCTTCGAGATCTATAAAAACAGTCCCGATTCATTTTATGAAACCAGGACTCCTTTAATATCAAAATTGAAAAAAGATATATTAAGTAAACAAACAATAATCAAAATATGTAAATAAATGCAGGGCAGCCAAGCAAAAATGTGTGTAGGGGAAGGAAAAGATTACAATAAAAAGTAGAAACCCATGTATACTCCAAGATCTCATTTACGCAATTCTTTAACAAATGTATGTGTATATATAATGATAAATTATTTAATGGATAAATGATCGATTAACAACTTAAAAATTTAAAAAGTCCATGACAATCCACACAACGCACAAGCACTGCACAAAACATACTAGACACAGAAAGAGAATGTTAAGACTTTTCATTGCATTTAAGGTGCAGATAGTATGATCCTAGGCCAAACGCTGCACTCTTTGGTGTTTTCCTAAAGGTTATTATTTGCAAACCCAACATGGTGTCATCTACATTGATATTCACGATAGGCAGAGACCTTCCCCATTCACTTTGCACCTCACAGAGTATTTTGTTAGATTGAAAAGACAATAGTCCCGTATTGGGACATCCAGACAAACGGACAATCTCTAAAACTGAGAACAAGCAAAGGAAACCATGTCCCAACAACTGTTCCCATAAATATTGGTTCCATGCGACACTCCGAAGGTAAAAAGGTTTTGTATTCAAAATAGCTTAGGAAATCTCTTCCAAGAGATTCACAGTGCAGGCAAGTACCCCCCAAAGTCTCCGAAAGCCTTATGGTAAACAAATGTTATATTTAATCTAGAAAAATCCCCAAACGAGTTGACTGTCGAGCTCTTTCTTTTTCTTTTTTGCATGATACCAGCTACTATCCCAAGGAACCAGCGCTAGAATTCACCCCCTTGGTGAATTCTTGAGATCATTTCAGGGTATAAAGTCATTGCCCTTGACCAGTTTCAGATACAGAGAAACCAAAGAAGAACTGATAAGTGGACTAAATCCATCCTGGAATCTGAAAACATGCTCTTTGAAATTACACAGCTGGCCAATTCTCTGCCAGTATGCCTGTTTCACTGTCTATTTTATCAGACTTATTCATGAACTCTTCTACTGATCTTCATCCCTCGAGAGCGCATAAAGGTGAGTACTAAGATATCAGTAAAGTTCTGTATAACAAATGTAAGGGACCATCATTATACTGACTGGCTCTAATGCCTTCTTGGGGTATTAAGGTGATTTAGGTAAAATGATAATATCAATAACTTGATTGTTTTCCCCCCTGACTGGAGACATACAAGAAAAATGCTCTACCGGGAAGGCTATGTGATGCTCCATGGATATTGATGTTCTTTTTACAACTAAACTCTAAATCTCTGCAAGTGGCTGTGTGGGGGCCAAGAAGCAGAATATGCTGCCCGTATTAATGACAAATATTATTATTCATCTTTAATTCATATTCATTGATGACTGATGTAGACATAAGTTTTACTATCATGTAAGTGATATTCATTAATAATAAATAATAAGTAACAGAATTTGTTAATTCAGATGCTTACAAAAAGAAATCATCAGCCAATTCTATTAGGACTGAATAACAACAAAACTAACCACCTTTAAGGTAAAAAAGAAGAAAATATTTATTCTAAGTAAATAATTTTCAGACCCTTCAGAAGTCCCAAACCTCAAAAGACAGCCAATATGTTTATAGTAAATGATTTTCACGAATAGTTTCTTTGGACTGGTGTTTACATACGTGGTCACACCAAGATAACATTTATTTTTTTTTTTAATTCTATAATTTAGAAGTTTCTGAAACTACATTTTCTCTCATTTGGTATAGAGTAGTAAGATCTATCTATTTTAAGTTTAAATTTATTCCGTCAAGAAAAGTTCCACTTCTATCTCCCAATGCCTTGGTTTATCCAGTAATAACCCAAATCGTTAGACATAATTGTTCAGCACTGACGATGGATTTTCCTTCATCCTTCGTGTCACCAGGACAATCTGTGACTAGCAACAGATGAGCTGTGTAGCCAGAAGTCGGAGTGCCCATAAAAGGGAACCAGAATGCTGGTGCTCTCCCCACCTGGCCTACGCGGAACAGATTCGACTCTTGTCCGGGAGGAGCCGAGGACACACTGCACACCATTTGGTCAGGGGGGGACATGCCACGTGTGTGTCTGTGTAACTGCCATCTACGTGAAAGACAAGAGTCCACAGTAAAAGTATCCTACCACGGATGTGAGACTTATCCTCCCCGACACTCATTCCATTAATCTGACTACCTACTGTGTGCCAGATGCTCGCACTTCCTGAATGTTTCCTGTAGTCCACTTCTGTCCTGTTTACAAATATGAACACATTTCATGCCCACAACATTACTATCAGGAAGACGCTAGTGATGGTTAATTTTAAGTGTCAACTTAAATAGCAGGTGAAACAGGCCTCCCCTCCAGGCACAGTGGGGTATCTGGAACCACGGGTAGGAAAATAAAAACCAGAGCAACTCAGAGTCGTCTGAGTTCCAGCTGACCCGTAAGCAGGACACTGGGACACACTGAACACCCACGTGCCAGGCATGTCTAGCCCCACCATCTTGGATCATCATGGTAAAGAAAAGGTGTGCCGGGGGTGGGGGGCACCTGGGTGACGTAGTTGGTTAAGCATCTGCCTTTGGCTCAGATCAAGATCTCAGAGTTCTGGGATTGAGCCTGGTGTTGGGCTTCCTGCTCAGCGGGGAGACTGCTTCTCCCTCTCCCTCTGTGCTCTCTCTCTCACTCTCGCTCTTGCTCTCACTCTCAAATAAATTAAAAAAAAAAAAAAAAAGATCTTAAAACAAACCAACAAAACAGCTCTCTTGAAGAGTTTATCAAGTTTGCGATTTTCCACACCTCTTGCTCCAGGAAAAATTTAAATGCACAGCTTTTTGAAGTTAAAACCTACATTATTATCCTCCAGATAAATAGCATACATTTCTATCTTCTGCCCTGAATGGTTAGTGCTATTATTTTCACAGTAAATAATTCCAAGAACCATTGCCAGTGAACTAGTGGCATGTATTGTTGACTTCTTACAAATACCAAGAGGAATTAAATGTTTCTTGTGGCACATTGGTTGGATTGTTAATTATTTGTAACTGAGTCTCAAATCCTGGCTCTTTTCAAAAGTAAAAATAATCAATGACAAACACATCCCTGTAGCATAACGTAGTGTATTATATAGCCTTCATTAAAATCTATTTTATTGATTTTATGGATGGAAATAGTGAATAATCTAACCCCAAATCTATTTCAGTACAGTAAATTTGTTGGTTGAATTGCTGGTATGGTAGTGATCCACATGTGTTTATTTAAAAATTTGAGGATTTCTATCAGGCAGTTCCCCCTTTTCAAAACAGCCAGTCTTCTTAAGAATGAATTCTCCAAGAAAAAGTACTACATGTGTGAAAATATGCAATTTAAATCAGTGCCAGAATTATTGGGAAAAAATGAAATTTAATAACAAAAGTAGATTATTTCATAGCTTTAATTACAACCTTAGGGCATTTTAATGGTGCTGCACAATGAAACTAACTTTATAATGTCAAAGCAAGTAGAAAGCAAAAGACTAACTTTATTCTGTGAATCCATAAGTCAGGGAATAGTACAGCTCCTGGGCTTATAGCCACTTTACACAGGACAAAATCGGAGCCAATCTGCTTGAAAAGCAATTAACAGAAATTAACACAAAGAGTCTCCAAGATGGAGTCAACTCTGCTGCGATTTTATCTATGTCAAGGAACTCAAAGATAAAATTAATGTATGATAAAGATCATACTCAGGGGAAGTAATAGAAGCTTCACACGTGAGCCAGGAGATCTGGAGTCCCGTCATGGTTCTCCTACCAGCTCCCTTTTAGACATGGAGCAAATCACTCTGCCTGACTGGGCCCCATGCTCCTCGTCTGTAACACAAGAGGGCAAAATCAAGTCCACTCATTGTGGCATGGCTTAAGGTAAGAAATCATTTTCAAATAGTTTTATCTCCCTAGACATAGATTAATCTTACCCAACAACAACAAAATTTTTTTTTTTGCCATGTCTTTTAAGTGTCTTTTAATCTCCAGAGTTCCCCTTCCTTTCCTTTTGTTTGCTTACAACCTATCTGATGAAGAACCTGCAGTTTGCACAGTCTGCGCTGGGCCGATGCATGCTCATGGTGCAACTCAGTATGTTCCTCTGATCTCTGCATTTCCTGCAACTGGACCGTTGGCTCCAGAAATGAAAGTATTTAAGTCCTCACTTTTATTAACTTATCATGTTTTAAAATGGAAGTTGATAACAACGACAGGACAGCACATAAACGTCATCTGTAAGCACCCCCCCCCCACACTCTTCCTCATTCATCTAGAGCACTACCCCTTTCCTACGAGGAATAAAATGATGGCCGCGTTCTCTATGAACACCACGTGCCTATGCCCTAGAGATGCAGATTTCGTCCCAGGTCTGAGCTTTGCAAAGGTTTTACATTTGCCTCCTCTATTTCAGACCTATAGCTTACCCTACCTACAGAGCAGTTATATAATAAGGTCGGCCTGCTACGGGGAGACTGCCATCAGTACCAATTCCAGGAAGAAGGCTTTTGGCAGAAATAATAAAAATATGCTGCCTTAGAAGTTTAAGCCCATCTCTCCTGGAGAAATGAACTCCAGAAGGCAACTTGAAAAACAGCAACCAGCAGGAAAGGCAGAAAGGAAGAGATGTTTCCTAGCATCGTCGTCGAGGAAACAATGGTGCCGGCAGCCATTACAGCTGCATCATCTGCAAAAACGAGCCCTCCGTAGGCAGAGCAGATGTTCTAAAGCTGTGTCATTTGTAAATATAGATGAGAAATGTAAACTGAAGATGTGACCTCACTCACTATCAGATTTGAGGGTAACAGCAATTAGGAACATTGAGTGTAATCTGAGCTGAGACTGCAAGGATCTTTTTTCCAGTCCAAATATAACTGCAGAAAACATATTTTCAAAAAATAAAATAACTCTCACTGTTGCCTGCCACCACACAGTTGCGAAGTGAGCCAGGCTAATTCTGAGGCTCCCAGACAAACATGGCTGATTCATTTTTGCTGAAAGAGCGGTCGATTCTTCAGCCACAGGAGAAATTAAAGGCTGGATTGGACAGAGGTCGGGAAGTAAACAGTTTTTGTAATAATTGGGAAGGAAAGGGCAGAGGAGGGCATTTATTATTTTGTCCTTCAAAAATTTCAGGGAATTAGGAATAATGGCTTCACATATCCCATCTCTCTAAGGAAAGTAAGAGGAAGGAAAGATGGTAGACATCTGGGCCTCCATTTCTTGCTCAGAGATGGCTAATTTGTCACATCTCAAAGGTTGGTTGCCTCCATCTAATTGGCAGTGACTGCCTGAACAATTGTAGAGGATTCTGAAGGCAGTCCTGGATCAGTAGGGAAGCATGCAGGGATCAATCAGTAATGTCTGCTATGAGTACTGTACTTGTGAAATGACAGCGGAGTGGACAGATATTTAGCATCCTGGAGAAGGTGATCTCTAAGGTTTCTCCCAGCATCTAGCCTAGGTACATTCATTTTCAGAAAATGAAACCAGGGCCAAGGATGATGAAGTGACTTGCCTAAGGTCTAGCACTGGGCAAATGTGAATGAGAAGCTGCTCTTGGGTTCCCTCTGACAGAGCTCTTTCCACCACCAGATGTATCGTGTTACTTCTCTGAAGTTTCAACTGAGAGACTGAGGAGAGAAAATGAAATGAGGAGAAGCAAAGGGAGGAGGTGAAAGTATGACCAAACGAAAAACAGAAACAAATCAGCAGGATTAATAGACCTGGGCTGGGAAACATACATCATTTCCAGGCCATAGGTGGTATGCAAATAAGCTGTTTCCATATCTGGTGAATCAAGGACACCAGTGATTTCCTCCTCACCATCCACCTGAGAGAACCTCTTTGTATCACCTGCCCTTCTATATGTCTGAGCATCAGTTCTCATAGCCCCAGCCGAGAAGACTGCTAATCACGTGATTGTGGCTTCCTGGCCACAGATGCTCGGACCAGGGATGGATAACTAATCCGATCTGGTCTAACTGAACTTTCCCCCAGGAATTTGAAACTGGGAACTGGAGACCTTGTCATTCCATGACAAGAGAATTCCATGACATGCTTGCCTAGCGAAGGGACAGAAGACAGGAAGCCATGTTTGGTATGCATATATGCCAAAACAAAGAACACTGATTTGGAAAGAGAACAGAAAAGATGCAATGACCTGCAAGTGTGACCCTAACAAGAGAGAAACTTAGAGAGATTAGCTGCTCCAGTTCCACATTTTAGGCAGACTCAGCATACTCCAAACCACTGGATTCCATGAGATACCCTTGCATGCTTTCCAAAATAGAAGGCTTTTTAGTTCAGGTGTATTCTGCTCCTTGCAAGCAAATATAACTCCTGTTTAAGTCAATTAAACCCTGCTTAGTTTCCACTTTCTGAATGCAGGGGAGGGGAAGATGAGAAATGGTATTTTATTAGGGGTCAAATGTTCTCAGGAAATCCAAATTAATATAACATTTACCTTCTATCCACTAAGTTAGGCATTCAGGCAATAAGTCAAATTAAACAAGATATCAGTTATTAAAATCTATTTTGATCATTAGTTCCACAGATGACAGTGAAACAAATTTATGTTATTTATTTATTACCATGCATTTCCCACAAAACCAATCTATAGAGTTTGGACAATACAATCCTGAAAACATGGCAGCCATTTGCTATTCACAAGTTCCTAAAAATCCCAGATGGTAAAGCCTTTAAAATCAACTGCAGGAAAAATCAGTGTCTGTCTCCTGAGCAAGATTCTGGGGCCATGAAATTGGCTAGTGGTGTATGAAGAGTTCATAAAACTGTGATGAAGTAAAGCACCAGTAAGTGCTTAGGCAAAGCCGGTTGAAAGACTACTCCATAGGCTCCTTGTACGAAAGCAAAATGATACCAAGTCAGGAGAAATCAACTTTTCTAAAAGATAATTCACTTTTGGAGGGATTAGATTTTCAGTGAAGTCCTCCAAATCTGGCACAGAAAATGAGAAGAGTGAGGGGAAACCCTCTGGAGATGTCACCAAGGCCAGTGCTGACAATGGAGACCTGTAAAAAAGGTTGACCAGTCGGTGGTGTCCACCACACATTCCGGGAAACTAATTCTCCCAACTAAATTTTTCATTGTTTCAGATTTTTTCAGCAATTTTGCATAAACTATCATTCTAGTTTTGCTGAGCGTATTCTTCTGCTCACTGACTCCAAAACCATGTTTAATATTTAACTTCTAAGGAGATAAGCCTTTGGCGTCTTCCAGGTTGTAAGTCTTTCAGTGCAACTGATGCCTCAAAAGAGATGTCAGGAACAGAGAGGAGCAGTTGGGTCGCTCGCATGGCAACATGACTCCACTTTCTATGCAAGGTGCCCTTGTCACTGGTGCAGAGAGAGCTGAAGCTTCATCTCCCTTTGCTTATCTCCTTGGACACCAGTCTGTCCAGAAGCTTTAGACTGGGGTATGAATAAAATTATATGGAGCAGTTGGGGCAGTCCTGATTTCCACTTTCAGACTGTAGAGGGTCTTGTAAAAGGTAAATGACCCATAAATGATCATTTTGTCCAGCTGTGGAAGACACCTTTGGAACATCTGTCCAGCACACAGCCCCTTCCCTGCAAAATACGCTCTCTTAAACACTTTAAGATGGTTCACTACCATCCTCTATTGCCAGCTGGCCCGAGTGTGAACACCTGCCCCAGGAGAAGTCCTTCACTTCTGGCCTTGCTCCCATCAGGCTGTCTCTGGACCACTGAAGTCTTCTGTTGGTTGTGTGTGGGACAATGGACTCCATGCTGCCATTTAAGGTTGGCTACTTATACCAGAGAAAGTACCATGGACCCAGAGAAATATAAAGGAGAAGAGAGAGAGAAGTAGAAATGAGAGAATGTGTGGGGCAAAGAAAGGGTGACAGAAAGGCAGAGACAGAATAGGAGGTTGGTCAGCCCTTGATATGATGGTTCTTCTCTCACCAGATGTACCTTCTCCTGGGATGTACCCTCTCTGCAGCCTTCCAGTAAAATCCCCATTTCTGATTCAACTCAAGCAAATGTCACTAGCAACCAGAGGGTTGACCATCCAAGCCTTATGCACAACTGCAAACCATCACCACCCCCATCTCTGTGAGGAAAAACTCCTACATCTCCAGTATAAGATTCCACTTCTCTATCAGAGAATCTTCCACTGAGTTGGAAATACTTTATTTACATTTTACCCATTTTTGTAGTTCAAATACCTCATAACACCTGAAACTCACTTTTTCTTAAAGATGCTTGGTAAGATTTTATTATAAATCTAGAGAATGAAAGGAAATCTTCCCAGCTGACACTTCTGACCACTGTATGGGGAGAACATGGGAGAAGGTTGTCCTTTTGTCCTCTGTCCCTCATGTCCTGAGGTCCACTGCACCACATCAGCAACGGAGCAGTGTGGGACAGGGGCCAGGGCCAAGGTGTGACACAGATGAAGGCAACACAAGCTCAGGTTTCTCTCCTCTGTGCAATGGGCTTTTAGTTTTTTTTTTTCTCTCTCTCTCTCTTTTCTCTCCAGTTTCAGTGGGTATGAACATGAGCTCTGGGCTCTGACAGACCAGATGAAAATCCTAGCTCTACATATACTTGCTGTGTGACCTTAGGCAACTCACTTTATCTCTCTCTGTGCCTCAGTTTTCTCACCTATGAACTACCCTCCTCAAATAGTTGGTGTAAGAAGTGAAAAAGACAAAACATTAAAAGGGTTGAGAATAGAGCATGCCACAGAGGAGATAAAGAAGATATGGTATACACGTACATACACACACACACACACACTTACACACACACACAAATGGAGTATTACTCAGCCATAATAAAGAATGAAATCTTGCCATTTGCAACAACATGGATGGAGTTAGAGGGTATAATTACTCTGAGATCCTAAGTGCAATAAGTCTCATAGAGAGGGGCGTCTGGGTGGCTCAGTCGGTTGAGTGCCCAACTCTCAGTTTGGGTTCAGGTCATAGTCTCAGGGTTGAGAGATCAAGCCCTGCATTGGCTCCCCACTCAGTGTGGGGTCAGCTTGTCCCTCTCACTCCCCTTTGCCCCCTCCTTGTTTGAGCGCCCACATGCATGTGCTCTCTCTCTCTCAAATAAATGAATAAAGTTTTTTTTAAAAAAGAAGTCACTCAGAGAAAGACAAATACCATATGATTTCATTCATGTGTGCAAACAAAGAAAAAAAGAGACAAACGAAAAACGAAACTCTTAAATATACAGAACAAACTGATGATTGGGGAGGGGATGGGTGGAAAAGGTGAAGGGGATTAAGAATACACTTACTGAGATGAGCACTGGGTAATGTACAGACTTGTTGAATCACTATACTGTACCCCTGAAACTAATATAACATCGCATGTTAATCACAATGGAATTTTAAGAATAAGTAAAGAAAAATTTTTTAAAAGATTTTATTTATTTGATAGAGAGAGCACAAGCAGGGGGAGCGGCAGGCAGAGGAAGAAGCAGGCTCCCTGCTGAGCAAGGAGCCCCAAGCAGGACTCGATCCCAGGATGCTGGGATCATGACCTGAGCCAAAGGCAGACACTCAACCGACTGAGCCACCCTCAACCGACTGAGCCACCCAGGCGCCCTAAATAAAAATTTTTTAAAAGATTGGCTATCCTTAAAGAACTGGAAAATCAACAACAAATCAAGCCAACCCCACGCACAAGAAAGGAAATAATCAAGATTAGAGCAGAGATCAACGAGTTAGAAACTAAAGAAACAGTAGAACGCATCAATGAATCCAGAAGTTGGTTTTTTGAAA
>CM052815.1:21714248-21811726 GCA_028533885.1 Nasua narica
GTTTTCTCAGAAAGAATGTCACTTCTTATTAATAAAGGTATGTATTTAAGTGTGGCAATTTAAGTTACTTGTTAAATGTTGGGTCTGCAATTTAGGCTTTACTTTGAGATTTACTGTTAACCAATTTTTGCTGGGCAGTATTCCAAGTACTAAAGATACAACAATGAATTTTTTCAAATATAACAGCTCTTGTGGCATTTAGTGGAGGAAAAAAAACAGTTGACTAGGACACAAAAGTGGTAAAGTTCTATCAAGATGACAAAGTAGCATGATGTGCGAAAGAGCAGCAGGCTACCTTAGGTTTCCTAGTCAGGGGAAGCTTCTCAAAAGAGGTAACACTGTAGCTAAGATCTGAGTTATAAGAAGGAGTAGCAGTGAAAAGATTTGGGGAAGAGATTGTAGGCGAAGAGAACAATAATTACGAGGGTTCTGGGGTAGGAATATGGTCAGTGTGTTTAAAGCACCAGAAGCCCTTTAAAGACCAAGGAGGGTGGAGGGAGGGAAGCTTTTATGTCTGGAATATGAGGTGCAAAGGGAAGGAATATACAAGGTGGGATTAAAAAGGACCCTTATGGGGGTGCCTATGTGGCTCAGTTGGTTAAACGTCTAACTCTTGATTGTGGCTCAGGTTGTGATCTCAGGGTTGTGAGAGTGAGCCCTGTGTCAGGCTCCACGCTTAGCAGGGAGTCTGCTTGAGGAGTCTCTCTCCCTTCCCTCTGCCCTCACTACTCTCTCTCTAAAATAAGTAAATAGCTCCTAAAAAAAAATCATAGACCCTTATGGTTACCACAAGGAGTTTGGTTTTTTTTTAATTGAGATGGGATGTTATCAGAGGCTTTTAAATGAGGGAGTGATAAAATCTGAGCTGCTTATTTAAAAGATCACTGTGGCTGTGTCGTGAAGAATGAATTGCAGTGTTGGGGGGACAAAGGCAAGAGCAGAAGTAAGACAACCTATTAGGAAATTATGACAACAGCCTGGAAAGTTTATAGTAATTGAACACGAGGAGTGGCAGCGGAGATGCTGAGAAGAAGAGATGAAAGCCATCCATACTGAGATGCGTAGAACATGTCTGGGAGTAGAACTCAAAAGCTGTGCCTTGGGCATCTTAAGCCAAGGCATGTATTATCCTAGAAAGCAACATTGCCCAAAGGATGCCTCCAGTACTAATGGCTGCCACCAATGTCCCCTCTGGTGCGGTCCAACCCAGAGATCCCAGGATCCTAAGCCCTTCCTTCACAGATGTTATAAGGAAGCCCAGTGACTTCAGAGGTCCTTTGTCTATGAGCAAAAGAAGTCCTGAGAGTTTTAAAGCGACAATTGCATTCTAACTTCTGATCTCTGGAAGTGCCCTAAGGTGGCCATTAATACACTTGACAATAATCCCCAAGGACTAGCTGTGTGTGACTCTCTTTACAATAATGTAGAGTTCTCCTTTCTTTGCACTTAATAAAGAATGCATTTATTTCCTATCAAGATCACTCTGCTTCAATATTTGGTTATGATTAAAAGTGATGTGACTATAAATGCAGATAAATGATTCACGGCATAGCCTATCAAATTTCAAATTCTTTCTCCTCTCTTCTTGCAGGAAAGCTGCATAAAATGTCTCTGCACATTGGTCCAGAAGCCTGAAATTCAACCGTGCACCTGGGGAGAAGCATCAGGCCAGAGGGACTCGGGTCTGGATTTGCAACACAATCAAAATGAAATCTGGCTTTTGGAAAAATTTCCATTTTCACTGGCCACTTATCACCCTCATTCCCTAAAATACAATTTCCTCTTCTGTGATGCCAACTGGAAAATCTAAGGCACTTAGAAACTCTTTGAAGGTCCAGAAAGCCCTCCTGTTGCCAACTGCCTTTGAAGAGTGTCTGCAAAGTCCCTGATTTACACATATTTGCTGCCAGTAAGTAGCTATTTGGCTACCTGTTAATTTATCTCTAGTGGGCCCAGAGAAGGAAAAGAGAGCATGTTGGTACTTAGAGTGTTCTTTTACTTAAGCCTTCCAGGGATTCTTAAAAAAAAATTTTCCTAATACCATGCAAATCCCCGGTCTTAATGTTGGTGGATTAATGGTCTTATCTTCCATGAGCCGATCTCGCTTTTCCATTAGGAAAGGAAGACTATTTATTGGCTTTAAGCTGTTGGATCCATAGTTTTGGGTTTCTTGGCAAGGTGGTTTACTTGCATTGGGTTCAGAGTAAAACATATCCATATAATTATTTTTTATCTTAATATCAGGGCTCATCTGCTACAAGAAACAAAACCAACTCTGATTAATGTAAATATTCTGAAGATTTAAAGGAAGGCACTGGGTGTGGTGCATGAACAATTAATCTTGTAACACTGAAAAAATAAAAGTATTTGGGAAAAAAATTTAAAAAAAAAATAAAGGAAGGCTTTTAGCTCACAGACTGAACAAGAAGGGTAGCAAGGAAGCAGGTAGGTCTGGAGGCTCCAGAAGCAGTCTCTTTGGCAGGGGCTCTCATCCTGACTGCACGCTGGAATCATCGGGGGAGATTTCAAAGCTTTTAAAGAATATTGATGTCGTGACCCTGTCCTCTGAGATTCTGATTTAACTGGCCAGGGATGGGATGCGTCTTGTTGAAGATCTGCTGTTAGAAATGACTGATCTCCAACCATCTTCAGTCCCCTAATCATGCTGTTTGAGACTGCAATCTCAGGGCATGGAGGGTACTATTGGCCCAGTTTGATTCATATGCCTGCCCCTTGGTGAGGGGAAAACAGGGCACCTGGTTACCAGCCCTGCCAGACTGTAACACTGGAGAAGAGGCAGTTCCCCTAAAAGGAGACTGCAGTGCTACTTGGAGAGCAAAAAGAGGTTAGGCAGCCAAAATGTCAAAATGACAATTCTCCATCTTTTTCCCCAGATATGAAGGCATAATTTAATTGATACACAAATGCATGGGAAATAGTCCCTATGATTCTGGAATTTTGCATCCTTTCCAACAGAGCAGGAACTCAGAAAGATAGAGGTAAGATGCCCCTGAGCATCGCATTTATATGCATAGTCAAGTTCACTGTCCCAGATGCAGCTCAGATGAAAAACTCCCCGTTGCTGCAATGAGCCAAGCCCCAAGGGAAGGACCAAGACCTTCTGCCACCACTTTCATGAACTGGAGATGACAGTCAGACAATGAGGAACCCTGTTCTCTCTCTCTTTACTTTAGAAATAATGACAACTGCATTGACTCCCACCAAAAGAAACACTGTGTTCTCCTGATGATGAACATAAGCTGTAACTCCCTCCCTCCACTTCTGTATTATTACTGCAAATGCTAATGTTAACCACGCTGGAAAAACAGGGACTCCAAACAGCCCTGAGAACTATCCACCAGCATGATTGGTATTCATCTGATGACAGTACTGCAGGCGGAGAGAATAATGAATAGAGTATGTGGGACTGCTTCTGATAGGAAACATTGTACCCATGCCTGGGACAATAAAACCTAATCTTGCTAAAGAAGCAGAACTAACACACTGACCTACGCAGCACAATTATCATGGCTGTTGACATCTCTGGTCATCTCTGAGACTGTCTTGTGTATGAAAAGGAGTCAAGCTTTCTCTGAGCAGCTGAAATAACACAAGATAGAACCCTGTCCATAGCTAGTAGCTGTGTGAAATTCCACTTAGGAACAGATGAGAGGGAGAGAGAGAACCTCTTTAAATACTATCCCACCTTACACATACTCTAATCTTCATGTTTCTTCTTTCTAGGTCTTCTTAATCTGGGGTCCAAAGACAACCTGAACTCACCGAAGTCAAATGCAAAATTTTGCATCTCTGTGTACCCCTGGGCAGAGGTGCCACAAATCCCATCAGATTTTTGAGAGGTTTGGTGATCCACAAAAAGGCTTAGCCCCACAGTTCTATGGAAACTTGACCTTCTTCATTCTGACTCCCTTTCTAGACCTCATCCTCTACAAAACAGGTCTTGTATCTAACCCATTTGAACTTCTGAGAGAAACTAGGATCCTCCTCCAGCACTTGATGGCTGGGTCCTCTCTTCCTTGGTATCAGTCTGTTGCTGGTCAGAATCGGAGGACCTGCAGCCCCAGAGAACCTCAAGGGTCCATCACTTGAGGGGAGAAGTGTCTTTATAAAGTGGGATGACGCCATCCTGTTTCAGACAGCTATGGCTAGCTATGGCCCTCAGAGATTCCGGTTCCTTAACAATAAGGAAAATAAAAATAGTAATAAGAAGAATAAAAACAAAATGAAAGGGTTTTGTTGGGGGAAGGATGTATATTTTAGGGTTTGGTTTGGTTTTATTAGTTTGGGCTGCAGAAGCACTCCCAGATTCAAAACCTAGTACATACAACAAAACAGCCAAATAGGAATTGCAATTCTCAATCTTGGCTGGTTGGAACCGTATGGATTGTGTATTCCAGATCTTTCTTCCTGGATACCCCCCTCAAATTAACACTAGTCTTGCAATTTCCTATGTATCCTTTTACTCTTTGGTCTTGCATCACATACTGCAGTGCCATGTGAATAGTGAAGGATAACAAAAGGATCAAAAGCCCCATGGGACCTGCTGATGGCCAGCTAGCAGTTTTCATGGAGCACCCTACAGGGTGAGAAGTAATGGCCTGGACAGTTCCTCAAGAGCAAGACTGCTGAAGCCTCTCTTTATACTTATGCTTGCAGTCACTAGTCATCCATTCGGAACACATAGATTCAGCAAAGATTAGGAATCAGGCACTAAGCCAGACATAAACATTTCAAGTATCAATGGGCTTAGGCTTCAAGAAATTCAGAATCTAGTTGAGGAGACAGACACCTATCCCGTTAGCTTCAGCGCACTGTAGCAAGTGAAATGGCAGATGGGAACAAAGAGCTAAAATGAACTGAGAGGGGAGCAGGCTGATTCTATTATACAAGCACCAGACTCTTGCTATTTAAAATGTGGTTGATAGGCGAGCAGGGTGGGCATTACCTGGGGGGCTTGTTAGAAATGCGGAATCTCGGGCCTTGCCCCAGATCTACTAAAGCAGAATCCTCATATTAATAAGACCCCAAGTGATTTATGGGCACGTTAGTGTTTGAAAGGCACTGTGTTAAATGTCAGTGAAAAGGCAGGCACCTGGTCCCCTGCTAATGCACCTGACTGTGGCTGCAAGGACAATGTGCCAGGAGTAATCAGTGGAAAACATTTTACATCTGTTTGAATGTATGTGGATGCAGGATGTAGAAAAAGCTAGCTACTAGAAGTCAATTAAGTAGGGGCACCTGGGTGGCTCAGTGGGTTTAAAGCCTCTGCCTTCAGCTCAGGTCATGATCTCAGCGTCCTGGGATCGAGCCTCACATCAGGCTCTCTGCTCAGCAGGGAGCCTGCTTCCCCCTCTCTCTCTGCCTGCCTCTCTGCCTACTTGTGGTCTCTCTCTGTCAAATAAATAAATAAAATCTTAAAAAAAAAAAAAGAAGTCAATTAAGTAGTTCTACCAGCTCTTATACTTAGACCCTTCATGCCTGGGTCTTGGGTGGGAGAGAAGGACAATAACCAGTGCTCCCCACATTCTCAGGTGCCTCACTACTCAAGTCCCATGTTATACGGTTAATGGCAAGAGCGGGACTGGAACCCCACTCTCCTGACTTGCCCTGAGAAGATGTAAACCTACAAAATGGTTACGAATACTGACTCCAGAGTCAGACAGACCTGGGCTTGAATTCAAGTGTTGCCACCTATCATCTATCTGTATAACCTTGGGAAAGTCACGTAAATTTTTCTGGATGTCTCTCAAATTTGGCGCTTGTAAGAAGCAGTTCTTATCTCAATGACTGTTAGGGGAATATTGACCTATTGTTTGTAAGCTGTCTAGACCAATGAGTGCCTTGCATTCAGCAAGAATCAGTAATGTTTGATACTTTCATCATTTTTGCCTCTTGCAGCAGAATCTGGCCAGCTGTCCACCAAACCTACTTTGTATCACTCCCGAGAACACATCTAGACTACATTTTCCAGACCTCTGTTCTGTTTGGAGTGGCCAGTGGGATATAGTTGGAAGAGACATGTGCCACTTCCAGACCTGGCTCACCAAAACCTCCTGTGTGACCCTCCACTCTCTTTCCCCATGTGCTGCTGGATGGAGTGGCTTTGGAAGTCATGGGCCAAAGCTGGCAGTCCCTCCATCATCCTGCGCCCCTGAATGGCTATATGCAGCAAAGCTACCTCACCTTCACGGACACTTGGACTGAGTTCAAATCCAAGCCCTGTTGCACACAGACTGAATGATCTTGCATTAATTATTTACACTCTCTGAGCCAATCTAGAAAATGAAGATAAGAATAATACGTCGTAGAAGCTCTTAGGCAGGTAAGATGGGCTCTTATAAGCAAATGCATCGGAGAAGTAAAAGCCAGTTATTCTAGAGGCAGTTTCACTTACTGGTTAGGAACCAGGCTTCCTGAATTCAAACCTTAGATCTGCTACTTCCTGGTTAGTAACCTTAGGCAAGGTAATTAACATTTATGTGCCTCAATTTCCATAACCATAAAATTGGGAAAATAATAGAGTCTACCTCATATGGTTGTTGTGAGTTCTGAAAAAGTGGATATGCATAGAGCTCCTAGCACGGCATCTAGTACATGGCAAGCAATTAATAAGAGTTGATGGCCATTACTATTAAACAAGACATCATATTAAATCAATTACCCAAAATTTCTTGCTTTGTCCATTTTGGTTTCCCTTCCTATTAAGATATACAGTATTTGAGAAATACAAGTATTTTTTTAAGGATTTTATTTATTAGGGCGCCTGAGTGGCTCAGTGGGTTAAAGCCTCTGCCTTCAGCTCAGGTCATGATCTCGGGGTCCCGGGATCGAGCCCCACATCGGGTTCTCTGCTCAGTGGGAAGCCTGCTTCCCCCTCCTCTCTCGACCTGCCTCTCTGCCTACTTGTGATCTCTCTCCGTCTTTATATAAACAGAATATATATATGTATATATTTTTATATAAATATAAGATATATATTTTTTAAAGATTTTATTTATTTATTTGACACAGAGAGTGGGAGAGAGACTTGTGATCTCTCTCCCTCTGTATATATACAGAATATATATGTATATATTTTTTATATAAATATAAAAATATACATATTTTAAAGATTTTATTTATTTATTTGACACAGAGAGTGGGAGAGAGAGATCACAAGTAGGCAGAGAGGCAGGCCGAGAGAGAAGGGGGAAGCAGGCTTCCCGCTGAGCAGAGAGCCCGATGTGGGGCTCTATCCCGGGACCCCGAGATCATGACCTGAGCCGAAGGCAGAGGCTTTAACCCACTGAGCACCCAGGTGCCCCGACAAATACAAATATTTTTGACAACTAAAGTAAGTAGACTTAGTCCTTTCACCACCCTTTAATATCCGTTCTTCAAGAAAACGGAGGGAAATACACTTATAGATGAACTGTCTCACATTTAGGAATTACCCATAGACTACAGCAGCAGTCTGTAAATAATTATGATATTAGTGTAATTCATTTTCCTATGGTCGTCTCTGGGTTTAAGTACCACAAACATCATAGACTCACTACTGAGGAGCGGGTCAGCACAAAATTGAAAAGATTCTATAATTCCAAGTCTTTGTTTCACCAATTAGAATGTTGAGATTCTGAGATATTAGGTGTTTTGATCAAGATTACAGCTAGTTATAAGGGGATGGATCAAAAATCAAGTTTCTCAATGCCCAGTTCCTGAACTACTCGCCGCCTCCTCCCCAAGGGACAGTCAAGAGAAAAACAAGAAGCAATGGAATTGAAAAGGAGGAAAAGCTCTGAAAGATCATTCTAGATTTAACTTCCCAGATTTCAACTACTTGTAAGATATAGAGTTCTTACTCATCGGTAGGCTCCCAACCAGCCCTGATCAAGTGTGGATTCTAACACACCTTATCTTGGGTTCTCAACTTCAGACCAGTATGTAAGTCTATTAGTGCAGAGGTTCTCTACCTTGACTGTACATTAGTGTCACCTGAGAAAACTTTTGAAAAATACTTATGCCTGAGCCCCATCCCAGATTAATTACATCGGAATCTCAGGATGGGACTCAAGTATCACTTTTTCTGAAGTTCCCAAGTGATATGAAAATGCATTTTCACTTATGAATCAAAGCTTCAGCTCAAAGACTTTTGGCAACTGGGGTGGGGGCGGGGGGAGATGGCGGGTGGAGAAGAGCTTCCAAAACTAAAATGCTAGGGTTTTGCTAGAACATCCTACACCCCAAAACTCCATGGCATCCATTCAATAAACACTCGAGAACTGTCTGCTGCTAAGGATACAAGAGGAATAGACCACAGTCCCTGATATCTAGGGCTTGCCATCTAGTAAACTGCCTCCAGCAATGGACTGGACCTCTCGGTCAGTACATGTCACCTCCATACCTCCCATTTGGAGGGGCAGCCCTTCCCCCCTTCCCCAAATTAGTCACCATGGTCCTAAATGATGATCTATAGCCACAGCCAAGGAAAAGACATGGTTAATAACGTTCTCAAATGACTCTGTCCTTGCTAGAAACTGACCTGAACACTTCAACATCTAGAAAAACAACCAGCCTTTTCATTATTAGATGTTATCTTTTCCCCCTTAGTGGGCCTCCTAGAGGTCAAGGCAGAGTGAAGACATGCAATTTATTTATGGCTGGGTGAGTCATCAATTACTATGGAGATCCATGTAATACTTCTTGATATTCATCATGTGCAAGCTCTGTTGAAAATGTTTAAAGGCACTTGATTTCATGGGTCCACAAAGTGTTTGATGGCAATGTAGTGGTTCCAATAAATGAAACTGTTAGGAAATGATGGGCTAAAGTAAGTCTTAGCTAGAACAAGGCTAAGAATACCTGATCCATCATCGGTAATCAGGTTTCTGTGACATACGTAATCACCATCAGAAATTGACTTTTACAGGCAGCTCCTTGGTTGAATTATTCACAGATCCTTCTTCTTCTTCTTGTTTTTTAATCTGGAAAGACCTTGACATTTGAAAGATGTTAAAAGAATTTCTAGACATAGGCAACGATTCAAAGGATAATTTGTCCTTCATGAGATGACAAAGTAGAAAGCTGTTATGGTGTCTCTCCTATCAAAAATCATTAACCTTTAATAAAACATTGTTCTGACTACAATACCACTTACTACAGAGACTTAATTAAATTAATTATGCAAACTATAATTTCACAGATGAAGTAAATGTATAAGTATTTTTTTTAACAAGCTGAGTAGCAGCATCTCCAGAGGATTCCTTCTAGACCAAATTTGCCAAAATTAAAAAATGTCAAATGTCTTAAACCAACAGAAACAATAATAAAACCAAGTAAGGTATGATCCAAAACTAATCTTACAAGACACAGACTCTCAAAAGCTTTGTTAACTCCAAAGAGCAAACTGGAAAGAAGACCAAATACTCCTTTTAGTCCTAGTTTTCCAAAGGACAGGATGCATTAGGACAAGAGACCCTTACCTGAGGATGGAAAGCACCAAGGCTTCAGTAAAAAATTAAGCCCTAATTTGGGTCATAAGGTTCAAGATGCTTGGCTGTTGAGTAGCAAAGAAAAAAGCCATGTCTGTGCTGGGCCACTGGCAGCTGTCAAAGTCAGGGGGGTAAGGGAAGTCTTTTGACTCAGGGAGATGAAAAAGGGATCCAAGCATACTGGGATTAAGTAGAAGAGGGGAAGTTGATCTGAAACAATGGCTCTGATTTTCTGAAGACCAGACAGAGCATGGTGCATGATCACTACTTATTGTAAAGATGTAGGAAGAAATAAATTATCAAAACAATGTTGGGCAGTGAAGTTAGGATACTACAATAAACTTATAAACTCCAGAGTGTGAATGGAAAAAACAAATGCTGGGGTGAGTAAGCACAACAGTGATACCACAGTGTGATATTGTGATTTATAATAAATATATATTTAGTCTTCATTCATTCTTCCTGGCACAGAGTTCCTAAAACCCTTGGAATTTCCTAAGAGATGAGAGCAATAAAGGTGTTTGTTATGCTAATAGGTGATTTGGGGCATCACCTAAGGATGAGGATTGTTGCCAGGATGGAACTTAAAGTCCCATTTCCCGACCTTCGACCTTCGGGAGGGAGAAAGGGGCTGGAGGCTGACTCCATGGCCAATGACCAATGATTTAATCAACAGTGCCCATCTAATAAAGCCTCTATAACAAACCAAAAGGATAGGGTCCAGAGAGCTTCCAGGTTGGTGAAACATAACACTTCCACATGTCAACATGCCAGCCCTGATCTCCACAAGGACAGAAGCTCTTTTGTCCTTGCTCTATGTATCTCTTCATCTGGCTGTTGATTTGTATCTTTTTAAAAATTTTTATTTATTTATTTGACAGAGAGAAAGAGACCACAAGTAGGCAGAGAGGCAGGCAGAGAGAGAAGGGGAAGCAGGCTCCCCGCTGAGCAGAGAGCCCGACGTGGGGCTTGATCCAGGACCTTAAGATTATGACCTGAGCCGAAGGCAGAGGCTTTAACCCACTGAGCTACCCAGGCGCCCTGATTTGTATCTTTTGATATCCTTTGTAAAATACTGGTAACCTAGTGAGTAAACAGGTTTCCTGAGTTCTGTGAGCTGCTCTAGCAAATCCATTGAACCCAAGGAGGGGGTCATGGAAACCTTTGATTCATAGCCGTTTGGCCAAGAAGCACAGGTGACAACCTGCACTTGTGACTGATGTTTCAAGTGGGGGCAGTCTGGTGGGACTGAGGCTTTCACTGGTGGGATCTGATGCTCTCTCCAGGTATTGTATCAGAATCAAGTCGAATTGTAGGATATCCAGCTGTGTCAGAGAATTGCTTGGTGATGTGGGGAAAAAACACACACATTGTAACTGGAGCCAGAATTTTTAAGTGGAGAACACACAGAACCACAGAAAACCCAACTTACAGCTTTACCAGACCAGTAGACTATCACAATATAGCTACAGCTAGTGTTTATAGAACACCCACCTCTTTCAGTCACTGTATAAAGCCGTATATATGGATAATCTCATTCTTACAACTGTATGGAGAGAGTGGTCATGATCCTCATCATATAGCTGGAGAAGCCAAGTTACATGGGACTTAAATAATTGCCCAAGGTCATTCGGACTTTAAGTGGTGGGGCTGTGTTGCTCATAATAACACATCACACTGCCTCCACTACAGAAGAAATAGCCACAACTGAATACAGTGAAGACCCACATCGTGTGACACAGGTACCAGGAGGGAAAAAGACAACAAATGCAGCAATCCTGAGATCGTAAGAGGCCAGTGGTTAAAGACAATCTTCACGTAGGTTATCAGTCAACATTGCTGCAGAGTTAGTTCAGGAGTGAAATCAAAGAGAGGTCTGAAGACTTCCACTGAACAGTGTTCTAAACTGGAAATTCAAAGAGAAGCTCCACAAGCTGCCCCCCGAATTAGAACTAAGGTTGAAATAATAAGAATGACCATAAGATTTCACCTTTCATACTTAGGGAAAAAAGAGTGTCTGGTAAGGACCCACACAAAATGAAGCCATAGGCAACCCTCATAGGATGGATGGTCCCTGATTAAGAAGAATATTTTTTAGACCCCACAGACCAAGATCAAATGGCCAAGATAATTCCTTGGTTGAAAAGGTAACTAACCACCAGAGACATAGGAGTCCTAAGAAAAAAAAGAACCTATCCTGCTTCCTTGCCTGTCCTGACCAGTTGAATACCAGGTGGAACCCATTCACTGGTCTCTTTCATGCTCTCTAACTGTCAGCCCCACCATTCTAGATCAGTTGTTCTCTTTAGGTGAATGTATCCAACTCCGGAATAGTTGGCCCACCCATATTACCCACAAAGTCACCTACTCAAGGCTGGCATATTCGTCTTCCCAAAGGGGACCCCCGAGTGTAGGATTCTCCTGCACAACAACGTACAATCCCCTTGTCCACTCCTCAAATAAGATTGCTGTTACTACTGAACTTACAGAAGAATTTCTCCAAGACACTTATTATAGGAAAAATCTCCTCTTCTTGAATGATGACATTATTAACTAGGTTATTTTATAAAAGTAATGGCCTTGGCTCCCAAAGCTGAAAAAACACCACCAGAAACAAGGGATGTAGGGGGGATAGAAAGGAGAGAAAAGGAGAGAAAGGAATAAGAAGGGGGGAGAAGGGGAAAGGAGAGGAAGGGGGAAAGAGGAAGAGAGAGAAAGACAGACTGGAGGATAAGGGGAGAAGGAACAAAAGAAGGAAGTAGGAAAAACATAGCTGGATAGTGGGTTACTTTTCTAATGAAAATACCAGGAAAATATTGAACATTTAATATCATTAGTAACCAAGTAGAGTTTTCTCAGTAAATCTAGTACAAAGTTTTTAAAAAAGCAACTATTTTTATAATGTAGCATGTTCAAAGAAAGTTCTTAGATACACATAATTATTAAATATGTGCCAACAAAGGACTCAGTGAAATGTAGCATTAATTTTTAATTTCTTTTTTTAAAATAGTGTAGAATTTGACTTAGCCTGGTGGAAAGGATAAGAATGCTTACTGTGAAGCACTAGTTTTAGACCCTTTGAAAGCAAAACAGCAAAGTTCTATTGCCATCATCTCTATCTGACCATTCTAGAAATAGTAACAGAAAAATACTGAAGAAAAAAAGCGCAAAGATGGCAAAGGAAGAATAATGCAAGTATCACCATTTCCAGAAAACATGTTTATATTCCTAGAAAATTAACCAGAAACCAGACTTGCTTGAAATTGAGTAAATAAACTCAATCCACAAAAATCAATAACTTTTGCTTATACTAGTGTCAGACAACTTAAAAACAAAAAGTCAGGGCAAAAATATTATTTGCAACAGCAATGTAAAACATTAAATACCTGCATATTCATTTGATTGAGACACACAAGACTTGAAGAAAATTATAAAACTCTGTTAAGAAAAATAAAGAAAACCTGAATAAGTGGAGTGATGCGCCTTGCTCTAACAGTAAATTCCCAACTTTTTCTTGGAGGAAGGGGCAGGGGCAGGGGAACTGAGTGGTATGGAGGACATAGGATGGTCCCCAGGCTTAGAAGGGACAGTTAAGGGCAGAGAGCTGGTTCAGGTGATGAAACCACGTCCTATGTTGACTTATAAATTAATCCAATATTTATTAAGACCTATTGGAACACTTTCTAGAACCAGACAAGTACAAGGTTAAACTCATCTGGAGGAATAAGGTATAACAAAGACTTAAAAAAAACAAAACAAAACTAAGGTTAGATCCATCCCACCAGATGGTAAATTATAAAGCTTCAGTTATTGAAATTTTACAGGACTATATTAAAAACTTATCACTAGGCTAATATACATTTCAAAAACAGAATTCAAACTAGTAAAGGAATGTAATAAATGACATATTAGAAGCAACACAAAAGTGGAAAAAAGACAACAGACATAGGAAAAGATGCTCAACATCACCGATCATCAGAGAAGTGCAAATCAAAATCATAATGAGATATCATGTCACATCTGTCTGGAAGCTACTATCAAAAAGACAAGAAATAACAAGTAATGACAAGGATGTGGAGAAAAGGAAAATCTTGTTTCCTTTTTTACCAATTTACCAATGTAAATTCATACAGCCACTGTGGAAAACAGTATGGAGGTTCCTCAAAAAATTAAAAATAGAAATACTATACAATCCAGGAATCCCACTACAAAGAAAACAAAGACACTAAAAGAAGAGACATATGCACCCCTGTTTATTGCGGCATTATTTACAATAGCCATGATATGGAAGCAACCTAACTGTCCATCATGAGAGCAACAGATGAGCAAGATGCAGTATATCCATGCTGGAATATTACTCAGCCATAAAAAGAACAAGATTTGCCATTCATGACAACACGGATGGACATAGAGGGCATTATACTAACTGAAGTCAGTCAGTCAGAGTAAGACACATACTACCTAACAAACAAATGAACAAATAAACCAAAAAAGCAGTTTCATACACACAGAACAAACCGATGGTTGCCAGAGGGGAGGGAATGGAGAGATGGGCAAAACGGATGAAGGGGAGTGAGGTACAGGCTCCTCATTATGGAGTAAGTCACGAGGATGAAAAGTACAGCATAGGGAATATAATCAATGCTGGTGTAAGAGCACTGGATGGTGACAGACGGTAGCTTCACTTGTGTGCACAGCATAACACGGAGACTTGTCAAATCACTATGTTGCAAACCTGAAATTAATAACACTGTGTCAACTATCCTTCAATAATATAAAAAAAAAGTGGGGAAAAGAATTACTGTTAAATGCCAACTTAAAAATGATTTATTGCGCCTCGGGTCTTGGTGATACAAAAAAACAAATCTCAAACAGGGCAACAAATTATGTATTAAAACGGATTTAAACTACAGTTGACCCTTGAGCAGCACAGTTTGAGCTGCATGAGTCTACTTACCTACCCATGGATTTGTTTCCATAAATACACTATGGTACTGTACATGTATTTTTCTTCCTTGTGACTCTCTTAATAACATTGTCTTCTCTCTGGCTTACTTTATTATAAGCATAGAGTATATAGTACATGTAACACACAAAATATGTGTAAATTAACTGTGTTATCAGTAAGACTTCTGGCCAACAGTAGACTATTAGTAGGTAAGGTTTCGGGGAGTCAGAAGTTATATGTGGGTTTTCAGCTGCGTGGGCTTGGCGCCCCAACCCCTGGTTGTTCAAGGGTAAACTGAATATGTATTAAACTACCTGATAAAGATGAGACAGTGGTCTAACTACTCAATAAACCAAGGAGAAAAGATCAATGGGAAATTAATAACAAACATCACTGATAAAACTTTCACTATTCAAAACAGTATATTTAAGAACTGACAAATATACACAAAAAGTCCAGATGCTATTCATTAAGGGGGCCAGAGAAGACGGTCCACTTAGCCCAAAGGAAATATAAACGGGGGAGGGGGAGGGGGAAGAAAGAAAGAGAAAGACAAATGTACCAGCTCTAGCCATTAAAGCAAAACAAAGTAAAACAACCTTTAACATGTTCCTGAATAAATAACTATAAATGGGAAAGCTCAACGCTGGTGCAGTTACCCGGGAAAAGGAGTGAGTTGCGGATGGAGGATTTAGTGGAGGATGGTAATGGTGCCATGTTCCTAAGTAGCAGCCAAGTCAAATTCTTCCTTCCACGTGATACCCTAGGTGGGAGCTGGGCTCCTGATGAGGGTAGCACATGGCTGCCAAGCACGAGAACTGAAAGCACGCCAGCCTTGGCAAACAGTGGCCATCCCTTTGCAGAGTTTGGCACAGAGGGATTATGAGGCCCCAGGAAATAGCAGAACCAATAATTTTCAAAGGGACCACATAGATTTGGGCAATGAGCATCTTGTCGTGTTCACGGGGACTAAAGTACGGAGGTCCTTCCCCAAAATGTACACATAACCCCTTGTAACTCTGTTACAACCTTAGGGATAAAAACAACACCCTAAACATAGAGTTCCCCTATGACCCAAGAATTACACTTCTAGGAATATACCAAAGAAAAACGGAAAACATAGATCCACACAAAAACTTGTCCGCGAATGTTCACAGCAGCATTATTCATAATAGCAGAAAGGTGGAAACATCCCAAACGTCCATCAACTGGTGAACGGTAAACAGGGTGAGGCATAGCCACACAAGGGAGCAGCGTTCAGCCATAAAAAGGAATGAGGTTCAGGTACGTGCTACAACGTGGATGAACCTTGCAAATATTATGCTAAGTGAAAAGCTGGTCACAAAGGACTACGTATTGTATGGTTCCATTTAGTGAGATGTCCAGAATCAGCAAATCCACAGAGACAGAAAATAGACTGGTGGTTGCCTAGCACTGGGAGGCTCAGGGTACTGCTAATGGGCGCAGGATTTCTTTTTAGAGTAGTGCAATGTTCTAAAATTGTGATGGTTGTATAACTCTGTGTGTATGCTAAGAGGCACTGAATTATACACTTTCAAGGGTGAATTGCATGGTATGTGAATTATATCTCAATAAAGCTGTTTTTAACAAGCCCACATGTACACCATTAATATGAACCCCCTGTCCACCCCGATAAATGGAGGCTTGCAACCAAATTTAGTTTGATTTCGGAAAACAAGCTAATAGGATTTTTCCAGTAGCCCAGTCTTTGGAGGAAGTTCCTGCCTGCTACGCACATCATGACATTTCAGTGGAGACCCTAGTAGAGTTCTCAGCCTCTCTTGGTCCTAACAGTTCTACCTTTTCTTTTTTTTCTTCTTCTTCTTCTTCATCTCCTTCTCCTTCTTCTTCTTCTTCTTTTTTGTCTTCTAAAATCATCCTAATTCTCTATCGAAATGGGACCAGCATTAGCTCCTGTTTTCCCTCCCAACAATTCTGCCAAAACCACACATCTCAATTCAATTTCCACACCTAGTGCTATGCTCTTAACAGAAGAGGTCTGAGAATCACCAGCTCTCTCTTTTATGCCAATACAACAAAAAAGCCTTCTCTTGTCCCCCCATGCTGCTTTCATTTCAGATTTTCTAATTCAGTGTTTAAATTTCCCACTGATTTCCCATTCTATTCCTGGAGCTTCCTCCCCTTTCTCTTCATCTCAACCACTTCAAGGACCAGCTTGTCCCCTGGGCAGCCCAGACCTCCTGCCCACTGCTGCTTTACTTCCTGATCGAAGATTTCTTTTCATTCTTTGCCAACCTCTCTCCACCTGGATGTCCCCAGTCTCATCCCTCCACAAGCCATCTGTAAATGCCATGTTCTGGCTTTTCTTCCTAATGCTAGCCAATCACAGACCCTCAAGAAAAGACCAGGTGGTGGCTCCCAGCTTGTCTGTGTGGCTTGAATGCCTTCTGGCCTTGCCTCAGAGCCTCCCCAGTTGTCACAAGAACAGCAACGGGCTCCTGCCCCAAGCCCCCAACACTTCCAAGCTCCAGTTGGCAAATCTACAGAGCTTTCCCCTTCCGTGCCCTTGGCTATGCCACTTCTCCACCCAAACAAAGGCGAAGAGGACAGAGACACCATAGTGATCGCTGTTGAAAAAGAAAAATCTGAAGTCTTGCAAATTCGTAGGTATCCCTTTAACTCGTTACCTGCCGTGGGTTCAAACACTGGCTCTGTCACGGACTGAGTGAGTGACCTTACGGTCAATATGCTTATTAACCTCTCCAAGTCTCGGCTTCCTCATTTGTGAAAATGGGGATAGTAATACTGTGAGGATTGAATGAGGTGGTTCCAGTAAAGGGCTGGGGACTGGGGTCATTCCATCAATTCATATAAAGCAAAATCACAGGTTACTAACTCTTTACAGGAAGGATATTATAAAAATCAGATGAGAAAATGCCATTACTATCTGTGACCAGCTCTCTACAAGGACAGAATGGAGAAGTCCCCATCTACCCTCCCTTGTTGCTATGCAGCCTTCGGCAGGCAGAGCCTATTAGCTCAGAAAATCTGCTTCGTGCGGTTATAACAGCTCTGCAAAGCCTGAAAAACCTCTTTCTCTCTGTTCCTCCCCTCAACCAGTTCAGGCCAATCTGTGCTTCTCCCAAGACAACACTGCAGTCCCTGCAAGACACAGCTTTGCGGAAATCCTTGCCCCTCCCACGGGCTGCAAAGCCATCCGTGCCTGGTAGGCTGGAACAGAACTCGCTTCTCTCAGAACCGGGTTAGCAGGGTTTCTGTTGGCAGCTGCTGCCCCGGGCCTGCAGGTGGTGGGGCAATGGCACCAGGTCATCGGTGAGCTCAAGGTCAGGGCAACGTGCCTCCCTCGGAAGACAATGACTTGAATGTTGTTGGGGTAATTTTACCCTCTGTGCCCTTTTATTGTAAAGGAGTAAATCCCGGAGAAAACCTCAAGGCTTTCCTTCTGCGGGACAAGCCGACACCCCCTCTAGATGGACCTTGGCCTGCTGTCCAAATGGGGCTCGTTCATCTTACCTACACCACACAGGCTCCCACAGGACACACTGCATTAGCACTGCAGGTGCCCTGGGCCCCTGGGGCCATTTCCTGGCTCCACGAACATATGCTCCTGCGTGCATTTGTGCATTCAGCAAACACGTATTATTCATACAGCAAACACGACCGTGGGTCGGACACAGTGCTGGGGGCAAGGGACAGAAAGACAAATAACACAGTCCTTTGAGAAGCTCACAGTTCAGGCGAGGGGACCGAGGAGGTAGGAAACTGAGGGGCAGAATGTGCTCAGAGAAATCTAAATGAGACCCTCACCTGGTGCCCATTGGTTTCCAAAACAAGCAGCACCTTAATACAGCTCAAAAAAGTAAAGAGATAGCCAAAGAGAATTGTGTGCAAACAGGCGTGTGTGTGTGTGTTCCTGGGTACACCACACAGGCACACTCCACCACAAATTATTCATCATGGTGCCTTTCTAGAAATCCCACATTAAACAACTTACATCTTGAATTGTATTATGTTCCATCCCACTGGGCAGAAGGTCAGAGAGAACATTTCTGTGAGTCAGACCTCATTGGATTTCTACATCTTGTTAACTGTACATTCGTACTCTTAGAGATGTCGGAAAGAGACTGCCCGGCTCCCTTTCCTAGTGCACCTTAAGTGAGGGTGACCCTTCTACCCTCCGGACACACTACCTTCCTCCCCTTGGGCCCAGGTCCCAGCCGGGAGGCTGTAGGGGGATTCCTCCAGGGAAGGAGCTGACTTGGCTATCTTCTTAGCTGACGGGGCTCTGATGCATTACTGCCTTCAGCCTGGTTGCTGACTCCGAGCTGCCAGAACTTTATTCTGGGCCCCCAGGCCTCTGGGCTCCAGTCTACCAGCCTGAGATCTGGACTCTGTATGCATTGATTCATCCATCCATCCATCCATCCATTCATTCATTCACTCAAGCGCTTATTTATTGAGCCCCTGCTCTGGGGCTAGTACCGCTCCAGGTACCAGGGACACGTAATGAGTGAGGTACCCAGGTCTGCTCTCATGACACCTGCACTCTAATGGGAGCAACAGGTAATAGATAACATATTAGTGAGAAATTTTTACATAGTGATAAATTCTACGAGAAAACACAAATAAAATAGGGCAATGTGTTTCAAAGTAACACTGGGGAAGTTATTTTTAATAGGCTTCACTAAGGTGACATCTGAGCTTAGACCTGAAGCATGAGAAGGGGTGGGGGGAGGATGAGAGGGGGAGGATAGGTAGGTGCCAATAGACCATGGTACAGAGTGTGGATTTCACTGCAGCACAATGGGAATCCACGGGCGAGTTTCAAGCAGAAGGGTGACACGATCTGATTCAGTGCATCTAAAGGGCTCTGGATTCTGGCCCCAGTAGCACCCACCTGTTCCTCCTTTTCTTGGATAACCTCTCTTTGGGTTGCTCAGGTTGAGCTTCTCTCCAGTCCACTCTCTGGCCCCAGCTTCTCGGCCGACCACAGTGAGAGATGAAGGCGAATCTTCTCAGTGAGCGCACCACCCCCTTCCATTCATCGAAATGCCTTCTTCCCTGATCAGCACGGGCCGCGTTCTCATTAGCTCAGCCCCCTGATCTTGGAGTAAACTTCTCCTTCAAAAAAACTGCAAATTCTCATTCCCTTTGAAGCCACCCGCTTGGCAGCTTGCCACGTTTGGCACAGTAACAGATTTCCGGAGCTGCGCTCAAACTCGCCTTCTCCCACTCTGTCGCCGGCCAGGCTGTGGCTCTAGCCAGTTGCGTGGGGTTTCCAAGTTTTGCAAGACCACTTGGGTAATCTAGAGCAAAGCTTCTCAGCCAGGGATGGGCACCTGTGGGAAGTTTTTAAAAGTCCCAGATGTGCCCAGGCCCACCCCAGATCTAATGAATCGCAACCTGGAGGGGGCAGGGAGTCTGTATCTTTTTAAAGCTCCCCAGGCGATTCTGACATGTACCTCTGCTTAAGCTCCATTACCCTGGGAGGAGAAAGGCTGTATTTATGGGCTCACCACGGCGAGTTCTTTTTTGGAACAAGGCTAAGTAAGAAATGACTAAAAATGCATCCAAACAGTAATAGGCACAGAACCAGGAGAGGCAAGACAGTCTCCTACGTATGTGGATCACGGCTACATCAAGCAGGAGGAGAGAACTGGGAATCGGTGTTAGTGGGGATATGCGGCCCTGAACCCCTCTGCTCAGAAAATCACGGCAAGAGAATGAGGCCGGCCTGCTTCCTTACCCTCATCGCTTTAACTGTTTCCAGCTCCACAGCGGCAACCAGCAGACCCACACACGCAGTTTTCAACACCGCCTGCCCTAGAGATCATATTTTGCCAGACCTTCCACCGCCTTGGCTATTCTCCTGAAAGTTTAAAATACTGCAACCCTCCTTAATTAAAAAAAAAAAAATGTCTGTAACCCCAAATGATTAGAATTTGGACACCATTCCTCACGCTGCAGTATTTCTGAGTTAGACATGCCCGACACCCGCCGCCTGGAAAAAGCAGGAGCCACACAAACGGTAACTGGTCGCAGCCCATTTCACTTGGCAGGAGTTTGCGGAGCACCTACTCTGTGCCTGTTTCTACGCAGGACATACTCAAGTATGTTATTTCACTTAATCTTCCAACCCACATCTCAAAGTGGTCATCAGTATTGTCTCTCTTCTCCAAATGAAGAAGTCAGGAGCCCCGGGAGGTTAAAGGGCTTCCCTATGGCACTGCATTCCCGCCCGAGTGTTGAGCCCCGACCTGAGTTTTAAAATGGGTGCTCTTTCACGTTGCGTTTTGGTAAGAAGCTCGCACGCGGCAGGTACTGTGTGGGACATATGAGTCGGCCTCCGTCCCTGCCCTCATGTTGCTCACAGAAGAGCAACGGACAAGAGAAATGAGTGTATGACTACGGCAGGGGACTGAACGCGATCAACGCTGCACGTGCTCTGGGGCCACGGAGGTGGGCAAAGCAAATCCAACTCGGGGCAAACGTAAGACTTCGCAGACAAGGTGCCATTGTATTTAGGACTTTCCGAAAGGAGATTAAGATGTGGCCAGTGGAGAAGATAGGAAAGGCCAGACTAGATAAAGAATATGCAGTCAGCTAAGATGAGAGAATGAGAAACACGCTCAGGGAATGGGGGGTAAGCCCTTAAGAGGAGATCAGAGCATGGGTAGGAGACCAAGTGGGTAGAGAGCTTTGAATGGCATTATCTGAAGTGGAGACCATATTCTTTAGGCAAAGGGCACTACAGAACACCGTTGGCCAAAGAACAGAAATGATAAACAGAGGCCTTGAGAAGATAATTTTCTTCTGGCCAAACTACTGATAGTTCTTCTTACCAGTGAAACTTCACACAAGCTTTTCTCTCTTCCTCCCTTCAATGTGGGGATGACTTCCATGCAAACTTTGGGACTTACTTTGGGCATCACCTACTCCAGGAAGAATCCCCTGATCTCCCAGGATTGGGTCAGGTGCCCCTCCTATGGGCTTCCTCAGCATTTAATACACTATATTGAGACTTCTATTTGCTTCCTACCTTTACTCCTAGGTGGAAGCTCCTTGAAGGTAGACACTATGATTATTCACCTTTGATTTCCCAAATCCTCGATGTCTTGGCACTTAAGAGATGCCTAATAACTGTTTGATGGTTAGTCAAACAAATCAATCAAACAAGCACCAGAGAAGTCTCAAAAAGACACTATGGCCACAGTCATGCAAGTCTTAACTGCAGGTACAGTTAATTAACTTGTTCTTTCAACAAACATTTCTCATGACCCTATTTTATCCCTTGCACTGTATTTCAAGTTTGGAAATTTATGGGGTGCTTGATTCCAAAGGCAGTCACTCTCTTGCTTGTGGTCACATATTAGAATGTGAATGCCCTAAATACCAGCTCCCACAGAGCCTAATGAGCCTAAAGCCACTCTTACTAGGAGTCAAGTATTATCAGCAAGTCCAGAGAAAGCCCTGCTCTCAATGCAGCCTTGAGGGTAAGCAGCCTTGGAAATGCAGCCTTGGGGGTAAGCAGAGGCATGGTGGGAAATGGGTAAAGCCACTGCAGCAAATCTTTCCAAAGCACTGATTTTACTTATTAGATTTTACAGTATAGGAAACTAGAACTTTATGTAAAATATGCACAGAATTTTTAAAATAAAAGATTTTTTTAATATGCAGGAAGCAACTATTTGGGGCTGTCTGCACTGACCTCTCCAGAGTCTGAGATCCCTCTCCTCTGTTCTTGGGAGTGTGTGGCAGAGACTCCTGGCTGCCTTCCTTAACGCCATTTCTTTTCTCTCCTAGTATTAGAATACTCTGATTTTAGCTAGGCAAATGGCCCCTGGAATTACAGTCCTTGCTCTCCTTTTTTGTGTGGCCATAGGACTGTGTTTGGTCAATCAAATGTAGGTGGAAGTGTTGTCTGTCATTCCCAGAAAGTGTCCCTGGAGGGAGGAGGCACTCTGCTTTTGTCTCTTTCCTTTTTTCCTGCTAAGAAGAATGTAGATGTGATGCAGAGAGTTCAAGCAGTCATCTTGGGTCATGAGGCAGTACTCTAAGGATAACTGAGCCACGGAACAGAAGGAGCCTACTTTCCAGCTCTGGGTTGCCTAACTCCAGACTTTTTACACAAGAAAACAAAATCTTTAATGTCTAAGCTATGGTCCAGTAGCATTCTTGAAATATATTCAGGAGACTCTGAAAGGGAAATCAAGGGTTCACAGACTCACAGAAGGGATCTCAGAAATCCAGCTCCCTGTTCCTGCCTACTGTAGCCCATACCAGATCTGCACCTGCCTAAAAAAATTCCTCGATAGGAATGACAGACTTTGCTGTGAGTTAACATGTGAAAGCAGGTGCAAATAGGGTTTTTTTCTCTTAGCAGGTGGTAAGAAGAACTCCTCTTAGAGAGAGAACTGCTGTTGTTGGATGAAGTCTTTACTGAGCCCTTGGGCTACAAGTTGTATCCTCAAAGCTACAGTGAGGCTTCCAAGAAAGAGGACAGCTATTCTGCATATTGAGCATCAAAAATTAGAAATAGGCATGGACAGATCTGGAGTGAAGGGACTGAGGAGAGGAAAAGGGGCGAGTGAGATGGGAGAATGCCATACCCTGCACCACTATTCCAAGGCAACCTCCAATTTTCATAAAGTCTACCAAAGTTTCAAATTGTTTGACATGATCGCATGACTTGTAGCACCCCTGAAGTGCCTAAGTGTGTCGTCAAGGGTGACTTGGGGGAAGAATCCAAGGAGCAGGTGCTAGAGACAGAGATTCTGGGATCATGGGTCTAAAAATGCTCAAAGAAGTCTTGAAAAGGGCTTTCAGCTCCCCTATGCCATGAAAAGCTGGGGGGTGGTAGCAGTGGTTAAAAATATTTCACTTAGAATGCAAGGAACCTACTGAACCATCTGGGGTTACCATGGGCACCTGACCAAACCACTAAACCACAGTGCAGCAGTACTATACTCGTTCACTGTCCTCTCTGTCAGACACCAACTCTGCCTCCTTCTACTTACAGCCAGAATCTTCAGTGGAAGGGGCATTCTAGCATTAAAAACTCCACTCAGGAACCCAGAATAGCCAAAACGATCTTTGAAAAAAAGTCAGAGTATTCACACTTCTTGATCTCAAAGCTTACTACAAAGCTACGTAATAAATCAAGACTGTGGTACTGGTATAAGAACAGACATACAAATCAATGGAATAGAACCAAGAGTCCAGAAGCTGTTACACTTTATGATCAACTGATTTTTGACAAGAGTGCCAAGACCATCAATGGGGAAATAATCATCATTTCAGTAAACAATGCTAGAATAATTGGATATCCCCATTGCAAAGAATGAAGTTGGACCCCCTACCTCACACCATATACAAAAATCAATTCAAAATGTATTACCAATCTAAAAGAGCTAAAACCATGAAACTCTTAGAAGAAAACACAGGAGTAAGTCTTTATGACCTTGGATTAAGTAGTGGCTTCTTAGCTATACCAAAAGCAAAAGAGACCCAAAAAAAAGGTTGACTCATACTTGATCAAAATTAAAAACATTTGTGCTTCAAATGATACCATCGAGAAAGTGAAAAGACAACAGTAGGAGAAAATATTTACAAATCATCTGATAAGGACTTGTATTCAATAAAAAGACAAATAAACCAATTTTTTAAATAACCAAAGGGAATAAGGAGATACCATGACATGCCTATTAGAATGGCAAAAATCCAAACACTGACAGCACCAAATGCGTGCACGGATGTGGAGCCACAGGAGCTCTCATTCATTGCTGGCTGGACTACAAAATGGTACAGCGACTTTGGAAAACAGTGTGGAAGTTTCTTACAAAAGTAAACTTACTCTTGCACTATGATCCATCAACGGTACTCTGTTACATTTACCCCAATGAGTTGAAAGCTTATGCCACACATAAAAACCTGTACACAGATGTTTATAGCAGTCTTATTTGTATCTGCCAAAACTTGGAAGCAACCAATACATCCTTGAGTAGGTGAATGGATAAACTGTGGTACATGCAGACAATGGAATATCATGCAGCACTAAAAGGAAGTGAGTGCTCAAGTCATGAAAAGACATGAGGAACCTTAAATGTGTATTACTGAGTCAAAAAAGCCAATCTGAAAAGGCTACATACTGTATTATTTCAATTAATGACATTCTGGAAAAGGCAAAAACTAAGGAGGCAGTGAGAATATCAGTGGCTGCCAGGAGTTAGGGGGACAACGAGGTTGGACAGGTGGAGCATGAAGGCCTTTAGGGCAGTGAAACTATTCTATATGATAGATACTATAATGATGGATAGATGTCATTATACATTTGTCAAAACCCATGGAATATATGATTCCAAGAGTAAACCCAAACGTCAACTACGGACTTTGGGTGGTAAGGATGTTCACTGTAGGTTCATCGATTATGACACATGTAGCACCATGGCGGGGTTTGATGGGGGTGGGACTATGCGTGTGTGAGGGCAGGGAGTATATGGGAACTCCCCTACGTTTAGTTCAATTTTGCAGTGAGCCTAACATTGCTCTAAACAATAAAATTGGTTTAAAATGTTAACGAGCAAAGGAGCAGAATAGATGGTTCTCCAAAGATGCCATACAGATGGTCAGTAGATACATGCCTACAGCATTAGGCACCAGGGAAATGCAAACCCAAACCACAATGAGATACCACTTCACATCCACTAGAATGGCTAAAATCAAAAAGACAGACAATAGCAAGTATGAGTGAGGATGTGGAAACTGAAACCTTCACATACTCCAGATAGGATTGTAAAACAGTGCTTTTGGAAACTCTGGGAAACTACTGGCAGTTCCTTCAATGAGTAAACACACAGTTTCCATATTACTCAGCCAGTCCACTCCTAGACAGAACTGAGAACATGTCCACACCAAACCTTTTTGTGAATGTTCATAGCAGCATTATTCACAATATCTGAAAAATGGAAAACACCCAAGTATCCGTCCACTGACGAATGGATAAACAAAATGTGTTCTATACACACAGAGAATATTATTCAGCAATCAAAAAGGAAGGACGTACTGATATTTACTAAACCATGGATGAACCTTGAAAATACCATGCTAAGTAAAAAAAAAAAAAAAAAAAAGTTACACACAGAAGGCCACAGATTGTATGATGCCATTCACACGAAATTCTTAGAATAGACAAATCAACAGAAACCGAAGGTAGACCAGTGGTTATCCAGGACTGAGAGGAAGACAGAATGCAGAAACTGCTAGTGGGTATAGGGGATGGGTATTTTGGGGATGATGAAAATATTTTAAAAATGAAATGGTACAGGTAGTTGGATAACTCTATGAACATATAAAAACCACCCAACTGTATACTCTGAAGGAGTGAATTTTGTGATATACAATTTGTATCTCATTAAAGCTGTTATTTAAGAACCCAAAACAAGCAAACAAAAAACCCAAAAAATCTCCATCAAGGCCCACCGCTTCCCAGACCCAACAGCCATCGTTGCTCTCCCTCCCAACGCTCACCTTCTACCTTCCTAAGGGCATTTTACAAACTATTTATTGATCTTCCCAAAACATTTTATTTTATTTTTATTTATTTATTTATTTTCCAAAACATTTTAAAAGGAAAATAAACTCGATCTCTTCATCCCACCGGAGACTAGGGAGCAACAAAGTATAACACGAAATCACAGTGGCACAGAAGCTGGAATTATGATCATGTAGCACCATATTTTAGCTGAGAAGAGTTCATTACAATATGTATTTTTGAAGCAGTGCTGAGAATGATCATCAACACTCACCAAATGTAATCTTCTCACTGCATACATGGTGTTTTTCTCCCAAGTTTTATTAATAGCACACATCACTCACCAGCACATAAAAGAGGAACAACGGGCAGGAGGGGAGAGAAAGGCCGACCAACAGAAGGAGACAAGCGCTCTGTCAATATGGCTCCTCCCAGACCATGTGACAGCAATGGAGCAGAGGCCACAGGTGTGTCCAGGGTCTGGGATGACAGGCTCCCGACCGACAGCTGCCACGACAGGTGCTGGCCGGGTGACTCTGGAACGTTCTCCGCCAGGACTTGGGATTCCCCTAACTACAGGGAATTTGGAACTGATTTCTTTTTGATAATTTTTTTCAAAATGTATCACACTCTTGGAGGTAATCGGGGCTGCCCTGGAACGTCGACTGCAACACAAAAATGTTGGTGCCATGGAAACTACCGACAGGAGAAAAATATGAAAATGTACACCCTTGTGAAACTTCCTAACGTGCTAAAATCAGCAGTTCTCTTCAAAGAGCCAAGCGTAATACTTGCCAATCGATCTGTTTTGGGATCCAAATGGCTTTGCTCAAACCGCGATCGCCCCACTGGGCAAAAAAAGCTTTGGCACTTAAAAAATGATTAAAAACTCCCTGCTATTTATAATGATGGAGAAATGTCACTGAGAAATGTTTTGTCAGTGGAAAAATGTGGCTGTCTGGAAAAGGCTGTAGATACTTGCAGAGAATTAACGACAGAGTGGTTGTGAGTCCTCGCTGCCCTCCTCCAAGGGAGCTCAAGAGACAAGCTTTTGTTTGGGGGGGGGGGGGTGTCTTTTTTCTTTTCTTTTTTAACTGCAGGATTCCTCACCTTCTCATTCACCTGAACTCTGGGAAAGGCTGAGACAAGCGAGCCAGGCTCCAGACTGTGAACATGGTTCTCGCTGCAGCGTCTCACCATTTTTTTTTCTCTTCTCGCTCACAATAAAGCCAGCATCTCTCACCCCATAGTAGATTTTCATTAAAGCCAATCTAAAACAAAACACTGAATCAATCTACTACACTGCATGGACAGGGAAAGCGACAAAAACAAGAAATAAATGACAGCAGCGTTCTTGGGACCTGACGTTCAGGATTATGCTCAGCACCCAGATAACGGGGCTCAACGTAGCAGTCGGCGTGGCAACCTCTCCTCCTCCCGTGGGGAACTTCAACTCCAACCAGGCAAACCTACTAACCTCCCGGGAGCTGTCCCAGGTTCCCAGGAGCCCTCCTGCTTTGTCCCTACCACTGAGTCAATGTAGCATGCACCATTTCTTAGTCCTCCTTCAAACTCTGGGATGAAATCTTCCTTTGGCTCCATAGTCACTCCTTCTGCTGGCCATGATTTTATACAGAAATGTCTCTTCTGTTTCATTAGCATGGGTGTGCTTGTGTTGTTTCCTATTTGTTAATCACAGCATGCTCTGCTATGGGACAAAAGATTCTAGTATTCTCATCTCAGTAAATTACACACTGCCTTTCCATGCCTCCTCCCTTCCTCTGACTGCTGCTGCTTCTCAAAATTTTTTTTAAAGATTTTATTTATTTACTTGACAGAGAGAGAGAGATCACAAATAGGCAGAGAGACAGGCAGAGAGAGCAGGGGGAAGTAGGCTCCCTGCTGAGCAGAGAGCCCGATGCGGGGCTCGATCCCAGGAGCCTGAGATCATGACCTGAGCCGAAGGCAGAGGCTTTAACCCACTGAGCCACCCAGGTGCCCCTCAACACTTTTAACTTATATTCTTTCTTGTATCTGCAGGCCAGGTGTGGATCAATCAACTTTGCCATGTGTAGTAGGGTTCTCTGGAGAAACAGAACCAACAGGATACATATACATATATTGTATTTATTAGATATTACATATTAGATTTATTATCAGGAACTGGCTCCAGTGACTATGGAAGCTGAAAAGTCCCATAATCTGCCGCCTGCAAGCTGGAGACTCAGAGAAGCAGGTGGTACAGGTTCAAGGCCTGAGAGCCAAAGGTGGTGGTCTAGACTCCAGCCCAAGTCTGAAGGCTTGAGAACCAGGAGCACCAACAGCAGGAAACGATCAACATCTCAGCCCAACGGTAAGGTAGCGAATCCTCCCTTCCTCCACCTTTTTTTTTTTAAGATGTATTTATTTATAAGAGAGAGAGAGAGCACACAGTGGGGAGGAGAAGGGAGGGGGTGGAGAGAGAGAATCTCAAGCAGACGCCCTACTAAGTGCTAAGCCCTATGCAGGGCTCGACTCCAGGACCCAGAGATCATGACCAGAGCTGAAATCAAGAGTCGGACATTCAACCAACTGAGGCGCCCCTTCCTCCACCTTTTTGTTCAATCCAGGCCCTCAACAGATGGGATGAAGCCCACCCACCCTGAGGAGGCTTTACTCAGTCTACCAATTCAAATGTTAATCTCTTCCAGAAACACCCTCACAGACACATGCAGGAATCACCTTCAACCAGCCAGCTGGGCCTCCTATGATCCAGGCAAGTTGACACAATAAGTTAACTATCAGACTGAAAAAATACAAGGAAAAAAAGCTAATCGTTTTTTAATACTTGCTTGTATGAAGTCATAAACAGTTTTTATTTTCTTCATGTCAGTGTATAAATTTGTGATCCACTCACTCAATGTTTATTAAGCTCCTACTATGTGTAGTCAGGGTTCCAGCTGCTGAGGACTCAAGAGAGGACAAGGTCAAGCCCCTGGCACTTTAAGGCCAAGCAAGGAGATAGACGAATCTCCAGAAGGTTGTACAACTCTGTGTAAATGCCCTAACAGGGTAATGCAGACAGAGGTGAGAACACGCAGGGGCCCCTGACCAAGGTGCTGGGGTCAGGGAATGCTCCCACAGGAGGCGACAATGAAAGAAGACAAGAAGGCCAAGCAGGAGCTGGGGGGTGGAAGGCAGAGGGTGGTCCAGGCAAAGAGAACACCCAGGGCAAACACCAGAGCTTAGAGAAACATGGCATGTTTTTAGATCTCTTAGATCCACAAGTTTAGTAGAACTGGATCAAAGTCTTAGCGGTAGAAGATGATGCGGGCTCAGAAGTCAGGATTGTAACATGAGAGCATCACAGAAATCCCAGATAGCTGAATCAAGCACCTCACAGGGGAGGGAGATGCAGAGCTGATCAAGAAGGGGCTAGGAAGCCTTGCTAAGAAGTCTGCACTTTATCCTGGAGCCATTAAGAGCCATCAAGGAGTTTTAAGCAGGAAAAGTGATAGAAGCGATAGGCATCTGGAAAAACCACTCTGGCTACGGCAGGGACAATGAATTTAAAGAGACATAGCAGGGATGGGGAAAGGAAATGCTAACTTTTTTGAGCAGGTGAATGTTAATGTTATTCAAGGGGAAAAGCGCAGGGACTGCCAGCTAGCTTGTACAGACCCGTGCAGCACACGGGGCTTTGCAGTCGCGCATGTGTGCAGTGTGTCGATGCTGGCTCGTCCGTGCCCTCCACTGGGATGTAACTGAGTCTGATTCATCTTTGTATCTTCAGGTCCCAGCTTCAGTGCCTGACAGAGAGCAGGCATTTAATAAACGTTTTCCGAGTGCCCGAGTGTGTGGAAGAAAGCATGCAGGAACCAACAAATGACAGAGGACGAGGACCTCAGGAAGTGGTCACGGAAAGATTAAGAGCTTTGGACTTCATTTAAGTCACAGATCTAGCATATCCTGGCTGTGTGAGCTGGAACAAATTTATCCAAGATTGTGTCTTCGTTTGCAAGAAGGTGATAATAATACCTGCTCCCAATATTCTGATGAGGATCAAATGAGATGGTGTGTGAGCCGCAAGCAAAGGTCTGGCATGGTGTAGGTCCTTAACAAACCTGTCTGCGCCTTCCAGTTTTATGTGGCCCCTCCCACCTGGCACCAGCACAGTGTCCCAGCAACCCAGCACAAGGACAGAACTTCTGTGAAGCAGAGATTCTAGACTTGCCACTGAGGCCAAGGGGAAGACAACTTTCAAAAAACGCCTTGTTAATGATAACAGGCAGAACTGAGCCGCTGAAGAACAGGAGTTTAATTATGGAGAAAGCAAAGAAGTTAAAGCACTTAGGAAAGGTGGCATAGAGAGTGATACAAAAGAACATAAAACGGTCTTTCCTAAGCATGTTCTGCCGAGGAGAAAGAGGGTCAGATCACCTGGGACCAATAATTATCGACTGGAAAAAGAATCACTCATTTCCCATGGGCTACTTTTTTAATGGTGTCCCTGAGATTAGCCTGGCCACAGAGAGTCATCGTTTCTTGTCCTCTGGTACAAGAATATGTGGGTATGGACTTGACTGTTCTCGTGCCCAAGAGGTCGGTATGCATTCTGAGTTTCAACTAGTGGTACTTAAAATTAATGCATCTTATACAACTATCCACTTGGGGGAGGGGCGGCAATTCATTTACATTGGCTTTCAAAAGGGACTAACAAATCAAAACAAATAAAATCGAAATAAAAGGAAGAGAACAAACAGTTAAGAGGAGGACAAGCAGATACGGCAACAAGGAAAACCGTGGCTCCTGGGACCCACATGAAAGCAAAAGGTCATAACATTCGTGACATTCGTGTGTTAAGGGATCTGTGTGTGTTACTTCCTGTAGCTCTTATCATAACCCACTGAGAGAACTACCATATTTCAATGAACACAAGGCATCACTAAGAAAGAAGAGGCTGCCAATTAAATTCTGACAAAGCACTTTGATTTTGATTTAAAATACAAAAAAGAAAGAATGTATGGCTGAGAGTCAAGGAAACATGGCAGTACCATTTCCATTTTATTAGGAAGGAAACTGAAAAACAGGGAAGTTAAGAAACCTGCTCGGGTCCCTGGTGTGTAAGAGAAAGGATCAGATTTGGAATGCAGGACCTCAAGCTGCAATAGCTGAATATATTGTCTACCCACTTCCAAGTTTCCTGGCAGCCATACGTTGAATTACGTAATTCTTATTATTTGGGAAGAAACACACTAGCTTCTCAGGGAAGCCAAAGCTTTTCCTAGTACAAAATTCAGAGGAAAATTTCTTAGAGATATTCCATAAGGAGTATGTCGCAGATTATTTTATTGAAATCTTCCAGAACAATTAGAAGGCTAATATAAACACACAGCTTAATGAAAACAATTTTTCATGGATGAGGACATGTTGTCCAAGAATGTCACCTTCTCATAGTCTACGACCAGCCACAGACGGAACTCAATGTATCCAGAGAAACAGAGATTATGCTCCTCAAATTATCTTCCCTAAATGCTCTCTATCCAGTTTCTACTGAAAGCCTATTCATTAGATAGTTCAAGATATTCTCCAAGAAAGGCCTATGGGAAGAACCCTGCTGACTGATAAATTCTGTCCGTGTAGCGATCCCCTTATGAATTAGGAATTGGCTAGCCACTCAGTGACTCAGATACTCTTTGGGATTCAGCATAAACCATCCTCTCTTCCAGAAAGCCCCCACAACCATGGCTTCATCACAGAAGAGGCTTCGCAATCTTAAGCCAGCAAGAAGGAAGCCGAGACTTTCTTCAGCATCTTGTCCTGATGAAGCTGGTGATTCTGGAGTTGACTGCCTAGATCCAAAACCAGCTCAGATACTCAGTAGCTGGGTGATCCTGCCTAAGCTGCAATATCTTGATGCCTCATTTCTACATTTGCAAAACGAAGATCATAATGGTACAGCCACCTCCCAGGGCTGCTGTAAAAACATAATGAGACAAATCCTGTAAAAGACGGTGCGCCTGGCACATATGCCTGGTGAGCACTCTATAAATGTTGGCTTATGTTAGGGGATTTTATTATTTGGATAGGTTTTTTTTTTTCAACAGATAATTAATTTAGCAGCCGTAACATGCCCTTGGGGAGAAAAGGTTGCACAGGTGCGAACCATTTTGTTATTGAGGCACGAAGTAGAACGACGTGTCTGGGGACGAACGGCAATCATGAGATACGGCGAATTCCTACAAGGTCCCACGTCAGTGATCCTGGCTGGAAGAGCCAAAGTTTAGAGTCAGACACCTGCTCGAGTTTCAGCCCAGTCCTCACCTACTACTGCGGCATCCGGCAGGCTGGTACACCTCTTTGTACCCCGTTTATAAACGACTGATGATCCCACCTACCGTGCAGTGTTGTTGAAACAGCGGGGAGGAATGTGTGTACAGTGCCAGGCGCTGTGGGTGCTCAGTACCCAGAAGATATTATTATTAGAGCAGCCTATCAAATTTTATTTAAGTAACAGTTTTCCTCTTTATTGAAAGAGCAGTCTGTAAGAATGCTTTGTTTTCCACTAAGCAAAATAAATCCACTTCTTATGAAAACATGACATAAAACTGATGACTCTTTAGTCACAGGGAATTACGTATGTGTATATATAGGGAAAAAATCAATTCTCCAATTGAATTTTCATTATCTTTTTTTAAAACCTGTTTTTAGGGGCGCCTGGGTGGCTTAGTGGGTTAAAGCCTCTGCCTTCGGCTCAGGTCATGATCTCAGGGTCCTGGGATCGAGCCCCACATCGGGCTCTTTGCTCAGCAGGTAGCCTGCTTCCCCACCTCTCTCTCTGCCTGCCTCTCTGCCTACTTGTGATCTCTCTCTCTGTCAAATAAATAAATAAAAATTTTTTTTAAAAAACCTGTTTTTAAATACCCCTGTGAAGCGATTTCACTGTAGAAAAGTTAGAAAATTGGGATTAAATAAAAAGAAGAAAATTTGTTTCCTATAATCCCATTGTACAGAGATAAACTACACATGGCATTTTAGTGTTTATCCTTCCAGACTGTTTTTGTCTACATAAAAGCAGATAAGAAGGAAGGAAAGGAAGGAAGGGAAGGAAAGGGAAGGGGAGGGAAGGAGAGGGGAGGGAAGGAAAGGAAGATATATATGCAGATCCATTTGTAATAACCCCTCACAGCAAAGACCAGGAATTCCATTTCTCTCAGAGTCATCTCAGCCTGCACCAATCTTTGCAAAGAACAAACAAAAGCCTAAGAGGTATATTTGCTTATTTACTTATTTAGCACATAAAACAAGTAAGGTATTTACTTTTAATTAAAGGGAATTACTTTTAATTAAACACTATCCCAGGCCTAAAACGTCCCCGGTATGTATAAACCTCCTGTGATCAGCAACATGTAACCAAGTACCAGGTACGCAAATACACATCTATTCTGAGGCGAGGACTCAATACTCCCGCGCTCAAGCAAAGCAAAGGCATGATCGACTGTATCAGCACTCAAATACCACTCCACGTTTTTAAGACCAGAGAGGACTCTGATACCCAGGAACCCACTAACTGAGCCCTCAGACCCAGAGACACAACCATGCGAGTCCAACAACTACAGTTTCTTTCCCATCACCCCTCCTCGTCCTCACGGGGCCGGGCAGTGGACTTAGGCTGTGCTGGGAGCCATGATGGGTCCTGGAGCACTTCCAAACGAGGGATGTGCCTGCTCACCCACCTTCCCTTGCCCTCCACCTCATCTCGACCTCTGCGCTGCCACCCCTCCCGTCAAAAGATACCCCTGAGAAGCCAATTTTCTAATTCCACTCCAGTGGAGCTGAGGTCCCTCCCTGAGGCCGACGAGCACTTAGGATTAATTGTTATTTGCTATGTCGGAGCGCTATCGGTGGCCTTGCCCAAGGAAGCCACGGTCAGGGAGTGCTCATACATTTTAATCACCTTCGCTGAAAGGCAGTGCTCTCCTGAAGAGTAGGGAGTGTAGCGAGGAGCCTAAAAGACACCTTGTGGGTTGCCGAAGGAGAAAAGAAAGGAAGATAAAAGGAGCAGGTGGGATGAAGGCGATTTCCACAAGCCAAACAGAGGGAGAGACGCATGGTTGGTTCTGATGGAGTCATGAATCAGAAACAGTTTTCCATCTCCTCCAGGACACTGTTTTTTTCACCCCTCTTACAGTGACAAATAAAATGTAATCTGCTATGCTGCTAATAGGACATTGTTGCACCAACATACCCTCCTGGGCTAAGCTTGATGGGACAGGACTCATGTGAGACACGGCACAACCAAGTGGCCGTGGGCAACGTGACATTAAACAGCAGATCTGTCGGGTGGTGGCTGCAAATGCAGAAGATCATCGCCAAAGGAGATGAGAGTGATACAAAAGAACATAAAACGGACCACCCTTCAGAAAGACCTGCCTGCCCACCTCCTCTCCCCAACACACACACACACACACACACTCACACACGGATGGAGAAAGCAGACTTCTGAAGCCATGCAGTCAAGGTATATATATGCAAAGGAGTGCAGACGTGACTCTCTCCCCCTCCCCCAGCAAGGTTAGAAATAGCTGTGTCTGAGCTCAAAGGGGGAAGCCCGGCATCTTTTTACACTATTAGCAATTCAGGCTGCTGTAAAGTTGAAATAAACTCTCCACTAGCACCCAAATGCCCAAATTTATAAATGCAGTCCATTAAAAAAGCCCATCTCATAGCAGCTGGTAATTGCCATCAAAACTGGGGGATTTAGGATTATAAAAAGCTATGTAAGCAATAAACATGTTGTTTAAAAGCCTGAAACGCCTCCTCTTGCCACTCCTACCATCCCAGCTGTCACTTTCAGACGCCCCCCATTTCCCAAATTCTAGGTCTTGGGCTCGCAAGTTTAACACTGTTCATTCTGCACTTTCTCTAACTCTGTGTAGAGCTCTGTTCCCATGGAGGACAGAAGCGCTAGCCCAGTGGCATCTCAAGTCCCAGGGGGACACAGACATCTGTCACTTGATCAGCACAATCATGGGTACAAAGCACACCCGGGTAGGGGACCGCTTCCCTTTCTCTCCTTGCCCCCCCTCTTCCTCAGAGCTCTGTATTCCGAATCTGACAGGTCCCGCAAACAGAGTCAGCCATCAGGCTGCCACGAGGACCATTCCCGTGGCCTGCTCTGTGCTAGGCACCATCTCCAAGCACCTGCCACAGGCCTGCCCTGACACAGCCCCCCTCGGAGACCCACATCTCCCCGCTTGCAGCTGGTCTGACCTCACCAGACGGAGGCTTCCGATAATTTCAGGTTTCGCTGAAAATTCATCTGCTGCTTGGATCTCTTCCTAATTAGGGTTCTTTTCTAATTAATCTAGAGCTAGCTTCTATCCCCTAGCACCTGAAGCCATCCAATCACCCCAATTACTGCGCTTACCTGCAGCCCCACTTCTAACATTTGCAGAACCCGGGGCGAGAACACAAGTGGAGCCCCACAGGCCACAAATATAAGTATTTCGAAGTTATAAATTAAGCTGACAAGTTACTAAAATATGTTCTATCCTTTCTTGATATGGATTCCGTCAGAGTGACCTAGCAGGGCTGTTTCAAATACAGAATTCTCACTCTGGCCCTCGGTCCTCTGCTAGCCCTACCTGTTTTCTCACACTCGGCATCGGCTCTATCCCATACCCCTCAAGACCCCCATAGAAATGGAAATGCGGGGCTGTATATATAATTCCTTCCATCTCGGCCCCCTCAAACAGCCACTTCTTTGTCATCCCTTGGTCCTATAAGTGCACACACTGGTGTCATAGTCTGCCCCGGGGAGGACTGAATGAGGCCCACATAGGTCATGGAGGCTGACATGAACAGGGAATTCCGGGGTCCTGAGTACCCAGAGCATGGTGCAGATTCTCCACTCTGGAAGAGAAAGCAGAGGCTCTGAGTGGACCCTGGACCTGCATATCCCCTGCCCCACAAAGAAGTGCAGCCCAAGGAAGGTCAGAGCAGGCCTCATACATGGGTCTCATGTTCATAGACATACACTGTTCCTCTTTCAAAACCTAGTTGAGAAGAGATCACCACCTCCAGGAAGTCTTCCCTGACCACCCCACCACCAAAATCTCAGAGGCTCAATGAATGCTTATTAGATGAATGCTATGGAAACACCTAGATGAGCATGGATTATCTGTAATACAGACTGAACTTGTGTTTATCAGTCTTTTCTCCCAGTAGAGATTTAAATCCTTATGGGCAGAGGCCACATTAAACTAAAATGCCTTGAAGTCCTGCGTTTGTGACCAAGTATGCAGGAACCAGGGTTCCGAGCTGAGACGCCTGTTGAACTAGGCCTCCTCCTGGCTGAGCGATCCAGGTGCTTTCGTGACCGGATATTAAAAGCTGCTTCTCTGGTCTCAGAATTATTGCTGCTCCACAAGACAGAACCATTCACCAGAAGCCAAGACCCTCTTGGCGGGACCCACCAAGAAACTAAGTTTCCGCCAGCTTGAGCCCACCACTCTCCTCCAAGCTCTCTAAGAGGAGAGAGGACAATCCATCGGGAAGGGGCCAAGATATTTTCTTCGGAAAGTTACAGAGTGCAGCGTATTCCGACACACCCCACCGCTTCCCATGGAGAGGGGTCTGAAGTTCTTCCTTCACCTGGAGAAATGAGAAGCCTCAGCCACAGGAGCCCCAGAGAACCTCCAAAGGACCTCGTGATGAGCCAACAATTGTGCCTCTGCCAACCCAGAAGGTCCTGCATCAAACTACAGTATCAAGGGAGCTCATTCCTTATCCTTGATCCGCGACCTTTTGCTTCCCATCCCTGATTCCCTTCACTACAACAGCCAAGGGAAGGATGAAGGAAGCAAGAAGTAGAGATGAAACCCATTACACATCTCTCCTCCCCAGACCAAGGCAGGCCTATCTGGGAAGGGAGAAAAGATTTGTTTATTTTGTTTTAAGACTGATTTATTTACTCAAAAGAGAGAGAGAGTTCACGAGCAAGGGTATGGGCAGTGGGAGAGCGAGACAGACTCCCTGATGAGTGGGGAGCCCCACATGGCGCTCTATCCCAAGACCCCGAGATCATGACCTGAGCTGAAATCAAGAGCCAGACGTTCAACCAGTTGAGCCACCCAGGCCCCGTTAGGGATGGGAAAATGTTTTAAATCAGGTGTTTTATATTAGATTTTTGACAATATTTTTTAAATTGGATTTTGATGGTAAAAAATTGGACCAACTTTTTTGATACCTGGGAGAAAAGACTATTTGCTTATTATCTGAGAGTGAATAAAAAATCTAAAGGATTAAAAGGGAAGGATAGAAGAAAGAGCAAAGTTTCCAACATGCACCCTAACAAGTTCAACACGTTCAACAGACCGGGTATAAAATACCTAGGTTGCTAGAGACACACATGGACCATTACGACATTCTCATGACCCCAACCTCCACAGAGTATCAGCTACCCTTGGGGGGAAAAATAAATTAGGCCATCGATTTGAGTTTCATGAGATTGAAAAAGTCATTTGGTCCCCTGCTCAAATTATAAGTAAGCTATTAAACTGACTTTAGTTTCTCCTCTTCTCATTTTAAATCCACATATATCATGAAGACTATCAGCCAGCTAAAGGGGAGTCCCCTTGGTCAGTAATTGAATACCTTTATCTTCCGTGTAATTCATTGGTCTTCCACTTTTCCTAAGAGATGTCTTCTTAATATGACCATTATTCACAAATCCGACCACTAGTGAGCTGGTGAACATTTCCTCTGCAGATAATTTAAAACACAATAGTGTTTCAGTTGAACATATCTGTGAAGAAGAAACTTTTTTGCTCTCTAAAATCTGTTTGGAAGACCTGGTTGATATTTTTCTCCTACTGCTTCCAATATGTATCTTGCAGAATGAACTCTAAAAAAATGAAGGTAAGTACACCAATTAGCATAGAATTAAACAAGAGTCTTGTGACTTCTGTGATTTTTCCAGAAACTTCTGTACATTTGAAAAAGGCTCTCAGAAGCATCACATTTTCAAGTAACTCTTCTTTCCACCCCTAAAGTATGCAGAAACTTTACACTCATGAAATCATTTCAGATACAACATTTTTCTGATTATGATCCTAACAGAACCAAACCAACTGGAATTCCACCATGAAGTCAATTAAAATACTCAAACACCATAAGCCAGCCAAGAAACTAATACCAAAAGGTATCTGTAGGATTGCTTTAATCCCCACAAGAAGCCTTCTTTCCTCCTGACTTTCCATGGCGGTGTTGTCCAAACTAATCTTCTATAATGATGGAAATACTTGATATCTGTGCTATCCCATATGGCTGCTATGTAAGTCACAGGTAACTAGTGAACATTTGAAATGTGTCTGGCAAAATTAAGGCACTTAATTCTTTTTTTATTTTAGAGAAAGACAGAGTGTGCACAAGGGGGTAAGGGCAGAGGAAGAGGGAAAGAATCTTTTTTTTTTAATTCAATTAGCCAATATATAGTACCTTATTAGTCTTAGATGTAGTGTTCAATGATGCATCAATTGCATTTAGCACCAAGTTCTCATCACATCACGTGCCCTCCTTCATGCCCATCACCCAGTTACCCCATCCCCCAGCCACCTCCCCTTCTGCAACCCTCAGTTTGTTTCCCAGAGTCAAGAGTCTCTCATGGTTTGTCTCCCTCTCTGATTTTTTCCCATTCAGTTTTCCTTCCCTTCCCCTGTGATCCTCTGCACTGTTTCTTATATTCTGCATATGAGTGAAACCATATGATAATTGTCTTTCTCTGATTGACTTATTTCACTTGTGAGAGAAAGAATCTTAAACAGGCCCCACACCCAGCATGGAGCCCCATGTGGGGCTCGATCTCACAACCTAATCATGACTTGAGCCAAAATCAAGAGTCTGATGCTTAAGCAACTGAGCCACACAGGCACCCCTTTAGTTTAAATAGTCACATGTGACTCTTTGGTAGTCATATGCCTACCATTTTGGACAGCTCAGTTCTATAGCATATATTATTGTTGGCAATCTAGAGAATTCCCCTAGAGAATGAGTCCTTGGGGCCAACCATGCTTTCTGGAAAACCAAGCAACGATTTCTAAACTTTTGTTTTGCCAAATGTTTTTCAAACTTTAAATCAGGAATTCCTTTTTGTCTTATATCTCGTTTCTTTTCAAGAGATATTTCTTCTAGGACAATGTCACTGCTTTCGACATTTGGAAGGATGTCTTTCTAAAATGGTTTAAGAAAAAAAAAGGCAACATATCCATATTACCTTCTTAAACAGCATCTACTGAGCATAATTTAATTTTTCCTGTGGGCCTCGGGGTCATCTTTATGAATACAGGCCATGAGACTCAGAAGAAACACATCAATTACTATAATGCACCTTAATGCAATGAAGTCCTCAGGGTCACTGGGCTCAGCGGGGCTATTTAAACCTACCCCAGGCACAGATTTTTATAGTTTTCTGTCACATCTGTTGCCTAGCTATTAATGTCAAGCCCTATTACTGTCAGGGTACCTGCCTATACTTATTATTGCCTAATGTGTTCAAAAAGGTAGCTTGTGTCAGTGGTGGCCTCTTGGCCCATCTCATTCTTGCCTCTGATTTGCTGACATTCCAAGAATGTTAGAACTGGAGTTGGTTAGAAATGTTTGTAAAGTACGAATAGTTAGGGCATAAACAAGGGTATGAAGAGTTTTCAGTAAACTTCAGTGTTAAGGCCTGGACCTCCTGATATCTAATTCATCAGCTCAGAGTCTCTTCTGAGCTTCGTTCTTGGTTCCGGGGAGACAGCTTCCATAATAGCTGCCTCCAGATAGGCCAGGCCTTACTTTTTTGCTACGAGAAGGGATCTTCCTCTTGCCCTTAATTTTATTTAGCCTTTTATTCAGTACTGATTTCCCCAAATAGAATATAAATAGTTTCATAACAGAAGAATCAAAACCTGGCAGAATAAAGGAAGGAGAGAAATGTGCTATTCTTATTTGTATTCCTTATAAGTATTTTGCCTAGCACTATTCACCCAGGGAGGATCAACTGAATGGTGAGTGAAGTAACAATGTGTTTTGCTTTTGAGTTTATTTCCATGTAGTTCAGCATAATAAAATTGGTTTCCAAAAGCAAACATACTCAAAGCAGAAACTGTAGATGTTCAACAATGACTTGAGTATTAATATTTCTTTGCTGTTTTTATCTTATTTATTAGGAATTTATTTTTTAATTAATTTATTTATTTGAGAGAGAGAGGGAGTGGGGGGAGGGGCAGAGAGAGAGGGAGAGAGAATCTCAAGCAGACTCCCCACTGAGTATAGTGTCAGATGTTGGGCTTGATCTTACAACCGTGAGATCATGACCTGAGCCGTAATCAAGAGTCACACTCTCAACTGACTGAGCCACCCAGGCACTCCTGATTTGTTACGAATTTAAACCGAAACTTAATATCCACTTGGTCTTATTCAGTTATATCTATGGTATGATTAGATGTCAGATACTTCCAACAATTCCCACTTTGTAATCTCAGGAAAGTGACCGAGAAAGATACTAGAATTCCTTAAACAAAACAGAACTGAACTAGTGAAATTCTAGAAACGAACCCAGTACCCTTGGAGCATCTCCCCAGCATCCCTGAGTATAGGGGATCAAAGACATCTCTGATTCTTGATACCATATTTCTATTAATGTGGCCCAGGGCAGAACCAGCCTTTTGACCAGCCCTATCACACAAGACTCATACTAGAACTCACCATCCACCAAGAGCTCCCCCTTCAACAGTCTTACTTTAATAACTATTGTCTTCCATTTCCTACCCTTGTCAGTCATCCTAAGATTTGGAGGAAGCTGAAACTAAAACCCTCTCCAGAAAAAAATTCAGAGACCACCCCCCTCCCCGTCCCGGCAGATGTTCTTTCCAGAAATATAACTCCCCCATGAAACTTCAAAAGTTCACAGCTCTGCATTTCACTGACACTCTCAGAATCTCATTTGCTTATCTATTTGCAAGGATCGAGTTTCAACCTGAAAGAGCAATGCTATGGTACGTGAGCCACTCTGAGGACCCATGCGGCTTCCCAGGAACTAATCAGATTCACCAAAAGAATCTTTAAGGTGCAAGTCCAACTGGAGAGATTCCCTTTTAAGCTTGCATGTGAGTATATCCCAGCCAGGTCTGAGTCACCAGAATGGGCAGTAGGAAGCATGCAGAAAAAACTCCTGCTTCATAAAAACAGTTAGACAGAGGTGTTGACCTCCATACCTCTCACACTTATCCCAAATTCTTGCAAAGCAGGAAGATCCACAAGGGAGAGAAGACACTCGCAGAGGGATTAGCAGCCCTTAGAGAAATGCCCAGGGAGCCGAACTATGGGTCAAGAGATAAAGTCAGCTTATCAACAGTCATTCACTTCCCGGTTTCTAGAGCAGGAAAAAGATGGAACAACCTTCCTTTCACAGTGGGGGCGGCTATGATGGGCATCTCCTTTTTTGTACTGTTTCTTCCCAGCTTTTGCCAACCTCCTAGGTAGGAGAAGAAGGGCAGGACAATGAAGGGATTGAGAAAGCTATTAAATGAAGACTATTTTTAAAGTCCATAGGTTTGGAAGCTTATTTTTTTTCTTTCCTTGGGGTCTTGATTTAGAAGTAGCATAGGGGTGCCTAGGTGGCACAGTCGGTTAAGTGTCCGACTCTTCGTTTGGGCTCAGGTGGTGATCTCAGGGTCATGAGATGGAGCCCCATATCGGGCTCTACGCTCAGTGCAGAGTCTGCTTAAGATTCTCTCTCCCTCCCCCGGCCCTCCCCACATCCCACACTCTATCTATCCCTAAAATAAATAAACAAAGCTTTAAAGAAGGAGGAGGAGGAAGAGTGGTAGCAAAGCGCAATGTGAAAAAAAACTGATTTCTGGAGTCAGGCAGGGTCTAAATTCTAGCTATGTGATTTTGGCTACTTGACTTCTTAGTCTCATATCTGATAATGTGAGAGAATTCAAGTGAATATGTATAAGGTGCCTAGGATGTGGTAAGCTCTCAATAAACGACAGCTCATGGGCACCTGGGTGGCTCAGTCTGTCGGGCATCTGCCTTCAGCTCAGATCATGATCCTAGGGTCCTGGGATTGAGCCGCACATTGGGTTTATTGCTAAGCAGGGAGCCTTCTTCTCCCTCTCCCTCTGCCTGCCACTCTCCCTGCTTATGGTCTCTCTCTCTCTCTCTGTGTCAAATAAATAAATAAAATCTCTTAAAATTAAAAAAAATTAAAATAAGGTATAAAATATATACATATTATATTTATATATTTATATGTAAACATATAAATATATAAAATAAATATTAAAATATATAAATAATAAAATAAAAATAGATAAAATCTCTTAAAATTAAAAAAAAATTTAATTAAAAAATTTTAATTAAAAAAAAACTTCATTTGCTCTTGAATTCTAAAGGGGTCCCAGCAAAGCCTAAAAGACTGGAAAGGAAGCAGGGCCTGGCTCTTTGAACACTTGCCCAAGGAAGAGAAAGATGCTTGCTTTTGAGGTTTTTTTGGATTGTCCAATTCAGTCCTCTAAGTTGGGATAACTTCTGGAGAGAAGTTCAGTCTACTTTCGCGAAACATGGCTAAATGAATGGAAGGAGGATGAGGGGTTCTCACAAGTTAGACACTTCCGCTGTCTTCCAAACAAGAGCAGAACAACAGTTCTTCAAACTACCTTTTGGCTACGAAGCAAACAAATTAACTCAGAATGGAGAGTGAGCAGAATTTGATGACATTTATGCAAGATGATAAACTTGCCACAGTTTGTACGCAATAAATAGAAATCATTTCCCCAAAGGCCATATGTTAGAGAAACTTCAGGAAAATCAGCACATTTCTTCACGTGCCTGTGGATGCTTATAAATATATCCAGGTTGGGTGTTTATGTTGTCCTCTCATAAAGAAAGAGCTGAGCTCCTAACACTTTATGTCTCCTCTGAAGCAACGGCCACTTTCAACTTTGTAAAATCTGTTTGCTTGCAGGTCCCATCTGCCCGGGGGAGGCTATGAATTCCTTGTCTTCTCCCTTTTTGAACCTTTGGTGAAGTGCACACAGTAGGCACCCCTCAAACAACTATGGAAAAGAAACTTAGTAGCCTATTGACAAGCCTAAGATTGATTATGTATGTGTGTGTGTCTGTCTGTCTGTATGTATATATGGTTCTAAAAGCTACATTGTGCTATTACTACCAGCAGGAGTGGCCTGCATGGGGTGCTGGGTGCACTGGCCCAGGGTATGTATGGGCTGTGAAGAATTAATGGAAATTAGGAGGTTGAAAGAGAATGGGGTGGATTTAGAGGCCAAGCCCAAGGGCTCCTCAGATTTGCCTACAGGGATGCAGCCGTGGTCAGAGGGGATGGTCAGGAGACAGCAACTCAAAAGCATCTCAAAAGCCATCTCAGAAGACGCTGCCCAGCCACAACTGGACTTGGTAGGAGAAAAGTGGTTACTGGACCTTCTAGCTAGGAACTGAGAAGTATGGGGTGGGGATAACTGGTTCCTCTTCAGCAGCCTGACCCAGCCGCAGACAATCCCAGGGTCCTTGCTTGCTTGGCTCCGCCTTATTCCACTAACCCTGTCCAGGCAACTTTGAGTTAGTAAATGAGAATCCTCCTCTGCCATTTCAAGCCATCACTCAATCCGCCATTACTGACATTGAAAAATGAGTTCTGAAGAGGAAAAAGTGAGGAATCAGGATCCTTTTTGGAAAAAGAAATGCCTAGAGATCACGTATTGGACAAATGTTGAAAAGTAAAATGTCCAAAAAGTTTCTTGGCTTTAAACCCACTGTAATATAATAATATATGTTCATTACTGACACTCTGGGGGGAAATGAAAAGTAGAAGGAAGACAAAATACCCACAATCCTGCTGCCCACAATTACTGTTACCTTTTTATTCCAGTTTAAGATCAAATTTGAATTCCAGTTTTTTAGTAGAACCAAAATTAATTGCCTCTCTAATACACGAAGCTTTATTCTTTGGTACTGAACATTTACGCTAAGTGTGAGGAGAGGTGGATTAAAAAAATAATCAAAATGAGCTACTAAGGGAAAAAAAATGGGACACCGGACAAATTCTTGGAGCCAAGTTGTTTCTTTCAAAATGTTTTTCAAAAGTGTTAATACTTTCAGATTATCTGAACACGGATGCCACTAAAGAGAATTTCATAAATGCGGTATCTAGAAATCTATGAAGGTTTGATCTCTTTTCCTGAAGTTCATGGACAAAGCACACATCGAGGGTCGCAAGAAAGCACCTCCAGGAGTGCAAATATTCCTGCACTAAAGAAGAAGACTGGAAAAATAATAATCTAAATAGACCTCAAGCCCGTTCTAGAGCACAGTGGTGTAAACAGTATGGGATCCAACCCTCCCTTATTGCAGACCTGCAACCTCCTTCACTGTACTATACCCTGAGCTATGGTTCTATCTAATACCAGTGGGACATAAAGATGCCTTCAAGTCAACAGATGCCAAAGACCACATCTCATGTCACGTCCACAGGGAAAACTAAGATGTATTGCCACTGCAGAAGGGAAATATATTTAAAAGATAAATGCATACAATATTGAGGACAAAGTTCAATAATGAGAAGGACATGCAACTCTGGTATTCATGTTTCATATATAGCCATAGCACGTTGGCTGTGCTGTGATAAAGAACGTTTATCAACTAGAGGGGTTTTAAGTTCAGAAACATCTGCAAAGGATGCTTCCTCTGATGTAGTTTTTTAAAATGAATTATTACATAAAAGCAACTGCTGGCAGATGCTTTCTTATCTCGTAATTATACTTTGAGCTTCACAAACTCCATAGAGAGACAAGCATCATCTAGAACTGTGGCCATGCTCTCATATGTGTCCTTTCCTTTGCTTACAAGACCTCTTGTCCTGAATGCTCAGCTCATCCCCTGGCAAGCTCGGTTCATACAGCAAGGACTCTGCAAAGCCTTCTCTAAGCACCTCCTTTCCTCACCTCAGGAAGACCTAGACATTTCCTCCCAAGTTCCCACAGCATCTTCTGCATACTTCTATCATCTCCCATCAGTCTTACTCAGCTACGTCTTTACTAAGCCCCCAATCTGTGCCAGGCATTATTCTAGGCAATGTTTCTGGGGTCTCTGTTCTTGAGGCTTATATTCTAGGGATGAACACAAGCAATACTTGTAAAATACAATATAATGCCAAGTAGTGACTAGTTCTATGAAGAAAAAGTAAAGAGGAATACACTAAAATTGTGTGTGCGTGTCTGCAAAACAGAAAGTGTGCTGGTCATCTTCTTAAGAGGCTGTTAATGCATTGTCCAAATGTAATGAATAAATACTGACTAATCGGATGGATGTGTGGATGGATGGGTAGACAGATGGACAAATGGACAAATGGATGGATGCATGCATTCATGGGCATCCTAAATACCACAAAGGAATTTCAGAGTAAATCCTTAAAGAATGTGACATAATTCTCTTTCATTTGTGCATGCAAGCGCAACTGTCACAGTGTGTCATGACTACCATCACGTCATTGTCATATAGTTAGGTCAGTACTGACATCATCACCACATTCATGTTCCTGCCCTACCAGAGACTCTGCTCCAAGCCGACAGAGGTGCTTCAAGCTTCCAGAGTATTCTATACTTATTCTGGCTTCTGAGCCTTTCCTCCTGAAGCTCCTTCTGCCTGAGATGCTCTCTTTCCTCACATACCAAGCCAAATTTCTTTTCCTTCAAGACCGAGCTCAAGCTTTGCCTTCTCCCTTCCTGATAAGACTGTGCTGCCACAAGAAGCTCCCTATGGTCTATCTATATCACAGCACTTTGCCCGTGGTTAAATGTGTGCCTTCCCAGCTATCTTCAGTAGTCTTCAAGATGGTCCACACGGATCCCACCTTCTCCTACCTAAGCCTGTGTAGTCGCCTCCCATGTCGAATCATGGCTGTGAGACACACAGGATATAGCAGAGGTGATGGTGTTTGGTTTCTGAGACTAGGTCATGAAAGTCATTGCAGTTTCTGGTTTGGACTCTTGGATCACTTGTTCTGGGAAAAGCCAGATACTGTACTGTGAGGACCCTCAAGCAGTGCCACAGAGACGCCCTTGTGGAGAAGAACCAACTTCCCAGGAATGTGAATGAGACACCATAGAAATGCATCCTCCTGCCCCACTCAAGCCTTCAGATGACTGCAGTTCTGACAAATATTGTGGCTGTAAGTTCATGAGAGATCCTGAGCAGAACCAACCAAGCTGATCCTGGATTTCTAATCCACAGAGATTGTGAGAGACAAGTCATGTCTACCAGGGTTTCAAGCCACTAAATATTGGGTAATTCGTTACAAAGGAAGAAAGAACTAATATACCAGCTAACAGCCGAGTTCTTTGAAGACTGGAATCATGTCCCCACTTAACACCTATGGCAGTGTCTTGCACAGAGCAGGGGTTCCAAAAGTGTCCTGGATCAATGAATGGTTTAATCACAGAAACACACACACACACACCTGACACACACTGAATCCTGATTATGCCTGGCACTGCCTGGATACTTTACATCTGTTATCTTATTTAATCGTATAAAATAGGTACTTCTATCCCCATGTTAGCAATGAGAAAACTGAAGCACAAAGAAATTAAACAACTAGATCAAGGTCACACAGGTGGCAAGGAATAGAGCCAGGATTTGAACCCAGGAACCCTAATTCAAGATATCATTCTTAGCCATTGTGCTAAATTAATTTCTGGTAATCAGCTACTTAGGGAAGAGGACCTATCGGATTCATCCCTGCATCCCTCGTGGGACACAAGGCCTCAACAACAAATACGGAGTAAACGAATGAATGAGTGTGACCAGACATCCCGTTCACGCTCGATTACGAATCCTTTCAATAACTGACACAAATGATTTCTTACAGAGTCTTGATATTAACCAGCGTGTGTGTTCCTTCTGGATTAAAATCAAATTCTAAATATAAATTGAATTTCATTCTTGAAAGGCACTGTGAAATTTCACTGAACAACTGCTGTTACCCAATTTCTTGCTGATTCTCTCCCACCTACGGCCCCCACAGTTCTGCTGGCATTGTCTTCACCAGCAACCACCCCATAACAGAGGCTTGGGGACAAAACCAGGGACTCCAAGGAAGGGTGCCCTCACCAGACACAGTAGTCCTTGGTTTCCTTCCATCACCTCTACCCTCCCCGGTGACCCCAACCCGGCTGAGAACCACCAGGACTCGGGGTCTGGCTACCCTGCCTGCTCTGCTTAGGAGGATTCAGGGCCCATTGCTTATCCCTGCATCTCCAGATTCACTCCTGGCAGGATCAAGAGTGACTCAGTCTTCCGCCATTTATTCTGCGTCTGCTCTGTGTCAGGCACTATGTGAGACACCTCTACCTCCAGGAGTTCGCAGACCAAGGAGAGTAGGAGGGGAGAACACAGACAGCTGCAAAGCCGTGTGTGTGCATGTAAGAAAGACACCAGGTCCCAGGAGGACACTCAGAGGACACAGGGCCCCACCAACGACACCCTGAATTCGTATTTGGAGCAAGTCTAAGTGTTGAGAATCTCTTCTTGGTGCACGGAGTAGTGTATTAATTAGTGAAATATGTTATTTGGCATGCATAATTAGTATATAGTCTTTATAAGCTTCAACTTCATTTTAATATCAATACTGCTAGAAGCAAGAACAATTCATTTTTTAATGAATTAGCTAGAACCACTAATAACTGCACATGGCAAAACATTCTAAGCGATACAAACAGATAGACAATGAGAAGTCAGTCTCCTCATCAGCCTTCAGACCTCAAGTCTCCCTCTCCTGGAAATAATCATTGTTGCCAATTACTGGTATCTCTTTCCAGAAATATCACTGACTTTATTAATATACATTTTTACAAGCGAGAATGCATAGTTCACTCATCTACGCCTTTCCTTTTCCATGTAATGACATATCTTAGAGTTCATTCTACAAAAGCATGTATATATCTTTTTAATGGCTGTATAGGATGTTATTCTATGAATATAACATAATGAATCAATCTTCTAAGGATGTTCTGTTAGATTGCCTCTAATGATCTGAAGCAGGTTAACGTTCTCTTTCACACTTAAAAGAACAATAAACAAATAGTATTTCATTCTATTGTGGCAGTTAATAAATAAATCACAGCTTTCCAAGATAAATTGATACTGTTTATATTCCCTTCTTTTTATTTTCTGAGGCCATCTTTAACATAAGGCCAATGATCTCAGGTAGCACTGATCTTGTCTAATTTCATATTTTACTAGAAACCCCATGGGTACAAAACTAAGAACTTAAGAGGCTCCTTTCCTAGGCACCATGTTGTTACCGCAGGAGAAATGCATTACCCACAAATCCATGATCAGACCACTGATATACAGTGCCTCTCTAGAACTGGTCCCAGCTCCGTTTCCTCTTAAGAAATTGAGGAAATCAGCCATATCATAAAAGACTTTTTCTTGTCAAGAATAGAGACGTAACTCAAATATGTCATAGAGGTTAATTACCTAGGGGGGTCTTATACATTCTCCAGGGCTGTGGATACAGCTGCATTTCAATGTATTTGGCTTCCTTTTCAATTCTATGGATTTTAAGTACTAAAACCATCATTCTGAGAAGGATCCATAAACTTCACCAGATTGCCAAAGGGGCCCATGGCTCCAAAAAAGGGTGAGGCTCTCTGACTACTAATGAATTCCAGGCAATTGGTGGGGGGGAGGGGTGCCAAGCAAAATCAACTACTTTAAGAAATGCAGCATCTTACCCAATCACAGTTCACACCTCTGAAAATTTCCTGACATATTTCATTAACAGGAGCTGTTTCTAAATCAGGTAAAAGAGGCTCAACAAACCAAGCTCATTTACGGGGTTCTTGATTTGATAACTTAAGACATTTCTTAGAAAAATAGCTTGTTTTCAAATAGCATTTGACTCCCCAACAGGCCACTGGATGATCAGAATCTCTTGCATCAATTTTATTATCAGATGTGTTAATCATTTCTTTAAAAAAATTTTTTTTCAGCTTTTCTTTTCTCTTCATGCTTCCAATTTTAAAAGGTAGGGATTTGGGGGAGCCTGGGTGGCTCAGTGGGTTAAAGCCTCTGTCTTCGGCTCAGGTCATGATCTCAGGGTCCTGGGATCCAGCCCCGCATCAGGCTCGCTGCTCAGCAAGGAGCCTGCTTCCCCCTCTCTCTCTGCCTGCCTCTGCCTACTTGTGATCTCTCTCTCTCTCTGTCAAATAAATAAATAAAATCTTTAAAAAAAAAAAAAAAGGTAGGGATTTGTTTGAACACTTGAAGATACTAATTATTTGTTACTCCTTGACCTTTCTATATCCCTGATAAAAATGAGTCAAAATATTCTGTTAATAATAACATGACTTTAAAATGCAGCCTAATTGTAGAGAAGAGTTGTGTTCGTGCCTTATAGGATTGCTCTCACTTGTCACTAAAAGTCATTTTCCATCTCACACATATCCTAACAAATCACATAAGGACAACTATTTTAGGTGGGTGCGGATGCTGTATAACTCTGAACCCAAATTCAAGGACTTCTCCACCATATTGTCCTCACCACTGAGTTAATCCATCACTTAACAATGAGGTGGTTTCACTTGCCTGATAGGGGGTAGATTCATCTTACAACAGTGATGGAAGGATTAAAATATACAAATGTATAAAGAGATACAGGATCGAGTCCCTTGCATGGGTCACTGTGAATATTTTAAAAGACGATAGTATTCACCACTATCTGAAATTATCTTAGGTATTTATTGATTTGTTTCCTTGTTCTACACCCCTGAAATGTAAGCTCGGTGAGAGATGGGATTTTACTGTCTTGCTCATTCCCTGTTGTGTTGGAAACATCTAAAATACTGCCTAACACTTTTGTTTCTGCAGTGAGATGGGTGAAGAAGCCTCTTCTAATACAAATTAAAGGAAGGGATATAATATATTCTTTAAAAATCTGATTTGGGGGAGCCTGGGTGCCTCAGTTGGTCAAGCATATGCCTTCGGTTCAAGTCATGATCCCAGGGTCCTGGGATTGAGCCCCACATTGTCTGGGGCTCCCTGTTCAGCGGGGAGTCTTCTTCCTTTCCCTCTGCCCCTCCCCTGCTCATGCTCACTTTCTAGCTGTCAAATAAATAAATAAATAAATAAAATCTTTAAAAAAAAATCTGATCTAACACGTGGTTGAGGTTGCAATAAAGAGAAAGGGTTAGAAGCCAGAGTGCAAGTAGAAGTAAGAGTAATTTTACTGTGTAACACAGAGCTAGCATTTGCCTTGAGGACATTGGTTGACCTAGGAGCCTGGGTTTTTACAAAGTGCTTTGTTTTGTGGACCTGAGGACAAAGCCTAGGGCTTGATCACGGTGATAGAGCAGATCAAGAGTACCCCTTTCCAAAATGCCACATTGCTCAAATGGAAACAACCTCAGAGTATGAGACGGGGGAAAAAAAAAAAAACACAAAATCCTCTCCTTTAGAAGGAGACTTATTATCAAAAAAAAGCATCTCCTAAGAATCTCTAACCAAAGCCCACACTCATTCATATATGTGTGGCGCCAGATTTCACACTATTAGTGTGGTTTGGAAGAATAATAACAACTACCACTGAGCTGAAAATTTAATTAAAGTAGCCCTTGGCTGTCATTACACTGTGGTGGGAACAAATGCAAATCCTGTCTCTCTAGAGAAAGACACTTCAAACACAGGACTCTGGTAATTCCCATAGAAAAAGTTTCAAGGAACATGAGCTCACAAGAAAGAAAGAAAGAAAGAAAGAAAGAAAGAAAGAAAGAGGGAGGGAGGAAGGAAGGAAGAAAAAGAAGGAAGGAAGGAAGGAAGGAAGGAAGGAAGGAAGGAAGGAAGGAAGGAAGGAAGGAAAGAAAGAAAGAAAGAAAGAAAGAAAGAAAGAAAGAAAGAAAGAAAGAAAGGCAAAGAACCACTAGGGATGCCTGGGCGGCTCAGTTGGTTAACTGTCTGCCTTCAGCTCAGGTCATGATCCTAGGGTCCTGGGATCAAGTCCCACATTGGACTCCTTACTCAGCAGGGACCTGCTTCTCCCTCTGTTTGCCATTCCCCCTGCTTATGCTCTCTCTCTCTCTCCCTGACAAATAAATAAATAAAATCTTAAAAAAAAACACTAAAAATAAGAGAAAGCAAGTCACTATGAGTAAGAATTATCAGAAAAGTGGAGATATTGCAATGATCAGATACAAAATATAAAATAAAGTTTAAAGAAATAATAGACGTGATTGAAGATATGATGAAGAGAACTGAGTAAACAACTTTTAAAAAGAGCCAAATAGGGGCACCTGGGTGGCTCAGTGGGTTAAAGCCTCTGCCTTCGGTTCAGGTCATGATCTCAGGGTCCTGGGATCCAGCCCCGCATCGGGCTCTCTGCTCAGCAGGGTGTCTGCTTCTCCCTCTCTCTCTGCCTGCCTCGCTGCCTACTTGTGATCTCTCTCTCTGTCAAATAAATAAATAAAATCTTAAAAAAAAAAAAAAAAAAGAGCTAGGGGCGCCTGAGTGGCTCAGTGGGTTAAACCCTCTGCCTTCGGCTCAGGTCATGATCTCAGGGTACTGGGATCGAGCCCCACATTAGACTCTCTGCCCGGCAGGGAGCCTGCTTCCCTCTCTCTCTGCCTGCCTCTCTGCCTACTTGTGATCTCTCTCCCTCTGTCAAATAAATAAATAAAATCTTAAAAAAAATGTTTAAAAAAAAAAAAAAGAGCCAAATAGAATTCCTAAAATAGACAATATGGTAACGAAAACAAAAAACAGGTAGCATATTAGACACAGCCAAAGACAGAATGTATTAACTTTAAGACAGATTTGAGGAAATTACCCAGAATGCAGCCCGGAAAGATCGTTCAGATACATTTTAAAAGCTAAGTAATATGAAGGACAAAGGGAGAAGGTTTAACATATGTCTAATCAGATTTCCAGAAAGGAGAAAAATAAGATGATTAAGGTAGAAGTAATAGTCAAATAAATAAAGGCTAACAATTTGTTTAATTAATTAAAGACATGAATTCTCAGGCTGAAGATATACAATAAATCCCGAGCAGAATAAAAAAAAGAAATCAGTACCCAGACACCAAAAATTTCAACACTTAGTAAAATTGAAGAAACCAAAATAGAGAAGAGAGTAACGGCAGTCAGAGACAAGACAGATCACTGACAAAGACTAAGCCAACTTCTCTGCATCAAGAATGAAAGTAAAATGACATCTTCAAAGAGCTGAGAGAAAATAACTGTCAATCAGGAATAAACAAAACTATCTCTCAAAACAAGGGTGAGGTAAAGACATTTTCAGGCAAACAGAAATGGACAGAGGTCATAATATATCCTCACTAAAGGAATTTTAAAAGAATGTATAGTTAACCCTTGAACAACATGGGGGCTTTAGGGATGCCTTCCACATAGTCAAAAATCTGCGTGTTTGATTTTTGACTTCCCAAAAATCTAACTACTGAGAGCCAGAAACCTCACCAACAACATAGTCGATTAACATGTATTTTGTATGTTATATGTATTACATCTGAATTCTTACAATAAAACAAGCTAAAGAAAATGTTATTAAGAAGATCATAAGGAAGGAAGAGAGGCACCTGAGTGGCTTAGACAGTTAAAAGCGTCTGCCTTCAGCTCAGATCATGATCCCAGGGCCCTGGGATTCAGCCCTGAGCTCCCTGAGCTCCCTGCTCAGTGGGGAGTCTGCTTCTCCCTCTGCAGCAACCCGAATTCCCCCATCCACTTCCCTTGCTCATGTGTGCACCCTCTCTCTCCAACAAATAAATAATATATTTTTAAAAACTCTGAAAACAGGCATACTAAAACAAAAAAAAGATCATAAGAGGAAATACATTTGCAGCACTGTGCTGTATTTATCAAAGAAAATCTGTGTGTGAGTAGACCTGCCCAGTTCAAACTCACGTTGTTCAAGGGTCAACTGTACTCAGAAAGTAGGAAAGTGATTCAGAAGGAAGATCTGAAATGGCAGAAGGAACATTTAAGCAGTTAAATGTAAAAGCTTATAGTTGGACAAATGTTTTCTGAGTTCACTTATTGAGTTGGAGACCTGTCCAAACTATACTAGCTAGAAAGAGGAGGCTAGCTGGGGCTTATTACTCACAAATGAGATAACTAAACATGACTAACCATAAACTGTCCAACTAAGTAATGTGGATATAACTTATTCTTTCATTTTCATGCAAAAATTCTCCATAATATAAGAGAATTCTGCATGCAAGTAAAACCAAACTCTCCAGGGTAAACACCAAAACTTAAATTTTCAAGGGAATGTTTATTTCACCAAACCATGAGATTATTATTATGCCCTCTCTTGTTCAATAATTTCCACCTTCTTTCTGAGACTTGTTATCTCACAAATGAATGACACAAGGTGATTGGGATTGCCCAGGCCCAGAAACTAAATCATGAAGATTTTCCTTCTCAGGATTAGGATCCATTTCAGATAATAGGGAGAGAAACTGGAAGAGACAGAAATGTGCCCAGTTCAGAGAGAAGGGCTGTGCAGAGATTTTTTTTTAAGCTCTAAATCACTAACTGACCAGAACATATTCAGAAATGACCAGTTACCAGCATCTGATGGATCTGATGGGCCCGTGCAATATAAGAATCACCATTTCAAAGAGCCCCCAGGTTACATCTTAAGGGATCTTCAAATCCCTGCACTTTAATCACAGAGATGTTGAAAAGGGGAAAAGGCAACAGAAGAACGCTTCTTACCCCAGAAATGCTGCTTTCAGGAGCTACAGTAAAGTAATGAGTGCCTTCCAACTAAACAGGGCAACCCACACACCTGGGTCTCTGAGTGATGTTTCTGGAACTGAATCCAGATAAAATAAGGATAAGGAGATAAGATAAGAAGCTGGGATAAAAACCGGGAATGGGACCTTAAGTCTGTGCCTAAACTGGTGGCCAGCTTGACTGCTGCCAGTCGGTTTAGTAAAGCCAATGGAATCGGTAAACTACCCACTTAACTGATTTTCCCTCCAGAAATGACCAGGAGTTTGACTCAACTAACGAAATTCTACTATCTCTCTTGAAATAGTACAGCTCCTTCTAAAATGACCTGTATGAACCAAATCTCAGTCCAAAAAAAAAAAAAAAAGGCAAAAGATCTGCTCGGTTGGACACCAACAGTTAGCCAGCAGTGGAAAGCCAGGGACAGGGCCAGCTCAGGAGAGAGTGCCCTGGACAGGGCTAAAGAGGGGCAAGCAGTTGGCAGTGGGCCAGCCGGACAGGCTGGGTTCAGAAAAGGAATCCGCGATGCAAAGCAGAACCAGGAAAGAGGCCCCTTTATCCAGTGCTGGCATATCCAGGGAAGGCAGGGGACGGATGCTCTGGAATACAGTGAGATCTGGTCACTCCAGGTGCAGGAGCGAGGTGGGAAAGAGCAGGCAGGGGGAAGGCCTTTACCACAAGCAGCTCAAGGCCAGTAAAGGCAGGCCTTACTGTAGGAGGTGGGCGGGGGGGAGGTGGATTTGCAGGAGTTCTTCTTTATCAGGGGCTTACTATGGGGCACGCATAGTCAAGCACCTCTCATCCTTACAACCACCCTGTGAGGTACAAAGTATAATTCCCATTTTACCAGGGAGGAAAGGTTCAGAGAGGTGCCGCAATGTGTCTCTTTGGTAAGTAGCAGAGTCATGATTCAAACCCAGAACCGTCTGGCTTCAATGCCAACAGCTGCTCTGACTCCCTACCTCCTGGTCCAGGGCCCTCTGGACCTCTAGTCTCCTCCAGCGTGTGTCCCCGTGATCACACTGCTTCAATACTTACCCTTCTCTCTTCCATCATTTCTTAACTCATTTATTCTTTTTTAATCTTGGCTAAGAGGAGGTAAAAGCCTTTTTCCCATTCACATCCACAAAAGACTGTCACCCTGGCGTAAATCCACTTAGTCAAGCTAATCCATTTTTTAAATAATATGCATATATGAGAGTGCTCTAAGAAGTCTGAAGCGCTTTAGCAATGGAAGGTAGTGTCAGTAAAACAATCACTATGCTCATGCAGGCAGGCCAGCTCATCGGAGAAGCTTCTGGTACTGGCATGCGATGGACACAAGTTATGATGCCGACAAGGTGAGACAGCTAGAATTGCTGCACAGAGTGCCTGAGTCAACAACTCAGGTGTAGAACTGAAAATTCACTTCTTTCCTTTCATCAGTGAAATGTCCAAGGTGCAGAGGATGCCCCAGGTGGAGCCGAAGGACTCCAGGGAGGTGGGCCAGGTGTCAGGAGCCCCGGGCTCCAATCTCAGTTCTGCCTCTCCCTGGTTGGCTGGACACTGGACTCCGCTTCCCTCCTCTCGCGCCCATCCTCCCCCATCTCAGTCGCTTCCCCTGAAAGGTACCAATTAGGAGTGAGCATTTGGGGAGGGGGGGCGGGGGGCGGGGCAGCCTGCCTCCATTCGGGTTCTGCATCTGCGATGGCCAGCTGTACCGTTGGACAAGCTACCCAACCCTTCTCTACATCCGTGTCCTCGTCTCTACAGCGGATATAATCAGTACCGACCTGTGACAGTTCACTGTGTGTGTCATCTTGACTGGGCCACAGGGGCCCAGGTACTTGACTCGACATTATTCTGGGTGTGTCGAGGACAGTGTGCCTGGATGAGATTAACACTTGAGTCATTAGACTGAATAAAGAAGACTGCCCTCCCGAGGTGGGTGGGCTTCATCCTCTCCGTCCAAGGCTTGAATAAAATAAAAGGCTGAGTAAGAAAGAAGTCACTCTGTGCCTGACTGCATTTGAGCAGGGACACTAGTCGTCTGCCTTTTAACTCAGACTCAGATGGGACCTAAGCCATCAGCTCTCCTGGGTCTCCAGCTTGCTGATCCTGGACTATTCAGCCTCCATAAGCAGATGAGCCATTTCCTTATCATAAATTTCCAGATATTGTTAGGTATAGGTGTAAGTACAGGAATGGGAGATACATACATACAAAAGGATCCTCTTTGTTCTGCCTCTCTGGGGAACCCAGACTACAAGACCCCCCAAGTTACCTTAGAATTAAATTAGACAATACTCTTTGGACAAAACCTAGCACAACACATGACCTCGCTAAATATATTTGACCACTAGACACTGAACATCCCCATCCTATGAGTCTAGTTAAAAGAACCATGAAACGCGTAGAAGAAAAAACGTTTTTTAAAAAGCTACAGAACTATAAAAATTTAGGTCACTCCACCTGCAACCACAAGCTTCTTCATTCTCCTTTCTGGAATAGATGTGTAATTTACAGAGATGCTGTAACTATGGTGACGTCTATGAAAACACTAACAAAAGAAACAAACAAACAACAACAACAACAACAACAACAAACCCTGACGCCGGGGTCTAAATGACATCCCCATTCGCTTCCTCACCTAAAGAAATTTCACTGCCTCTTCCGAAAGCAAATGTCCATCCCATCCCTATTCAAGTGGCCTTTGAATCTTCTGAACTTAATTAGAGTAAGTCAAGACACTAATCCTCAGACACTCGCACTCGGGGTTAATTAATAATTAATTAACAATTAATTAATATTGCGCAACTCTTTTGCAAATCAGAGTGCACCCAGGAAAAGTTAAAAGGAAAGGGAACGTCATTCTATACATAAGAAAGGAAGCTGAAATACAAAAATCTTGGGCTTTTCCAAGTAACCTTTTCTTTTTCCAGTTTCCAGAAATAACGTTATTCTTCTTTTGGCCATTTCTAGGAAATAAAATATCAAGCCACCATTTACACTGCGGGTTGACATCATTCCTTCTATCTTTTCAAAATCAAAAGGTGCCACACAGTTCATCAGAGCACCTTTCTTCTGAGAATGCCGATCACACAAGCTGCTTTATTATACGTTATAGTGGCTTTCAAATTAAATGCCCAAGTGGGACGTTTTTTGTTGAAATCTATTTAACCACAAACTATTTGAACCAACTGAAGACTCTTTCCAAGAATGCCCATATTATTGTTTGTGAGCTGAGATCATGGAAACAGGAGGAAAAGTACTTTGATTTCCCTTTAGAATGTATTCACACCTATTTTCAAAGACATCATTGAAGCTGAGCCCTAATTACAAGTCACCAGGAGGTAGGGTCAAGTAAAGGAGAGTTCCCTGGTGCTACTTCAAAGTTTCATTCAACAGATCTTAATTGGCCACCTCTTTTGGGAGCAGCATGGTGCTAGGTGGTTGGGTCTACAATGGCAAACCAAACAGAAAGAGCCTCTGCCTTCTCAGAGCTGCTTCTGACAGAGTCAAAGTAAGTCTAGTCCTAGAACATGACACAGGCCACCTAAGCTGACCATATAGGACACTGATCTCCCAAAGGGCACAGCACAGATCATTTGGGGAATGGAGACAAGAGCAGAGAAAGGGCAGGCTTCAATAGTTGCAACAGCTCTAGGAGAAACTACTTCCAAGTTACCCCACACTTTGCTTATAAGCATGAAACTGTGCAGAAATACTCAAATGTAAAATCTTTTCAAAAGATTTTTCAAAATCAAAGAAGTAATTGGCCAGATCTTACCTAATGAGTTATCCAAGCATACCCTCAGGATAAATTCAGGCCTTTTGGAGGTACATTTTTCCTACATGCTGAAATGCTTTATTAGTCAAGGGTAAGAGACTCAAGTTACATAACATTCACCACCCCATCACCTTAAATATGACTTACAAACAAAATACAAATAAAAGTCTGTTCCAGCATTTCCCAAAAATATTTTGTGAAACATAGGCCCTATGGATTAAAAAAAAAAAAAAAAAAAGAGGGTGAGAGAATATCGCAAAAATATCTCTTCTTGGAGATTTATAATAGATATTGACATATATCAAAGTAGAAAAACCCCAAGTATCCTTGTTTTTATATCAGGTATAGTTGTAAAGAATGGGACTAAAGCAGTAAACAAAAAAACACACAAAAAAACAAATGCCCTGCTTTCGTGGAGTTGATATTCTAACAGAGGAAACCAAGCAATAAATAAGTGCTAAGGGAAAAAAATAAAGCAAAAGAAAGGATATCAGAAGAAGGAGGAGGAGGTTACTATTTTATATAAGGTGATCAACAGAGACTTCATTAACGAAGGGACATTTGGGCAAAGATAGGAAGGGAGAAAGCCCTCTGGCTTTCAAGAGGAAGAGCAATCCAGGCAGAGGAAGCAATATGTGCAAAGGCCCTGAGGCAGGAGTGTGTTCAGCATGTCTGAGGCACAGCAAAGATGCCAGCATTGGCTGGAGTGGTATGAGCAAGGTGGGGAGGGATAGACAAGATGAAAGAGAAAGCCAAGGCTAAATCATATAGAGATTTTGGCTCAAACTTGGAGTTAAACAAGATGCAATTGGAGGCTTCAGAGGAGAGCTGTAACATGAGATCTAACTCACAGTTTAACAGGATCTCACTGGCTGCTGTGTTTCATGCAGTCTAGATGGTGGAAGAGGGAGGGAGAGAAACAAGGAGACCAGTTTGTAGGGTACTTCAAAATTCCAGCTGAAAAATGATGGTGGTTTGGAACAGGGTGAATATAGTGAAGACTGTGAGACGTGATCAGTCTGGATATATTATGGAGGTAGAGTCAGGGGAGGAGGTAAAAGAGAGGTCAAGGACAGCTCCAACATTTCTGGCCTGAACAGCGGGAAGGATGGGGTCACCCAGGGAAGTGGAGATAGAAAGATAGGTGTGCACGCTGAGCTGTGAGGAAATTTAAGATTTAGAGGTCATGAAGATGAGGAGGGACCAGCAAAGAACACTGAAAAGAGCTAAGAAAGAATGGAATCTGGGAAGACAAGTAAAGAAAGCGCCTCAGGAAGGAAGGAGTGATCCTCCCTTAAATGCTGCTGTGAGACAATAAAATGAGGACTGAGAATGGACCACTGGCTTTGACCGAGTGGGAGGCCATGGTGACCTTGATAAGAATGACTTTGTGGGATGATAAGGACAAAAGCCTGATTAAAGTGGATTCAAGGGGGGAACCTGGGTGGCTCAGGGTTAAAGCCTCTGCCTTCGGCTCAGGTCATGATCTCAGGGTCCTGGGATGGAGCCCCGCATCAGGCTCTCTGCTCAGCGGGGAGTTCTGCTTCCCCTTCTCTCTCTGCCTGCCTCTCTGTTTACTTGTGATCTCTCTCTCTCTCTCCCTCTCTGTCAAATAAATAAATAAAATCTTTATAAAAAAATAAATAAATAAAGTGGATTCAAGAGTGAATGGGAAACTCAGAAACAACAACAAACAACCCAGTGAAAAAATGGGCAAAGGACTTGAATAGACTTTTCTCCAAAGATACAGAAAATGGCCAACAAGCACAGGAAAAGATGTTCAATGTCATTAGCCATCAAAGAGATGCAAATTGAAACCATGATGAAGAAAAAAAAACATAATGAGATACCACTTCATGTCTACTAGGGTGGCTATGGGAAGAAAACCAGGAAATATCCAATATTGATAAGGATGTAGGGAAACTGAAATGTTTGTACATTGCTGACGGTAATGTAAAATGGTCCAGCCACTTGGTCCAAACCACCAAAAAGTTCAGCAGCGACTCAAAAACTGAAACATAGAACTACCATATGTCCCAGCAATTCCCTTCCTAGGATATGCCCCGAAGTACAGAAAACAGATACTCAAACAAATGCATGTACGTGAATGTTCATAGCAGCAGCACTATTCACAATAGCCAAAAGGTAGAAACAATCCAATGTCCGTCCATGAATGAAGAGATAAACAAAAGGTGCAATATACATACAACGGGATCTTACGAAGCAATAAAAGGTAAAGAAATTCTGCACGTGGGTACAACATGGATGATGAACACTGAAAACATTATGTAAGCGAAAGAAGGTCAACATATCGTATGAGCCCATTTCATAAAATACACAAAGTAGGTAACACCAGACAGAAAACAGACGAGTGGTTACTGGAGGCGAGGGGGAGGGGAGAATAGAGGAGGAGCACGTAACCAGCAAGGGGTGAGGGGCACTTTGGGAATGACAGGAAGGCTTTGGAACTAGAGGGAGCTGCACAGCACCTGGCATCTACTAAATGCTACGGAATTGTACGTTTTAACATTAAAATGGTTAGTTTTATGTTAAGTGAATTTCACCTCCATTTTTAAAAAGAGTAAGAAAGGGAAGAAAGGAGTTGGAGACGGTCTGAAAGAAGACTGTCCCGAGGAGGCTGGTTGGAAAGGGCAAGAGGTTCAGAGCTGGGGAGGGATGTGTGGTCAACGCAGGGCCCCTCTAACACGTTAGCTAGAGCGTGAGCCCGTCCGCACCTGGAGAGAGGGGACCGGAGGGAGAGCTGCCGGCAGGAGGGCCTCTATTTCGTGCACAAGAGGCAAAGAGTCTTCATCCTTGCCAGGACAGGAGGCAGGATTCGGGCAGCTTGGTCATGGCAGCCGTGGGCGGGGGAGGGGAGGTTGTGGAAATTCTCTGTTGGAACAGGGATTTTTTTAGGAGATGTGGGGAGAAGGTGTGAAGCACTTTCCCCAGACAGTGGGTGCGTGCCCGGAGCAGGCAACGGGGCAGCACCGCTGGGCAGCTTGCTCAGCCCACTTCAAGTTAATGGGAATAAACTGAGACTAGTCAGCCTGGTTGTGTGGTTTTCTCCACGTGCGTTCAGCTGTCCGGGGAAAGGTGGAGAGCTCTCCAAGTTTTTTATCTCTACGTTCCCCCAAAGATATCTGACCAGAGAAGCCTATTACGAGCCCCAAGGAGCCTACATAAAAGCCTGTAACAGAGGAGAGGAAAATGTTGCACCCCTAAATCCTCTTTTCTATCCAGTGCAAGCATAAATGATAAGGGGGGGCAGGTCCGGAGGCCCAGCAGGGGCAGGCGGGCAGGATTAGACCGGCCAGAAGGGCACCCGGGAGCGCGAGCAGAACGGCTATCAGAGGCTGAGCTTTGGAGTCAGATTTCCACTCCAGCTGAGTGACCTTGGGCAAATGAGTCTCTCTGAGACGTATCACAAAATGGGGGAACTATCACCTGCCTTCCAAAGATGTGATAAGGGTTGATGATAAGCACTTAGCAACTCGAGTTTCGCGCACATAACAGGCACCCATTCTAAGGAGGTAACTATTATTATTAGCCCGTCAGACCGGATGAAAGATGTCAGCACCGGAACGCTGTCCTCCCGGGGCCCGAACACCTGCGTCCTCGGATGGTCTCTGGGGAACCTCGAAGACCTAACACAACTCCCTCCCGATTTACAGTGAGGAGCTTCGCCAGTCCAGATAGATCTCGACTGCTTTAGCTCAAGGGTACGTTGGTGTTTCTAGCTCCTAAGTTAATGAGCGGGAAAGAAGCACATTCCACTCCCTAGAAGACAGGGCACTTCCCCAAAGCTGCCGTGCATCCCAGTCTCGTGTTTTTAACTACTGAAAGAATGTTAGACTTCTGGAACATCGCAGAAACAGTATAGAGGGTTCAGTACCCTTCAGCCAGCTCCCTCCAATGTTAACATCTTGCTCGTGATACAACCCCCTGAGCCAGGAAAATAACTCCGATAAATTACTATTAATGACTTGACAGAGCCTATGTGAATGCTGCCAGTTTTGCCTCTGATGTTCTTTTTCTCATGCGGGATCCAACCCTGGGTCCCACACTGCATTTAGTTCTCAGGTCTTGTTAACCTCTGCCAACCTGTGACAGACAGGTCCTCGGTCTGTGTCTTTCACAGCCGTGACATCGGCCGAGGGAACTGGCCAGGTCTGTTGCAGAATGTCCCTCGATTTGAGTGTGCCTGACATTTTCTCACGATAGAGCGAGATTGGGCATTTTGAGTAAGAATCCCCAGAGAAGATGTTTCGCCCTTCTCGGTGCATCAAAACACAGGGCACATCACGAGAGTTGATACATCTCCTTCCTGGTGCTGTCACCGTTGATCTTTTGGCGAAGGTGGTGTTTGCAGCCCTATCATATTCGATACAGTGGAAAACAGAATCCCAACCTTTCTCCCGGTCATAGTGGAAGTAAGCAGATGTTTCCATTCACATTCTAGCATCTAACACCAGTAAATGTAATTATACACAGCACCCAAAGAGTTTACTTTTCTTTCTTTCTTTTAATTATATTGTAGGTTATTTTATCCCCAAATGTGCTTAGAAGAGGAAAAGGGTTTTAGTTACACCCACCCAACCACACTCAGAATCTCTTCACAGCCTAAGTGCCCCCAAGTCCCACATGAGAACTCAGGTATCAAAAGTATCAATTGAACAGGGGCGCCTGGGTGGCTCAGTCATTAAGTGGCTGCCTTCGGCCCAGGTCATAATCCCGGGGTCCTGGGATCAAGCCCCGGGTCCCCACAGAGCAGGGAGCCCACTTCTCCCTCTCCCCCTGACCCTGCTTGTGTTCCCTCTCTCACCATGTCTCTCCTCTCTGTTTTTAAAAAATTTAAAAATCTTAATTTTTAAATTAAAAAATTAAAAGTATCAATAACAAAGATCATCAACCTTGATCATCAACTACACCCAAGGTTCTTTACATACATTGTCTCCATTCTCAGAATTCTGAGGATATATGTTATTAGCTGCATTTGAGGAAAGGAGGAAAGCTCGGAGTTGAAGTACTTTGACTCCAGTCAAGGGTAATAGAGTAGAGCAGGAGCCCTGGCCCACCTGGTACTCAGGCTCCTAACACAGCACCTGCTGTAATAGGAAGTCTGAACAGTGTGGGAGGAAAGTAGCTTCCCTGGGGCCCAGCCCCCAAACACTAACAAAACGTATAATCCAATCATCGCGACAACTACTCTTTCTAAGGTGTGGACGTGGTCCATCCCTGGATATTGCCTTTTCTAAATTCACAACAGCTATGAGATGGGTAGTATGCACCCCATTTCACAGAGGTCAGAGAGAGCGAATAACATGCCCAAGATCAAAACCAAAACCCTAGCCTAAATCTGGCCACGCCTCTAATTTACACAAAATATGCCACAAAGATATAATCAGCAAAATCCAAAATAACAAATTCCATAAGTAAACAACCTGCTTTTTTCCCCCTTGCACTTTTACATGATAAAGAGAAAGAGAGAGAGAGAGAGAGAGAGAGAGAGAGAAATGATGGAGAACCTATCAATTAATAGATACTTAGAAGAAATTTTTACAAATAGTAGATGTGGGGCTTACTGGATCCTATTTCAAACAAAGTGTAAAAGAAAATAGAAAATGTATAACATTGGATTCTACTGATATTAAGAATTACTAATTTCTTCAGATGTGATAATGATATTTTAGTTGTGTTTTTAGAAAGTCTTTATCTGCTTTCCTTTCAGAGGCAAGATGATGGTGTAAATTTCCAAGCAGAGGAAGTTTGTTGCTGATGGCATCTTCAGAGCCGAACTGAATGAGCTTCTCACTCAGGAGCTGGCTGAAGATGGTCACTCCGGAGTTGAGGTCCGAGGTACCCCAACGCAAACAGAAATCATCATCTTGGCCACCAGGATGCAGAATGTTCTTGGTGAGAAGGACCGGCAGATCTGGGAATCCACTGCTGTGGTTCAGAAGAGGTTCGGCTTCCCTGCGGGCACGGCAAAGTTCCATGCTGAAAAGGAGGCCACAAGAGGTCTGTGTGCTATGGTTCAGGCCGAGTCTCTGTGTTACAAACTCCTGGGAGGCCTTGCTGTGGGGGCGGACCTGCCGTTAGGCAGGGAGAGTGAGGCCAAAGGCTCTGAGGTTGTGGTGTCTAGGAAACTCCCAAGACGGAGGGCCGAATGCATGAAGTCTGTGGATGACTTGCTGATTCACGGTGGGGACCCTGAGAACTATTATGTTGATACCGCTGCGTGCCGTGGGCTGCTCAGACGGGGTGTGTTAGGCATCAAAGTGAGGATCGTGCTTCCCTGGGATCCAAGTGCTAAGACTGGCCCTCAGCGGCCCAGGCCTGGGCGCCTGGGTGGCTCAGTGGATTAAATCCTCTGCCTTCAGCTCAGGTCATGATCTCAGGGTCCTGGGATCCAGCCCCACATCAGGCTCTCTGCTCAGCAGGGAGCCTGCTTCCCCCTTTCTCTCTGCCTGCCTCTCTGCCTACTTGTGATCTCTGTCAAATAAATAAATAAAATCTTTAAAAAAAAAAAAAAAAAAAGAGGCCCGGCCTGCTCCCGTGAGCATTATGGGACCCTAAGAGGAGACACCACCCACCGCGGCCATTTCAGAACAGAAGGGGGTAAGCCAGAGCCGCTGCCCAGTCACAGCTGGTACCCAGGGTATAACAGGGTCTCCTTGCAGCTGGACCTGGAGTCTGGATTTGCTCCATAAAGATTTTTTTTTTAAAAGATTTTATTTATTCATTTAACAGAGAGAACACAAGCAGGCAGAGAGGCAGGCAGAGGCAGAGAGAGGAGCAGGCTCCCTGCGGAGCAAGGAGCCCGATGCGGGACTCGATCCCAAGATCCCAAGACGCCGGGATCATGACCTGAGCCAAAGGCAGTTGCCCAACCAACTGAGCCACCCAGGCGTCCCTCCATAAAGATTTTTTAATAAAATCTTTACAAAAGAAAAAATTAAAATTTTAAAAATTAAAAAAGAAAGGGCGCCTTGGTGGCTCAGTCAGTTAAGTGTCTGATTCTTGATTTCAGCTCAGGTCACCATGTCAGAATCGTGAGTTCCAGCCCAACAATGGGGCACCACGATGGGCGTGGAGCCCACTTAAAATAATTAATTAATTAACTAATCCTTAACTTTTTAGATATTCATACTGAAATATCTATGAATGAGGGGCGCCTGGGTGGCTCAGCTGGTTGAGCGTCCAACTCTTGATTCTGGCTCAGGTCATGATCTCAGAGTCATAAGATGAAACACTGAATCAGGCTCCACGCTCAACAGGGAGTCGGCTTGAGGTTCTCTCCCCCTTCCTCCCCCTCTGCCCCTCCCCCTGCTTGAGCATATGCTCTCTCTCTCAAAATAAATAATACACCTTGAAAGATCTATGAATGAAAGAATATAACATCTTGCATTTTATTAAAAATGATATTGGGGGAAGAGTAGATGTTGTTACCATTGAAACAAACTGGTCATCAATTAATAGTCATTGAAGCTGAGTGATGGGTGAATGGGGGCTTCATTATACTATTTTGCATATTTTGTGTATTTTTTAAATTCTCCATAATAAAATATTACAAAAGAAAAAAAATGCCCAAGATCATACATATTGCAAATGAAGGGCAGAGTCTGAACTTGGACACAGGTGATCCAAATCCAAATGCCAAGTTCCTCCCACTCTTACTACTGTACTCAGATGTCTCTCCTGTATATTTATCTCATTTCAACGTTTATGTCTCAAAACGAAATGCCACAACAAATCATTCTTATAAGCCTGGAGTTTCTTTGAAGACAGCCACAGTACAGAGTGTGAAATACAGCTGTCAGAGAAACAAGCGTTCGCAGGAAGATCCCTCCATACACCACGGTGACACAGAAACACTTTCAAAACCTGCACTTCGCTTGCTGTACACACAGAGCAAATCAGCAGAGGATGAGCCAACCAAGAAAACCAAGAGTCCCCTAATTGACAAAGTTTTAAAATAGGCCTTCAGAACCAAGAAGAAGAGCTGTCTGTAAGAAGCACAGAAAAAGTTCTCCTATGATCTAAGTAATAAAGCATATGTTACACTTTAAAGAGTGCTCTCAGATTAATTAAATCATCTTGGGCTCTCAAAAATTCCTTAAGGTAAGTTAGAGTACATCATAAGACCTCTACCCTAAAAATCAAGCAAAGGAGACATAAAGAGGTCAAGATTTGATAAGTGGACAGGGACTCAAAGTCACAATTTAATTCATTCATTCATTCATTCATTCACTCACTCACTCAATCATTCAGCAAGCACTGACTCCCAACCTGCTTTCTATTCTAAGAACCTGGAATGCAAGGATACTGGAAACCAAATGTCTCTGGGCTAGAGGAGTTTAGGATTTCCCCATGTCCTTGGAACAGAAAGTGCAGGAGGGCAGCCCTTCCCCCAACCCCATCTCCCTTCTCCTCCCCATTCTGAGTCCCACACACATCCAGGATTCTGCAGAAACAGTGCTGGCTCTAGGGATCTGTGTGCATTTAAAGCCTGAATGAAGGATCATCATTTTCCTGGCTGAATCTCTTCGATTTGCCCTTCTCATCAGCATCCAAAGCAGGGTATGTATTTCCACATGCAATAAATGACCAAAGCAGAAAAGGGATGGTGTCAACTTTACCCAGAGATAATTAAATCACATTTACATCATTCAACTAATATTTATTGAACACTTATGATAAGCCAGGTACATGGGGGACCAATATGATGAATATAAGACAGTCCCACCCATCCACGAGCCTACAATCAATAGGGGATCTAATCACATACCTAACACACTAGGGGCAGCACTGTTTTGTGTCACGTGCCATTAAGTTAACACTTAACAACTTGGAGAAGTCATAAGCTTTTCTTATTCTTTTTCTTGTTTTGCATGGCAATGTCCACTGACCCACACCACACTATAGGCCACCTGTGCCATATACTATAAATTCAACTCAGAAAGCGGAGGGGACTTGGGAAGGAATGATTAATTAATTTAAAATAATAAAAATTAATTACAATTATTGAGATATAAGGACTGACATCTCATTTTTAAAGAGCTTATTTTAAAAGACAAGAAGTGTTGAGGGACCACATGCAGCAGGGGGGTCAGAAGGTCATAGATTCTGAGGAAGACTGGAAGAACAAGGGAATTCGAGCAAGTGAGCCTATGTGGAAGGGCATTCCCCGTGTGGCTGTGGCCCAAGCCAAGTGACAAAGGGCCAAGGAAAGGGCAGAACATACCCTAGCCACAAAGAATGTAATGCATTTGCATAGGAGCACACAGGGCAATGGCTGTTTATCGTACGTGCATCTGAGAGTCGCCCTGGGATGCTCACGATCCATCCTGTGTCCCACTCTGAGGGATTCAGAAGGTTGAGACAGTGGACTCTGGGAACCCACAAGTATGGGTGGATCGCGGGTGACACTCCGAGAATCAGTAGCGAAGAGGTATGGTGAGAGACCCAGCAGGAGAGGAGGCCAAGCTTGGCCCTGGAACATAGACTTCGTGGGGCAGGGATCACACAAACAAGTGCCACGCAATTGCCATGATCAGAATTACACTGGTCAAAGTGAGGTCCCCAGACAGCAGCAGTGTCACCCGGGATCCTGCTAGAAACACAAATTCTCAGCCCTCCTCTCAAAATCTACTGAATCGGAAACGCTGGGGGGGTATCCAGCACTGGGATTTTAACAAGTGGTAGTTCTGATGACTGCTCAGGTAGTTCTTGATGCCTGCTCAAGTCTGATGCCTGCTCAAGTCTTAAAATTACCACTCTGAGTGGATACCGGCAATGGTGTGTCATGGTGTGTCCCACTAACTCCATTCCTGGCCAACCTCACACTGTTGTTGCTACTCGTCCTTTCTTCCCTAAAACACTTGGGGGGGGGGGCTGGCTGCAAACCAGCATGTTTGGAATGACTTACTAATCTGCTTTATAAGTCACTGACATTTAATGCTTGATCAAGGGTCTGTGAAAGTATTAACATGGAAGTGCCTAGTCAGCACTTCTTGGAGCTCCTGCTAACGTGAAGATCTGGAATCCAGAAGCCTGAGTCAGGGCCTAGGCTTCTGCATTTCGAACAAGCTCCCAGGTGATGCTGTTGTTAACCGCCACAGCCCACACCTGGAGCGGCAAGAAATCATATAATTGCAGAAGTCTAAAAGCCCCCGTAGCAGGACACCAGTCTCGCCACCCGCTGGGCTCTCCTCTCCAATCTGCTCCCCACCCCCACCCCCGTGGTGTGCTCCAGCGGCCCCTCTCTCCACTCTCCCCACACGCTCCCTGAGCCTTCCCATTCCTCCTCGGCAGCCGCCCAGTCGAAACTTCGAAACTTCGGCTGGTGCAGTCCCCTGCCTCAGAAGAGGGGCTTTGGGGGCCCACATGCCAGCGGAGGGAGCTCATGCGCTTCCCCCGAGCATCCCCACCGTCCCCCAGAGGGGCTCTGGCAGGAGGACGGATCTGGCTCATTGGTTTGCAGAGCTAACTATGCATTATTTAAAACATAAACTATCAGCTTTAGCTTCACGTCAGGCTGTAAATCAACAGTCATTCCGCAGGGCTAGAAGGTCCCTTGTCACCCTCCCACGGGCTCCATCCGTGGAGCGCAGTCAAAATCCTAGCTGGGACCACTGCATTAACTCTGTTAAAAGAAAACCGCGCCGCCTGCAGACGGGCATCCCTACTGCCGATGGAGCGCAAGCGCAGACTCCTCCAGCTCCAGACCTGGCGCCCAGCGCCGGCCCCGCGAGCTCATCTAGCATTCTGCGGTTATGAAACGTTTATGCTAACAAAACTGCAGAGTTGCTGCTCAGGACTTCACCGTAAATATTTATTAACCACGACCATCAAGGCACAGCTTCTCCTTTACTTCAGGGTCCATTTCCTGGTTTTCCCCACCTGGTGGTTCAATCCCTGCTCTGTCTCTCCCTAAGAAGGGAGGGGGGGAACTTCTTATATAAAACTGTTTTATGAAAATCGGCATGACCTCTTTAGAACAGCTCAATCAAAATTAATAAAAGGTTTCTGATCTACAAACCGGGACTCTTAACCTGTGAGCTCGATGAGTAGGGAGTTAGCTTTGTGGATGCTCTTTCTTGTGCATGAGATCATAAAATGATGATTTAATCACTGGGGAATATTTATCACAAATAGTGTCAGATGATGTACTGTAAAATTGATGCATCTAAAAGCTCGAGTGTACAATATAAAGAGATGGCTCAGATGTTTGGGAGGTATTAGCTCAGCTCTACTGTTTATTACATGGAGGCTTAATACCGTGATCGGCTGTCTTTGAATACTTCCTGATGAAAAAAGAAAGCCATTCAACAAATTATATTTACTGTGTACACTCAACAAAGGAGGAAAAAAATAGCACCATCCTGATGACTCTCTAATGAAGGACAGGGAGAAGCATAAGGAATAATAAATCTGACCCTAAGGAAAGATGAGGGACAATACACCAAGAATAGAAACACTTTGTGCCTTCAGAATGGTTCCAAGAACCACCAACACATCCGTAGTGAAAGCAGAAACCATCAGATAGAAACACTGGCTAATAAAAATTTCAAGGTATGATTATGATTAGATAGCTATCTGCCGAGCCCATTACTCAGTTCTCATAAAGCTCATCACTCAGCCCTGAAGCAACAATCTTTTTTTTTTTTTAAGGTGAGCTTTTTATTTCAATGCTGAGAGGAAAATGCAGAAGAAAACCGTAAAGAGATGCATGAGGAGCTTCTGCAATAGAAGCTGAGTCCTGAAGTCTAGTCTTAGGCTGTCGGAGTCTACAACGTCGGCTAAGACGGGACACCTCCCCAGTAGCCCAGTGCTCCCTATCAAATTCTGTCTGCTTCCTTTCCTAGACCTTCTTGCAGTGTTTGCCCCCCCACTCACTGGCTCTATGAAGGGCTGCTTTTACTTTTGGGAAGTGCAAAATCTCCACCCGACTCCTCTCATTGTCTGGTGCCTATTCAGACAGCCTCCAGCACCGCATTCCTGGACCCAAACACAGCAGAGTCCCAGATGCCAATTAAAATTTTCAAAAGGACTAAGATGTGTCTACCTTCTCCACGTTTCCATCCCCTGTGCCCAGAGCACAAGCCAGGCCACTGGGATGAACTCGGTATCTCCAAAGGAATGAATGAAAGCTCCCACACATCTCTAGGCATATAAAGCCATAACAAAAAAAGTCTCAGCAAGGTCCTGGGGCTGGGTATGTTCAGTTATTCAATAAATATTTATTATTCAATAAATATTTATTAAAGCCTAGTTTGGGGGTGGCTGGGTGGCTCAGTGGGTTAAACCCTCTGCCTTTAGCTCAGGTCATGATCTCAGAGTCCTGGGATCGAGCCCCGCATCGGGCTCTCTGCTCGGCGGGGAGCCTGCTTCCCCCTCTCTCTCTGCCTGCCTCTGCCTACTTGTGATCTCTCTCTGTCAAATAAATAAATAAAATCTTTAAAAAAAACGCCTAGTTTGGATGCTGAGACATACCAGCCAACCAAGGAGTCCCTGCCTTCATGGGGTTGATATTCTAGCTGGGGAGGCAGACAATAAACAAATGATACCTGCAGGTGACGAACATTGCTGCAGAAAAAAGCAAGCCAGGATATGAGTGGTGGGGAGCCTCCCAGGGCACCCCAGTAGGGCAGTTACTGGAGGAAATCTTTGGTGAACATTAGAGCAGAAATCTGAGGATGTGAGAAATGCAGTCATGAGATGACATAGAGAAAAGCATAGTAGGCAGAGGGAACAGCCAATGCAAAGACCCTACGAGGAAGGGAGATGCAGAGACCGGAGAAAAAAGGTAGAAGGAAGGGCTGGAGGTGCAGGGCAGATAACATATGGAAGGCAATGTTCTTAAACCTGGGGCTCATAACCTACCCACGAGTCCCAAAAATCAATGTATCAAGTCAGCACCAGCCTTTTAAAAAAAATGAAACAGAACAGAATGAAATAGAAATTACCAGTGTGCACGGCTTGTAGTCAGGCTAAATATTGTTTGGCGAAGTTCTGACGGGAGGCGGGCCCTTTGCTCGGGCACACGTTGCACGTCTGTACTGCAGAACAATATAAAATGTGCTGCTTACAGTGAATTCCAGCAAAAAAAAAAAAAAAACATAAATGCTGTCCTTCAGAAATCTGTGCTAATACCCTAGCCACTACCACGTGTCGCTGTTTAAATTAACCAAAATTAACCGAAATGTACTAGCCACATTTTAAGTGTTCAGTAGCCACGTGTGGCTTGTGGTACCGCACTGGAGAGAGCAGGTGGGGGACATTTCCATCGGAATGCGGGAAGTTCCACTGGAAAGCAGGTATAGAGTGTTCTGGCTCTGAGTCCGTGACCCCTCTAATGTCACCCGATAGAATTACAAGGGTGTCTAGGGTGATCAGATGAGTGAGCTTTCTGAATAAAAAGGCCCTGAATATATATTGTCTCATAATACAGCTGACATCCAGGTGGAGATAAAACCAAAATATGCTGAAAATCACCCTGCCACCTACCAGCCATGTATGCACGGGCTGGTAACGGTCAGTCTGCCTCAACTTCCTTCTCCAGAAAGTCACTATGAATAAATAACCACCCGTTATTTGTTTTGAATTACAAGGATTTACTAGGGGGAAAACCTACACAATTTATAGAATCCCAAAGGAGAGCACTTCAGGAATGGGCTGCCTGAAGTCCAACTATGGTACAACAGTGTGATTTTTAAAAATTCATTTCCTGCCCCTGCACAGGGGCTGAAACCAAGCGCAATGAAGGCATAATACTGCCACGTGGGACCCTCATGATTATCCACCAGTGTTACCACCAGAAGTCCTGCAGCCCGAGAAGCAGGGATCTCTCTCACATGGAGGGGTTTGGGGGCACCTAATTCAGGGGTGGCCACCCTACCACAGGCTAGGTCCTCACCCGTGGTGTCTGGGGCTTGCTGCTCCTCGAAGAAGGTCTTTGTAATGGTTGAGAATCATCAGCATTTATAGCTCCTTCACTTTGGCCCTCTCCCCTGACAACGATGGAAAGAAAGATGCCTGTGGATACGAGGGTCCCATCTCAGGCTCTGACTTCTATGTAGCTTCGAAAGGAAATGGATGAGGCAGCATGAGCAGTGTAGGCCAGGGAGCGACCCCGGGGATTTGGCTGTCCCACTGGGTCCCACAAACAAAGGCTGCTCCCTCTTCAAACAAAAAGGAGCAATGTTTGCCTTGCCCCGCAGCAAGACCTGGGTTCCCTTCCGCCTGCAGCCTGGATGATGTACTCGCCGTCTGGGTCCAGAAGTAGGCAGGCAAAGAGGCTCCCAAATGAGCATGTTACCCAAGGATAATACATCCATATACTCAGAAATCAAATCCAGAATAGGTAATATTTGAAATCGGAACTGTCTGAAAATCCATAATGTATGGGCACCATATTACGCCCCCAGATGCATTGTAATCCAGCCTCTAACACAGGTGCCTAGAACATCATGGGCACTCGGTAAGTATTTCTCAATGAATAAATGATTGATTATGAAATGTATAATGCCCTACACTAACCTAACATGGCTAAAACTTTGTCTTTCTGAAGCAGGAAGCAGGGAAAAGTAAATTTGCTTTGCCTAATATTTCACCAGTCTTATCAATAATGCACCAAGGAAAGAAACCATAAAGGAAAAGATTCATTGATCTGGCTATATTAAATGTCAGATGTCAAAAAACACCATAAAAATTAAAAGGAAGGGTGCCTGGGTGGCGCAGTTGGTTGAGCGGCTGCCTTCGGCTCGGGTCATGATCCCGGAGTCCCGGGATCGAGTCCCACATCGGGCTCCCAGCTCCATGGGGAGTCCGCTTCTCGCTCTGACCTTCTCCCTTCTCATGCTCTCTCTCACTCTCTCTCTTTCCTAATAAATAAATAAAAATAAAAAATCTTTTAAAAAAATTAAAAGGAAAATGATAAATTAGGAGGAAATAACTGCAACATATAATAAACATTTAATACTATGACTGTTTAAGGAGGTCTTCAAATCAATAGGAAATATTATAAAGTAGCTTAATAGAAAAATGGGTGAAGAATGTGTATAGAATCTTACACACAAATAGCTAATCGACACACGAAAAAACAAAGTTCAATCTCTCTGCTGCTAATCAAAGAAATGCACATTAAAACAACAATATGAAGATGATACCATTCCCAACTATCAAGCTGCCAAAGGTCTTCTGTTATTTTGCTTCTTAGTGACAATACCCAATATTGGGAGAGTGCGGAGAAATCAGTTCCCTCCTACATTGTTCACGCACTTATGGAAGATAATTTAATAGCATGTGCTAAACGCCATAAAAATGTGCGCCCCTTCTGATCCAGTAACTCCCTTCCAGGAGTTTATTCTAAGCAAATAACCAGAGACATAATCAGTGATTTATGTGAAAGACATTCATCAGATGAATGGTAGGGGAAAACCTTAAGTCACCTATAAATCCATCAATGGAGGGTTGTTAGGTGAACTATATTACCAGCCTATGGTAGAAACTACACATCATTTTTTTAAAAGCTTTTTATGATATTCACAACAGCCAAGAGTTAGAAGCAACCCAAATGTCCACTGACTGATGAACGGATAAAGAAAATGTGTCACATACACACGATGGAATATTATTCAGCCTTTAAAAGGAAGAAAATCCTGACACATGCTATACCATGGGTGAACTTTGAGGACACTAGGCTAAGTGGAAAATCCAGTCACAAAAAGACAAATACCGCCAGGGTCCCCTTATGGGAGACAGCTGCTGTCGTCAGATTCATAGAGACAGAAAGTAGAATAATGCTTACCAGGGGCTGGCAGGAGAGGGGAAAGGGAGCTGTTGTTTGATGGGTACTGAGTTAGAGATTTGCAAGTCGAAAAAGTTCTGGAGATCTGTCTCACAATAGTATGGATATATTTAACAGTACTGGACCGTACACCTAGAAAATGATTAAGAAGGTACATTTTGTGTTGTTTATCACAATTATTTAAAAGCTCTCTTCCAAGACTATCTAGTCATCCACGGGCTATTCATTTCATAAATTACCTTACCCTAGAACATACTTCATGCTAAATCCACACTGCACTTTGCTTAATTTTTGTGGGATTCTGAAGGCACTTAAAGGTGTTACAGAAACTCATTTATAATGATGATCTTCAAAACTACCAATTACAATGTTAAGAGGCTTCTAGGCTTGTGTACTAATTGAGCGTGGCAGTTAAAAAAAATAATAGTTTATAGATTTGCTGAATTAAGAAATTATAACGTCACAAATGCTTTGTCAGAGGCTAGTTCAGGATTTCCAGGGAGTTTCAAATCTTCTGTACCCGTAAATATCCAGATCTTGGAGGCTGAAAGTCTTACGTGTCATCACACACCATTCCTTTGTCAGACCCTGTTCTGATTTTCTTTTTGTAGATGTGAACACCTCAAGCAGAGGCACCGAACACATTTCAGTATTCTCACCCTCCCCAACAAGACAGTCTAAAAGGACAGCTCTCTGAGAAGCTGAAAGCAGCTTCGGACCGTGGTGGGCATGAAGCCCACACGAGTTCACGCAGACCTCTAAAGACGTTAAATTGTTCATTACCATTGTTCTTTTCATTGCTTCCCCAGTGCCTGAAACAGTGTTAATAGAGATAAAATATCTTTATCCAATAAATAAGCAAAGATAATTAATTACACAGATTGAACTGTAATATAAAAAGACCAAAGTCATTGGAAGTTCAGACACAGTTGACCCTTGAACAACAGGGGTTTGGACTGCACGGGTTCACCCGGACATGCAATTTTTACAGTACAGGACTGCAGAAGTATTTTCTCTTCCTTGCGATTTTCTTAACATTTTTTTTCCTCATTGGACAGCCACATGCAGAAGAATGAAACTGGACCATTTCCTTACACCACACACAAAAACAGACTCAAAAAACCTCAACATGAGACAGGAATCCATCAAAATCCTTGAGGAGAACACAGGCAGCAACCTCTTTGACCTCAGCTGCAGCAACTTCTTTCTAGAAACATCACCAAAGGCAAGGGAAGCAAGGGAAGCAAGGGCAAAATGGGACTTCTTCAAGATCAAAAGCTTTTGCACAGCAAAGGAAACAGTCAACAAAACCAAAAGACAACTGACAGAATGGGAGAAGATATTCGCAAATGACATATCAGATAAAGGGCTAGTATCCAAAATCTATAAAGAACTTCTCAAACTCAACACCCAAAGAACAAATAATCTGATCAAGAAATGGGCAGAAGATATGAACAGACATTTCTGCAAAGAGGACATCCAAATGGCCAACAGACACATGAAAAAGTGCTCAACATCACGTGCCATCAGAGAAATACAAATCAAAACCACAGTGAGATACCACCTCACACTAGTCAGAATGGCTAAAATTAGCAAGTCAAGAAACAACAGATGTTGGCCAGGATGCAGAGAAAGGGGAACCCCCCCTACATTGTTGTTGGGAATGCAAGCTGGTACAACCACTCTGGAAAACAGTATGGAGGTTCCTCAAAAAGTTGAAAATAGAGCTACCCTATGACCCAGCAATTGCACTACTGGGTATTTACCCTAAAGATACAAATGTAGTGGGGTGCCTGGGTGGCTCAGTGGGTTAAAGCCTCTGCCTTCAGCTCAGGTCATGATCTCAGGGTCCTGGAATCAAGCCCCACTTTGGGCTCTCTGCTCAGCAGGGAACCTGCTTCCCCCCCTCTCTCTGCCTGCCTCTCTGGCTACTGTGATATCTGTCTGTCAAATAAATAAATAAAATCTTTAAAAAAAAAAGATACAAATGTAGTGATCTGAAGGGGTATGTGCACCCGAATGTTCATAGCACCAATGTCCACAACAGCCAAACTATGGAAAGAACCTAGATGTCCATCAACAGATGAATGGATAAAGAAGATGTGGTATATCTGTATAATGGAATACTATGTAGCCATCAAGAGAAACAAAATCTTGCCATTTGCAATGATATGGATGGAAATAGAGGCTATTATGCTAAGTGAAATGAGTGAATCAGAGAAAGACAATTATCATATGATCTCTCTGATATGAAGAATTTTAGAGGCAGGGCAGGGGGTCATGGGGGGGTGGGGAAGGGAAATGAAACAAGATGGGATCAGGAAGGAGACAAACCATAAGAGACTCTTAAACTCACGAAACAAACTGAGGGTTGCTGGTGGGTAGGGGAGTTAGAGATAGGGTGGCTGGGTTATGGACATTGGGGAGGGTATGTGCTATGGTGAGTGCTGTGAAATGTGTAAGCCTGATGATTCACAGACATGTACCCTGGGGCAAATAATACATTATATGTCAATAAATAAATAAATAAATAAATAAATAAATAAATAACATTTTCTTTTCTCTAGCTTATTTTACTTTGAGAATACAAAATATAATAACACATAAAATACGTGCTAATCAACTATGTCACTGGTAAGGCTTCTGGTCAACAGTAGGTTATGAGTAGTTAAGTTTGGGGGGAGTCAGAAGTTACATGTGGATTTTTAAATGCACAGGGATCAGTATCCTTAACCCCTACCCGCCCCTCCCACCCTCCTTTTTCAAGGGTAAAGTGTATTTACATATTTTGCTAAGCCGGAGTATATAATGATCCTAAACAAGCATTGTTAAGGGAAAACATCTTCTCCTAGAATTAATTATTCTAAATTCATGTCCAACAAAAGTCATATTCCATAAATCCCTCGCTTGGTGGAATGTTAATAGGCATTCTTGATAAAAGGATTGCACGTTCAAATAAATTGAGGAAACTCTGGAGTAAAGTAAAACTGGTTTCTTTGCCGCCAAACCTCTGTAAAGACACTCATTACTGTACGACACTATGTACTTCAGTACTAACACCAGAGTAAGGCAGTACCCAGAAACACCACTTCTTGCCCCAGTGTGGAACCCAGCCACTTTTCCAAGGATCAGCTAGCCCACACAGTCTTATTTATAGCACATTTGTAAGGGTATTAGTAATTCAGGGAATGCCCATATTAGCAGGATTCAGCCAATATACTTCATCTGCAAAACAGGCCCCCAAAACAATACATGTGATTCTTTTTACCATTTGGATATATAGAACAGGAGTTACTCATATAATAACCCAAGAAGACAAGTTTCCAATAGCCATTAGACATAATGTTGGGTAAACATATAGACTTTTCTTCTGTGTAGTTCATATAAAATATTCATGAAAGAAATAGAACACTAGCTGATTTAAACATCATCATTTTTATTGGCTATAACACAGGCTTAGAAAGCTTTAACTCTAATGGAAATTAAATGCTTTGCATTTAAGATGTTTCCTGCTCCGACCTTTAAACGTTAAAATAACTAGAAGCACCACAAAGCAGAAATGATCATGCTTCACTTACAGGGTGCTGCGTTTCAGACCTGCAGTTATGAGTAGAAAGATCAGAAAGGATCCCACCCTCAAGGTCAGAAAGGACAAGACGTCCTATGTGTCACTAGAGTAGAAGGTATGGCTAAACCACAAGAACCTCTTCCCCACCAAAGAGACAAGAGAAGGCTCAAAGGCAGGATGGCCTGCACGCTTGACCTCCACCACACGTGAGCCTCTGACTTGATCTCTCAATAATCCTCAGTGATAAGCAATCTGTGCTAGAGAACGAAAGTGAGTTTTCCTTCCTACAAACGCACTGTTCCTGAAAATGTGAAAACACTGAATGCCAGGCAGAAGCATTGGGGGAGCTAAGTCCTTAAAAAGAAAATGATCACACGCTCTCCCTTGTCGTGTGTAATGTTATCAGCACTTGGGTTCCTGCCGTTGGAGTTTTACAAATCAGCAAAACCAAAAATGAAGTAAGAATGAAAACAAAGCACAACAAACAAGGTTGGGCAAAATGAACCAAGAGTTTCCAGTTCCTAACTTTGCCAAATAAGCATTCAAACATTAGAACAAAACCACCACCGCCACCACCGTGGAATTCCTACCGTGCACTAGCAGAGAGGGTCACAATCCTGATCGTGCCCCGGGATCGCCTGTACCTGGTCTGTTCCAGGATTCTGATTCAGTTCCCGGATGTGAAGCCAGGACTCCATTGTCTCTACGAGCTCCCCAGGTGACTCTGATGTGCAGCTAGGGTTGAGAACCATCATCATTTCATAATAGAAAAGGCATTTTGAAGCCGAAAAAGTAAGAGTATAATCTCAGATTACGGGATGGCTACCAAAAATAAGTAAAATTAAACTTATGAAAAACACGCTACATTAACTTTGTGTTTCTCGCTTCGCCTCTACCAACTTGGGCTAAAGAACTTGTGGACCAGCAGGTAGAGATGCTTGGCCTACGCTAACAGAGCACACTTCCCCACCTTTCCTTCCGTCCCTAACTTTTTACAACTCCGTTCGTGTCATCTCCACTCCACCAAAGCAGCCCTTGCAAAGCTGGGAAGGAATCGTGGGTAGCCAAATCCATTCACTTTTCCTCATTTCTCCTAATTTCGTATCTTTGCAGCCCTTCCTAGAGTGGGCTAGTTCTGCCGTCCTGAAACAGTTTTCTTCCCGGCCTGGGAGACAATCCACTATATCCCCAACACATTTGCAAATCCTTCCTAGACCTCCCTTCTTCCTTCTCCCTGGACCCAGATCCTCTATCTATTCTAAAGACAAAGTCAAATGCTTCTACCCACCCCCTTGCCCACCCATGTTCCATGCGTGGGCCCACAGGGGACCTAGTAGAATTTAAAATGCAGTATGAATATCAAGGGGTAAGAGGAGGTCATGAGCGGAAAAGCCAACCTCAAGGTCAAAAGCCATGAAGACTGAAAATTTTGGAAAGCAGAGCACCAGATGGATTAAGGCACGTGTTTCAGAACTCGACTGTTAATATTGTCCATCAAAGTAAGAAACCTGTAACAAGACCTAATCCAGGTACTACCTCTAACTAGCTTGTGATAACAGTTGCCGTTTTCTGGAGTCATTTCTTAGGCACTGCCTAGGAACAGGAAATTCATCATCCCGCGTAACCCTCGTAACTCCACAAGACATATTACTGTGCCCGTTTGCTTATGCCTTATACATCAGCCATGCCGCGGAGAGACTTGCCCAAGAGCACCCAGCTGGTGAGTGGCTGCACCAGCCTGGGAGCCCACCCTTTTGCAGTCCCAAACCTTGGGAAAACCTCTCCACTACAGGGCACTGCCTCCTTTAATGCCAACTTCTCCAAGCCTTAGCTTCCTTTTCCAAAAAAATGGGGGGGTTGGTCTTCATGATTCCCATGGTCAATGCTCCACATCTAACCTCCACAGTTCTGCAAAAAAAGGGCACAGCAGAGGGCTACAAACAAAGAGAAATAGAAGACAGAAAGGCAGCGATAATAGAAAGAGGAGAATGAGAAAAAACAAAATGGCCTTTGTGACCCCTCCTCCCCCCAGCCGAGACTCCCTTGGGTTTGTTCCTGGCTGTTTCAAGGGTTTTTTTTTTTTTCCCTACTCTGAGATGGGTGAAAAGTAACTCTATAATGTATTGAGATTTCCTTCCAAATTTCATCCCCAAATGCCCTGAGGACTTACAGAAAACTACCATGGAAATAAAAGTACAGGAAAAAGGGGGTGGGGGGGAAAGAGGGGAGAATGCACTAGAAAAACAAGCTTTGGGGTTTTCATTTTAAACTGAGAAAGAGGATTATGATAATGATCAAGTGAAGTCCTTCAAAAGGGGTGTTTTCCAAAGAAAGAGAATAAATGAGGAATCAGAACAGAAAGGAAAAAGCAAGCAGAATGACCTTGATTTAGCAACTGATCTTTATTGATTTTCTTTCACCTTCTTACTTGGTTCCATCCCCTTTCTTCTTCTTTTTTTTTTTTTTTGCAGGTTTCGAATGTGTCGTTTATTCACTATTTTTGATGACTATAAATAAGTGTTTCCACTATGGAAAAGAAAGTGAGCACAGTACATTTTCATGACTGGGGAATGGATTTTCTGAAGTCTTCTTCAATAGGGCAGAAACTTAGAAAAAAACAACCTGAATGTTGGAATTCAGTTCTTTATATAAAGTCCCTTGTAAAAACAAAACAGAATAAAAACAAACTGAAAAGAAGGGGCAGGGCGAAATTTAAAAAAAAGAAAAAGGAGGAAAAGAACGGAAGGAAGAGAAAACAAGGGGCAGTGGCTTATTGCTCCTCCTCCGCTCCAGCCTTGCTCTCGGCGTCTTCCGACTCCTTGCTCTCCTCCTTCACGGAGAGAGCTTCTAGCTTCTCAGTCACCTTCTGGGCATCGTCGTTTTTGCCCGGCCCTTTCTTTTCTCTCTCCTCGATCTCTTTCCTGCATTCTTCAAACTTTGTTTTGAATTTCTGTGCATTTTCAGCATTTAGGAAGCGGATGGCGAGCAGCTCTGGCTTGGGGCACTCGTCGGCAAAGTCAGCGTGGGTGTTCCAGAGCCAGGCACGGTCGCTGCCCGTGTTCGGCTTCAGTTCCATCATCGGCGTGATTGTGGTGATTGTGGTGTAGTGATGTAGTGGAAAAGTCACAATCCAAAGTGTGTGACATTGGAGCCTACCCTTAATGAAATTAGTGGATTAACAAAAATGTCTGTGAAGCACAAAGGGAAATATCTCGGAAGAAATGTTACCTCCTTTAATCACAAGGAAAACCAGCAAGAAAAAAAGAGCACTCAGTGGGAACCTTCAGAAGGATCAATATCTTCTATTTTACTTTCCTACAAAAAGCCCTTTAGAGAACAATAAATTATGAACCACCACCTTTCTGAATCTGATAAAGAATTTTGCAAAGCCATTAAGTCAATACATTAGTACACCAGCACCTTAAAGAGTCTCAGGTGTCACAAGTGGCCATGTTGACATGATTTGGTTTCAATGTTGGAAGCATAGTTTGGAGACTGACTCTTCCAAACCCCTCCAAAAAAGAAACAAACAAACACAGGTGTTATGACACCTGTCCCCCAACCCCCCAGCATCTAAACTCTGATCATTTTGTTATTTTATAGGAGAAAAAGGTTTCCACGCAAGCAGCGTTTGGCCTTATTTATAGAGTACAGTTTAAGGGCAGGACAGCTAATCTTAAAGACAATGTCAGAGGTGAGGTAACTAACTCTTTAACAGAGGAAATCTGTATCACCTTGGCCATGGAGAGCCAGGATACAGAGATGCACAAAAAATGGCACACACAAGGTACCTGTGTTTAGGAAGTTCTAAAATTTACATATATATAGATATACATATCTATTCTATATATATAGATATATATATCTATACGTATATGACTGGCCCAAAAGTGAATGGTCCAAAGCCAAGGTCATATAGCTGATAAGTGGCAAAGGCCCCTGCATTTTGCTTCCAGCTTGGAATTCAGTTCTCTACTCCCTATTGCCCCCAAACAGTTAGTGGTTAAAAGAATTTTCCTCTTAACTCCAGAACATATTAGCTCCAGTGCATTTTAGAAAAGAAGGTGTGGCAAAAGGCACTTTCTGTTCCTTATTCTTTGTATACAACAAATATCTATTCCTCATTTCAGAATAGTCTAATTTATTGCAATTTCTTTTTCTCTAGAAGGTGGATAACTAACTAAAAGGGTGAACTTTCTATTACCTTAATGGTTCTTAAGAAGGGAATTACCTCATTTGCGGGGGCGGGGGAGAAACTTGCTGAGCTCCCTGGGCTTGGAAGGTGAGACCTCACATGCAGAATCATGGAGAGTATGAGGTGACCAAAAAAACCTCAACAGCTCTCAGTGAAACTGTTGAGGAGTTTGGAGATGGGGGGGAGGGGATGAAAGGGGAGAGAGAAGAAGGAAAGACAGGAGCAGAAGGCTGAGGGTTTTCAGAGTTGGCCAGAGAATCTGTCTGAACAGGGACACAGCATGAACTTTTTAAAGCCATTTGCCTGCTGTGCAGTGCAAATCCTTTGAACTCCCCAACCCTCATTAAAATCTTCTTATCAAAGGCAACAAAAGCAAAAACAAACTTGTGGAACTGCATCAAACTAAAAAGGTTCTTCCCAGCAAAGGAAACTGCCAACAAAATGAAAAGGCAATGGGAGAAAATATTTGCAAATCATATATCTGATAAGGGGTTAATATCTAAAATACATAAAGAACTTACACAATTCAGTAGCCAAAAAAAAAAAAAAAACACCCAAACAATCCAATTAAAAAATGGGCAGAAGAACTGAACGTTTTTCCTAAGAGGACATACAAATGGCCAACAGGTACGTGCAAAGGTAATCACCATCGCTAATCATCAGAGAAATGTAAACCAAATCCCCAATGAGACATCGCCTCACAACTGTTAGAAAGGCTATCATCAAAACAACAAGAGACAATAAGTACTGATGAGAATGTGGAGAAAAGGGAATCCTTGTGCATTGTTGATGGGAATGTAAATTGGTGCAGCCACTATGGGAAATAGTCCAAAGGTGCCTCAAAAATTTAGAAATAGGGGCGCCTCGGTGGCTCAGTTGTTAAGCCTCTGCCTTGAGCTCAGGTCATGATCCCAGAGTCCTGGGATAGAGCCCAAATTGGGCTCTCTGCTCAGCAGGAAGCCTGCTTCTCCCTCTCCCACTCCACCTGCTTGTGTTCCCTCGCTCGTTGTATCTCTCCCTATCAAATAAATAAATTAAAAATCTTTTTTAAAAATTTAGAAATAGAACGACCATATGATCTAGCAATTTCACTGCCGGGTATTTATCAAAAGGGAACAAACACACTATGTCAAAGAAATATTTGCACCTCCATGTTCATTGCAGCATTATTTACAATAGTCAAGACACGGAAACAATCTAAGAACCCATTAATGGATAAATGGACAAAGAAAACGTAATGTGTATGTATTATATGCTCTTTTTGCATATGATACACACACACACACACACACACACACATACACAGAGTGAAATATTACGCAGCCACAAAAAGAAGGAACTCTTGCCATCTGTGATAACATGTTTAAACCTTGAAGACACTACACTAAGTAAAATAACTGAGACAAAGATGAATACTATATAATCTCACTTATATGTGGAATCTAAAACAAACTCGTAGAAACAGAGAACCGACTGGCAGTCCCCAGAGTCGGAGCGAGGGATGGGTGAAATGGGTGACGGTGATCAAAAGGTACAAACTTCCAGTTATAGGATAAATAAGTTCTAGGGATGTCAAATAAAAACATTTTCTTCAATAAAAAATAAAGTCTTCTGTGTACTTACAAATGCTTAGTTCACATGGGCTGTCTTCGAAGAAATTAAGAAAAAGGACCAAATTCGATACGATCCAGATGGACATGTGAAGAACGAGGACAGCCCCTAAACTGAGCACACTCAGAGCAAGCAGAAGCTCAAAGGCAGACGTGAGTTTAAGATCGTAAGCCCCTGAAAATTGGCAGGACTCTTAGAGCCTTAAACTTCCACCTGCAGGCAACAGCGGGGCTCGAGCCAAACAATCTAAAAGTCAAGTTTAAGGAGCAAGAAGACCTCATCTGGCATCTGGGTATATGAAAGCAAAGGTTAACCAAAGAGTTCCAGGGGAAAAAAAGAAGAACAAGAACAAGAAGAATCCAAAGAAGCGGCAGCTTCCTGGAAGGTGCCCTGACCCTTTTCAGTTAGATTTGTGAACATGATGCCGTGGGAGGTAATCTCTTCAGTGCAGTGTGGGGTCAGGGGGCCTTAAGAAAGAAAAGTACAGAGCAGACAGCAAATGTCAGGCCTCCCAGAATTTCAGGGCTCTCAGGAGGTTTGCTAAGGCAGTCGAGATCTCTGCTGGATTACGACAAAACGTTAGCAAGGGTAAGTGTGCTGAAACCCCCCCTCCCCCATCCACATCCACCTGTCTGTGAGACAGACGAGGTCATGCGACTTGGACCAAAGATCATTTGAAAACAGACACCAAATGGAAAGCCTAGGGGTCCCGGCACCCAGCCCTCCTCTGCACATGCACACTCGTGTGGCCATATGGCCCGCGCACGTGTGAGGCATACGTGGGAGCCGGCAGGAGCCCCCTCCCCTCCCAGCCCTTCTGAAAGCGAGCCAAGCAAATTAAAGCAACACTCAGTTACGAACAGAAACGCGAACAGCGGGTGGGTTAGGGTTGTGGGATTCTGGATTATATTTTTCCCTCTTCTCTGCATGCCAGTTTGGTGGGGGGGGGAGCGACATAGTTTTGTTATAGTCACACACCCCCAAAAAATTAAAATACAATTGTGTTTTGTTACTAAAATAAACAAACAAAAAAGACTCATCACAGTGGTCATCTTCCATTCTTTGACTCTCGTAGAATTGAGTTAGTTTTGCTCCAACTGCCGGAATCACTCAAAGGAATGGTACACAGAGCTAATAATAAATAGCCCTACCTGGAGAAATCATGAACCTTCCCTGCAGCAGACCAGGTCCAAAAGCCTACCGATATAGAGCCTCTCTTTTCTGAAAACAGGACTAATGTTTCCTCCCACACAGATAAGATACTATTCCTGGTGCAGGCTTCAGTTCTTCTGAAAACAAAACATATAGGAAGATTCTAGAAAAGACATTACCAGAGGATATTTAACCTCAAATTTTATTGTTGTTGTTAATTTGCTTGGTAGTTTTACTGGAATTGTCTATTACTCAAAACCACTGTTTAAATCATTCTGTAGCTCCAAATAATTTTGGTCACCTTGTAAAGTCTTTTCAGTTACTCCCTACACAGCCCCTTTCAGAAGCCTAGCCTGTTTATCTATTATATATTTCAGAATCAATACATTTATGATATTGAGTCTATTTACATGAATGCTTTACTGATACTCTATTTCTATTTCTCATTCTTCTTTTCTGGATTGGAGGACCCATGAGGGCAAGAATATTGATTCTGTTCCCCACTATTTTCTTCATTCCTATACCAAGGACAGTTGTTGAATAAATTACCTGATATACGCCAAAAACATTTTTTTTTTCTCGGTTGTTATTTTATTTGACTTCAAATGAAGGTTTTATTAAATCTTCTTCACCCAGTAAATCCTTTTTATGGTGCCCCTTCCGGTTTCTCCCTCCCACATGTACAAGAGATTTAAGGGATCCATTACACTCTCCCTAAGAGTCTGTAAGTATTAACTTCATTTAACAACAGATAATACAGGACATGTCAGAGAGCTGACACAAAGGGCCCACATTCGAAATAATTATCACTAATTTCTATGCTTGGGTGAACCAAACTGGCAACATCAAATCCCACCAAAAGTAAATTATCTGAATCAGTGGTTACAAAATCTGTTTTCATCGGGGTCCCTGGAAAGTGGAATGCCAGCAGAGTTCCTCTCTCCCAGAAAAATGCAGGTATGGGAAACACTAAATTTAAACACATGATCTTAAGGATTTATAGACACACACACCTTGGGCAGTGTTTTTCTAAGTATGATTGTGATGCATTACTGGATCATGAAATCAATATAGTGGGTCATGACTAGCTTAGAAGCAAAAGGAAGAAAAGGAGGAAGGGAGGAAGAGGAAAGAAGAGGGGAAAAGGAAGGAAGGAGGAAGAGAAGTAATGGCATTACTTCCCAACACTTTTGTTCAGTTGTGGGCATGTGTGTGCGCACGCATGCGCGTTAGCAAGTGCTAAGCCAAAATATAAAATGTAGTTCTTATTGTGTACTGCCAACAAAATTATTTAGAAAAGAATACTCTAGGGGTTCGTGGACCCCTGAGCCAAATGATTAAGGATGGAACTGCCATCTTACTTGGTTGCCAAGATCCTCAGGAAAGAATATTGCCTCTTGTGTGCGTTTTAACCAGAAGAGGGATATGTGCCAAGGCAGAGGGGTGTGAAACAGGATGCCGAGTTTGAGGTCCTCCCAGAAATGAAGCTTGATGGGCCCAAGACACCGGCACTGCAGCGGGGCCCTTAAAGCTAGAGGAGGCCCAACTTGATTTCACAAACCAAATCCAGGTGGATGACGTGGTGAATACGGAATGCCAGGGAAGGTCAGGTCTGCGACTAACTGGAGAGGGTACGGATGTCCCCCTGTCCAGCCAGCTGCTGTCTTAGAAGAATGCAGAAGCCGGAGGGCCAAGATTTCCACCTTTCAAAGATCAGCGGGAAATCTGGATTGTTAACATGAAATGTTCTGGTTTTTAATATAGGCAAGTAAAGCCAAAAGAAAATTGTTTTTAAACACGGTGCAGGCTAATGCTATATGAGTCAAATAAAACCTGTCTGTGGGCTGGATCCAATTTTCAGCCCTAGGCTAAGGAGGGAAATACAATTTGTTTTCTGATCTAGAAAGACCTATGGAGGATGGACTGAGGTGGGAGGGAGGAGAGAAACCAGAGAGGAGGCTACAGAAATCACTAGCTAGAAGATCACAGGGGCCTGAGTAAAGGCTGTAGGAGGAAGGGACACGGGAAATATTAAAGAGACAGAACTTAAGGACCAAGTAGATGGGCCAGCTGACAGAGAGCAAAGGCACTTAGATGGCACGGTTTCTGGCTTGCATGGCCTCACAGATAGAGGCTTCATTCACCAAGACTGGGGATATGGCAAGAACACCAGGTCAGGAGATCAGATAGGCCAACAGCTGCGTGCAGGGTGCTTGGAGAGCAGCAGCTCACTGGCTTTTTTTTGGCACTCACTTTTTTTTTTTTTTTACTATTGAGACAGGGTTTTAATTCCCCTTCGCCAATTCGCCATGTAAATGACCCACCTCGGAACTCCTCATTGTGGCGGGGATGTTGGCGGGGAAATTATGGCGGGGATGTGGCGCTGTGAGTTGTCTACACCTGGATGTCAGTAAAGTTAAAAGTAAGAAGGCTAAGACAGAACCTGGGGGCCCACGCAAACAGCTAAAGAAGATGCCACGAAAGATATCTCTTGGGAGTAGGTGAGAAGGCTCAGGGAGAGTCGTGGCCATTCGGAAGAGCCATTTGGGGAAATGGGAAATGGCACTGATGAGAAATCCATGAAGAGATCGCCAATGGCAACAAGGCTTCTGCTAAAGTGAGCAGCACTGGACCTGCTGATTCCAGGGGTGCTGGAAACCAGAATCCTAAGGGCATCAGACTCCCAGTGGCACTTTCATATATTCCGCAGCCTGTGGGGTGAGGCAGGCACAGTGAATGGCTGGAGTATCGAAAAGCGGAGGGTCTGCAAGGATGAGAAAGACATGGAGACATGCATTGGGCTTGGCTAGATGGAGAAGAAAACCGAAGCCTGCTGGGGGAGACGGACTAACACAAGAGTCAGAGGTGGATGCGGCCGAAACCTCAGAGAGGCCAAAAAGCAGGCCACGTGGGAGTAAGAGAGCAAGCACCAGAAAGATAAGAGGCTGTAGACAGTGTGGAGTACCACAGTCCAAGACGTCAGAGGGGGTCAGGCTCCTGCAGGTGGTCAAGGGCGTGGCCACTGGGGAAGGGTCGCTAAGCCGAAGTGAAAACAAAGATGGTTTCAGTTGAAAAGTCAAGAAACTCCTTGAAGCTGGGGGAGGGGAAGAAGGGGAAGGGAGGAAAGGGGGGAGAGGGGAGGGGAGGGGGGAGGGGAGGGGAGAATCTCCACATGGATCCTGATGTCACCTGCCCTGACACCAGGACTGGAGTGGAGAGAGAGATTTGGGGTTTGTCACATCTTCAATAAACGAAGCCACATCGCTGTCAAGTCAGAAGGTGACAGAAGCAAGAAGGAGGAAGGCAGCAATCTCAAGGGAAGAGGACGCTTTGTATGAAGGTGAGAGAACAGAAGTAGCAGGGAGAAGCAGAAAAATTCAGATCAGCTTCCCACCCACACAGAGCAAGTGTGTCAGAGAACCAGCAACCTCACTGCAGAACCCAAAATACCCCACATCAGGCTCCCAGATGCCCGACAGACTCCCGGCCTTCCACTTTCAACCTATTCTCCCCTTTTCCCTTCCCAGTGATGCATGAGGGCCTTGCTCCAGGCAGGCTGTGGCGACAAAGGGACAGGACACTTGGGCTCTGGGTCGGATTCTGTCATTAACCAGCAGAGTGACCAGGAGCGAGTCCTATCAGATCTGTGCGCCTGAAGTGAATAATCTCGAAACCGGGGCTGATGATCTTCATTGCCTTCAACGGTGGTTGGCTATTTCGAAAAATAGAAAAGTCAAAGTAGAAAAATGTTTTAAAGGGCAGCTTTATTCCTTAATCCAACCGGTGGAGCTTAGTGCTAAAGAGGTCGCCAAATCCTAAAATGAAGCTTCGATACTACTGGTCACTAAATTTGACCAAATGATTCTTCTTGGAGCCTCAATATCTTATCTGTAAAATGAGGGAGATGGGTTAAATGATGGTCACCTGTCTACACAGCATTTAGTTTGTTGGCTTCTGGGAGATTCTCCTTGTGCTCCGATGCCTGGGAGTACTCCTCTGACCAAGGTTCTCCCAGCCTGAGCCTAACATATTATAGATATTTATGACTCTGCCCTAATACCTGACGACCCCTCCAGAGAGCTGGCTTCCAGCAAATGTTTGGGGGACAGATGAGCGCTGATCGTCCCTCAGAGGTGGTTAGCAGCTTTGCTGAGTAACGGGCTGGACAAGAGGTCAGTGCTCGGAGGAGCACAGCCCCTGGCACACGGAGGCACCCAGTCATTACTGTTCAATAGGCCAGTGATCTAAGAAATCTACTGGAAATTTTTTAACTGAACATAGAGATGTAAGAAATTCTCAATACCCATCTCAGATCCAGTTCTCTGGTATAAATTTATGGGAAGCCCATAAAAGGTAACTGGAAACCAAAACATTATTTTCAATATTGCCGGCATGAGAAACGCAGCGGTCACCAAGGGCAGGGAAAATGACGAGTCCCCAGACAAAATCATATTTCACCGACCTCAGAGGGCAAATTCGGAACCGTATCCCGCGGCATCTAAATTTTATTTAGATGTGGACACAGGGTGACTCAGGTCTGTGCATTTTTTTAAGGGCTGAAACGAGACCAAAGGCACAAATGATTCAATCTGTGCATATGAGCTGGGGAAAATTCTATAAAATTCTTTTACAATTCTTGCCAGTGTACTTGAATTTCAAGCACGGGGGGGGAGAGGGAGTATTTCAAAATCCAGTCTAGTCAGTCGTCATTATCCCTAATAATAAGAGCTTGGAAATAAATGCCATATAGTGTGTATCTGAAATCTGACAGGCGGAGACACAAATGTGGATCGCCTTGTAGCCAGAGCCACGCTCCTACCCACTTTGTGGCCAGATCATACTACAGAGATGGCAGATATAAAAGCTCTCGATCAAGCATATGATATGTGTCTATCCAATAAAACTGCTTGATTTTTATTTGTGTTTTATTTATACAATCACGGGAGCACTCAGCAGAGCAGTGGACAGAGAGCGGGTCCGACACTGTCATGCTCTGTGGTCCTGACAGAAGTCACATCGTCCCTCTAAGCCTCAGTGTCCCCATGTGTAAAACAAGAATCATTACAGCCTCGTCCCGTGAACCGGCTGTGGGGGTGAGACGCCGAAACACATACACCAGGCCCTCAGCACAGAGGCAGAAACACAGCTCGTGTTCCCAGAATAAGTGGAAACTCTTATTGTCACTGGAAAGTACACATCGCAGAGTTGTGTGGTAAAGATATCCTACGGTTTCAGACAATTCAAGTAGGAACGGTTTAAAGATAACTTTATTCCACAATAAAGTGTGTGGTAAGAGTGTATTTCAGGAGTAAAATGCCAACTTCTCTTTTAAAGATTCTGTTGCTGGTGCCTGATGCTCTAAGACGTGCTCTGGTAAAAATCAACAATTTGGAGGTCCCCGGAGGACCTCTAGCCCCATCCCAGACTGTGGGATCCCAGATCACAGACACTCAGCAATCCTTGCCCTTTCAGGCAACTTCTCCGCATTAGGGACCCACTGGTCCATTCCTGTTGGAATCTGAAGCAAGGTAGATACGAAACTTGACAGCCCAGCCCATGAGGAATAAAAATGAGCTAAATTCTTTTAACATTCATTCTCTGTATCACTCACTTTGCATCTCGGTGCTTTACCTTCCATATTTCATGAACTGTTGTCTTGCAACCATTTATATCCTTGCGTATATTTCTTAAAAGCACTATCGGTACCCCTTTGGAAACCTCCCCTGGTACCGGCCTTCCTTAGCACATCATGCAGGTTCTGTAAACATCTGATTGGTTGATTCTACACATTTACAAATATCATTGACTCCTAAAGGTGTACTGTACCTAAAAGGCCAGAAACCAACAAGACTGCCAAAATCATTGTCAAAATATGATGTTATGTCAAAATAATAGAAATTATTTTTCTACTAGTTAATACCAAATTCAGAACAGATTATTGAACGTCCTTCTTAAAGGTGGCTTGAGATAAGCAACTAACCGGTGAGGAATCAAAGGTCAGTTTGCTATCAGCATGAGCGGGGTTAGCTCTTTCAGCAAGGGCCAGCTTTATAATGCCATGAGCCAAAAAGCTGAGCCCACTGGCAGATGACCCACAACGAAGAGGAGCTGGAGTGCCACAGCCTATGACAAAACCTGGCCACAGCCTCCTTCCTTCATCTTTGTCACTCTGAATTCGTAAAACTGACTGAGTACAATTTGGAACCATTTCTGAGGCTTAGGAAGAGATTTTTTAAAAATAAATAAATAAATGAGACCAAGGTGGGCACAGGTGAGTCAGAAGAGATCGCATCCGTCAGCAGCAAAGCCAAAATACACCCTGGGGTGGGGGAGAACAGATGGCCTGTGGGCAGTGGATGGAGCCAGGGGGATTCAGAACCACGGCCCTCTGGATGGCCTTCCACCATGGGAGATGCCTATTTGTAGGAGGCGATGTCCATTTTCACCAGATGGCCAGCTCACCGCCTGGAGTCTCAACCACCAGGTAAGCTTGGTGACTTGTAAGAATTTAACCTCCCCTGAACAGAGAAAATGAACGGAGGGCAGAAACTGCATCTTCTGTGGCCCTTGGGACTAATGAGAGTAGAATGCGGCAAAGGTAAAGATGTGTGGATGATTTTCTAGCTGTTCTTGTCTGCGTGACAATAAACCACAAACATTTAGCACAGAGAAAAAAAATATCTTCTTCCCCTCACCCTCACAAAAATCTCAGGATGTTATAAACACTAACTGGAGCTGAAGGAGCTGAAAATTCCTTTAAAAGGAAACAATTAGGAGATTTAACTGATTACTAAATTGTTAGACTAGAGATGAATCACAAAAATTGCCCATAATGTCAACTAGGACATTATGCATCTAAAGATTCAGAAATCATGATGGATTATGGTTACAACGATATTTGTGGAAGGTGTTCGAAGCAAAAGGATGAAAGGGAAGGCGGCAATCCTACGAATGGTTGTGTTTGACTGCTGGGATTAGTGGTGATTTTTCTTCTTCTTCTGACCTGGTTATAAATAGAAGAGTAAGTGATAACTTAATAGCAAGCAGTGTAGAACACTATCCATGGCAAAGGACTAGGGTTTTGTTGGTTGGTTCATTGGCTGGTTGGCTGGTTGGTTGGTTGGTTGGTTGTTTTTCACTTTTTAGCCCATCACCTACAGCTCATTGCATCTGTAACTCACCATGTGGGTTCAGTCCCACCCAAACTAGGCTAGCCGGGTTTTCTTGAGTTTCCCACTGTGGCTGGAAATCACTCAAGTCATAGTCCTCCCCTCAAGACTGGTTCAAGGTCCTCCCTCAGACTAAGCCAACTTCTCAGATATCCTCCCAGCACCACCCCCTTAGTCTTCCTCCTCTCACAATACTTCTGTGAATATCTGAACTGTCTACTTCCATGTGTTTATGCATTTCTAGTTTCACTACATTCTCCCATTTTCTTACGGGCAGATTTCTGGGGAAAAGGGACCCAAGCAGAGTCTGGGAGACACAGGTGCTTGCGACTAGGCTGCTGCACCATGAGCAGCCCCTCAATAGATGGAAAGGTAGATTTCCAATAGCCTGATGGTCACGTAATAGGGTATACGCAAAGGTAATTATACTTCCTGCTGCCCCAAATGCTGTGGCATCACCTTAAATTGCTCTAGCTGAGGGCTTCAGGCTGTATGGTCCCATCATAACTAACAAAGATGCAATGCCATGGGTAACCAGATGTGGAGGATATTTTACCTGTATTCCAATGGGGAAAGAAAAAAAATATAATCAATTCTTTCTAGTTAGGCTCAGACTGACTCTCAGATAAATCAGAAAAAGTACAACAATAACAACAAAAAATTGTTTCAGATGTACCACAATCCAAAACTCAAACCACAGGAAAACCATCAGATCTCATGCCGTCCATGCTGCGTACCGCTAAAATATCTCCAGGCGACTCTGAGTTTTTTGACAAACAAAAGGTATCAGATCACGATCCGTTTAGATACAACAGAGTATATCACAATTGGAATTTGTTACCTACAGAAAGGAAGATCTTGAAGTAGTAACCCTCTATCAAAACTACAGAGGTTGAAAACAATTGATCTTTTACCTTAGCAATCAGTCAATAAGAAAATGTATTAAATTTTCTCACTGATATATAGAGGGAGCCCCAGAAAAACATTGGAAGTGGGAGAGAAGAGAAAAAGAAATTCTCACGCTCACCTTGTTTCTTATCCTGTGGCCACCACTACTGTCCAAAACTAGCACTCTATTCCTGAGACAGCACCCAGCCTACCAACAGAATTAAGTATATAACAAGTACTAAGTAAATGGTAGCTGTTATCATTGCTCGAGGCAGAAAACGGACTCATTCATATAATCAACCAAGAGCTGTTGAACACCTGTGTGCCAGGCACCCAGAGTACAGCAGTGACCAAAATAGAGTAAGTCCCCGTCCTGCTGGAGCTGACATTATAGTGACTTGACCCCTAGCTTCCTTATCCCTAGGGATTGCAAACTCTAATACCTAACGGGGCCAAGAAGGTAAAATAAATGAGTTGGATCAGACACTACCTGGCTGCTCACCAAACCTGTTTTCTCTTCCTTCTGGGCCCACTCTTGGACTGCATTTTCCAGCCTCTTTCTATAGGTAGGTGTGGCCAAGTGATGGAGCCCTAATCCATGGAATGTGATCAGAATGATGCACAGCCCTTTGGGTCCCGGTCCCCTTTCTCCTCCCCCTTCCATCTGCTGAATGCAGACAAGCACAGTAGCCTTGGAAGCCACAGAATGAAGATGGCAAAATCACAAAGCATGGTTCCTGGGTCCCTGAATCACTGCTTGGTAGAGAGCTCCTGGCCAATCAGGTACACTCCTTTGGTCTTTATGTGTGTGAGTAATAAAACGCTATGGCTTTGAGCCATGATAGATTTGAGTATTGGGTTGTTACCACAGTTATTCATCTCAGCCGCTGTGTGACAGAGGTGGGACAGGCAGGGGCATCTGTCACAGGTGCCACTTCAGGGAGGTACCACTACTCAGCTTTAGCCAAATGTTGCCATGCAAGAATGTAATTTATTTCACCAGTGTGGCCAAACTTCTGATCATTTCAAGAGAACCTAGAAATCCTGATTTTTATGGAAAGGCTCCTGATTTTTAAAGATTTTTCTTTTTGTTTGACAACTGTTTGATTTTTCAAAACACATCCATAGAAAGAAGTGAGTCCTCTCAGCTATGATCCCTGTGCTCCATTCCACCACCAGTACCACGCTCTCCATAAGTATTTTTTGGCAGAAGAGTTAAGAAAGGTTTTAAGAGCAGAAATAATAGAACAGGATTTTATAAGTATGGTGAGAATGTACCAGGAAATTCTCTTCCTTTCTTTATATATACTACGATTATCCCATATTTGCTATGTATGTGTAAGATGCTGTGCTAAGACAAATAAGACATGGTCCCAGCCTTTGAAACTTCAGGGGTTGGCTGCACACCTTCATCTGTAGAGCTGAAACTGACTCCACAATCATCCCAACCTTTAGCAGTTAAGTGGCATTGCTTCCTGCCCTGACAGCTCTGTCCACTGTCTCCCGTGCTCAGGAGCCCATATGTCAGCTGTCCCTTAGAACAAGCTTGACTTTGTAGTATATTCTTCTCTCTTGCTCTGAGCAAGTTGTCTTACTAGCCACTGAGCTCACTGTTTCTCCTAATGGAGATAGGCTGTAACAGTATGTGCCCTCAGTTATTTTTTTATTTTTATTTTTTTGTGCCCACGGTTATAATGAAAATAATTTTTGCACATGGATCATGGTTGTTGTGAAAGGGTTTCCAGGACCTCAGTGAACCTGGGACTACCTTTAGAAAACTGCTCCAAGGAGCTCAATCTAATGAAGGAGCCAGACCAGCAGACCATCTCAGATGGGACAGCAATTGGGAGTGGGGTGGAGGAGGGCAGACTGCATGCCAGGAAAGGATTCTTGAAGGAGGCAGACTTGGACTGGCTCTTGAAGAAAGTACGGCTGCTAACCAAGCAGACAGTTCTGAGAAGTGCTTCCCAGGCAGAATAGTATGGAAGGGGCAGAAATGGACTTTGGGGAATTGCATGTCTGGCCATGGTGGCAGGTAGGAGTTGGAGGTGGTTCATTCATAAAGTACCCTAACTGCTAAGCAATGGAGCTGACTGGGTTACGGGGCCCCACTGGCTGAAGGATGAGATCAGTTAGCAGGAGCCAAGACTAGAAGCAGGGTGGTCAGTTAGCAGGCATGGCTTTGAAAAGAACACAGACCACAAAGAGGGAAGGTCTGAAAAAAAGGCAGTAGAGACAGAAAAGGGACAGAATTATGACAGTATTCAGAAATACTGTCAGGAAGATTTAGTGGCCAACTAAATGAAAGGAAGGAGAAAAAGAGAAGAATATGGAACGATTCGCAGACTTCTGGCTCCAAATTTCTGGTTGGTCTTCCATTGAAATAGTGAATACTGGTGAGGAGCGAGACTCAAGAGAAGATGAGTTCACTTTGAGGGAGAAATGCTGAAGTGTCGAGATATCCAGTAAACAGTTGCACCTATGAGTCTCAACCTCAGGATAGAACGTAGAGTCTTTTACAACATCGGTGCATAGGTGGTTGTTAAACCCATGAGATTGGAGGAGGCCACCATGGGAGGGTCTACAGAATGACAGAGCAAATGGGATTAGACAACTGTTCCAGGATTTAAGCCATCAGGCAGTCACTGTGACTCTAGCTGGATCCGGTGGAGAGGAATTAGTGCAGGAGCAAAAGAGGCAATGAAATGGAGGCAGTTAGGATGGAAAGAACGGGCAAGCAAGAGCTGGAGGTACCAAGGATCTGTATTTCATAGGTATTACTTATTGCCTGGGCGGGCAGACAGGGGAGGAAGACCATGATAAGGAACCCAAAGATCTGTGTAGGGTTCATAATGTGAAATAGGATTTTCCTAAAACTTGGAAGCTTCATGCCAATACTATTTAACTTTAATTACGATTCCAGAGCATATAGTCCATGTCTTCTCTTCACCCAACTCAACTGATGGGGTAATTGAATGTCAAGGTCATGCAATGGCTTCCCATCCCTCCTAATTTAAAAGCTAGAGTCTATGGCCAGTCTCCTGTGTGATGTGGCCCCTGCCACCTCTTCTACCTAGTCCAGCACTCACTATCCTCTTGATTCCTGCCCCCCCAACCACACCCTCCTTCTCTTTGGTTCCAGAATAAACCATACTTCTTCCCACCACAGAGACAGTACCCACATTTCCCTTTGCTCTAAATCTATGCCTTGTTATATCCTACACCTTCTTCGGATGTTGGCTCGCGTTTTACTTGAGGAAAGCCTTCCCTGACCATCCTCCTTACTCACCTAACCTCCCCAGGACCTGAGGTTTCCCCTTCACAACACTCACCTCCGCTGGTAATTGTATACTTATTCCTGTGAGGAACTGACTGATGTTTCTCCCTTCCCTATGAGCCAATGTCTGCTTCCTCCCCACTATATCCCTCACACCCAGCACAGTGCCTGCCACACACCAGCTGTTCAATAAATACTGTCTGAATTAATACATTTAAGGGAGAGTCCATCTAGAAACAACAGGCATGGTTATTTAAGACTGCCGGGTATTAAAATAAACCATGATGAAAAAAATCTACCGTGAGTAGAGAGGGGGAAGGAGGGAAGTGTCTACAGAAGAACAAGAGGGAACTTATTTCCTGGGGTGATGGTCACGTTCGAAATCCTAACAAGAATTTGGGTTACACAGGTGCATGTGTTTGTTAAAACACAGGAATATACGTTTAGGATTTCCAAATTTCTCTGTATATAAAAGTTACCTAAAAATTAAAAATAAACCAATATTGAAGTTTAGTCGATGGCATGCATGCTGAAGTGTTTAGGGATGACATATGCTGATGTCTGCAACTTACTCTGAAATATATCAAAAAAAATAAGAGGAATTAATGGGTGGATAGAAGTACAGACAAGACACATGATAAAACAAATATAGCAAAATGTTAGCTGTGTCATCCAGGTGGTGGGTAATGGCTGCTCTTTGCACAGTACTTTCAACACTTCTGTATGCTTGAAGATTTAATAAAATGGCGGGGGGCGGGGGGGAGCCTGCAGAGTAGAGCTGAAAATGTATTTACATTGTAGTCAGATTTGGTTTCAAATCCCATCTTCACCACTTACAAGCAATGTGCCCTTAGGCAAGTCAGTTTCTTAAATGTTCTCTCAATCTGAGCTTCCTCCAAGGAAAATGGGCAAGAATTACCTCTCAGTGTCATCATGGGGGTAAAAGAAGCTGGAACTCCTGATTCAGTGACTACCATGACAGTAGCTATTTCATAAATGTTAGTCCTCCTATTCAGAAGTCAACATATCCACAAACTAGGACAAATCTCCAGTGAAACATAAAAGAAGAATCTCGTCAAATTTTTCTCTCACACAGCCCCTGGGAAATTAAATGAATAAATTAACTGTGCTATTTTTAATAGGTAAAGACACTGACCTTCCATCAGTAGGACGCTTGGAACTCCATGTCTGAAGGAGATCTACGCTGTCAACACTTCCTCATTCCACTTCCCAGTGGCCAACCCACCCTTCGTTAGAGCTGGCCAGAATTAGTGACATCGTCACATCAGGCAGAAAGATGGCTGAGAAATGGCGGCTGAACTGTAAGTAGCATACAGAACCCAGATGTGCAAGGGAGAAGATGGGAGATCTTGGGAGATCTGGGAGAGCACCCAAGGTGATCTGGGAGATTACCTCCCAGATGTGCAAGGGAGAAGAGCCAACGAGACGTGCCTTAAGATCTGTGAAAGCATCTGATGTATCGTCAGGGGTGATAATCACAAGACTGTCCTTGCTTTTAGCATAATTACATGAACTGAGAGACGACCTTATAACCGTATATAAAACCCTCCAACCAAGAATAATAGTGTTGATTCAACTGGAAGACGTGTCGTAGAAGACCACATGGCCTTCACTGCTCTCGGTCTGTAAGGTGGAAGAGAGGAATCCGCTGATGACGACCCCAAATGAGAAGGAACCGCTGACCTCGGAAGCCAGGACAACAACAAAACCTACGCACCTCCAAGAAAATGAAGCCTGACATCTTAAAATCAGTGAAAGGATTGGTTCTATGTCACAAGTGAGACATTACAGGCAGAAGAGATGGTAATTTTTTAGAAAGCATCTCTGTGTGCCTACTCGATGGCACATTGAGGACTGTATAATTCCAGCTATTTTAGGCTGTGCAAGCCCAATCTAACTTCCACCCTCTCTTGCTTGAAATAGCATTTCCTTTTGCATACCTCGAAACCCACCTAGTTAGTTAGCCTCTTAAGCCTAGACTTTAAACTTCTTGGAGACATCCTGCATTTCCTGGGTACCCTGCATGTGTCGTGCGTGGAGCCTACAGATGGACAGGATCGCGTCGGCACTGAGCCAACTGTGCACATCTCCTCCCAGCTCCACCGTCACATCGGTAGTCGGAAATCAGCCGTGGTGGGAGTATTTATACCATGGAAATCGGCCAACATTATAAATCAGGCCACTTATCCTCGATGTTTTTTGTAGAGCCAGCTTACTAGCACATGAACTTGGTTTTCACTGCTATGG
>CM052815.1:21812226-21826916 GCA_028533885.1 Nasua narica
AGCCAGGAATAGATTTAACATATATAAATCAAAATCAAAATCAAATTCTCCTCTCGTGGTTAGGATGCATTAGGCGAAGACTCGCCTAAGCAGACAGATGGCAGGTGCAGCAATGTCCTTGGGCTAAAAACTTGGGGCAGCTCCTCGGCCTTACTCACATCTACATTAGCTGGTTTACACAGTGTTCATCCCTGTTCTATTTGGTGTTTAAGAGGGTTTGTGATTTTTCCTTAGCATCTGTGGAAGTTTGTTCCAAGGAAGGGAGCCAAGGAGTAGAGAAAATAGGAGAAATGGTCTAAAGTGAGGTTTTAACTCTATAGGTCTGAATCCAGTCTGTGGTTTTAAAACAGTTTTCTTTTCTAGTAAAGGCTTTTCTATGTTCCAGGGAGAAGTTCAAATTCTCTTGTGACAAAATTTACTTAACATGGAAAAAGGGTCATGATATAGTGTCAAGTGACAAATATTTTGAATATCACACCCTTAATCACTTTAATGTTTTTTAATTATTTATTTATTTATTTGAGAGAGAAAGAGAGAGAGAGAGCACGCATCGGTGGAGGAGGGGCAGAGGGAGAGGGAGAAGCAGACTTCCCGCTGAGCAGGGAGCCTGACATAGGCTCTTGATCCCAGGACTCTGGTATCATGACTTGAGCAGAAGGCAGACGCTTAACCAACTGAGCCACCCAGGCACCCCCACCCTTAATCTCTTTTAAAAATTAAATTAGGGTATGTATTTAGGTATAGATATTTGCCTGATAAAAAGTCTGGAAAACTCATATTTGCCTGACAGCACAACTCTAGGAAATAGCAATGGGGCCAACTAAGCCTTTTACATTTCACTGCATACACTTGTGTACTGTTTGAATTTAATAGTGTACATATGACTTTTATAATTTTTAAAAGCCAATGATGATTAAAGATAAGCCAATGTTTACCTGGGCTTCAAGTTGGAACCATGAGAGTAAAATATGGGAAAACTCATCCTTTTTGAGAATGAGACTCTTTGACTGGGCTCACCCCAAGGTAGGAAGACATAAGAAATGCAAATGGTCTAACCCACCAAAATATTTGCCCAGGGCTCATAAACACACAGCCTGGGAGATGGGAGAAGAAGGGAGGATCCTTAGGCTCTTATATACTGATTAAAAAAAACTAAAGCCCTAAAAAGTGAGGTGACTTGATAAATAGCCAACAGTCAGCTAGGGGTAACCTGTCTCCTAAGTACATCCAACACAATTCCCCCTCACCCAGGCCATTTGCCTTAGACCTTAAACCAAACCAATGTCTTAATGTCTAGGAAGTATCCACTGTTAGCCCCAAGAATGAGGAAATATACTAGAGGTATCTGATAGTTTTTAATTTACTAAAGAAGCCCTTAAGAAATCTTCAATCTCATCTATAAAACCATAGGCCTTAGGGGGGAAATAATACCAATTCTTTCCAAACACATTCATAAAACATAAGAGAGGATGCTTTCCAACCATTTTAGAGATCAGCATTACCCTTATTCCAAAACCAGAGAAAACATACCAGGAAAACAAAGCTACACACCAATCCATAATCTTTCATCAACATAAGACTTTCTAAATTCCCAACAAAAAGATCAGAAAATCAGGCCCAGGTGGAACATACATCATGACTAAGATGGCGTTTATGCCGGGAATTCAAGGTTGGCCCAACATTCTAAAATCAACCAATGCCTTTTGGTAGACTGAAAAAGAAAAACCTTGTGGTGATTTCAACAGATAAAGAGAAAGCATTTAACAAAATTCACTACCTATTTATGATGGGAATAGAAGGGAACTTCCTAAACCTGATAAAGCACCTCTGCAAAATGAAGCAAACCAAAACAAAGCAAAACTACAACCAACATCATACTTAATAGTGAAAGACCAAATGAGATCAAGGCAGGATGTCCACTCTCCCCATTCCTACTCAATAATGTACTTTAAGTTGCAACCACTGCAATAAGGCAAGAAAAAGAAATAAAAGGCATGAAGATCTGAAATAAAGAAAAATCCCAAAGATTCTTCAGAAAGCTAGCTACTAAAACCAATGTGCATTTGGAAGGATCACATGATACAAGGTTAATCTTTTTAAAATCATTTATCTATATATTGACAAAAATTTTTTAAAGTACTGCTTACCAAAGCATTGTAAAACATGAAATACATACGTATAAAATTTGTATGCTGAAAACTATAAAACATTGATGAGAGAAAAGGAAGACTACCTAAATAAATGGAAACATTTTCATGGATCAAAAATTTCAATATTATTAAGATATCAATCTTCTCCAATGAAATCCCAGTAGAAATTCCAGCAAGTCTTTTTATACAGATTGATAAAAAAGATATTAAGATCTCTATGGAAAAACCTAAGACCTAGAATATCCAAAAAGATTTTGAAAAATATGAAAAAATTTAGAGGATTCACACTATCTGATTTCAAGACTTACTATGGAGCTCAATCAGGGGCAATCTTACCCCCAGGGTCCATTTGGCAAGTCTGAAGACATTTCAGTTGTTACAACTGGGGAAGGAGGGAGCTACTGGTATCTACTGGGCAGAAGCCAGAAATGGCACTAAACATCCTGCAAGTCACATGACAGTCCCCCACAACAAAGAATTAGCCAGCCCAAAATATCAGTAGTGCTGCGATTAAGAAGCCCTGAGCTAGAGAAATCAAGACAGTGTTTAATTGACATAAGGAAGGAAGTATACATTAATAGAACAAACTAGAGACTCCAGAAATAAACTCACACATAGAAAGTACCAACATAATTCAACAGAACAAATATATTACTTTAATAAATGGTGCTGGAGCAATTAGACACCCATATGCAAAAGACATTAACCTCAGCTCTTTCCCTGCATCCTATACAAAAATTGACATGAAATGGACCACAGATCTAAAGGTAAAAATAAGAGTATAAAATTTCTAGAAGAAATCATAGTTGTTTGTGACCTTAAACTAGGCAAGTATTTCTATACTTGGATCTATACAAATCTTTTTTTTTTTAAATGTGGAATGAAGCCTCTTTAATTTGATTTTATTTCAATTTCAGTGTAGTTAATATACGATGTTGTAAGGGGTACAATACAGCAATGCAAGAATTCCATATATTACTCAGTGCTTGTCAAGGTAAGTGTACTCTTCATCCCTTTCACCCATTTCGCCCCAAAACCACAACGCTTCAATTTAAGCGCTGATAAACTGGAGTTAATCAAAATCTAAAACTTCTATTCTTTAGACAATATCGTTAATGCAACAAAAAGGCCACAGGCTGGGAGAAAATATTTGCAAAGAGCCTATCGGATAAACAACTTGCATCTAAAATACAGGAAGAAAGCTCAAAACTCAGTAATAATAAAACAATCAAATTTTTAAAATAGGCTTAGCAGATACTTCAGAAGAGATACAGACGGCATGTAAGAAAATGAACAGATGTGCAGCAATAGCATCACTGGTAACTGGCGAAACGCAAACTAACAGTACAATGAGATACCAGTAAACACTACTGGAATAGCGGGAATTTAAATTTAAGAAGAAAGTTGACAAAACCAAGTGCCAGTGAGGGTACAGAGGAGCGACCAGAACACTCACACATTGCTTCTGGGAATACGAAACCGTACAGCCACTTTGGAAAAGAATTTGGCAGTTTCTTTTTCTTTCTTTCTTTTTTTTTTTTTTTTAGAGGGTGCGGAGGGAAAGGGAGAGAATATGAAACAGGCTCCATGCTCAGCGCAGAGCCCCATGCAGGGCTTGATCTCACAACCCTGAGATCATGACCTGAGCCACTACCGAGAGTCGGATGCTTAACCGACTGAGCCACGCAGGCGCCCCAAGAATCTGGCAATTTCTTACAAGATTAAACATATACCTAACTTAAGATCCCAAAATCTCACTGCTAGGTATTTACCCAAGAGATGAAAGCTGCCCACACAAAGACTTTTATGCTAAAAACTGGAAACAACCCAACTGTCCATCAACTGGTGAATGGATAAGCAAACTGGGGTGCATTCCAATAAAAAAGTACAGAAATAGGACGAGATATATGCAATAACATATACGATTGTCAAGAGCATTACGCTAAATCAAAGAAGCCAGACATAAAAATGTTGCATCCTGAGCGACTCCATTTCTATGAGCCTCAGTTAAAGGCAAAATTATAGGGACAGAGAACAGATGAGTGCTTGTCAGGGACTGGAGGTGGAGTGGGGAGAAGACTGACTACAAAGGAGCAGGAGGAAATTTTTGGAGGTGACAGAAATGTTCTATATCTGAACTGTGGTTGTGGATCCATGATTATATACCACTGTCAAAACTCCTCATGCAGTACACCTAAGGGTGCCTTCTACTGCATGCAAATTATACCTTAATAAACTTGACTTAAAAAGAGAAAAAAAAAAAAAGTGGTGGCTCATGGGTGTCTTTTCTTTGTACGGCATGACATTTCAAAAATCTGAGTTGGGGGGGCGCCTGGGTGGCTCGGTGGGTTGGGGCCTCTGCCTTCGGCTCGGGTCGTGGTCTCGGGGTCCTGGGATCGGGTCCCACGTCGGGCTCTCTGCTCGGCGGGGAGCCTGCTTCCACCTCTCTCTCTGCCTGTATCTCTGCCTACTTGTGATCTCTCTCTCTCTCTCTCTGTCAAATAGATGAATAAAATCTCTAAAAAAAAAAAAAAATCTGAGTTGGTTGGTGACATGGGAAAACAAGATTTTAAATAAAGATCCAGCTTTTCTTGAGGAGTCAGAACTTTGGCACCCTGGGCTCTTTCCGTCCCAGGCTGCAGCGAAACAGGTATTGCCTCTTTGCACAAAGCAGACACTCTTAGGTCTTGCCACCTCCCCCAGCCTGAACCAACTCACCGAAGTATTTTACTGACCTGCCACTCCACCCACTGAGTCAGGGTTGCTTCTCCTCAGCGGCAGACTATTCGAGGCCAGGGGCCAGGCCTAGCAAGGTCCCCACTATACTTCCAGTATCTGGTGCAGAGCTTGGCCTCGCCTCTGCCAGGTAGTTGATAAACATTATCAAATCAATGTGACTCACTTGCCACTTTCCCGCCAGCTACAATAACCGATATTCACAATACCCAGATTGCCAACTGTTCCTTTGGACCTGAAGTCCCCAAAGAGAGTCACCGTCCAAGGCAGCCATCTAGTGACCTAGAATAACATGTCCCTCTGTGTGTTTAGAAATCCCCTGCAATATGTTGTCAAGCAACGAAAAAGTTTTAGGATCATTCCAACTATTCATGTTTGTCCGGAGAAGAGTAGAGTTGTTGTTAGTTAAAAAAAAGAGAGAGAGAGAGAAAGAAAACCACAATACAGGCTTGAAGGGTAATGAAAATGAAAAAGGAAGTGTGCACATCTTGAATATTCTCGGATCATGTTCTAGTAATTTAAGACTTAAGATAAGTAGGCTTCTGAGAGATTCTCCAGTTGTCATCAGAAGGCAGTATCTCAATGTTTTCCCAGTGATGTTCAGTTTTAGGGGAGGATGTGGGGCCGGGAGGGGGTTTCCGACTTCTGTTTGATGTCAAATATTAAAAGTAGAGTGTTACTATTCCCAAAATCTTCTTTACTTATGTGTAGGATGGGGAAAGAAACAGAGGCAAGATTGAGGGCATCTTGCAAATATCTTTGAAGCAGTGATCACTAATATCGAGAGCCCTAAAAAAGCCCTAATGCATTTTATGGGATTGTCTCTATCTGGGAGAAATGACGCCAAATCAAACACTCGTGCTCTACATCTTTAATGTTAAAAAATGAGGAAGTACAAACATAATGCAATTATATCCCATCTTATCTCTCTCGACCCACCTCCCCTCTTACTCTGCTTTCCTTGACAGAAAAGACTTTAAAAGAGTTCTCTTTTTTTACTATCTCTGATTTTTTTCTTCTTCCTTTCTCTCTTGAACCCACTGCAGTAAGACTTCCATCCCCTCTACTCTCAGGGCACCAAAAACGCCCACATCTCCAAACCCAACGTCCACTGCTGGTCCCCATCGAGACTTTTTCAGTCTCTTCTGCTGCTTCTCCCCCTTGAGCCCTTAAATGCTGCAGTACCTCAGGGCTCACTGCGTTGTTCACCCCTCGCCTCCATGCTTACTCTCTAGGTTTCTCATCCGATGCCATGCTGATGGCTTCCAAATTTATAACTCTGGACCCAATATCTGCCTGGAATTCCAGACTATTATATTTAACTGCCTACTGGTCATCTCAACTTAGACGTTTAATAAACATTTTAAGCTTACCATGCCCCAAACCAACTCTTTATTTCCTCCCACAATCCTGAGTCTCTCGCAATCTCCTGCATCTCATTTTATGGCAACTTCGTCTTCCCAGTTGCTTGAGCCAAAAACCTTGGCATCATGTTGGTTCCTCTCTTTTTCTCCCACCCCACCTCTAGTTTATTAGAAAGTTGGATTAGCTCTATCTTCAAAAGATGTCCAAAATTTCACCACCTCTCACCACTCTCTACACCATACGGCCTGGTCTCCTTGTTTCTACCCTTGCCCTTACAGTCTTTTCTCCCCACAGTAGCGAAAGACATTCTTTTAAATCGGAAGTCAGAGCCTGTCACCTTTTACTTGCTCTCATTCAAAACAAAACGCCAAGTTCTCATCACGCCAAAAGGTCCTACACAATCTGGCCTCGGCCTGCTATTCAATGTCACAGCTTACCATTGTCCCCTTGTTCACTCAATCCCACACAGCCTCCATGCTGGTCCTCAACCACCTCAACACAATCTCTTCTCGAGGCTTTTGCACTTGCTTTCCCCTCTGCCTGGAATACCTTCCTCCCCTTTTCGGAAGCTACTCAAATGTCATCTAATCATGGAGGTCTTCCCTCCCCACTATCAATTAGCACACGCGTGAGGGTACGCGCGCGCGCACACACACGCACACACACACCGGCATCCAGCATCAGCCTCTTGCTATCCTCTTACCCTGATTTACTTGTCTTAGCACCATCCAACCTACGGTCGTTTGGTTATTGCCACTTGCTACTTTTAAAGTGAGGGACAATGAACCCCTGGTGCTTGCTAGAAATACAGAACATCAGGCCTTATCCCAGACCTGCAAAATTAACTCCCCTATACTTTGTGTTAAATTAGAGATGACCCTGGAACAGCAAACCCTTCTTCCAAAATGCAAAATACATTCCCCGACGAAAGCAGTCAATCACAACTTACTGTGGATTACTTAAATGAGATCATTATTCCAACTAAAACAGAACAGCCAAACTGAGGGAACAGGAGTATAAGAAGGCTGAAAGTTTAATAAGTACCTACACTGCGTTGGGCATCCTAATAGGCAAGAGAGAAATACAGATAAATCAGGGAACTTACAAGTAGGTTGGGGAAGCAGAGGACCTTTCAGAGAAGGGCAAAGAGGGTGTGGTGGCCTGTGACGAGGCCTTGGGAAAGCCCCAGGGCACAGAGAAAGTTTGCAGTAGTCCTCACTATGGGCAAGCTGTGCTCTGGCCACAAAGAGCCCTTTACTATTCCCAGGCCTGAAATGTCACCAACAATCCTGCCAGCACCTACTTATGCCTCAAGGGGCCACTGCTCCCCCAGAATTAACTATTCCTTCATTTTATGAGCTCTGATCACAAGTATCAGAATTCAAGGGTGCACATCACTCTCTTCTGGAAGCGCTTCTACTTACTGCCTTCTCCTTATTCACCCCTTCAGCCCCAGCCCCAGCATGGCACCTGGACACAGTAAGGTTCAGTTCATCTCTGCTGTTTTCTAAGAACAGCTAGGATTCCCGGAGCATTTACTCTGTATAACAAGCACCGTTTGGAACACTTAGAATGTATCAACTCATTCGATCCTCATGACCACCCGGTGAGATTAGAGCTATCATCCCCATTTTACAGGTCAGAGAACCGAGGCCGAGAGCGGCGAGGTCACAGAAAGGAATGAGCACGGTACCTGCCCCCACTCGGCACACAGTAAAGGTTGAGCGACAGGATCTGCATGGAGGGTCAGTAGTATAGAAGACTGGGAAGTCATTGGAGTTCTTTAGCACCCTGCCTGGAGTCCCTGAGGGCAGAAGAGGCTAAAGGATGTCGGAGGAGCTCGCTGTCTAAAGAAACTCCTTTCCCACGCCAGTCTCCCATCTCCAAAACAGAAGTTACTGCCCTGGAGCAAGAGCCTGGTGGGGATGGAGGTTAGGCAAGGAGGTCCGAGGGAGGACACTGAAGGCCTTCCCTTTAGAGGACAAATTCCCCAGGAATGTTAAAGCAAAAGCATTCGGCGGAACGTGTGGAGGAAGGCCGGACGACACTGTAGGGGTTCTGGAACACACACGTTCTCAAGGACGGCTACAGATTTTCCTGAAACAAACTATTCCCGCCTCCACACCCCCCCCCCCCCACAGTTTTCGACCCAGGTAAATGTTTGCCTTAGCCTTACTTAGAAAAGGAGGCACAGCAAGGGCATGATGGCAGCAAATTAGCCCTTTTGGCAGGATCTTAATATCATAGGTCTGGCTTCTCATGCAACTCAGCATCAGACACATTCGGCAGCGAGGAACGGCACCATGCGCACCATGCAGCTACCCCTCCCAAAAGTCCAAAACCAGGCTGTCAGAAGTTAAAGTTCCCAGAGAGGTGTCCCCCATTCTCCTACCTCCCTCCAGACACTGCTTCTTTACACTAATCCCTTGGGATGCCTTGCATTAGTCCGAGGACTCACCCACCCTGCAGCGAGCGACACTGCCTCAACTGGAAATCAGAGAGCAAATGAGAGCAGGTAGGAGGCAGGACAGGGAGCCCAGGGTTTAAGTTATGACACTGAATTAGCAGCCAACTCACAGGAGACCGTGGAGCCCAGTGGTACACTCTGGATCCACAGGTGGGCTAGACCCCAGGAAATTGGTCATCAAGGGTGACAGCAGAAAGGGCACCCCCAGAAAGCACCGAGGAAGCAACAAGTCACTCCAATGAGAGGGGAAGACTTTGGGAAACAATGTCAATTTTAACGATTTTTACCATCATTTTAAGCAAAGCACCTTTCTTAATTATCCCCATGATCACCACACTAAGAGGAAAAAGAAAAAGGACATCAGGGCTAAAACTAAAAGATACAGATCAATTGTCCCCTAAGTCAGGCCCTGGCAATCTGAAGGAAGAGCCAGGTAGAGTTAGGTTCAAAAGGGTCAGTGGTCCAAAGGAAGAACAGAAATTCAAAACTGATCAGAGGAAATCATGTGACATCAGGCTGAACAAGAACAATACATAAGCTCCAAAGTCCACATATTACAGATGGCTAAACAGTTTTTGGTATATGCACTCAAATGAACAGCATCCAAAAATTAACATCTCATAAACAGTTTACAAAACTACCAGAGATCTGATCTATTTTAAATAAAAACTCAAAGTGTGTTTCTGATCCACGGAATACTAAGATATTTACACATGTCTGACTCCGGACTTACCTTTTAACCATTATGCCAAATACACATCACTGAAAACTGCTAGAGGCACAAAAACTGCGGGTTAAACTCTTCAAAGGTTTTTCTCAGGTCTCAGGCACCCATTCAAAGATTACCAAACTTCGCCACCACTATAATCATAACAGAAAATTTTCTGGACAGTAACTTGTACACATAGGCACCTCATGTCAGAGACCCTTTAAATGAATCAAAAAAGGGGGGCTTTGAATTAAGCTCTTGAAGACAGGCAATAATTTTAATCTGAAACCTTCTTACCTATATCCTTCATAATTAGAAATTTAATCTAATTGGGGGAAGGAGTATGCTGAGAAAAAAGCAATCTTCATTAGTCCTTTCTAGAAATCACATAACTACAGGATCCCATTTGCTAAAGTGAGAGCTGTATTTCTTGATAAATGAAACCCAGAATTTCATCACAAACAAAAGCCTGACCTTTACGAGTGCCATAGTAATCATTATTTCAAAGACGACTCCTGACTGCACAGTAAGTTTAAAGCACATTAGCAGAATGATCTGCCCCTCCCTCACCCACCCCACCCACCCCACCCACCCCCGACAAATAGTTACAAGAGATTTCTCAAAATCGCCTGAGGAATTACAGAAATCTATTTCCTGGGGTTCTTGGGCGTTTAAAAGACAAGCGTGATTATTTTTAACTATCCTCCTGCAAACAGTAGATTATATACTTGATCAGTGCCTGGATCCCTTTGCAAGATGCAAGCAATTATTTTAGGTACCTCTATCCCAAAAGGAAACGGATCTTCTGTCAACATGTAGGGGAAAACGCTATCTGGGAAGCCGCCCCGGGAATTGCCTAAAACTCTGGACATTTCGTGCAGCTAAAATAAAGTGGACATCCAAGAGGGAGCCCAAAATACAGTGGATGTCCCCACACTGAAATGTGTCCTATTAAAACACATCTCTTTTAAGGTGTCTTTAACACACCATGTCTTTATTTAAATGAAGCGTGCCTGCCGGGACCACTGGGAAGGATCTGCAACTTGTCCAGAAAGAAGATGCGAATGCACCTCTTTTTACTTCCCCGCCCAACGGTGCCTTCCCGGGAGACAGATTTCTGACAGTTCTCCTGCCGTGGCAGCAGCAAAGGGCGGAGAAAATCCCAGCGCCGGTGCTGCAAAGACCTCTCCATCCACCGCCTCCCCGTCAGGTGCCGGCCCCGACGGGCGGCCGCGCTCCTCCAGAAACCTCCATGGGCGCAAAGCAGCCGCCAAGCGCTTACCCGTGTCGGCCAGGCAGTGCTCGGAGAGGGCCGTCAGCAGCAGGAGTCCCAGCAGCAGCGGCGGCGGCAGCGACGGCACATGCTGGGACGCGGCGGCCCGGGGATCCTGCGCCGGCCCCGAGCCCCTCACGCCCGGGCCGCGGGCTGCTCCCCCGCCGGCCCGGCCCCTGCGCCCCCGTGCCGCCGGCCCAGCTTCCCTCGGGCCCTGGGGCTTCGCCTCCTGCCGAGCCATGGGGACGCTTCACACATCCAGGCCGCTGTCTCGCTCCGCACCGCGCCGGGGAGCCCAGCCTTCGGCGCCCCGGTCCTCACCGGGCATCTCCGGCCATGGCCTGGGCGCCGGAGGGCGGGGGCGCCGGGCGGCGCAACTGGCTTGCTCGTCCTGCCGCGCCCGGGGCGGGCTCCGCGGAGCCGCGGCTTCACCCGCGCAGGGCCCGGGGCCGCATGGAGCCGCGGCAGGAGCGGGCCGGGGTTGCCACGGTGCCTGTCGCCCCGCGCCGGCGCGCCGGGGCTGCGAGGGTGGGACGGGCGCCGCCCGGGGCCCCCACGCGGGGGCCGGCGCCCGCGGACAGGGGGGGCGAGGCTGGCGGCCGCGCGGGGCGCTCGGGACCCTCCCTCGGGCCGCCGGCTGCTGCCTCTCCGCCTGGCTTTCCTCGCTCGCTCGGGCTCCGGCTTGGGTTCCGGCTCCGGCTCCGGCTCCGGCTCCCGGGCCGAGAGTGTTACTGCAGCTCAGAGCGGCGCCTCATTGACAAAGAAAGCACGTAGCTACCGGAGCGGGCGAGGGAGGCGAAGCAGGAGCGCGCGCGCATCCCCGCGCGGAGCCACCGCGCGCCCCCCGCTCCCGCGCGCCCCGCCGGCCCCGGCCCGGAGGGGGACCCCTCGCGGCCGTTCCCGCGCGCGGAGGTCCGGACCGGGGTGTGGAGGCGGCAGGGGAGGTCGGAGGGGACGTCGCTCTCCTCCCCCAGATTTCCCTGCCCGTCTCCCATCTAATGGAGGGGGGATCTCCTGGAGAGGTCCTCCGGCCCCCAAAAAGGGATGGGGGGGTTCGATGGTCATGGCCAACGTACTGAAGAGGCCAGTAAGCTCCTCAGCCCGGATTTTGGAAAGCCCTTTGCAGACAGGCGGGCGTGCTTTGTGCTGTTTGCTCACTACTTCTCTGAGGGGTCGACGGACACCTGCATGCTGGGTTTACTACCCCTGAGGAACTAAAGCGACTGTGGCTTCGTTGCAATAACACGCTGGACTAAAACACATTATAAATATTTCCTGCAGCCATACTAGGTGCAAAGCAGTGCTCTGCACGTTGGGAAGACCAGAGGAAAATCTTTTCGTCAAAGTCCCTTCCGGCAAGTGGAATTAGTCAGCCACTATCCAGTAGAACAAAAGGCCTCCGAGTCAGCCGAATTGGCCTCCTTGCTCTTCCCCTTGCCAAGCTAGATGACCTTAAGCAAGTCACCTCATTCATCAGAGCTTCATGCTTCCCTCTGTCGATAAATATTTATTGAGAGCCCACTGCCTGCCAGCTACTGCGTTAGGCTCTGGGGATATAAATGGTGAGCAAAAAGACAGGTCCCTGACCCCAGGAAGCTCAAACTCTGTTCATTCAACAGTCCTCACTGACCAGTTAAGAGTCAGGCACTGTTCTAGACACAGAGGACAGCAGCCACAAACAAAAGCCCTGTCCTCCAAGAGCTGGCCTTCTAGAGGAAGTACACTGGCAAAAAACAAGTGATAATCTGTCAGCCCATGAGACAAGTCAGTATAAAAGAATGAAAAACAGGGAAGGAGTATTACCATGTTAGATGGAGTGAAGGAAAGCCTCATGGAGATGGTGACATTTCAGCAAAGAGTTGAAGGAAGTGAGGGAATGAGTCTCACAGAGAGAGCATTCCAGGTAAAGGGACAGCAAGAGCAAAAACACAGAAGCAGAGTGGGCCTGGTGTGCCCAGGGTAACGCAAGCCAGCTAGTGGGTGTGGAAAAGTGTTATATCTCACTCATTGTGCATCAGGAGGATAGAAATAACACCATATTTCATCTAAGACACTTTTTTTTTCACATGTGAACTTCTCAGACGTCAGATGTGTTTTATAATGCATCCAAGATTTGTTGAAATACAGAATGCCCTCTTAGGGTCATGATTATTTCAGTTAGCTGCTCAATTAAATTAGTTCTGCTGTTTTTAAGAAACTTACAGTGTCACTGAGATAAGAAAAGAAGAGTTTGAGCCACTGATGAGGAATCCGGTCCGTGGCCGTGATTCAGGGAACATCACAAGGCAGGAGGAATGGTCCTGGCAGCAAGTGGTGATCCCAGGGAGATGGAGGGGGGCTTTGGCGGCCTGAGACAGAAAAGATCTAGAAGAGGAGAAGCTATGGGCAAGAGACAAGATCAGACCACAGCTGAGTTCCCTGTGGGCATTTAGAGAAAGAGAAGAGAGGGGTACCTGTGTGGCTCAGTCAAACTTCTGCCTTCAGCTCAGGTCATGATCCCAGGGTTCTAGGACGGAGCCCTGTGTTGGGCTTCCTGCTCAGTAGGGAGCCTGCTTCTCCCCGCACTCCCCCGACCCCCACCCCCCCACCCCGCCCGTAGCCTTCCTCTCCCTCTCCCTGCCGCTCCCCCTGCTTGGGCACCCTCTCTCTCTCTCTCTCTCTTCCCCCCCTCCTCTGTCAAATGATTAAATAAAATCTTTAAAAAGAGAGAAAGAGAGAAAAGAGAGATTCGGGGGCAAATTCCATGGGGTAGAGAGATAGCAATTGTGTATCTCAAAAGCATGTCCTCTATGTGTTAATTGGGATTTTCCCTTCAACATCATTTGCCAGACTGAGACAAGATATAAATTTATTCTCAGTGATAATGGTTGTTAGACTTGTTGAGTTTCTCTGCTGGCAGAGGCTGGCGTCCAGAACAGACACGATTCTTGTCCTGAGGAAGCCCACAGTCCGGTGAGAGGCGCAGACTTGGGGCGATGTGGGGCGTATCCGGTGGAGCCAGGAGCAGCATGCCCAGGGCGTGGCAATGTGGGGGGTGGGGGCTATCTGTGCCTGGAGGAGGAGGGAAAGAGGAAGAAGGCACCATTTATGGTCCAAGTTTGCCAGGCCCAGCAAATAGCAAGGTGGAAAGACAGGCACAAGTTTGCAGCGTTCTCAGAAGGAGAGCAAGTATCCGGGGAGGGCAGCACAGAGGGCCGCTGGGGAGACCCGGCCTCCAGGCAGGAGACCCACGCGGGCGCAGACGTGGAAAGGCTGAGTTTGTACCTTATTCTCACCCAGTAGGAACAACTGCGGGAAAATTTTCTGCTGGAGCAGGAAACTTGATGAGATCCCTGTCCTTGATTGATGATGAGTCAGGACAGAGACTCAGAACTTGACTACTCAGATATTTAAATTCAGACTCTGCCACTTACTAGCTGTATAACTGTGGGCAAGTCACATATTTTTTATATAACTCGCCTATAATCCTGGAAATGGTAAGACTACTAACCTCATCACGTTGTTTTAAGGATTGAGTTGATACCTGTCAAGCATCTGGAGATATACTTGACACAGTAAGCACTCAGCCAATCTTATGTATTACATAACAAATACACCCATCCTAACCCATAAACCCTTTAGTTCACTTTAGTCTGTTGAAACTAAGGCTCTGGGACTTTCACCTATGTGGGATTATTGCTACATAGCGTTAGAAGTCTGTGTCTTTTTGCAAAGCATTTTGTTAGGCCGGGGGTAAAGGTCAATCTCCAGACCTTGGTTTCTAGCCCTCAACTGAGCTTTCCCACATTGCCTTCGGGGAGATACCTGGGCCTCTGTTTTATTCTTTTTGCACTAAGCAGATCTCCCCGCTCTGGCCCTAATCTCTGTTCCTGACACTCCTTGCTTGTACAAAGCTCAAGTCTGCACTGAAGTCCTGTGGTTCCTACCGCAGGCTGAGTCAAGTGAGGAAGACACACAATTATGCCACACCCATGTGACAGTGTTATATGA
>CM052815.1:21833742-21889296 GCA_028533885.1 Nasua narica
GGGTAATAAAAAAGGGAACCGTCCAACAAAGACATGCAGCAAAGAAATGAAAACTGATAACACTGACGGTCAAATCCGAATCAAAGGGAAATGGACTCATCGAAGAAATGGCTGATTGTGGGGTTGCTGACAGGCTGGCTGCTGTTTGAGAGATGGTCCGGATAAAGCCAGAGGAACTTAGTACAGGTGAACCCATGGACATAAGTGAGCAAAGTGTTTGTGACAGAAAGGATGAAGAGATCCAGAGAAGTGATACTGGCAAAAAAAAAAAAAAAAAATTCCTATTAGAAGGATTCTCAGACATATTTCACGACATTCGAAGCACAGGGGATAAAATGTTAGAAGCTGATCCAAAGTGAGAAAGGAGCGTGACAATTCACCAGTGTAGGAAAGATGCATCGTACATTATACAATAAGTAGGCAAGCACCACCAAACCCTCATTCTCAATGTTTCTAATGTCTTAAATTAGTATGCTATGTAAATATTAGCCTATTTAATTATCTCCCTATACACATTTATAACCAATAGTATGAAAATTTGTACTGCTTTAACAAAAAATATTGAAGGTCATGGAACAATTGTAATTTTCCCCTATTATTAAGATCACTTGGGGTGGTTTCAGCTTGTGTGGTCAATTTTATGGTTCCCTAGTACTATCCAAATGAGGACTGCTTGTTCGCAAGGTTCACTACTCCTTAATTACTTTACCGTGTTTTATTAGTACCCGTGCTCTTGCAGTTATTTCTATTATATCAATATAGTGGAAATACTGTATAATGGTACATATCTCTTCCCAACTTCCCAACACGTTCAGTGACATCATGTAAGTAGCTTGAAATTGTCTGTGGTGGGAGTATTTACACCACAGAAATTGGAAACACCACAAATCAGAGTTTGGTTTATTGCTTTGTTGATTTTCTAGACTTAGGTGATACAGAAAATGTCAATGCAAGTTAGAAGTGCATCCGTCTGCAGCCTTCCACTCTATGCAGCATAAAAAAATTGAGAGTACGCATGTTTTCCAGTGTTTGAAAACTGTCATTGAATTGAGCGAAGAATTCACTCATGTCATTGGCAAGAAGTGAAGTTCCAAGATCTGTCCTTCCTGTTTCACCTTGGTCTTAAATGTACAAGAAAATAACAATGAACATGCAGGTCAGAACTGTTCATCAATAACACAACCAACTTCTTTGCTAAGTGAGATAGTAATCAAGTATTTATTCATAACCTGATTTTGTCAAACTGTGATTTAACTAGAACCACAGGTCGGCTCTAGATACAAGAGTGTGGTAAAACTCGATGAATACTTTGTGAGAATTAATTGGAAATATAGAAATTAATCCTAAAAGTATTGTATATTTTACTATCATTTGTGTGCCACATTCTCTCTTTTTTTAAGATTTATTTATTTTAGAGAGAAAGGGGAGAGGGGCAGAGGGAGAGGGAGGGAAGCGTACTCCCCACTGAACATGGCGCCCAACACCGGGCTCCATCTCATGAGCCTGTGATCATGACTTGAGCCAAAATCAAGAGTCAGATACTTAACCGACTGAGCCCCCCCAGACACTGCTCTTCTATTAATTAAATTTATAACAAACTTATGTAGGCACATATACATGCAGCCCTCAACCCCCGCCTCCTCCCTCAGGCGGTTGTCAAACATTTACCAGCACTGGGTTTAGAGAAGGTGTTGAGGTAGAGCTTCCACCATGTCTGGAGTCAAGTGGGGCCTTGCATTTCAGCACACAGCTTCTTTCTGCGGGATCGAAGTAAATTATGGAGCCTCTCTAAGCCTTTTCTTTCTTCTGCAAAATAAAAAATAAAAATAATAAAAAAATTTTGGCACCAGAAGGGGTTGCTGGGAGGGGGGTGCGATTTCCTTCCCCTTCTGGCTGCCAAATCCTCTTAAATCCGATTTCCTTCACCGGAGATGAAATGATCTGCACATTGTCGGGGTACCTGGCAGGTCTACATAGCAGCAGAGGAATGAATGGATGTACGGATGTCTTCCTTTGATTCAACGATAAACCACCCCGTTTAAGTAATCTAAGGATTCGCTGAGGCTTGGAATCCTCTCTCACTTTTTCAAAATGTATCTACAAAAGTTAGAAACTGCTCACATTATACTTTCAGTGTTCGTGGGACACAGCCTACCCTGCCCCGATTTCTGTTTTGTTATGTTCAATAAAGTTATGGGACCAAACTTGAGAGAAAAATTAGAGAACACTTTCTCCCCCTGCTGGCCATTCGACAATGAAGCAACGCTGTAAGGGACCGAATTATTAAATGTCAAAACAGAAAGGAAACTCAAAGAATAACTATTCCAGCAGACTGGTTACCCACAAACTAACCTGTCCTGCAGACAATTTGTATTTTAAATGAAAAAAAAAATTTAACTTTTAATTCGTTGCCAGTATTTCACCGACATCCATTTTCTCAAAACCTAGAGGTTGGTACACATTGGGTCCACCACCCTGCATGCATGTCCCACTCGCTTTAGACAGGGCTTGACTCCCCACTGTGCCACAGCCCCCACTCTAACTCACGGAGTTAGGTCATCTGCCCTTGCTGCTTGAGTTTGCACCCCAAAACTCTTTCAATTTACCAGTGAATAAACTGAAACCCAAACTTGCTCAAAACCATACCACCTAATTAGTACCCAGGCAGATGATAACATGTGAGCCTCCTAAATTCTATTCAAAAGTATTTGTTGATTTCATTCATTTATTTTGCAAATGTTCTAGTGCTTCCTTGGCCAGGCACATAGTAAGTGCCAAAGATACCGAGTATACAAGATAGAAATGGTCTTTGCATTCAGAGTTTAGTTGGTGGGAAAAGCAGACAGGGAATTACGAGAAATGATCAAAGTGACAAAGGCAAGGATGGGGACTACGGTGTTGGGGCAGCAAAATCCCTGCTCCCGCCACCTCATAGCCTGGTTCAAGTCGATCGGCATGGTGAATACAATGCACATATTACTAAGACTTATTGAATAATGCCCTCCAACCCCAGGGTCCATATTTATTGCACATTCACTGACACAAGTACTAACCACTGGCAAACAGCTATAAACACAGCATTTACTAGATGAATCCTACTTACATGCACACCCTCTAAACTGTCACTCATTTTTCTCATTCATTCTGGCTTTGAGTTACCATCCACAATCAATGCACAAGGCCAAGAGGAAGTCAAGATCGGCAACAGTCACAAGATAGTTAATAGCAGTGGGCAGCAGTTGCTGGGCAAGCAACGTCTGTCCACAGAAAGAGGAGTCAGATTTGAGCTTGAGTGCTGGGGAGACAGGATGAAAGTTAAACTAACACTAGGAACTACTCTTGCTCAGCAACACCCATGGCACCATATAGGGACAGCACTCCAAAACACAAAGGAATACCTATGTGTAGGACATAGACATTATTCAAATTGGGTCCTCTGAAACCTGGGCTCTTTGGAGAAATGACCAATTCCGGATCCAAGGCCAGGGAAACACCGGGTGAATGAAGATACCATATTGGTCCAGAGAACAAGGAAACATTCAGACTAATGCAGTGATGTCAAAAAGATTCAGTAAATTAAAATTAACTTACCGAATAAAGCAAAATCCATGAATCCATAATGATGGGAAGCGGGTGCAAGCAAGCTCAAGGAGAACGCCAGAAAATCTTTCTTCATAGACTGATGAGTGATGCTGGGTAATGAATGTAGAAGGAATGAAGAATTGAAAATCAGTACTAGCAACCCCCAATGTGATAACTGATTCAGACAACAAACATCAAGGGATGCTAAAGCCACTGAATAACACGTTACTGATACTGCCTCGGCACCACCCCACAGGTGACAATGGAGACATTCACCACCAACCTCTTGATCCCAGTGTCCTTACTGATAATGGACAACCTAAAATTATGTGCTTCTTGATGTAATGCAATAAGGACACCTCTTCTATAATTCTTGCAATGAACAAATAACGAACAAACATTGAAACCAATCAAGCCATTAGACCCAACGTATACTTTATGGAAAATAAAGTATACGTTGGGTCTAATGGCTGGAGGAACCAGTTAGCATGAAGAAACAGACAAAATCAGAATGTAGGACACTCTAAATTCTTCAAAAATGTTATAAAAATAGAGGACTGCTCTGAATTAAAAGTAGTCAAATCTGGTGCATGAACAATGAATCTTGGAACACTGAAAAAATAAAATTAAATAAAGAATACCAAAAAAATAAAAAATAAAAATAAAATAAAAGTAGTCAAAGACACATGTCATAACCAAATGTAATGGGTGAATCTTGATGGGTTCCTGAAGTTGGGGGGAGAAGGGAAGAGCTATAAAAGATATTAAAACAACTGGGTAAATTTGAATATGGAATGAACGCTATAAAATCATTAGTTTTACTGGGTGTGATTAAGTTTTATGGTTAGTTGAAGAAGGCTGTTCTTACAGATGCATGCTTAAGTATTTAGGGGCCGTGATTATCCACAAATGGTTCGATTTAAAAATTATACGTAAATAGAGATGAAGCTAGCATGGCAAATGTTCAATAGTGAATCCAGGTTGAGGTATTATGTGTGTTCATCGTACTATTCTTTTGTTCCTGTTTATATTTTCTTAAATTAAAAAACTGACTTAAAATAGTATAAAAATCTGATGTAAGAAAAATAAGTGAATTATTTGGATTCTCCATGGTCACTGAGGAAACTAGTGATGATTAGAATCCAGTCGATCACCTCTAAATTTCACATTTTGGCATTTGAAATCTTTCTGAAGTCATAAAACACGCAAGATGCTCGTGTTATAAGCTGAAAGTATCAGGATCTAAAATTACATTACTTCAACCATCTGAACACTCATTTCGTTGAGTTTTCAAAATCTGTTTTTCTGCATTTCCCAAGTACATTGGAATGATGTATTATCCTTATGATGGAAAAATACGAAACATTAACATTTTTTCTATTTCAAATGACCATACTTCTAATTAGGGAAATATGTGGTTTCTTGTAAGATAAAATAATGCCCTAAAATAAAAAATGGACACAAAATTTCATATGAAACGAATCACAGACTTAATAAAACTTAAAACCATAAAACTTCTGGCAGAGAACAAAGAAGAAAAGTCTTTGCAACTGTGAGAGAGGCAAAAATTTCTTAGGACACAAAAGCACAAACCATAAAGGAATATCCTGAGAAACTGGACTCTATCAAAATTCAAAGCCTTTGCTCTTCCAAATACCCTGTAAAGATAATGAAAGGGCGAGTCACAACCTGGGAGAAAATATTCATAATACAAACGTCTTGACAAAGGACAGGTATCTGGTATCTGTCATCTCTCATCTGAGCTATTTCAACAACCTCCTCCTGTCTGGTCTTCCAGCTTCCCCTCTGGCCCTGCCTGTCTGCGTGCTTCAAGTCCTCCCAAGGCATCCCATAATGTCTGGCATTAAATCTAGACTCCTTTCTTTGGCAGAGGGCTGCATGCTCACCCCTCTAGTTCTACCCTCTACCTTCTGCTCCCACTCACACGCTTTTTCTTTAAGCTCACAAGCCACTTTTCTGGTTTGCCCATATGAAAAGCTCGTTCCTGATTTAGGCCCATTGCACTTGCTGTTCCTTCCCCCAGATACTCCTTCCCTGCGCAGCTGGCTAGCATTCTCCTTGTTGCAACCCAAGTGTCATCTTCTCACTGAGGCATTCCCTGATCTGCCCCCTCCAGTCACTCAATCCGTATACCCCATTTACCCCACTTACCCTAAGCGGACTTATTTGCTTTAAATCTTTCCCTCCCGCCAACAGGAAGATCAGTAAGAGCAAGAGAACCTCCTGTTTTGTCCACTGATATATGCCTAGTATATAGTGCTTGAAACATGGTAGATGCTTCATGTTACTGAATGACTCACGAGACCTACAGTGTGCCCAGCACTGTGCTAAGTACCGACTGAATGGTTTATGCATGTTGCTCAAAGACTTTTCCATCTCTTTAAAAAACATTTTTTTTTTACATCCCTTGATCCATTTAAAATGGCTGAGTACTTCTTGGTACAAGTATTTCCCCCCCCCTCCCCATTTCAAAAGTTTAGATTATGGCACTTCTTCCCTTTTAAGAGAAGACTGGTATCAGTACCTGTTCTTGCTAACCAAATGAGGATTTTCAGTTTTTATGAAGAGGCAAAAACGAAAACAGCCTTCAGCAGCGTCTGTTCTTTGCACCTTAGGGAGGCAGTGCCACCCCACCCCCACCCCCGCCACCACCCCAGCACAGAGACTGGCCCCACCCAACTCCCCCCTGGGGAGCTACACCCAGCAGCCCAGCGCCAAGCGGCCAAGGCTTTGAACTGTGTTTGTAAATATCTGTGCTTTAGCTCCATCCTAACGGATGGGAAAAACCTGAGAGAGCTTATTTTTGGGGTTTGGGAAAGCTCAAAAACTTTTCCATTAAAATTAATGGTTGCTTCTTTACACCATTTTGGCTTACGAAAGGTGTCATGGGAATGCCCTACTTTCAGATAGTAGAGAAACTTATCTTCTCAAGAAGCCAATTTACTCTACTTTCAAGTAAATTGCAAAATCTGGATCTCATCTATATGTAGGACCAGTGCTTTGGGCTAAATGGAAAACTTCACATTACTTTGAATAACTCACACCCACAAGAATGACTAAAATGAAAGAAAAAAATATAATGTGTGAGGACATAAAGTAATTGGAACTCTCATATTACTGCTATTGAGGGTAAATTGAATTTAACCACTTTGGAATATTGTTTTAGTATCTAATAATGTGGGAACGTACGTATACCCTATGACCCAGCTCCACAGCTGCATATATACCCAAAGGAAATGCATACACGTGTTCTCCAAAAAATATGATCAAAAACACCATCAAAATTATTATATAAGCACACAAAAGAACACTATACACCAATGGGAATAAATGAGTCACTGCTAAACACAATATGGATGTATCTTACAGAAAAAAAATGTCGAACAAGAGAAGCCAGACACAAAAGTGCCTACATCATACTTCAATTAAAAGTTTGCCGAGAGTTGGGGCGCCTGGGTGGCTCAGTGGGTTAAAGCCTTTGCCTTCGGCTCAGGTCATGATCTCGGGGTCCTGGGATCGAGGCCTGCATCGGGCTCTCTGCTCAGCAGGGAGCCTGCTTCCCCCCCCCACCCCGCCCGCCTGCCTCTCTGCCTACTTGTGATCTCTCTCTGTCAAATAAATAAATAAAATCTTAAAAAAAAAAAAAGTTTGCCGAGAGATTATGCATTCTCACTCTTCTGGTAGAATGCTCCTCCCCAAACAAACCTCTCCTATTGATGTTTCTCTAAAGTTCAATCCTTGGGGCATCTGGGTGGCTCAGTCATTAATTGTCTGCCTTCAGCTAAGGACATGATCCCAGGGTCCTGGGATCAAGCCCTGAATCAGGCTCCCCGCTCCACAGAAATAACAAATAAAATCTTTAAAAAATAAAAATTAAAAATTTTTAGAAAGTCCAATTCTTGAAGTATGAGATGGTATTTGAGGACATAAGTTAAATTGGCCTACTACAACTACATTCTTTTGAACTCTGTTTTTCTAGAGAGAGACGGATCATGAGTGAGCAAGGGGGTGGAGAGGAGCAGAAGGAGAGAGAGAGAGAGAGAGAGAGAGAATCTTAAGCAGGTTCCATGCCCTGCACAGAGTCCAACACTCCTGACCCTGAGATCATAACCTGAGCCGAAATCAAGAGGCGGACACTTAACTGACTGTGCCACCCAGGTGCCCCTTGAAGACTCATGTTTTACATTTTAAAAATATGTGTGAATTCCCTCCTCTTCCTTCAAACATATTAAACAAATATTTGCCTAAAAGAATATTCAAGGAAACAAATTTTCAGGAGAAATAGGCCATGATTAGCTTGTGGGTGCAGGACCTCTGGCATACTGCCTCAGGTCTCAGTTTAAAAAGAACTGGTGGGAATGAATGAATGAATGAATGAATGAAAAAAAAAAAAAAAAAAAAAAGAACTGATGGAGGGGCGCCCGGGTGGCCCAGTGAAGGTTCTGGTCACAATCTCCTGGTCATGAGCTCAAGCTCCACGTTGGGCTCCACGCTCAGCAGGGAGTCTGCTGGACATTCTCTCTTTCCCTCTGCCCCTCCCCCTGCTCCTATACACACTGTCCCTCAAATAAATAATCTTAAAAAAAAAAAAAAAGAACCGGTAGAAAGTAATTAGTTGTGATTAATTAGACAGCCTCATTCAAAGATGAGATTCACCACTCAGCAGTGACACTCTGGACAACTTACCTAAATATTTTGAAACTATTTCTTCATTTATTTACATAATGGTGAAAAATAATACCTATCTCACAGGTGGTTTAAATGAGATGACTGATGTGAGTTAGGTACTAAGTGTTACTACCCTCTTCCTTCCCTCCCCTGTTAGTAGTCCTGGGGTGGAAAAAAAAGGCAACCAAGCTGTTTGCTGCAATATATATATTTTAATTCAAAGTGAATCGACAGTAATACACCATAAATTCTTATTTTGACACTCACCAAAATAGTCACCTGGAAAACCCGCTTTTTGTGACAAAGTATAGAAGGCTTGGTCACATTTAAATCACTGAGAACTAGAGAGAAATACTAGCGCAAACCGTAATAGACATTACATCCATAAAAATTTTCCCAGTCCTTATTGTAATATTGCACAGTGCAATTGCTACATGGCAAACTAGTGTAGCATGGAAGTAAAAGCAAAAACAAACCAGAGAAAGAAAGCCACAAGTCTAAGATTGTTAAACAGTTAACAGTTCAAACTTCGTAATCAAATCTCTATCATTGGGTTCATTAAAACAAATCTTCCTACACCTTGCAGTGTATGATTTAACTTTTACACAACACAAACCAAGATTAAAATTAGTAGTAGAGATTTGAAAAAGTGAAAAGGCTTTTGTTACTGTAGTAACAGTAACATACTTAAACACCCTGAAGGAAAAGAAAAGTAAGTATCAGGGTATTTGGTTAAAAACAAAATTGCAAATTAAAATAATATGCAAATATGCAACTTGGAAGCCATGCAGTGTTTTATTTAAGAAAGCAGTAAAACCAAAGAAAACTGGTAAAATGGTTTTTAAAAAGTTATAGGTATAAATCCAAATTCTCTTGTCGATATGATGAATTTAGAAGTTAGCAGGATTTTGACATTTTTAATCATTAAAAAGCCCATGATTAGAATTGGTTAAGAGCAGTGTACTCAACTAGGGTACACCTCTATCAAACTTCACTATTACGAAAACATTTACTGTCCATTTAACGAGACCAACTGAGTCTTGGAACTGAAATACAGAAAATACAACATTTCAGGGTAGTAAATATGGCCCTGAACAAAAGTAAAACTGCGCCAGTTTTGTACCTGTTGTACAAACAGAAATCGATCCTTTGCACTTGGTGTTTCTGAAACATCCACTGCCAGCACTGATTCTGTTCCAAGAAGCGAGCAGATACCAGTGACCTGCCGGACCATATAAATAAAATTAATAAGCTGTGGAGGGCAGCAAGTTTACTTAAATAGTGACTCCATAAATTTGCCATCTGTAAATAATCTTTTAAATTAATCTTAGGCTACTCCTTTTTTCTGTGTAATATATATATGTATATATATATTTCTATTTATATAAAATGCATAGAATTGATTACTAAAAACACTGAAACTTGTGGGGAAAATTAAGTCCTTCATTTTCAGTGTGACTAAAAATGTACTGCTGGTTTTTATTTTATGATCTAATACTGTAATTTTTAAAATCAATTTCAGGCACATTTATTTCATTGATGATTATTAAATAAAACACTGCTTGTGTTAATGGAGTAAAGAAAAGTTTTTCCACTATTAGCTTATTGTCAATGCTGTATTAGAGCTGTACTAGTGGTATGCAATTCATTTATCAAAGAAATGCTGTAAATCCAAAACCTTTGGAAAGTTTTACACTCAAATGCTTTGTACTGTTTATTCCAGTAAATGCTGTAAGATTATATTCCAGATTTTTAAGGAAAAAAAGTTAAGTCAAGCCTGCAAGATACAGCTTTCTCAAGTGTCTACAATGCCAGTATGAAAATAAAAAATTAAGTTACATTGATACATCCAAGTTTTTATATGCAGTGATGAGCACAAACATTAATAGAGATAAAATACTGATGCAAATAACACACCCCAAAATAACATATGCAATTATTTTCCATCATTTACAATACAGTAGTTACAATGACACTCCAAACAGAAAAGCAAAGTAAAAAATCAAAACCCCAACTTCTATTTCATGTAATTAGACTTATACAGAAATTAGAAGGCTAAATAACAACTAGTTAATCACCTAATTTCACAGCTATCTGAAGTGGCAATCGTTATATAGCAGCTTATCTATGATACATTCAAGATAAATGATACAATTTATTATTTGCCCATAAGCTAAAACACAGCCTGTTTAATACCTTTCCTTAAATTCCACCTCTACACTACAATATACTTGAGGTCTATGCAAAAAAGTAGCTACCTTTTATATAGGAAATGGATGATTAAGTCTTTGGTGCTGTAAAAGCAACTTCATTTAAACATAACCACCACCACCAAAAAAAGAAAAATAAAATAAAATAAGAAAGAAAATAAGAAGGGAAAAACCCAAGACACACTTCCTAGGAAAGAAAAAGCATGTAATTTCTGTCCCTGACGGAATGTATTAAATAAGCAAACACCACCAACAAGCAAAACAAGTACTACAATGTAAAAATACTTAAAAAAAATCCTCTCACATGCATAAATGAAAAATTGCACACAAAGAACTCACATCTTTTCAAGCTTCAATAGTAAATATTCTGCTACTATTTATTAAATACTGCATGGTTTGCCCAAGCTAAGATGAAACCACATCATGAATCAATGAGCATTTTGCATTTTCTTTCATTATCTACTCAAAGTCATGCCTACTGCACCTCTAAACATTTTATTAAATCCAATTATACAGCAAACACTCCCAAAATAAACTTAGATTGTATTGCAGTTTCACTTAACAGTATATAAAATGCTGTGTTGTGACAGATATCAACTATCCATTAGATACTGAATCAATTTTTCTTAAGCACTACTAACTGCTTGCTTTTCTTGAAGCTAGATCATTCTGAAAAATCAGACAGCAGAATTCAGCTATAGCAAACATGCTGCCCTCTTAGTAAGGAAAAAACAGCTAACAACCTGAAATCATACCACACAAAACCAAAAATGAACATTACTCTACCAAAAGAAAACTAAAGAGTAGATCTGAATTTTAAGTGCTGCAGTCCTCAACATTTATATATAGGTAATAACATTAACAACCTCAAATATTTAAGGCACTATGTGTGGGAACGGTTTACAATGCAGCTGAGATTATTAGAACAACATTTAAGAGCAAAGTCTAGGCAACATTTTGCCCATGCAAAGACACATGCAAATGTAAAGAACAATAGCTCAATTTCTTAGGTAAGTGACCCAACATTTATACACTAAGACACAGATAATACAATTCACTTGTATGCTGTAAGTCTGACACATGTGCATCTGTTGCTCTAAGTCTGTACACAGAATGGCTTCCCAAATGTGGATGTGTCTTGCACTAGTTAGAAGGCAATTTTATAAAAAATAGCAGGAGCAAAACTGGATTTCTGCTCCCATAAGTCACCTGTCTAGAGTTACTACATAAGAAGATACATGACCAAAGACAAGTTATACCAAATGTGCAAAACACATTAAAAGTGAGTTTTTTTTTTAAAGCTCAAAGTTGTTTAAATTGCACCCAAGTCTACATGATTCAAAAATAATTTTCTTGTGCCATGGCTAATATTTATTAAATACCATGTTTTTATTTTTAATCAAATGTTTATATCATTGAGCTTCCTCAATATACTCTTTTTGAGTTTTCACATATATGGATACTGGCTGAGTTTTGTTGGACTCAATGGAAATCCAGTATATGCAGGTGAGGCTGCAATGTAAGAATGTGGTGGGAAGATTGGTTTGTACGGAGTCTGATGAATGGTTGGGGATGGTAACAGACGGGGATTTATACCCACTGGGACTTGGTGAACTATGCCACTGGGATGAGAGATATTGTAAGTTGGATGCTGTAACATAGGTCTTGAGGTACATGGAGAGGCTAAGAGGTGGGCCACTGGTGCAGCACTACTGAGGGCAGCTGAAGATGGGTATGGAAGGAGAGTAGGCTGTCCTCCGAGATGCGCATTTCCAGCCAGATGGGCATGCACAGCTGTGTGATTGGGACTTCCATGAGAAAGAGTGAATGGATTACTGGTCACACTAGTAGGTATATACGCTTGCTGTCTTCGATGTCCGAAGTTTCCATTCCACTCTTGAGGCCCAGATCCAAAGTGCTGAACCTACCCAAAAACAGAGACAAAAAGAAGACTGAATACATGTTTTATAAGTCAAAAAGGAAGGAAGAAAGGGAAATTACAATAGACTCTGGAACTGATCAACCACAGATGATCTCTCAGATCTCCACTTCTTCTCAACACAGAGAAGAGTAAAGTATCAGTTTTATACATATTAATATTAAACATGTTAATATTTATTACTATGTATTATGATAATATTAACACTGCCACTACCACTGCTACTGGTATCACTATCCCCCCATCACTACCAATCACTACCATTTGTGGAGCACTTATTTTATGGAAAGGTAACACCGCACCTACATGACATTATTTAATTCCAAAACAACCCTACAACACAGCTATTATTCCCACTAACTGTGATCCAGATTTGTTGAAGGGATCTGGCCAAGGAAATATACGTAGTACTTGGCAAAGCCAGGATTTGAACACAGGTCTGACTCCAATACCTGTTCTCTTTTCTTTCTCAAAGTGAAGCACGACTGCTGAGCACAATACTGACCAGACAGAAAGCACTAAGGGATGACTATTACCACAACCAACACAACAAGTGCAACCATTAATCCATTAGTGTGCATTCTGAGTAGAAGAGACTAAGACAACAGACATACTAAAAAGTTATTTGAGAGAATCTAAAAGCCTAATCTTTCTGAAGAATTCAGGTTCTGTGGATAATCTGCATGAGGCCGATTTCTCCTTAGTCATGTGAGATGATGAAAAGGGATACATTTTTCAAGACTGCGTACAGTGTCAGAATCTATTTTCCCTCAGGGCGCCTGGGTGGCTCAGTGGTTAAGCATCTGCCTTCGGCTCGGGTCATGATCCCAGGGTCCTGGGATTGAGCCCCACATCTCTGCTCAGTGGGAAGCCCGCTTCTCCCTCTCCCACTCCCCCTGCTTGTATTCCCTCTCTCGCTGTCAAATAAGTAAAATCTTAAAAAAAAAAAAAAAAGAATCTTTTTTCCTCCAAATGAAACACTACTAATTTTGAATCCCAAAGACTCTTATAACTTCACAAAACATACCTGACTGAAATTTAAATGCTGCTGCGGGAATGCTGATGTCAGTTTCTGCTGACGATTACCCACCATGGAAGGCTGGTTTAATCTCCCAGGAGCGGATCGGCCTTTTATTAATGGCTGGCATATAGAATCTGGCAATGAACAAAATAGTAGATATTTGATGCTTTTCCATTCTCATATAAAAATTAGGAAGATCTTTAGGTATTTTACACAGGACTGATTTGACACTTTAAAATTAAATAAAGAGAAAAGACATCTCATGGTTCACGGCACCAAATGGTATTAGGAAAGATTTCCCTTCTATGACAGATTTAGCAGGATCAAGCTGGAAACTGAGAGACGACTTCTGGCAATGTTCTCTAAGGTTCCCAAATTAAGACTTTTTGAATGGCTAATCAGGGAAATAGGGCAGACTCAGTTTACCGGTGTTTGCCATATGGTCGTCGGCATTTAATCCATTCTCTAGTCCCATTGGTGGCACCACAACAGTACAAACAGCTGGTTTCGTCTCCGTGCTGGCCGAGGTCACCAGCTCCGTGTTCTGATGAGCGTCCTCCACAAAGCTGCTCTCTGCAAAGGGACTGTCGTGTCCCGAAGAGTCTGACGTTGGAGAGCCATCCACAGTATCACAACCACTTTCCTGTTCTTCATCTGACATGCTAGAAGAAAGTATTTTTATGAATAATATATTTTTCAACATTACACCTAAAGTTAAGTACTATCCAGGCTCCAGTAAATTAATGAGAATCTTATTCAGTTATTTCATATCTAATTACAATTTCTTCCTTGTCCAATAACCTCTTCCTCACAGACTTTCTAGACTCTCATGTTACTTCTCTATTCAGACTACTAACCCTAATTCTATCCTGTTTAGCTACATCATTTGGGGACTTTATTTTCTCTCCTTTCCCTTCCCACTTGATTCTTAGTAGCGGTTCATAAAATTCCACTTTATAAACTCCATAAAATCTCATCAAGACACTACAAAAGAGGGGCGTTTGGGTGGCTCGGTTGTTGGGCGTCTGCCTTGGGCTCATGTCATGATCCCAGTATACTGGAATCAAGCCCCACATTGTGCACCCTGCTCAGTGGGAAGCCTGCTTCTCCCTCTCCTACTCCCCCTGCTTGTGTTCCTTCTCTTGCTGTCAAATAAAAAAGTAAAATCTCAAAAAAAAAAAAAAAAAGACACTACAAAAGATCCACTATTCTGGATAATTTAAGTGAAATATAAAAACATAATCATGTGACCTGGATATTTCGAATTAAATTCTAATGTTAGGATTCATTATCTTTAGTGGTAATTGGGGTCCTTTTAACTAAACAGTTACCTGAAAGGTCTTCCCCATCTCTCCAAAGGCCTAGTCAAAGTCCCATATTTCCTTTCTCTTCCTGGCCCCCTCAGGCCATGAAAATCTCTCCCCACTTGAAGAAAGCAGTGATGGTCTCTCTCTCTCTCTTTTTTTTTGACATATAGTGTATTATTTGTTTCAGGGGTACAGGTCTATGATTCATCAGTCTTACAAAATTCTCAGTATTTGCCACAACACATACCCTCCCCAATGTCCATCACCCAGCCACCCTATCCCTCCCACTCCCCTCCACTCCAGCAACCTTCAGTTTTGTTTCCTGAGATTAAGAATCTCTTATGGTTTGTCTCCCTCTCTGGTTTTGTCTTGTTTCATTTTTTCCCTCTCTTCCCCTGATCCTCTGTCTTGTCTCTCAAATTCCTCATATCAGTGAGATCATATGATAATTATCTTTCTCTGATTGACTTAGTGATGGTTTTTTAATCATTCATTTCATACTTAACAATTTGAAGCATCTCTTTTTATATATTTTTAGTTATATTTCTTATTTGTATATTTACATATATCTTATACAGATATATATTTACAGAAATGTATATATATGTAAACTGCCAAACCATATTATAAGCAATTCACAAAAAGATGCGTTAAAACTTCTTTATATCTTCCAAAATATTCAATACCATATTTCCTGACTAAGGAAAAAAGAGAAAACAAATGTATAAAATTAAGATGAGGATTTTTCAAATTTTGTTTCGACTAAAAAAAGAATTTCTAAAAGCTGAAATCAAATATATTTCACTGAGATCTTTATGGCTTATCTCTTCATGTGCTGGGATAGCATGCTGATGAGGAGAAGCTCACTACTTCAGCGGCAATGCATGCCCCTGGCCAAAAAAAGAGTGGGAAAGGAAATATAAATAAAACCATCCAAATCAATCACCAATGAGAGAAAAAAATCATATTGGATACCTTATTGACAGTGGGTTGTTACTTTATTATGCAAAAATTCCTTTTATTTTCCCAAAATGTTTATTTTGCTATATGCTCTTATTCCAAATTGAAGTAATAATTATAGTCTGTGGAGAACTTGAGAACATGGCTTTTTCTACCCTTTCAAAAACAAATGATTCTTTAAAAATCATTTATTAGAAGCTCAATTTTTCATTTAGATGTGTTCTACAACAATAAAAGTATTACTTAAAATCCAAGTTTCTAGGGGCGCCTGGGTGGCTCAGTCAGTTACATGTCTGCCTTGGGCTCAGGTCATGATCCCAGGATACTGGAATCGAGGCCCACATTGTGCACCCTGCTCAGCGGAAAGCCTGCGTCTCCCTCCCTCTGCCTGCCACTCCCCATGCTGTGCTCTCTCTCTCTGTCAAATAAACAAATAAAATCTAAAAAACAAAAAACAAAAAAAACCCAAACAACCAAACAAAAAACCCAAGTTTCTAAAAAGTGATCTGGTTAAAAAATTATGTTCATGAGAGAAGCCACTGTGGTAAATTGACAGGCACTTATTAACATAAACAACAAAAGGAATTACAGGCTTTTTAGCAGACCTAGTAGTATTTACGGTATGCCACCACTGAAATTCCCTTACCTGTTCGGTCTCTTGCAAGGGGACGGGCTGGACTGCCCTGAGGAGCTCGTGCTCAGAGTACTGTCAGGACTACTTAATGAACACATCCGATCGATATTCAAAGTGCTCTGGCAAGCTTCACAATCCAGACTATCTTTACATCTAGTGAAAGAGGGATGGGAAAACCATGGGTCAAAAATGAAAAGTAGCCCAATTTCCATTATTTAATTAAGGATATGAAGCAGTTCAGAGTTCCCCACACGGACAAAAACCTACAGCTTACTGATAAGGAGAACTACTATAATAATGTTAATTACTATTCAGGATGTTTACTCCAAAGGACATTGACAGACCCGAGGGAAGTCCCAGAAAGGCGTTTTTCAGCACACCAGAGGGCGCCGTCACTACGTAAGGATGCGGCATGAACACTAGGAACAGCTTTGGGCACTTACTCTCTGAGTGAGTGTCTCTGAGAGGGCTCCTCCTCATCAGTGTCGCTGCTAATAGTGATCACACTCACTGCTGGGCTTGGGGAGTCAGCAATGATGATGGTTTGCCGCTGTTTGTCGGAAACTGATGACTCAGAGTCCTGCTGGACAGATGTCTCACAACAGTCTCTCGCCTCTGCTTCTGAGTTACGATTGTCCTGTGTTTCTATACAACGTACTTCCTCAACATCTTTCCCATTTACTATCTTTGGAGAAATAAATGTTGAATGTGGGACATTCGTATTCTGCAACGAATTACTCCTGCAATCAAAGGAATAACGTGTCATTCCTATAATCAAAATATATACATGACATACTTCTAAAATGAACGATGTGAAGCTTTATTTGTTCTAGATCATGTATATAACAAACTAATATATAGATCGCTTTATAAATATATTATCTCTAGAAACAGCAGTGTAGATTGCAGTTACATACATTAAAATGGTCATTTCTTGGTAAATGTGGTATCTGAGCGTCTAAAATGGTCTAAAATAATACGTAGATAATAAATCAAAAGGGCAATTAAAGACAATCTTACCAACTGAAAGCATTTATTTCCTCTCTTCCTGGCTCCCATTCCATTAGTTTTACCAAAATACCTCTGAGAAATTGAGAAGGGAGCTGGCTTAGTGTTTGTAACAAAGCTACCAAAGAGCTCATTTTGAATAAAACAGAGTGACCCTTTAGTGTACATGCAAAATTTAAAGACTAATTTTCAAAACGCAGAGGAAAGTTAAACTATGGACACCGACCTGTTGTGGCACAGCTTGTTTTTCTTCGCAGTGGCAGGCTGAGGCCACACGACATGCGCGATGCCCACACTAATTGGCTGCGGGGCCGATAAAGTTATCTGATTGGTTAGAAGAGGTTGTGGCATCACTGAGCTATAATGATTACTGTGTGAAATCATTTTCCTAGGGAGAAAGTTTAGAAAAATTGAATCCCTCCTACAGCAAGATGTATTTTGCAAACGTCACAAACAAGTTATTTTTGTTTTTGACTTACCCCCAGTCTCCGAGCCTTTGGGAACCAGCCACCCCCTCAGAGGTTAACGCGGTAGTAGCAGGAGCCATGGGCGTGAGCTGCTGCCAGGCAGGGACGAGCATCTGCTGCGTTCGGCCGGACCACGTCTGCTGCACCAGAAGCAAAGAAGACCCAGTGAGTTACGAGTAATTCGTCATTACTCCATCTTAAAATCAAAAATACGTTACGGTAACAATCATTAATAATTATGTAAAACTTAAAGCCAATAACTACAGAAGATCGAAATCCCCTCCAGGCCACTTTTACTATTTCTCAACAGCATGGGTTGATATATTACAAGTTGATCAGTGCCTTACTTGAGAATAAGGACGACAGCACATATGCAAAAATTATAATTTATTACCAACCTGAGAGAGAACTCCAGGTCGGATCTGTAGTGGCTGTACAGCTGGGGCCTGAGTTACAAGTGGAACTGTATTATCTACCCTTATTGAATAACTAGTAGGTTTACCGTGTGTTCCAGGAATACCTGTGAGAAAGAAAAAAAAAAAAAAAAACAGTGCTTAAATCAAAAACTATTTCTCTGAGTTCACTTACAAAACTCTTTAAATTCAAAAAATTGCTAAAATTCTGATTAGGATTTTAAAACCATCTCCAATATAAAATGTTCATAACATTAACAAAGCAATCTATTAGGAAAGTGAGGTTCCTTCTATCTACCTTATAGTACATCATTCCAAAACCCGATATAAAGCTACTCCTTTTACTGCTTTAAAATGCACACCACCAAGTTGAATCATTTATTTTTCCTGAAACCTCCCACTCCTTTTAAAGTTTGCTATTCTAGCCTTATTTCCTTTTCAAATAGTTTTGCCACTATGATAAAGGACATGGAAAGGTGAGTCTAGCCCAACGTCCTGATCTTCTAACAGGTGATGTACATCTTCTCACACCAACTCAGGTATGCTTAGTATTCTCTTCTTTAAAAACTCTAACAGGATCTTACACTTGAGCATCAAAGTATGTATCATAACTTCACACTTCAATGGCCAAGATGGTTTACATGAGTCAAGAAAATTCAGGGATGACATACGCATTCCAGCCTCCAAAGAAAAAGCAAAAATAATCTTTCATGCCTAATATGATGATATAGCTGAGCTTTGACCAACGTGGCTTACTCTACTAATATTCCTAGTACAAAGCTACTGGAACTCCAAGACAAACATATTCCACTTTGCTCACCCACTAGGAAAATTAGAAAGCAGGACTGCCAGTCATGTTAATCCTGTTAATACTTCTGTGTCACATATTGCAAAAGTACCTTGAAAATACTGTCTTATATTAAACTTTGAGACAGTGAAATACTATCATCCCAAATGAGAACTTTGACTCAACAAGATTTTAGGGACATTCCCCAAGCTCAGAAAGCTCGGTTACGAGAATAAATTCACTACTTCACAGTTCCAGTCTCCTGAGCAGTGACTTTCAACAGAGGCTGGCAGATTATTTAAGTATCAGCAGTTTTTGCATAAACATGATCTTAGGTGTTTCTGTATCAGTCGTAAGAGAAAAATATTACAACTGTTTTCTTTTACTATTGAAAAATAACCCTAATCATTTTATTGCACAAATGTAAGTGTTAATCCTAAAGAGAATGTGAATTTGGTTGTGTTTATTTTTCTTCATAGAGGATTTTCTCCTACTACCAGGGTATCCTACCTTCTAAGCTCCACCTAAAAAGCTAGGATTAAGTTTAACAAAGATCTACAGATTAATTTTTTAAAACTGACCTTCTTACCCTTCCAAAAACCATGTCTTGATCGGCAAATTCTCCAAGAAATGGAATATAAGCAACCCAGGCAGTGTAGATATATGGCAGCAATAGACAGTCTCATCAGAGAAAAAAGCAGAATTCACTTGGACAAGGATGAAAGGACAGAGAGAATTCTCAAATCCCAACAAAATCAAGTTGCCCTTAAATTCTCCTAATTGATGCCTTATAATGAGAAGAATTCTCCTATTATCTTCTTTCCTCGTGAGGTCTAATTTATTTTTATCAATTTCAACATGGTTAAGATCCCAATTTTCTATATAGTTATTAGGTTAGCTAAAACTTCATCTTTGATTAGATTTGCTTTAATACCTGCACAGCAGGGCACAAAAGTTAAAGATTATTCTAGCACAACAGGAGAATTTTGTTGAAATGTATTTGATTCTAAAACAGCAGAGTTTTCAACCAGAGGAGATGAATAACTAGCTCTTCAAATTGCCAAAATAATGTTAAATGCTAGTTTAATATACACTCAAATTTGTTAAATAAGAGCTTGGCTGTCTTTCTTAACCTAAAAAAGGTACAAACAATGTTACGGCTATAGTACTGATATATCTATATCTACATGTTATATGTATAGTATGGAGAATATATGAAAGGCATGATGAACCTATAGACACTGTACCCCCAAAGTAAAAAATATAAAGTGGAACAGACATAAAATATATTTAAAATACAAACTATAATGGTGCCATAACTGCTCCCCAACAGTTGTCCAATGACCATTTAAAATGTTTCTTCAGGGGCACCCGGGGGGCTTAGTTGTTAAGCATCTGCCTTTGGCTCTGGTCATGATGCCAGGATTATGATTCCAGGATTATGATTCCAGGGTCCTGGGATCGAGCCCCGCATCAGGCTCTCTACTCAGTGGAGAGCCTGTTTCTCCCTCTCCCTCTGTCTGCCACTCTTCCTACTTGTGCTCTCTCTCTGTCAAATAAATAAAATCTTTAAAAAATAAAATAAAATAAAAAAATAAAATAAAATAAAATAAAATAAAATAAAATAAAATAAAATATTTCTTCAAAATGGACTGGGAGCACATTATGAGTGAAAGCAGTAAGAAGACCAATATTGGGATTTTCTACAGAGATCCTAAAGCAGATTAGAGGGAAAGCTTTCATTTCTAAGCAGATACTATACTAAGACAAGAAATGATGAACCAACATATTTATAGAACCTACATGTCCTGCTACAATGTACCTGTTACATAAGCTAACAAGTATTTTGCTTTGTCTTAACTGCTAATTCTAGTTCCAAAATATTGTTCTTGGCATTTAAAAAGTTAATGAGTCTACCGGTACCTCCTTTTCCTTGTTACCCTCATTATGAACCACTCGCTGTTGACATATGTATAGAAAGGTTACTCATCTTTTATCAACTATAAGGCACATTCAAAGAGAAAAGACTTCTCTGATGTCTCAATGAATGTTTTAAGAATGATGCTTGACTGTGTTTAGAAATGTGTCTCACAAGCCTTTTCAATTTTTGCTACAAACAGAAGGTAGGCTCTGAAAAAAAGAGCTGCTATTCTAAATCTTGACGAGATACTCCACACTGTAGGTGAGTAACCCTCAAGCTGACTTTGATACACAGGGGAAAACTATTTGAAAAGAATCTGGGGCGCCTGGGTGGCTCAGTTGGTTAAGTATCCAACTCTTGGTCGGTCTCAGCTCAGGTCTTGATCTCAAGATAAGTTCAAGCCCCACTGGGCTCCACATTGAGTGTGGAGTCTACTTAAACAAAAAAGAACTTAAGAATCTACTTATTAGTACAGAGTAAAAACTCATCTAAGTGAAAATGCATCTGTCAAGACTCCACTTACATGATAACTGATTAAAAAATAAAGAAGCATCAGTCTTGCATGCTCAAGTATTTAGAATTAAAATGTCTACCACTATCAAACAATATATATATGTCTAGATAGGTAGACAGAGCAAATATGGCAAAATGTTAACACTTGTTGAATCTAGGGCAGAAGGCACTATGTTATTCTTTGAACTTTTCTACAGGTTTGAAATTTTAGAATTAACAACTGAGGAAAAACAAAGAAATAAACACAACAGCATCTTTAAGAGTGCTGACATCATGATGATGTGGGTGTTTTTATTACTCCAGCCATGGGTTCCTGTCCACCCTGGCACACAAGTTCATGTTAAAAATCAACTATCTAAGCTGTTGTTTTTTATCTTTAGTGCTACAAATCTTTCTCTCAATGAAACCTTATACGAAAATCCAATATATATAAGAGAGAAAAATAAAGCACCCTGGCAGAACAAAAATGGCTGCAGAGTGGACATGTTTCCACATCTCTTATTACCAGCCAATCAAGTCAACGAACATACCTCAGTGCTTTAACAGGCACTATAGGAGATAGTAGAACTTCAGAAACATTGCTCAAATCCTTAAATCAAATAAAAATTTCAAATAACTCACAAAACACAGAAATACTAGAATTAGGACTCACCAAGATATTATCTATTCAGCCCATTTCCTAGGACTAAGGCTGAAAACAGCTCAACAGACTCATCTAGAATGACACCACCAACAGAAGAGAACAGGACGATATCCCAGGCGTCCCGACCCAACACTGACCGCTTTCCCCAACACTATGCAGTACTCCCACCACACTTCCAAGAGTCATTTAGGGCCTCATTTGGAGTTAACCTCCTGCTTAAAGACAACTAGAGGTTAAAGCCTAGCAAAGACAAAATGCTAGGTAAGGACCTAGAAAGGCATGTTTTATTCTGGTTATTCCAGTCATAACAGTGACTGCTACTGCCCTTTAAGAACCACTAACAAGTTCTCCGGTTTGAGAATTTATGAGCCTCTTCAAAGGTATTCTGCTACTCATCTCAATTGAGGTTTTAATTTCCTTTTTACCTAAGTAAGGGACATAACCTAATTGAGTCAAAATCAATCTCTTTTTAATCCTAAGGTATGGGCAAAGAACAAGACTCTATAAAAGTTTTGTGATAAAATTCCTTTGACCAGCCATCAAAAAAAATGAAATCATGCCATTTGCAATAACATGGATGGAACTAGAGGGTATTATGCTAAGCGAAATAAGTCAATCAGAGAAAGACAGTTATCACAGAATCTCATGGATATGTAGAATTTAAGAAGTAAGACAGAGGATCATAGGGGAAGAGCAGAAAAAATGAAACCAGATGAAACAAGAGAGGGAGATAAACCCTAAGAGACTCCTAATCTCAGGAAACAAACTGAGGGGTGCTGGAGCAGAGGGGAGTGGGAGGGATAGGGTGGCTGGTGAGGGTATGTGCTGTGGTGAGCGCTGTGAATTGTGTAAGACTGACGATTCACAGACCTGTGCCTCTGAAACAAATAATATATTATATGTTAATTAACTGAATTTAAATTTTAAAAAAATTAAAAATTAAAAAAAAAAAAAGAATTCCTTTGACCAAAATTTAAAGAACCAAGTTCTTAGTCACTTTAATGTCTCATAAGAACAGACAAATAAAAGGTGTAACTTACCTAAACATCTGGAGCTGTGATAACCACTAAAGGACAACCCCACAGCTTTCCAAACTCGCTAATTTCTAATAAGCTATTTCACTGTACTAAGGAAATATAATTATCATATGACCCATTTTGTTAGTGATGATTACACTGGAGCTCTGGTCAAGAGAGGAGTGTCACTGGTCTAAAGGCTACCGACCAGCTTAAATTAAATTCAAATGTAGCACTAAATATATCAAAAGCTCTGCAACATTTAATTTAATTACTAGATGCCTAAATTTGTTTAAAAATAATGTATGCCTAAGTTTGAAGTGTAATTTAAATCAAAGAGTACCTTGAAGAGCTGGGGGACAGATAATCAGGGTCTGCTGAAAAGCATCACCACAGCCAAAATGAGCTGTTCCAGCCTGCAGAGGAATTCCATGGTGCACCACCGAGTGAGCAGATGTGGTTAATACCTGAAAGGATCAGCACAGGCAGCATTATCCTGAGCAGTCTTCTAACCGCTCCATGGGTGCTTTACAAATGCAATTCAAATACACTTCTTAAAATCATACTTCTATTGATACAAATGGACCCAGAAACTGATTTTACTCAACTTTACTTTTTGTAGAGTTGCTGCACAGAAAGGCAGGTAGGGGATACTGACAGAATAAATGAGCTTCTGCAGTCATGCTCTGATTGTTTCCCTGAAATATTCGACATTTCACAGAATAACCACAGTGAGACCCTCACCAGCATGTGCCTTCTAGCTGCTGACATAAGACTTCTATATAGCTCAAAAGCAAAACGAACAATCATAAAAAAAGGAGTATAAATTATTAAATATCCTTAAGTTCTTACCTGATTTCTTAATGTGCCAATTTTAGTAAAATTTGCTGTCAGATTAGCAGTACTGCCTGAAGCAACTGGTCTTAAAAGTGAAGTTTTATTGTGATTATTTGTGTCACATGAATTTGGGTGGGACTTACAAATATCCATAATATGAAAACAGGACTTTACACTGCATTAAAAAAAAAGGAAAGAAAGAAAGGTAATTGTAGTATTATTTTAAATGTTCAGAGTAGCTTAAAATTTAAAGTTTCCAAAAGAAAAAAACTTCTACCAGAAATTTCTATCAGAAAAACGTACAAAAGATTGAATTTTAAGGCAACTGAAAGTATACCTTATATCTGCAATATTTTCTAAGACATCAAAGCAATAGTAAGCATTTTTTGACTAGCACAATTTAATTTTACGACCCTTGCCCAAAATAATTTTTCCTAAATTTCTAGATCTCTACATTCCTAAACTACTGGTACAAAGTACATGGTTATCAAGTTATTTTCAAAGTCTTATATATGGAAATCATTAGATATTTTTAACTGTTGGGGACAGGAATGGGGAGAGTAGTTGGGCTTTATAAAAATACCAACTTTAAGGGTAATCCATAATAATGAATACTGGTTTGTCCCTATACCTTCTTCATTCAGTCATCTAAAAATATTAATATCAGTCATTAATATTAAGTTATATAAATATATAAAATTTTAAAATATTTTGTAAAATATTAAAAGAAAAGGTGTGGGGTTCAAAGAATTTGTAACATTTGCCTAAGGTAACTCTGATAAGATCTTCTCAACTTGAGAATATATTCTTCTCCATTAACCCATGAAAACCCTCCCTTTCTTCCACAACACAGACAAGAAGGTGTGGACAGAGAAAGCAAACGGTGTGAGGGGAAAATAAAGACGGAGTTTGCAGGACTCGAAAGAGAGTAGAAAACTGTTAACACTTCCTTCTATTATATACACACACACACACACCTGGTTATTAAGTTAAGAATGTCATATAAAAACAAAGTCGTTCAGTCATTTCAGTACGGCATTTTGGAAAAAGAAGACTAGAATGCAATTCAAATTTATATTCTAGTACTAGCTGCCACTTACCAGTCTATGTGAATTTGGCCAAGTTAGCTTAACCTCTTTTGACTCCGTTTACTTTCATTTAATAAATATACTGAATCATCTCTAACACACTAATTTTCTACAGATTCTACAGACTTAGTATTATTTCTCCAGATCATTTTAAAAGATCTTATTTTATTTTTTAAGATTTTATTTATTTATTTGACAGAGAGAGAGATCACAAGAAGGCAGAGAGGCAGGCAGAGAGAGAGGGGGAAGCAGGCTCCCTGCTGAGCAGAGCCCTATGTGGGGCTCGATCCCAGGACCCTGAGATCATGACCTGAGCCAAAGGCAGAGGCTTTAACCCACTGAGCCACCCAAGCACCCCCATTTTAAGAGATTTTTTTTTTTTTTAAAGATTGTATTTATTTGAGAGAAAGAGAGAGAATGTGAGAGGGGAGAAGGTCAGAGGAAGAAGCAGACTCCCCGTGGAGCTGGGAGCCCGATGTGGGACTCGATCCTGGAACTCCAGGATCATGACCTGAGCCAAAGGCAGTTGCCCAACCAACTGAGCCACCCAGGCGCCCTTAACAGATTTTAAAGTAACATACTGGTTGCTATGAGGGAAATCTAGAAGATGTTTCATATTAACAAAAGGATGGTTCAAAGTCTCAGCTGGAGTAATTCTTAAATCTGCATCAATCAGCAACATTTTCTTCAACAGACTAACAAATTCTCTTCTATCAGCTTTCTCAGCCAAAAGATCACTTCCTTCCAAATCCATCACTGTGTTCACCTATAAGATCAAAATTTCAAGTCATCAGTCAGTCAGTCAATAAGTAAATAAGCAAGCAAGCCACAGAAGGTAGAATATGTTAAAGACTCACAGTTTTGAAAAAGTACCACAACACGGGAAAGAACAGAGAACTACAATTATTTCGAAATAAGAATGAGTACCTGAATTTTAACAAATTCACAAAATGTTTCAAGGTACCAAATAGCATTCAAAGCAAGGGAAAAAAATTTTTTAACAAATATCCACTTCTAACAAAATATAAGGAAAAGAAATCAGTATAGCTAGGATTTTCCTTCTTAAAGAAAATACTTTTTACTAAAGCACAGGATGGTATAAATTAAATATTTGATAAAGATAAATGCAATTTAGTTCCTGAGAGGCTGAAACATTAGAATCAATTTTGTTTGAAAAGCTTAAATCCAGCAAGCATTCTGTAGTCCTTTAGAAGATAATTAACATGTGGTGGCATCCTTGCTGTTCAAGTCCATCACCGTAAGCAAAGAAGACTGACAAACATGGCTGTGGTACTCACATGCACTATATCATCCAGGCTGTTGAATATGTACTTTCTGGCTTCTTTAGACTTCATTCCTGTCTCTGCCTCATGCTCTTCTAGTGTCTTATCGGATATATGAAAGAGAGAAAATAATACATTACCCATCATTTGAAAACTCTTTCTTTAGTTCTGGCACATTTGTCTAATACACTGAGTATTCTAAGGCAAGGAATTTCCAAAGAGTATCAAAAATATACTTTTTAAAAGTATAAAAAAATGAGAAGAGCTTGGTTCAGGTAAAAAAAAATATATATATATATAATATGTGTATTATATATATACATATAAATAAAAGTAATTGGATATAAAGTTACTCACTGAAGATTTACTATCTCCCAAAGAGTCCAGGAATAAATTAGGTACTTGGGTTATGGAGTAAATGATGAAATTTACTACCTGTCTTATAAAGGTTAATAATGGGAAACTGAGTAGCGAAGATGAAACACACAACACAAAAGTACACACATAAAATCTAAAAATCCATTTAAGATGAGTTAATAATTTTTGTTGCCAGGTTAGAGAATGAGCTAAATTATTCAGGGAAGGCTTTACCCCCCCCCCCCCGTCCATTAAAAAGGGGGGAAGGGTCAAAAATGAAAATTCAGAAAAAGAAATACAGTAAAAGAAAAACAGGCATGGGGGGATATTATCCACATGATGTATCTTAGAAAAAATGCTTTTCTAAATATATATATATATTTTTTATTAATTACCTTTAATCTCCAACCAGAATGAGAAATATCTGTTTCTCTGCAAAAAAATCTTGTGGATTTCGTGCCCACATTTAACAGTTGTTCTCCCGGTAAACCTTGAGTCTGAGAAATATATCGAATCTGAAAAATAGTTTATAGAACAGAAGAGTTTATTCTTTGCATGTAGTAGGTATTAACTGAACACCTATTCTCTGTCAGACACTAAGCTAGATGTTAGGTCAAGAATTAAATGATACAGTCTTTCCCTCAAGAAATTCTAGTGGGGAGCATACAAGTTAAAATTATAATACAGGATTGTAAGTACTATAATAAGTACATGCCTATGGAAAGACAGAGAAGTGTCACCTAAAATAATTGTAGTCACATAAAGTTCCAGAAGAGGTGATACTCAAGTTGAGCCTAAAAGGACAAGTTAAGCGTTCTTTAGCCCTGGAGGAATGGGGGAAACCTGACTACGATTTATGCTAAGGTTGTAATATGAGTATATATGCCAAATCAGGAGAAAATACCCAGACACTCAGATCCTGGAAGCGCAGAGGTTCACTCAGTGAAAAATGACAAGAAGTAAAACTGAACTAGCAGGCAGAGGGCTTCATCAGTACGGTAAGAAGTTTTCTCTGTCCTCTTTCCCTCTATAAGCCCCAAGTGCCCATAATTTTATCTCTAAATCTGTACCAAAATATTTATCTCTAGCCCTGGAGCTGTAGCTCCAACTGCTTACTGAAACTCTCCACCTGGCTGCACCTTAGGCACCTCAAAGTGAACATATCTTAAACTGAATTTTCCCTGAAATCTGCTAATCCTCATCCATTTCCCAGCAACAAACACCAACACCAACCACCCAAACCAGAAACCTGAAATTTAAACCAGCCACATATCCTCTCCCTGATCTCTCTCCCCACAATATCCCAAACCCCCAACAATTTTACCTCATTAGTATTTTTCATAACTGTCCCCTCTCTCCATCCCTCTTTCAGGTCTTCTTCAATTCTGCATTATACAATTTCACGAGCCTCCTACAGTACTTCATCTGCCTCCCTAATGATGTCATCCATACACCCCAACTCATTATTCACATTTCTAACAGCCATTCTGGTAAAATGCAAATCTAGCACCACGCTAAACTTTTCATGGGCTAGTTTCTCCTTCCTAAACTACTAACTCCTACTTAGCGTCCCTGTGCACCTCCCCACTCAACTTCACCAAATCCTGCGACAAACTTTACCATTCCTTCTTCAAGACCCAGTTCAAGAACTTCTCTGTAAAGCTATGACTAACCATCTCAAACAGAGGTAATCAATTTCCTCTGTGTTTCCATCAAACCTAAAACACAACCATTTTAATGCACTGAACACTATATTACAATTCTTTTTTACATGCCTGTTTTCCCTATTAGGCTGTTCAGTCTCCTGACAACAGAGATGTTTATACATACTTGCATCCCCAATTTTACATGAAATGATAACTAAAATAACCACCTTACAAATCGGTTTCATTTCATTAAAGTGTAGTGTCTTCCCCTCACTCCACATCTCCTATGTGGTTGAGTTCCTTGTTTTACAGAAACAGAAAGCGAAAAGTACCAAGAGTCCAGTACCTAAACACTACATCAGAGTCTCTCAGACGGTAGGGAAGGTGTTCAATCATTCAACAAACATATACAGGGCATTTATTATGTCAGATGCTAAAGATATGCAGATGAATAAAACATGGTGACAATCTACAAAAGCATATAATTCAGTAGAATAAATATTTAAGCACATAATATACAGTTAAGCTAGGAAGTGCCATCATGAAGAAGAAAACAAAGTACTAAAGAACATGGAGAATAAAGCAATTAATGTACCTATGAATCTGAGAGAACACTGAAAACAAAACAAAACAAAACAAAAATGGCAAGTGATCTTGTGAGTTTATTTTTAGTCATAATGCCTGTCTTGTCTTCTAAAGAAAAAACTGTTCCAGGGGCGCCTGGGTGGCTCAGTCAGTTAAGAGTCTGCCTTCGGCTCAGGTCATGATCCCAGGGTTCTGGGATGAGTCCTGCATCAGGCTCCTTGCTCAGCAGGGAGCCTGCTTCTCCCTCTCCCTCTGCCTACTGCTCTCCCTGCTTGTGCTCCGCCTCTCACTCTGACAAGAAAAGAAAAGAGAAGAGAAGAGAGAAGAGAAAAGAAAGAAAAGAAAGAAAAGGAAAGGAAAGGAAAGGAAAGGAAAGGAAAAGAAAAGAAAAGAAAAGAAAAGAAAAGAAAAGAAAAGAAAAGAAAAGAGAAAAGAAAAGAAAAGAAAAACTGTTCTTTCTATACCCTCTAATACATGAAGGGACTCACCCTTTGCCTCCTCCATCCCCAGTGAATGAAGGGTGAAAGCCTGACTCGGAAGCAATTAATTCATAAATCCATGCTGTGAACTCGACTAGAAATAAGCTAATAAGCAAATTAGATTTACAATGTCAGGAATGTGAATTAACAAATAGCAATCACAACTGAGGGATGAGCTAAAGGGTTACAAAATGGAGCTGGAGTTCGGTGGCCATGCTAATCGAACCAAAGTTCAGAGTGAGCAGAAAGTCTGAGTAGCAAGTCAGAACCAGAGCATTTTGATAAAAGCACCTGAAGAGTGGCTAAGTCACACTTAGGATCTAGCACCAAAGTCAAGTTCTACTGATATGTCTACTAATTCCATTAAGTGTACTTTGAATCCAAAAGCACCTCCAACTCCAGACTTCACAAGATCCTGTCATATTATACCTCCATTCTTGTATTTTTGTGACAGTCTATACATAAGTACAGGAACTCTTACTTCAGCCAGCTTGAGAAGGTCTCTACAAAACCCAATAGCCTGACAAAAAGAACTTTAAAGATTCCCACTTCCTCATAATACTAAGGAGCTGAAACAGTCAATTTTATTTTTCTTACATAGGTTATGACTTGAAATTATCAAGTAAAGTAATTTGAATATAAATTCACACTTGAGATTTTACCTCAACTCCAACAAAGATTTCGCAAGAACAATCAATATTTATGAAGTTGATACTGTCCATCCACCCATAAAAATATTATTTAATTCTCTACAATGTTTTTGGTATTTCCCTGGTAAAGAGTTCAATCCAATACACAGCACACTAACAAGGCAGCACGCCCACAATTACGACAGGGATTCCAGCACAGTACTAATTCGCAGGGCAGCCCTTTCTAAACACACATACCACTCATTTGTGTACGAATGGAAATGAAATGCACATATGAGGAAATATGACATATGCAAAATTCTCAGCAAGGTCAGTGCCTAATTGGAGAATTCAAAGAGGAAACTGCCTTGGAAAAGCTTCAAGAAAGAGATGATAAAGATGATTAAAGGAGCTAGAACACAAACCCCATAATGAAGAATTAAAATAATCTGCATATTTTTTTCCTGGTGACTCAAATGTGGCTTTTAAGTACATAGTAATTTTAAGTCTACTATAAATTCTTTTTCACCTCCTTTGGGAAAAAGAAACCTGTTATTGCATTAGAAGGTTAAATAAAGGTTAGATATAAGACATACCAACAAGAGTAAAGGAGTAAGTTACAATGTATTTCATAGAAAGTGTTTATTTTTGTAAATGTTCTGTGTGCACTTGGAAAGTGTGCATTCTACAGCTTTGCACGTAGTATTGGATGTAGTACTCTACGCCTGTGTCGTTCAATCAACTAAGTTAACCATGGGCCCAAATCCTCTATATACTGATCATTTTTCTATTTTTGCTCCATCAATTATTGAAAGAAATGTGCTAAAATTTCTAATTATGATTGTGGGTTTATCTATTTCTCTTTTGGTTCTGTCAATTTTAGATTTATATTATTTTAAAGTTATTACTACGTGTATAAAATATAGAACTGTCATATGTTCATGTTGAACTGGATTTCCCAAATTAATTAGCTAAGTTTCTCCTCTTTATAAATAACGCTGATGTATCTATCTGTAATAAGACTACTTCTGTCGTGGGCGCCTGGGTGGCTCAGTTGGTTATGCGACTGCTTTCAGCTCGGGTCATGATCCTGGAGTCCCGGGATCGAATCCTACATCGGGCTCCCAGCTCCATGGGGAGTCTGCTTCTCCCTCTGACCTTCTCCCCTCTCATGCTTTCTCTTGCTCTCGCTCTCTCTCTCATATAAATAAAGAAAATCTTTAAAAAAAAAAGACTACTTCTGTCGTTAAAAATAATATTATTAATAAAAGCAAAACAGCAAAAAAAAAAAAAAAAAGACTACCTTGTAGAACATACATTCTGAGAGATAAACATTTGTACGAAATGTTATCACAGGAAAAACTGATAAACTAAGCTCCTGGCTCCATCGCTAGAATTCAATCTGGAGACAGAATACTGGTAGAGGTTGATGAATTTGAGAAACTAACATAAAGGCCATGAAAACCCTCTCCCAGTGGCAGCAGAGGGACAGTAGGAGGGTAAAAGTGGAGTCTGGAAGAGGGCTCACGCCAGGATCTGAGCACAGACTGGAGCAGGATTTTTAGTTGGGCCCTTTAACTCTCCCCCATACTGCCTTGAAAGTATCATTATCCATAAGGTAGTGTAGAGGTGATCCACTGCTAACAGCGTAGATTCTGGATTCGAATTATCTGTGTTGGACTCTTGGGGCAAGTTATTTAACTTCCCCACACCCTGGTTTCCTCATCTGGAAAACAGAGGCAACAGTAGTATGTACCTCTAGCAGTATAAGGTTGTTGTGAGCATTAAAAGAATTAATAAAGTATACAAACAGTTTCTGACACATAAAAGAGCTCAGTAAGAATTAATAATATTACCATTACCCACTATACTGACACTGTAAGAAAAAAAAATAGTAAGTTTAAAAATAAAATAGCCACAGCACCCCAATTAGGTGTCCAAGTATATCAGGGCAGCTGATGACTAGAACAGGGAACAGATAACAGACAAAGGCATACCCTATTGATGGCCTCTATACATTCTAATTAGACAATCATAATCTAGGAAGCTGGCAAAAATCTGTGAAATCCAACCACATTAATAAAGTAAAAAGCAACCCAAAAATACTTACATGAACATTTTAATAGAAGCATAAAAGCATTTGAAAGTCAAAAACCAATTTAGGATTAAAAAAATAATAATTAGAAAATTAGGAATAGAGGGAGTTCCCTTATATTGAAAATAGACATATCAAAACCTATATAGCACATATTTGGAAATGAATATATAAAGTCTAAGACTGAAACCAAAACAAGAATGCTTACCTCATCACTCCTATTCACTTCCACTCTTATATTTTGGAAAATAACTTTTAAAATACCAAACTAATAATTATGTAACTATTGATTCCCATATGCTAATATATTTTTTAATTACTATATTCTTTTGGGAGTAAAATAATATACATTCTGAAAATACCGTTAATCTGAGTCAGATTAATACCTATTCCCAGTTTATAAAACAAAAAATCTATTATGGAATTTAGAAAAAGCTTTGATCAGGGCTTTGTCTTAAATTACCATTGTGACTTGTGACAAGTTATTTCATTTGTCTGGGCCTCGGTTATCCCTTCTATAAAACAGGAAGGAGTAGTAAACAGATAATCTGTAGGGTCCCCTTCAGCACTAATGTTAGGTGTCCAAGACGAGATCTGTAGAAGTCCCAATCCAAAGTACAGCAGCAAATCAATCTGAAGCTGCCACTAGATGGTGTCCGCCTCCAGAATACCATACCTGTCATAACTCTCAGCCCACAAAACCAGAGGTATACTTCTAGCATGGGACTGGAACTTCAGTCCTTCAGCAACTAAGAGTAACTATGGGACTCTCCCAACTAGACCACCAATTCTTTCAAAGCTAGCACCAGTCTAGCATCTGCATCAAAGTCAGTGGTTAATAAAAGGCCAAAGGAAACTAGCCATGTATGGGAAATATTACAGAAACTACCTTCTAAGAGATATGCTGAACATGGAAGATGAAAGGTAGAAACTATAGGAAGCCCAGTATAAAAGAGGAGCTTATGGGTAGAAAGTCATTTTAAGATAAGAGATTAAAGTTAATGATAACATCTAATCTAATAGTATTAAATGACTTTAGGCTCATCTCAGCAACATGTAAATCACCAAATTCATAACCTCTCATACCTTTTTTTGTAAAGATTTATTTATCTGAGACAGACAGAGAGAGAGAGAGAGAGAGAGAGAGAGAGAGAGAGATGGGGAGGGAGGGGCAGAGGAGCAGAGAGAATCCTAAAGCAGCTTCTGTCCTGAGCAGAGCCCAGTGCAGGGCTCAGTCCCAGGACCCTGAGATCATAACCTGAGCCAAAACCAAGAGTTGGCTGCTTCACCAACTGAGCCACCCAGGCCCTCCCTCATAACCTTTTTATGCTATAGAAAGTTAAGCCCTGAAAATCAGAAATAAGGCACATTTTACTATTACGATTATGTCATGGTTGCATTAAAATGTTTTATTTTCCATTTTTTCATTAAAAGTTAAATAGTATACCATTTAAATAAAAATATCTATGAGAAACACAAAACTGATGTACGCATTTGTTCATTTTGACTAACGTTTTCCACTAGAATATGAGTATATATCTAATAAGGAAGATGCTATGAAACCTTTTCAAATAATACTGATTAAGTTTATAATTACTCCAGAAAAGAATCTTGATATTAAAACAAAACAAAAACACAAGAAAATAGCAAACAACATTCACTGCACTGTCTAATAGCTTAGAGAGGCTAATGAACATGACTGAAAACTATCATGAGAAGTGTTTAATGGGGCGCCCAGGTGGCTCAATCTGTTAAGCATCTGACTTCATTCAGCTCAGGTCATGATCTTCAGAACCTGGGTGGAGCCTCTGTCCAGCTCCCTGCTCAATGGGGAGTCTGCTTGTCCTTCTGCCCCTCCCTCTGCTCATGCTCTCTCTCTCTCAGATAAATAAAGCCTTAAAAAAAAAAAAAAAAAGACAGAAAAGAAGAAAATGTGTTTAATGAAGTAATTTGCTGGATCTACTGAGAATCATTTAAATTGTGTTAAACTAGATTTTCAGTGTCATTCAAAAACAGCTTAAAATACTGTTCAGGTGACTTAAAATACTGTTCAGAGGGTTCAGGTGACTAAAGTACTTAAGCCCAATAATGGTTGTTGATTTAAGACCAATAGTTATAAATCCTTTTATTCCTTGGGAGTGGCTGATATTTCATCCATCATCAAAGTCTGTCACCCAAGCATAACTTTATTTTTTAAATGGACACAGTCCAGCCCTTCAAATGTCTATAGCACAAAAATGATACAAAAAAGTGTTTTTGGAACTTTGGGGGCCTGTGGATTGTAACTTTGTTTATGAAACCTTACTTTAGTTGTTATTAAAAAAAAAAGCTTTCTTTTGTTTTTTGGGGTTTTTTTACAGATTATATTTATTTATTTGACAGAGAGAGAGATCACAAGTAGAGAGGCAGGCAGAGAGAGAGGGAAGCAGGCTCCCCGCTGAGCAGAGAGCCCGATGCGGGGTTCGATCCCAGGACCCTGAGATCATGACCTGAGCCGAAGGCCTGAGATCATGACCTGAGCCAAAGGCAGAGGCTTTAACCCACTGAGCCACCCAGGTGCCCCTAGAAAAAAGTTTTTAAAAATCAAATACAGGGGGCGCCTGGGTGGCTCAGTGGGTTAAAGCCTCTGCCTTTGGCTCGGTCATGATCTCAGGGTCCTGGGATCGAGCCCCGCATGGGGCTCTCTGCTCAGCGGGGAGCCTGCTTCCCCCTCTCTCTCTGCCTGCCTCTCTGCCCACTTGTCATCTCTCTCTCTGTCAAATAAATAAATAAAATTAAAAAAAAAATCAAATACAGTTTTGAGATCTTGAATTTAAACTCCCTAAGATCTTAAGGGTTTTTTGTTTGTTTGTTTGTTTGTTTTGGACAGGCTGAGAAAGCACGAGCAGGGGGAGCTGCAGGCAAAGGAAGAAGTAGGCCCCCATTGAGCAGGGAGCCCACCATAGGGCTTGTTCCTAGGACCCTGGGATCACAACCTGAGCCCAAGGCAGATGCTTAACGAATGAGCCACCCAGGCACCCCTTGTCATTTTTATTTTAAAAAGATTTTCATGGTATTATATACCTGGGGAAATGCATTCCTATTAGTCTATTGTTTTTCTTTACATTCTGCCAATTCTTTACATTCTATCTATAACTATCATGACAGTTTTGTTACCTGGTCATACTCCAAGGCTCCTGGGTAGAGCGGCCATCCAAGGAATAATTCTGCAATCACACATCCCAATGACCACATGTCTATGGCTTCACAAAATGGCAACCCCAATATAATCTCTGGAGCTCTGAAATTAAAAAAAAAAAATCAATGATTTTCCTTTAAAAATACCTTATTTCATCTGACATTCTAAGAAAAGTTAGTAAAATGACAGAGTAGTCATCTTCTATTTACTCTTCACTTTTCAGAATTCTTTGAAGACTAGACATAATGCTGAATTAAGCTTACAAGGGTACGATAAGTACAACCATCGCTAGCATAAAATCTCTACACTTAACCTTACGGAGAATTTTATTAACATATTAAAAAGAGGAAAAAGCACAGATCTTGTCTTTAAGACTGTAACAGATTAGAAATAATACACCAGAAAGAGAACTGGCAAACTATAAAATACACGCACCACTGACATCAACAGAACTGAAAACCAGACATTGATAAGTGCAAACAAAACAAGCCCAAAGGCTAAAAGTGGATCTAGACCTAGATATTACTTCAGAAAACAGTAATATTCACAAAAATAGGACTGTTCAGTCATCGAAAGAGACGAGACCAAGTGCAATGTATTCTGCTTTAAAAGGCAGAAAAATATAAGGCATCAAAACAGCTAGAAAGCATTTTAGCACCTGAAGAGCTCCAATTACTTGGAAAATATATTCCATGAAAAATATCATGCCCAGATAAATTATGTGCTACGTCACGACTTTCCATGAGAAAATTAAGATTCTGAGAGGCCTCACATACAGTCCTGTAATTCCAAAGTGAGTCATAAAATCATAGTTACCCTCAACAGTCTCAAATTTAAGAGAAGTTGTAAGATCAATACAATACATGGTTTTTTTCATGAACCACTGGAGAGTAATTTGCCAATTAACTGTATACTTTGTATTTCCTATAAACAAGGATATTCCCCCACATAACCACAATACAATCATCAAAATCAGGAAGTGAACACTGATAGATCTCTATCATCTAAGCTAAGACTCCAAGTTTGGCCAATTATACTAATAATGAAGGTCCTTTACAGCCAAAAGGATCCAATTCAAAACCATGCATCACATTTACTTGTCGTATCTTTCAGAATAAGTTCCTCAAGTCTTTTCTTGATTTCTAGGACCTTGGCACAAGCTATTACAGGCCAGTTCTTGTGGAATGTCTCTCGGTGTGGATTTGCCTGATGCTTCCTCATAATTAGGTCCAGGTTATAAATCTTTTGGGAGGAGTATGACAGAAGTGATGCTTTTTCTCACGATGTGCTGTCAGGTGGCAAAAACTTGGATTTGTTCAGTATCGATAATGTTCACTTTGATTATTTAACATGGTGTCTGCTAGATATTTCCACTATTGAGTTCTTCCTTTTCCCTCTGTAATTAAATACTTTGCAGGATTTCAATTTGAGACTATATATGTAAGCCATTCCTTATCAAATCACTATGAAAAGTTATGGGGTTTGAATTTGGCTACTGGAAACATCAATATCATATTTGGCAATGAAAGAAAAGTAACAGGATGATAGTTCCTAGGATAGACGACTTAAAGAGACTGAAGTTATTTGATACCTGATTAACAATAAGAAAGGAGTTTCTGTCAAATAGACAAAGTAATGAATTCCTTTTGCTGTTTGCTACCATTTAATGATGGCGACAAGAAGGTGGAGACAACCTTTCAAAATCTTGACCAGGAACTGCATAAAGCCACTTCAAGCATAAAACTTGAGATACAAAAGTTATACTCAAGGAAGCAAACTCAAATTTCTCATTCTAAAATATGAAAGAATTTTAACTGCGAGTTTTACACAAATTCATTGTGTATTTACTGCATCAGCTAAGCTCTTCAAAAAAGCAGATTCGATGTACAAGAAATGTCTTGGAGGAAGGCAGGGAGAGGAGGCAGGAGCAGGAGAAGACAGCCCTCAGACCACGAGCAGTTCTGACCTGCGCAAGAAGAGAGGCAAAGGGAGAGGCGGATAGCGCTGTTAGGAGAAAGTCTTGGCTGGCCCAAAGCAGAGTCCCCAAGCAAAAAGTTCCCTGCTGGAGGAGCTCCCCATCAAGCAAGAACAGTCCAGCTCTGGTACCGCTACTGTGTTTGGTCACTGGCTAGAACTGCCGGGACGCATACCTGAAGGTGCAACGGCCGGAGACTCTCAGTCAACTGCGCTCCCCACAGGAGGGTCTCCTGCAGGGGCCTCTGAGTGACACAATCCCGTGCCTGCCACAACCATCCTCCCCCAAACTTTTATATTTCATTTTCAAATACATATATATCATAAAGAAAATGCAACAAATTTCCTCACCAAGTCCCATTTAAATGTACCCAAACTCTCTCCAGTCTATCCCAGCATGCCACAGAGAGTACCATTTTCTATGCAGATCAATGTAAAAGGTTGGTGAACCATACCATAAGGCATTCACAATCTAGACGAAGCTGCCAGAGATGTCTGAGCTGTACCAGCCGGTCTCACGAGAAACTTAAAAATTAAATTATGCATGAAAAAAACAATATATCCATCTGTCAGTAATGAAGAAAGCTTAGTTTTCTGGTTATATCTTAATTGGCTCTCAAATTCTTCCCCTGGGCTAACTGTACTTTTGGATAAAAATGATCATAACAGGGATTCTAATCTGTGAACCATTAAAAAAAAAAAACAAATCTTCTGTCCTACTCCTAAAGGAAACTGTTCCACTTTTTTTTCATCTACCCTAACTCCCTTCTGAGCACCTATAATGTGGCAGTGCTAAGGGTATAACAGGGAATAGACATCATTTGTACTTTTGGAGACTAGGCAAGGCACATACTAAACACGTCTGCTGAATGGAGAGTATAACAAAACCTCTTGTTTGCCACTCTATAAATAAAAACTCACAACTAGAAGTGTCAAACCCACACACTAAAAAAATTGGGCCATATGGTAACAAAGGTAATCTATAACTAAAATGCTATGTTTCTTTATTATTTTTTGTCATGTGCTTTTAATCAAATTTATCAATATTCATTAAGAATAAATCTTTTCTACTCTTCTGAAACCTTGAAACACTAATATAAAATACAGGGTTAAAGTGGTAAGATGAAAACAAAAAAATTTTTTTAACTACATACACTGATCTCTGGGGACTTTGGCCAGAGTAGAAGAGAATGCCAGCAGTCGATGCTTTAAATAAGAACACAGTGAAATACTGTCATTCAGAAAAGAAGATGACTACTAATGGAACATTTTATTTGCTTTACTTTATTTACTTTTAAATATTTTTTTTTTAAGATTTTTTTTTTAATTTATTTGACAGAGAGAGAGATCACAAGTAGGCAGAGAGGTGGGGGGCGGGGGGGAGGCACGGAGAAGCAGGCTCCCTGCCCAGCAGAGAGCTGGATGCGGGGCTCGATCCCAGGACCCTGAGATCATGACCTGAGCCAAAGGCAGAGGCTTTAACCCATTGAGCCACCCAGGCACCCCTACTTTATTTACTTTTATAAGTTGAAAATTCAGTTACTGGCAGAAGAAACCCAGCCCTGTTAGGAAAAAGGGTATCTCACTTCAGGAACTCAGTATGTCTAGATCTAGGAACAATTACATTGTTTTAAGGGGGGGCAGACTGAGAGGGAGAAAGAGAGAGAATCTCAAACAGACTACCTGTTGGGCAGGGAGCCAGATGTGGGGTTCAATCTCACAACCCTGAGATCAAGACCTGGGCCAAAATCAAGAGTCAGACACTCAGCCAACTAAGCCACACAGGCGCCCTAACATTCTTTTATTTTTTTTAAAGGTTTTATTTATTTTTTTGACAGAGAGAGAGAGAGAGAGAGAGAGAGCGAGAGACACAGTGAGAGAAGAGAACACAAGCAGGGGGAGTGGGAGAGGACGAACAGATGCAGGGCTCGATCCCAGGACCCCAGGATCATGACCTGAGCTGAAGGCAGACGCTTAACAACTGAGCCACCCAGTTACATTCTTATAAAAGAGATGCCTTCGGTCATCACTGCAAATGCCATTAAACCATGAACTCATATGACAATTTCATGGCCAACAAGAGAATGTTGATCATATTCCTGAGTGACTTTTCTTTTTGACATAAAGAGATTACAATGGTTAGGCCAGTGTGAATATCTACTTTGCCTAACAGCTTCACTTCTCATTAAACTTAATAAATTAGCGTAACGCTGATAGACTTCAGCTCTTGTAAGTCTAGTTGTAGAACCACTCAGGTCTGGTCAAGTCTAGAACACTAATCAAATAATTTCTGAAATGCCAAGCTGAAGGCCAGAAGCTGATGGTTCTGGTCGGCAGCATCACTCACTAAGACTGAGAGGTACAGTCATCCAGGCTCCTCTTGATGATACCTCTATACCAAGTATTCATCTACACGCTTCTCTCTGCTTTTGACATTAAAAAAATACTAGAGAAATGCAAGCACAAACTTGGAAAAGGTAAACAAATGGTAAACCCAATAAAGATAAAAATACTAAAATGACAACAGTCTTTTCTGAGGTAGAAGATGAAGAAGGCATTTTTTAAAATAACAGTTTTATTAAGCTATGGTATGAGTCAATGGTTTTTCGTATAGTCACAGAATTGTGCAACCAACCCCACAATCAATTTTAGAACATTTTTATCATCTCAAAAAAGCAAGCCCCATATCCATTAGCATTTACTCTCTAGTCCTCCCAAGCTCCTCCATCCTGGGCCACCACGAATCTACTTTCCATCCCGGGAGTGCTGCCTCTCCCGGGCACCTCGGACAAGTGGAACGGCACAGAGTGGTGGCGTGTGACCGGCGCCCTCACCCGCGTGTTTCCCGCATATGCCAGCACGCCGCCCACTCTTTCGGCGACAGTGTCCCACTGTGTGGATATTCCGGCTCTACTTAGCCACTCATTAAGTGATGGACGTTGGAATTTCTTCCCCGTCTTTTGGCTATTATGAAAACTACGAAGCGAACCAAGAGAGGCCATCCATCAGCTCACCACGCTGCAGAGCAAGAATATACTCCGGTGCTGAAGGAGGTCGGAGCAGAGAGGCCACGCACCGGAGACAAGCACTGCCTCAGACAGAACTAGCCAGGACAGGACGAAAACGCCTCTGGCGGAACAGAAATCCAAAAGGGAAAGGAGAGTACCAGTGTTAAACGAACTGCTGATTTTTCGACTTTGTTCAATGCTGCCATCTTTATAAGGGAGTTCATCTTGTGCTACCCCGTTTCAGACCCCTCGGGCACTAAAAGAACCTCCCGCCCATTTCCCTGGCGAGCCATTATAGGAGAGCATGGACCACAGGTGCAATTCCCTTCGGGTAAGTTTCATGAGAATTTCATGCTATGCTGGTACTAAAAATCTGCCACTCTATGCACAAAAGCTCTGGGAAGACAAATTCTGGAGTCTGGTAAGGAGGCACCAATTTCAAACAACGAAAACCATCTAAAGAGAGCTGTATGTTTAACACTCGAGTAGGCACTTAACTCTCCCTCCAATAGCAAGTAATTTACCTGAGCCTTCATATTTTTATTTTTTAAAAGATGGGGTTCTACCAAACCTGTATTTTCCAAAGATTATATAAAGGACAAATCTTACACTTTTACCTATAAAAGCATGAGTGTAAAAAGTAAAACAGTATATACATTCCCCTAATTTATTCATCTTCCCACTGTCCGAATTCACACCTCCTCTCTTCTCAAGCCACCACCTCCTCCCCAACCTCATTCTGGACTGTTGTCCTTGCATCCTACTTTACTGAAAAAAATAGACAGATTTTGAAAGAAACTTGGACCTTCTCATCACATCTACTAGCCCACTTGCATCTGTCAGTGCTTCTATCTAAGGCATCCAGGCTCACTTAGCCCTCCACCAATTTCCCACCCTCTCTCTCCACCCAGCCCTCTCTTCATCTCTCTCTAGAACCATCTTGTTTATACGCTGTCCATCAGACATCACCCCTTCCTTTTCTCCGCCCTTATATCAGTCCTTGAAAGCACTGTTTAGAAAAGCTGCCTCCAACTCTGCCCCCGTATTGAATTTACTCTAATCAGGCTTTCATTACCCACCATTCCACCAAAATAGCTCTTGTCAAGGTCACCATCAGCGACTGCACTGCCACACCCTCCATTTACTTGCAGCATCTGACACAGCTGATAATGCACGCTCTCCTGCTTTAAACACTGTCTGCATTGGTCTTCCACGATACCACGCTTTGCTCTCCCCTTTACCTCACTAGCACTCCCTTCTCAGACTGCTTTCTACTTCCATTTCATTTCCACAACCTTTAAATTCTGGAGGCTCAGTCTCTGGATTCCCATCTTCTCTATCTATATTCACTTCCATTAGGTGATCTCATCCAATCAGAGTTTTAAATAGCATCTCTATTCTTAATACTCTCAAATGTGTATCTCCAACCTAGACCTCTCTCTTTACCTCCAAGCTTAGGTATCTGTCTATTCAACATCCCTTCCTGAGTGTCTATTAGATATCACAAGTTAAGCACATTCAAAAAGAACTCTAATTCCCCCCAATCCACTCCTTCTCCATCTCAAGAAGTGACAACTCTATCCCTAGTTTCTCAGGCTCATAACATGCACAAATCAAATCTGACTCTCTTCTTTCTCTCATTTCCCACAACTATCACCAGATCCCATTGATTCCATCTTCAAAATAGATCCAGAATCTGACCATTTTGCGCCACCTTTACCGCTACCACCCCAATCCAAGCCACCATCACCTCTCATTGGATAATTGCAAAAGCTCCCTAATTGTTCTTGCTTCTGCCACTGTCCTCTACCATCTATTCTCAACATTGCCGCCTAAGTCGTCCATTTAAAACACAAGTTGGACACATCATTCTTCTCTTCAAAATCCCCCAACAGCTTCCTATCTCAAGAGTAAAGTCAATTCTTTACAATGGCCTGCAAGGTCACACATGATTCAGCCCTTAGCTACATCTAATATTTCCTATCGCTATCCTACTTGCTTGCTCTGATCCACTCACAGTAGCCTCCTTCCTGTTTCTAACCACAGTTCCTGCCTCAAAATCTTTGCGCTTTTCTAGGAAAAGATTCCAGGCAGAAGGAATAGCAGAATTTAACCTCTCCACTCTTACTCTGTGTTTCTGCTCAAGGACCATCTTATTAGAAAGGCCCTCCCTGACCACATTAAATAGAAAAGTAAGCCCCTGCCAATACATAAACTTACCTCTCCTCCTTTATCCTGCTTTATAGTTCTCTACAGCATTTGCTACCAACTAATATACATGCTTGCTTATTGTCTATCTTCCCTTCCCTACTAGAATATAAATTCCATGAGGGCAGGAACTTTTTTTAAAATTAATCTCTATATGCCCAATGTGGGGCTCAAACTTATGACCCTGACATCAAGAGTCGCTTGCTTTCCTGATTCAGCCAGCCAACTGCCCCAAGGATAGGAACTTTATTTAATTCTCTCAATGCTATATTCCCAGCACGGAGAAAAATGCATGGCACATAGTAGGCACTCAATCATTATTTGTTCAAAGAACTGATCGACCAAAGGGAGCTATTAGAATACATTCATTAATTTGAAAACTTTAAGAATATTTTTGTTACATCAAATACATGAGTCAAACAGGTATCAACTGAGAGACTTTTTACATGCCAGCCACTTTGCATTAGGGACAGCTGAAATGTTTTGACTATAGGAGGAAAAAAAAACCAAACAACCCACCATTTATTGAGCTCTAACAATGGGCCAGGCATCGTGGAAATAACTTTTAATGCATTATCTCATTTAAAGAAGTGTTCTGAAAAACAGATTTCTGCATTGTTCTTCTGCTCCAAGATAAAAAAATGCTGGTAAACAAAATGTTCCACGTAAAACAGAAGAAGCCCTCAGTTGAGTACAGCCAGCCCACAGCATCATGAGAAATAATAAATCATTGTTTTTGAAGCAACTAAGTTTGGAGTTGCCACACAGCAACAGATAACTGATACACTGCCCCAAGTTACCCAGAAAGTGATGGAACTAAAGATTTCAAATGCCTCATTCCAAAACCCTTTCTCTATACCATACACCCTCAAATTATAAAACCTTATGACTAAAAGAAACACAGAAAGTCAAATAGAAAAACTGGAAATTAACACCAAAGTCACTTTAGCAATTTAATTAAAGTTATGCTCTACTTTTATCTCCCACAGAATAGGAAAACACTAACTGATCTATGTTTTCTAATAGTTACATAACATGAGAAAACATCTATTACATGCTTTTTTTGATTAACGGTCTTTAGCTTTACAGGACAATTAAAAAAAATCTTGCTGCCATTTTTTAAACTAACTTTTTATTCTGTAGAATTGCTTTAGGAAATATATAATAACATCAGTAACATCAGTTATATACAAAACACTATGAACCAGGCAATGCTCTAAGTGCTTCAAAAATATTAACCCATTTGATAGCCCTGCTAATTCTTTTAATAGATAAACAGACACTAGGATAAGTAATTTGCCTAAGAGTTACAGAGTTAGTGCAAGGTACAGTTGGGATTCAAAAGCCAGGTTTAATGACTTCAGAATCCACACTTTTAACTACTACACTTTAATATAATCCCTAAGGATTACTGAAACTATTACACTTTTGTCTTACTGGAAGTTCTCCCACCCAGATGCTATATTTATCATTAAAAGTGTTCTTTTCTCTTTAAACATATCACCTTTGATTTTAAGACTAACCAGGAAATGTGAAATATAAATAGACTTATGTAAAAGAACTTAGTTGACATTTTACTCCTTTTCATGATCTTTAAGCATTTACTCATCTTAACCATAAATAATCTTTCACATTAAATACACAGTCATCTGCTAGATACCTCTTAGTTAAAATAAGGCTCTTATTTTGGCAGATACTATGTTCCCAAAGATGACTGCAATATCCTTTTACAGAAACAATTAGGAAATGAGCTCAACAGTGGATCTGACCATCTACTCATAAGTACCAATTCAACATCATGCACTCAATAAATTCTTACATGTCAAAACCCTGTACCTAGCAAAAGACAGCAAAGACCTAAAGTGGTTATAAAATACAAGCATCAGTAAATGTGTGTTTGTACAAACCCAATCAATCTAGGAAAGGATACACACTCAAGGTATACCGGCAATTAACTGTGAGGAATCAACCTGGCAAGGGGGAGGGAAAAGTATACATCTCCATGATATTTTTTTAAGGATTTTATTTATTGGGGCGCCTGGGTGGCTCAGTGGGTTAAAGCCTCTGCCTTCTGCTCAGGTCATGATCTTGGGGTCCCGGGATCAAGCCCCGCATTGGGCTCTCTGCTCAACGGGGAGCCTGCTTCCCACTCTCCCTCTGCCTGCCTCTCTGCCTACTTGTGATCTCTCTGTCAAATAAATAAATAAAATCTTTTTTAAAAAAATTATTTATTTATTTAAGAGAACAAAAGAGCATGTGTGCAAGGGAAGGAGCAGAAGGAGAGGGAGAGAATCTCAAGCAAACCCTGCTCTGAGCGCAGGAGCCTTGGGTGGGCCCCAACCTCACCACCCTGAGATGGTAACCTGAACCAAAATCAAGTGGTGGAGACTCAACCAACTAAGCCAACCAGGCACCCCTCACAATGTCTGTTTCTAAAAGAAGCACCTCATATTATACAATAAAAAACTAATGTAAAAAAATTGTCAGTCACCTGGCCTTTAAAGAAATTTCACTTTTCTAATATTACCATCAAATTAGACCATATAATCGGTGTTAAGTGAACCTTGTTTCCTTTTATTGTAAGTAACAATCTTCTACTGAGAATTTTTGAGGTGGGAATACACTGCCTCTGGAAAGACAGAGCACTGGAGGGGCATCTTAGAACCTCTCCGTCTATAGGGAAGACTGTGAAAGAGATTCTTGTAAGTACAACAGGGGAACTTACACTGGAGACCTCTATCGATCCCTTCCGAATCATAACGCTACTAAAATTTATGAAAGTATCAAAGAACATTTCTACAACTGGAACTTTAACAGAAGGATGACTGTTAAAATATACTAGTGAGTTGATTTCCAGCTTGATCAGCACTCATTTCAAACTCCTACAGTATGGTGCTTTTTTAAAAAGACCAACAAACAAATCTCAATGCTCTGAGAAAGGCAAATAAACTTCCAAAGAGACAATCACTTTTAGAAATATTTCTTTTTTAAGTTATGAATGTTTTCAACATGATAAAAAAATGTGTTGCTGTAGGCAATAATATCACTACAGAATACTAGATAATCACAACGTCTGTTTTTATGACTGGAACAAGCAAACTATTCAATAACATGTTGAAGTGTAATCAAAGTACACACTCTTAGAATAGACACTCATTCAAATGTAGCTTAAGTTGGGGGCTAAAAATATCACAATTAAAAATATCCTTATTGCAAGGCCACTTAATCTTTTAAGTATGCAGGACAATGATCCAGATCAAAGCATCAAGTACAAAGAACAGCAATAATAGTAATTTCAAAACTTATTAAATGTTAAACCTGAGAGGTAGAGGAGAGACAGCAAAGACTTAATATTCATCACCAATATGTCAAATGGGCTTAGAGCCCCAATGTCCAAAAAGATGGATACATCAATAATTTGCATATCTATGACTGATCAACAGCTGATATTTTGGAAAGACAGGTAGGGTTCAGAAATATATTCCATTTACAGACAGTACATGTATCGAGAGAGAAGCAAAGGAGCTGAATTGGGAGGGGAATATGAAAAAATATCTGTAAAAAATAAAGGAAAAACATAACTGAGTTTCAGTGTGTCTGTTCTTAATATATTTGGTTACATGCTATTGGATGTAAAAATCAATATGTAACCATCATATATACAAACTATATTATTACTGTCTTACATTTGTATTGCATTTTATTTTACAACCTGTTCAAATATTTTATGAGGTAACAAGATAAATGTTGTTATCCCTATTCTACAAGTGATTAGAAGTAAAAAACAATCCAAGATTTTCTAAATTGAAGCATAAGATATATTTAAAATTATAATGTATCATCAGTACGTGCCAATAGAAGCTCATAATCTATAAGGTGTATTTAAACTAAATCAGACAACAAAAAATATTTAATTGCAATAAATGATTCAATTTTTTTCAAGATTTTATTTATTTATTTATTTATTTATTTATGTGACAGAGAGTACACAAGCACAAATAGGGGGAGCAGTAGAGGGAGAGGGAGAAACAGACTCCCCACTGAGCAGGGCTCAATCCCAGGATCCTGGGGTCATTAGCCAAGCGGAAGGCAGACACTTAACCAGCTGAGCCACCCAGGGGCCCCAAATGATTCAATTTTATAACTTCATAATAATTCCTGAAAATGACAAAAAATGTTTACTGAACTCTTATTAGAAGTCAGAGTCCATGCTACATGTTTTACACTCATTATCTCATTAAATTCCTAACAAAACCCTCTGGGATAGGTATTGTATTACCCCATTTTAGAGATGAGGAAACCCAAGTACAGAAGCAACTTTTCAAGGTCTCTGTAGGTGGTAAGGCTTGTAAACAAATGCTGAGTCTGAGTGAGAGTCCAAGCTTCTCAATACCACATTAGATAAATCATCCTTATTTTATGAACTATCGCAAATATATTATTTAGTCATAGGACCATATACCTACGCATTAATAAGCAAGCAGAAAGTTAGGCATTGATTCATCAGATGATCTTACACAATCTGGTGGCACTCTGGAACATACCATTTCTTCCTTCTTTTTAAGATTTACTTATTTTGAGAGAGAGACAGAGAGTATACACATGAGGGGGCTGTGTATGAGTAGGGGGCAGGTGCATGAACGAGGGATGGGGCAGAAGGAGAGGGAGAAAATCTCAAGCAAACCCCCCACTTGGGGCTAGATCTCACAATCCTGAGATTATGACTTGAGCCAAAACCAATAGTTAGACACTTGATCGGCTGAGCCACCCAGGTGCCCCTGGAGCATACCATCTCTTAAAGGCCAGTAATCTTTTAACAGGCAAATAAAGTACTCCCCCCTTACCCATGAGGATTATATTCCGAGCCCCTTAGTGGATGCCTGAAACCATGGACAGTACCAAACCCTACACACACACACACACACACACACACACACACACACACACACACAGAGTATATATACATATACACCTGTTTTTTCCTATACATACATACCTATGATAAAGCTTAATGTATAAATTGGACATAGTAAGACATTAACAACAATAATAAAATAGAATAATTATAAATATACTGTAATAAAAGTTAAGTCAATGCAGTCTCTTTCTCTCAATATCTTATTGTACCATACTCACCCTTCTTCTTGTGATGATGTGAGATGATAAAATGCCTATGTGATGAGATGAAGTGAGGAGAATGATGCAGGCACCGTAATGTATTGACCCTCTGACAATAAATTAGAGGGGGGATCATTTCCTGCCAGACCACAGAAACAGCGAAAAGCAAAACCATGGATAAGGGGTGAACTACTGAATATTACTATTTTTTCATGCTTTTTTTTCCCCTTGGACATTGACATAACTTTTAGACTTATAGAAAAGTTGCAAAATAGGGACACCGGGGTGGCTCAGTCAGTTAAGTGGCTGCCTTCGGCTTCAGGTCATGATCCCAGAGTCCTGGGATCAAGTCCCACACCTTACTCAGTGGGGAGCCTGCTTCTCTCTCTGCCTCTGCCTACCACTCTGCCTGCTTGTGCTCTCTCTCTCTCTCTGACAAATAAATAAATTTTTTTTAAGAAGTTGCAAAATAATGCAAAGAATTCTTCAACCAGATGCCGCAAATGTTAACATTTGGCCATATTTCTATTATCCTCTCTTATATACACACACAAATAGAATTTTTCTGAATCATCTAAGTTGCAGACACTGTATCCCTTTACCTCTAAATATTTCATTGTGTACTTCCTAAAAACAAGGACAGTCTCTTATATAGCTACATTGTATTTGTAAAAATCAAGAAATTAATACAATACTATTATTCAGATTTTGCCAACTATCCCAATAATGCCTTCCTTTACATCAAACAAAATTTTTAAAAAATAAATCCCAGACCCATGTCTCTCTAGCTTCATTTATCTGAAATAGTTCCTCAACATTTTTGTGGTTTTCATGATACTGTCATTTTTGAATAAAGACCAGTTATTTTCTAGAATGTTCCTCAATTTGTGTTTATTTAATGTTTCCTCACAAAGTTTACACTATTTCTAGCAGGAATACCACAGGAATGATGCTATCTTACACTTTATTTTTAAAAGCATATATTAGAGGGGAACCTGGGTGGTCAGTGGGTTAAAGCCTCTGCCTTTGGCTCAGGTCATGATCTCAGGGTCCTGGGATCAAGGCCCGCATGGGTCTCTGCTCAGCAGGGAGCCTGCTTCCCCTTCTCTCTATACCTGCCTCTCTGTCTACTTGTGATCTCTCTCTCTCTCTGTCAAATAAATAAATAAAATCCTTAAAAAAAAATCCAAATGTAAATTTAAAAATAAAATAAATAAAAGCATATATTAGAAAACATTACTATTGTCAGTTTTTTCAAGAAATATTATCGATACTTCTCAGAATAGATTGCTATGTGCTAGTATAATCCAGTTAACTACAGACTTTGTGGTAGTAACAGAGAACAGAATTCAAATCCCAGCTCTGGTAGTTATTTAACAAAACTTCAGACCTTGGGCAAGTTACAAACGTTACTGCCACTTCAACTCATTCATTTGTAAATAAGGGATATACTTGCCTTTCCAGATTATTGTGACAATAAAATCAAGTAAAGTACTTGGCACATAATATCCCTTCCCTCCAAAAGCATCTGAAGTTGACTGCTTGAGTGATTTCCCCAAGGTCACAGGGCCAATAAATGGTGGTGCCAAAACAGAAACTTGGGTTTAACCTTTAAATCTCATAAGAAATAAAATGTGCTTTCTACAGGCAGTCCTGTTAATATGTGTCTTATCTTCTTTATTAAGAAAAACATAAGGTCTTTAATATCAGGAGCTGCCTCTCGCTTGGTTTTATACTTCATACAGCCCCTGGCAGAGTATTTTATAAACAGAAATCACTCCTTAAAGAAGTACAATAAACACAGAATATTCAATTAGACACAATGCTTCCCCCAAATACATTCCATTTTAATATACATTTTAAATTCTCAGATATTTGATAACCTACAAAATGGCCAACGACATTAAGCAATGTCTATACCGGAACAATAGAATTTAAGGAATACGAAAATACGGAACACCCACACATACATATTTTCCCCTACATACCTAACCCTGCATACTTTCCTACCAGAACCATCAACCCCAATAAATAAAAATTACAAAGAAATGCCAGAAATCATTAAGAAGTTTTCAAATATATTGAGTTATATTCTACCTAATAAAAGAAAATGGAAGGGTACTACTTAGCTGCTATCAGATTAATATCCCCAAGGAAAACAACTACAAAAATTGGCTGCGCGCGCGCACACACACACACACACACACACACACACACAAACAGCTTTGCATAGTGGCTTTTGGGATGACAGTTATGTGTCAGTGTAGGTTCATCAATTGTAATAAATTTACTGATGTGGCTGAGTGGTGGGGGTGTTCATAATGGGAAAGGTGGTCTGTATGTGGAAGCCAGAAGGATATGGGAACTCTGTTTTCTGCTCAATTTCGCTGTGAACCTAAAATGGCTCTAAGAAATAGTCTATTATTAAAAAAAAAAAAAGTTGTGTGAAGTCACCGGAGAAAAAACAAGATAGCTAGGGCTTGAGGGAACAAGATCCCAGAGCAAAGAGAAAACTTTATTAGAGTTGACCTCACATTTCCTTGAGGTAGTCACCAATTGACATTGAGTCATGGGGGTAAGGGGGAACAGAAAACAGTGGCCTAAATTTAGCCAACAGCTATTCCACTAGGCTGAGAAAACAAATCCTGGAATTCAGAGCCTGCCAAGGAAGAGGGGCCTTGGTGAATACTCCAGGCTTTTCAAATGAAATCACAAAGGGAAATATCCTAGGAACAATGGCAAACTGAAATAGACAGCCTCACTTGGAATAACATGTGCTACCTACTCTACCTGGTTTCCAGAATAAAAAAGAACTATCTCTGAAGGAAGATTTTACCATCCAGAGTCACTAACACAGCACTGTCCAACAGAACTTTCTGCAATGACAGGACTGGTCACATGCTGCAGCTACTGAGTACTTGAGATGTGGCTAATGTGACTGAGGAAATGAATTTTTAATTTTATTTAATTTTAATTAATTTAAATTTAAACCTAAATAGCCATGAGTGATTAGACCTACCGTACTGAACAGCAGAGCTCAAGCATTTTTCATACCTAAGACTGAATACTAAAGAAACAAGCAAGGGGCACCTAGGTGGCTGGGTCGGTTAAGTGGCTGCCTTCGGCTCAGGTCATGATCCCAGGGTCCTGGGATTGAGCCAGCTTGCTTCTCTCTCTCCCTCTCTCCCTGCTTGTTCCCTCTCTTGCCATCTCTCTTTGTCAAATAAATAAAATCTTAAAAAAAAAAAGTTCAAGAAAATTTCACCAGAAAACTGATATTTACTTTTAAATTGACAAACTCCTGATTTTAACACATATACACCACACACACACACACACACCTCCAGACACCTCAGAATCAACTGCTTACACTAAAGACAAAACCTTAAATGCAGTCACAGAGGGAAAAAAGGACACATCATCATCAAAAGAGCCAATTTTCTACGGAAATAATGGAAGTCAAAATAAAGCAGAATAACATCTTTAACATGCTAAAGAAAATAATTCCCAAAGCATACCTGGGGAAAATACACTTCAGAAATTAAAACATTTTTTACCTAATTGAGACATTCTGAAATTCATCTAGAAATGCAAAGAACTAGGAATAAAACTCTGAAAAACAACCAGGACTTACATTGTGATACCGGTGCAAAAAAAGACAAAATAATGAAAGGACAGAACAAGAGAGTTCAAAAACAGACCCACACATATAAACACACACCTGGTTTATGACAAAGTTGTTACTGCTGTGCAGTGGGAGAATAAATGGTGCTCAGTTGAGGGAAATCCATGTGGTAGGAAATGTGCCTTAAGCCCTACCTCATACGCAAAACCAATTCCAGATAGATGGCAGATCTAACTAAATGTGAAAGGTAAAACAATAAAGCTTGTAAAAGAAAACACAGAAAAACATACCTTAGTGATCCTATAGTATATGAAGATTTCTTAAATAGGACACAAATGGTGTTAATCTAAAGGATTTTGAAACATGGAACTACAGTTGGCCCTCGAACAATACAGAGGAGGTTAGAGGCACCAACCCCCATGTAGTCAAAACTTCATGTATAACTTCTGATTTCCCAAAAACTCAACAACAATTACTGTTGACCAGAAGCCTTCACGATAACATAAAGAGTTAATACATGTTTTATGCATTTCATATATACAAATTATATATTTTATATATATATATTTATATATATACTGTATTCTCATAATAAAGTAAACTAGAGAAAAGAAAATGTTAAAATCCTAAGGAAGATGGGGTGCCTGGCTGGCTCAGTCGGTAGAGCATGCAACTCTTGATCTCAGGGTTGCAAGCTCAAGCCCCACGTTGGGTGTAGAGGTTACTTACAAATAAAATCTTTTTTTTAAAAAATCGTAAGGAAGAGAAAATATCTACAGTACTATACCATGTTCATAAAAAAAAAAAAATCCACATATAAGTGGACCCATGCAGTTCAAACCCATGTTGTTCAAGGGTCAACTATATATTAAAATAAGACCACGTATTAAATTAGTCCCTGTAGTCACCTAAGTCAGCTCTAAAAAAGTGCAAAAGAAAGCCACAGAATGAAGAAGACATTTCTCCAAAAAGTTTCATATTGAGAACATACATTTTAGAAACCACAAATGAACAAGACTGTCAAGTAAACAGAAAATTAGGTAGAAAAAACTTGACAAAATAGAACATCCAAATAGTCAGTAAGCTTGACTTGGGTAGTGGTTACAAGGGTTAGTTCACATTGCAATTATGAAGCTGTGAACTTAAAATCTGTGCACTTTATACTATCTTATACTTTCATAAAATAGTTTACAAAAAAATGCTGCATTAGCCATTATTAACACAAATTCAGTTACTTCATGAAAGCTTCCAAAGGTTCTGCTCTGAAGAGGAACCGCAGCACATTACACACAATGCGGGCCACCAGGGAACAACTGGGAGACTACCAATCATCTTGCTGCCACTGCATCATTTTCCTTTAAACCATACACTCTTTTTTTTTTTTTAATAGCTTCTACTTACAAAGCATATGCAATGTCCCAAGACTGTACTAAGTGCTTTACCTGCATTATGGAGTTTAACCTTCACAAAAACCTTTGAGGTAGCTACTAGCATCATTATTTTACAGATGAGCAAACTGTAATGTAGATGAGGCTCAAAAAAGTTAAACAATTTGCTCTATTTAACATATTAAGTGGCAGAAGTGGAATTATGAGCCTGTGAATAAATACAGTAGCATAATTTGTTACCTAACATTATTTAGCACCAACAGACATAAGTATACTATTTTTTTTTAATTCTATCCTTCCTTGAAAATACTTTGTATTTAATGTCTCATATGAACCACTGAAAAGTCTATGGTCTTCTTGTAAGCCCCCCAAAAAGGAACACTATCATATTTTTGAATGCGATAGTTTTTAGAAGCTTTTTACTAATTCAGTGAAATTCTCTCTGGAGAAGTAGTTACAGTAATGAAAAGCAATTTAGAGCAAACAAAATCTTTAAAAGATTCACACACACACTTCCTTCATACTACATAGTTTCACCACCATATTACTCAAATATAAATTCTCTCAATGAGTTTACTCCTTCTAAACACTCGAAGTATTTTGTCTGAAAATGATATCGTGGCTCAGTTGCTTAAGCAACTGCCTTCAGCTTAGGTCATAATCTTGGTCCTGGGATGGAGCCCCAAGGTGGGCTCCCTGCTCAGCAGGGAGTCTGCTTCTCCCTCTGCCTCTCCCCCTCCCCCATCAAGTGTGCACGCGCTCTCTCTCAAATAAATAAATAAAATCTTTAAAAAAAAATGAACATCCTGTTTTCAGGTGACTTTCATCAACTAATAGATTGACTGCCAGATTCTGCAATTGTGTTTTACCATTTGCAAAGAAGCTATATTATTACTTTGCTATTACTAAAAATCAAATATACCCATATTAATACATGTAAAAATTAAAAGAGTTTTTATAAATGCTGACATACCAATTCTTATTTAGGTATACTCGATTTCAGTTGCCTCTTCTATAATGTAACTTAGACTAAATGTAAATGTTTCCAACTCTAAAATGATTTGCTTCTACATAACAATTTCTTTAATACAAATATTTTATCATTAGGAACTGTTGATAATTAATTTAGCCTTGAGGAAGTAAAGAGAAAAAACTCCATGTTTACAATGCCAGGAAGCATTCTGCTACAACATGAAATAGCTCCATACCACAGAAGAGAGGGGACAATCAGAGATGCCTGATACAGGAAAAAGAGATACAGGGCTCATGTTATCAAAGTGTGTACTAGAAAATCTGCTGAAAGTTACCAAAAGCTTTCTAGGCACAACATTCTACTCACACAATTTTAAAGTATTGGAATCACTTTTCTGACTACTTCATCAGCTTTTTCCAATTGTACAGGACTATTTCAAGGCCAAAGTCATGCCATACTCTTGATATCACTGCAATCAGGTTTCCAAGAAGTCATTAGTTTGTGACATTTTCTGATAAGTACACTCTATATCAGGAACTAGGGGATAAGAAAGCATAAAGTAGTAAAAAATAAATTTTCAGGTATTTATGTCTGTGTATAGTTCTGTTGATTTCTTAAATCAATCCATACCACATGTCTAACAAAGCAGGATAAACGGCAAGAGGCAGAGAGTATAGGTTAAAAAATGAATTTCTAATCTAGCACAGAAGTCTAGACCAGAACAAGGCAGTGTGAAATGTGGCAAAATTTACATGTGAGGCTATTTCAGAGATAAAAATCATTAGGATCTGTCACACAATGATTAGATATATAACAGGGAAACAAAAGCCAAAAACTCAAAGTTTCCCACACTAACAGGGAAGATGGTTCTTTGATAATCTATTTCCTTTTTTTTTTTTAAATAAATAAGAGAGAGAGTGTGTGGGGAAGGGGCAGAGGGAGAAAGAGAATCCTAAGCAGGCTCTACCCCCCAGCATGAAGCCTGACACGGGGCTCAATCTCACAACCCTGAGCGCCAAAACCAACAACTGGACGCTTAACCAACTGAGCCACCCAGGCTCTCCGTAAGAATCTTGATATGGTAATATGAGAAGATGAGAAGATGTAGCATCTTTGGGAGAAAGATGAATCATAAATATGAGTTAGTAATATCCAGAGGCTGTCCAAGGAGATAACTAAAAACAGAAATTAGGTGTTCAAAGGGAGGTCAGAGCTATAGCAAGGTATCTGAGAGCTTACCAGACATATTAAACAAATTGAAGTCATGCAAAGAGTAAGATCTCCAAGAGGGAAATATATTGAATGAGTAAAGGGTGTAGGATTGAACCCAGGAGAAATGTATTAAGAGGTGAGAAAAAGAAAAATAAAGTTTGTCAGAGAAGTGAAAAAAAAAAAACCTGAGGGTATAATGTTTAGGAACCAACAAAGAAAGTTTCAGTAAAATAAAGCACTAACAGTGCTGAATGATAGAGGTCCAACCAGATGCGGACTTAAAAAAAAGAAATCTATCAAATTTGGTGATCAACAAAGAAGTCACCAGTGTCCTTCAAGAAGGGAGTTTCAGGAAGATGAAGGAAAATCCCTGGAAAAAGAGCACGGTAAAGTGGAGAGGCAGAATTGAGTTCAAATCACAGCCCTTAACACACTGAATCTCAAATTCTCTTTGTAAAATGTAGTATTACCACTAGTCAGAGTTGTTATAAGGGTAATGGGTAATTATGAAAAGTTCCAGCACAGTGGCTGGTACTATGCCTCAATAAATGCTGTTATTATTATATGAACCCTGTTTATTTTCACATTTTCTTTTTTTTTTTTTTTAAGATTTTATTTATTTATTTGACAGAGAGAGAGAGATCACAAGCAGGCAGGGAGATCACAAGCAGGCAGGAAGGTGGAGGGGCGGGGGGCGGGGGGGAAGCAGGCTCTCTACTGAGCAGAGAGCCCGATAAGGAACTCAATCCTAGGACCCTGAG